>CAMQGK010000200.1:1100000-1751449 GCA_947000775.1 Pterois miles | reverse complement strand
TCTCCACAGAAACACATCAGTTTCACTGGAAATGTGTAAAAGAGGATTAATATGGCAGAAAACATTGTTTCATAAACATTTCATATGAAAAGTTTTCCAAGCATGAAATGTTCATTCTGTAATCAATGTCATGTAAAATCCGTAGTTTTCACCACTAAACGCGCTAACACTGCATTTCGCGACCAAGAGTACACAGAAAAGCGTTATTCCACTAGAAACACTCAAAAGTTGATTTTTGTTATAAACATGCCATTTCTTCACAGAAACACATCAATATTATTGGAAACATGCATAATATAATGTCATAAACCATTTCATACAGTATATATATAAAATTTTAAAACGTAATTAATAATATTTCATGAAAAGACCTGTCTCAAGCATGAAATCTTCATTCTGTGCTCAATTTCATGCAAGACAGTTTTTTCACCACTAAACTAGCTAAAACTGCATTTCTCATTCAAGAACACACAGAAACGCATTTTCCCACAAGAAAAGCTCAAAAGCTGATTTCTGTGAAAAACATGCCATTTCTTCACAGAACACTTCAGTATCACTGGAAACAGGATGGATATAACAGAAAACACAGTTTATAAAATTTCACATGAAAAGATCTCTCAAGGCATGAAATTTTCATTCTGTTCTCAGTTTCATGTAAGACCGTCAATTCTTCACAGAAACACATCTATTATACAGATAACATGCAAAACAGTATAAAAATGACCGGGAATATAGTAAAAGAATAAATATTGCCAGCAAGCAGTAAATCTTTATTCTGAGCTCATTCCGAATTAAAACTCATTTTCACTATTAAACTAGTTTTAACTCTGTTTACCTACGACGACCACACAGAAAGGCATTTCTCCTCAAAGACACAGTCAAAAGTTGATTTCTATGAAAAGGATGTCATTTCCTTAGAGTAATGTATATATTACATTGTAAGCATCACTTTCTCATTCTGAGCACAGTTTATATGTAATTCCAATTTTCACCACGAAACTAGCTTTTAACTGTGTTTCTGTTCCGAAAGCACATAGATATGCATTTCTCCTTAAAGGAAATATTGAGAAGAGCAAAAAAAACACGTGTAGATGTTGTAGTTCCATTTTCATCCGAAAGAGGGTACCATAAGGCAAGTTACTTATGCCATGCTCCCATTGGAAAGAAAAGAGATGATGATTAACTACTGAAGATTATTTGAATGACATCATGTCACAGTTAATAAGCAGTGAATTTGTCAACAATGATCTATGATCAAAGTCTCACAAGCACAAATATACTTCATCTTTTTATTAATGCAACTCCAAGCACGGGAATGCAGAGCCTGGAAAATTCTGATTAGTTAATGTCTTCAACTCTTTTTAAAGATTTGTGTGGGTGTATGTTGTACTATTTAATTGTGCGGCATGAAATATAAGTATAAGTAATTTTACATGTAAATCAATAAAACACAGGATAAATATAACAGAAAACATATGTTTATCATATTGAACAAAGATTTATCATATTACTGTGCATGGGGAGTACTCACCCGGAGCTGAGCATGCTGGTAACAACTGTGTGTGGCGACTGGCCTCAAAGCAGGCGAGTCCCCACCCTGAGCTGAGCAGCCTGGTGACATGGCAGTGCGTGGTGACTGGCTTCAAAGACGGCAAGTCCCCACCTCGAGGGTGAAGCCCTGCCTACAAGCAGATGAGTCTCCATCCTAGGCTGAGCAGCGTTGCGTGGCGACTGGCCCCCAAGTAGACAAGTCCCCACCCTGAGCATTAAGAATGGCATTCAAGCAGGCGAATCCCCACCCTGAGTTGAGCAGCATGATGACACTGTGCATGGAGACTGACCTCTAAGCAGGCGAGTCCCCATCCGCAACAGAGTAGCCTGTTGACAGGGCTATGAGTGTTGACTGGCCTCGAGGAACGTGAGTCCCCACCCTGACTTGAGCAGCATGATTACCAAACTTTGTGTGAAGATTGGCCTCCAGACAGTCATATCCCCACTCTGAGCGTGGAGATCTGTGTCGAACCAGTTCCCACCCTTGTCTGAGCAGCCTGGTGATAAGGATGTGCATGGCAACTGGCCTCCAAGTGGGCGAATCTTCACCCTGAGTTGAATCGCCTGGTGACACTACTGTGTGTTGTGTGTGGCCTTCAAGCAGGAGACTCCCCACCCTGAGTTGTGCAGATGGCGAGTCTTCACCTTGATTTGAACAGCATGATGACAATGCTGTGCGTGGAGATTGGCCTCTGAGCAGCTGAGTCCCCACACTGAGCATGGAGACTGGCAACCAAGCAGGAGAATCCAAACCCTGAGCATGGAGACTGACTTCCAAGCAGGCAAGTCCCCACTCTGAGTTGAGCAGCATGATATAAAACCTGTGCGTGGAGACTGGCCTCCTAGCAGGCGAGTCCCCACCTCAAGTTGAAGTGCAAGGTAACACTGCTGTGTACTTTGACTGGCCTGAGTTAAGTAGCATGATGATAACGCTATGTGTGAAGACTGGACTTCAAGCAGGTGAGTCCCCTCCCTGAGCATGGAGACCTGCCTCCAAGCAGACGTGTGCTCAGCCTTAGCTGAAGTGAATGGTGACAATGCTGTGTGTGGTGACATGTCTCAAAGCAGGTGAGTCCCCACCCAGAGTATGGAGACTGGTATCAAAGCGGGCAAGTCCCCACTTTGACTTGACACACTGACCATGGAGATTGGCAGCCAAGCAGGAGAGTCCCCACCCTGGGCAGAGAAGCATGTTTACAATGCTGTGCATTTAGACCGGCCTCCAAGCAGGTGTGTCCAAACCCTGAAAATTGAGACCGGCCTCCAAGCAGGCAAGTTCCCACTCTGAGCTGAGCACCATGTAACAAACCTGTGTGTGGAGACTGGTCTCCAAGCCTGTAGGTCTCCACTCTGGGCTGACCAGCATGTTTACAATGCTGTGCGTGGAGACTGGCCTCCTAGCAGGCGAGTCCCCACCCTGAGTTGAGCAGCATGGTAACAACGTTGTGCATGGAGACTGGTCTCCAAGCAGGAGAGTCCCCACCCTGGGCAGAGAAGCATGTTTACAATGCTGTCCATGTAGACCGGCCTCCAATCAGGTGAGTCCAAACCCTGAAAATTGAGACTGGCTTCCTAGCAGGTGAGTCCCCACCCTGTGTCTGGAGACTGGCTTCCAAGAAGGCGAGTCCCAACTCTGAGTTGAGCAGCATGATAGCAAAGCTGTGCATGAGACTGGTCTCCAAGCAGAATAATCCTCACCCTGAGCTGAAGTTCCTGGTGACACTGCTTTGCATGGAGACTGGCCTCAAAGCAGGCGAGTCCCCACCCTGAGAATGGAGACTGGCAACCAAGAAGGCGAGTCCTCACCCTGAGGTGAGCGGCATAGTGACAACACTGTGTATTGAGACTGGTCTCCAAGCAGGCGAGTCCCCATCCTGGGATGAGCGGCATGTCGTCAACGCTGTGTGTGTAGATTGGCCTCCAAGTAGGCGAGTTCTCACCCTGAGCTTAGCAGCCTGGTGACAACGCTGTGCGTGGTGACATGTCTCAAAGCAGGTGAGTCCCCACCCAGAGTATGGAGACTGGTATCAAAGCGGGCAAGTCCCCACTTTGACTTGAGCCGTATGATGACAACACTGTACGTGGAGACTGGCCTCTAAGCATGCGGGTCCCGACCTTTGGCTGAGCAGCATGGTGAAAATGCAGTGTGTAGATTGGCCTCAAAAAAGGCGAGTTTTGCCCTGAGCTTAGCATTCTTGTGACAACGATGTTTGTGGACACTACTCTCCAAACAGGCGAATCCCCACCCTGGGCTGAACTGAACAGCCTGATGACAGAGCGGTGCATGGTGACTGGCCTCCAAGCAGAGGAGCACTCACACTGACCATGGAGATTGGCAGCCAAGCAGGAGAGTCCCCACCCTGGGCAGAGAAGCATGTTTACAATGCTGTGCATTTAGACCGGCCTCCAAGCAGGTGTGTCCAAACCCTGAAAATTGAGACCGGCCTCCAAGCAGGCAAGTTCCCACTCTGAGCTGAGCAGCATGATAACAAACCTGTGTGTGGAGACTGGTCTCCAAGCCTGTAGGTCTCCACTCTGGGCTGACCAGCATGTTTACAATGCTGTGCGTGGAGACTGGCCTCCTAGCAGGCGAGTCTCCACCCTGAGTTGAGCAGCATGGTAACAACGTTGTGCATGGAGACTGGTCTCCAAGCAGGCGAGTCCCCACCCTGGGCAGAGAAGCATGTTTACAATGCTGTCCATGTAGACCGGCCTCCAATCAGGTGAGTCCAAACCCTGAAAATTGAGACTGGCTTCCTAGCAGGTGAGTCCCCACCCTGTGTCTGGAGACTGGCTTCCAAGAAGGCGAGTCCCAACTCTGAGTTGAGCAGCATGATAGCAAAGCTGTGCATGAGACTGGTCTCCAAGCAGAATAATCCTCACCCTGAGCTGAAGTTCCTGGTGACACTGCTTTGCATGGAGACTGGCCTCAAAGCAGGCGAGTCCCCACCCTGAGAATGGAGACTGGCAACCAAGAAGGCGAGTCCTCACCCTGAGGTGAGCGGCATAGTGACAACACTGTGTATTGAGACTGGTCTCCAAGCAGGCGAGTCCCCATCCTGGGATGAGCGGCATGTCGTCAACGCTGTGTGTGTAGATTGGCCTCCAAGTAGGCGAGTTCTCACCCTGAGCTTAGCAGCCTGGTGACAACGCTGTGCGTGGTGACATGTCTCAAAGCAGGTGAGTCCCCACCCAGAGTATGGAGACTGGTATCAAAGCGGGCAAGTCCCCACTTTGACTTGAGCCGTATGATGACAACACTGTACGTGGAGACTGGCCTCTAAGCATGCGGGTCCCGACCTTTGGCTGAGCAGCATGGTGAAAATGCAGTGTGTAGATTGGCCTCAAAAAAGGCGAGTTTTGCCCTGAGCTTAGCATTCTTGTGACAACGATGTTTGTGGACACTACTCTCCAAACAGGCGAATCCCCACCCTGGGCTGAACTGAACAGCCTGATGACAGAGCGGTGCATGGTGACTGGCCTCCAAGCAGACGAGCACTCACACTGACCATGGAGATTGGCAGCCAAGCAGGAGAGTCCCCACCCTGGGCAGAGAAGCATGTTTACAATGCTGTGCATTTAGACCGGCCTCCAAGCAGGTGTGTCCAAACCCTGAAAATTGAGACCGGCCTCCAAGCAGGCAAGTTCCCACTCTGAGCTGAGCAGCATGATAACAAACCTGTGTGTGGAGACTGGTCTCCAAGCCTGTAGGTCTCCACTCTGGGCTGACCAGCATGTTTACAATGCTGTGCGTGGAGACTGGCCTCCTAGCAGGCGAGTCCCCACCCTGAGTTGAGCAGCATGGTAACAACGTTGTGCATGGAGACTGGTCTCCAAGCAGGAGAGTCCCCACCCTGGGCAGAGAAGCATGTTTACAATGCTGTCCATGTAGACCGGCCTCCAATCAGGTGAGTCCAAACCCTGAAAATTGAGACTGGCTTCCTAGCAGGTGAGTCCCCACCCTGTGTCTGGAGACTGGCTTCCAAGAAGGCGAGTCCCAACTCTGAGTTGAGCAGCATGATAGCAAAGCTGTGCATGAGACTGGTCTCCAAGCAGAATAATCCTCACCCTGAGCTGAAGTTCCTGGTGACACTGCTTTGCATGGAGACTGGCCTCAAAGCAGGCGAGTCCCCACCCTGAGAATGGAGACTGGCAACCAAGAAGGCGAGTCCTCACCCTGAGGTGAGCGGCATAGTGACAACACTGTGTATTGAGACTGGTCTCCAAGCAGGCGAGTCCCCATCCTGGGATGAGCGGCATGTCGTCAACGCTGTGTGTGTAGATTGGCCTCCAAGTAGGCGAGTTCTCACCCTGAGCTTAGCAGCCTGGTGACAACGCTGTGCGTGGTGACATGTCTCAAAGCAGGTGAGTCCCCACCCAGAGTATGGAGACTGGTATCAAAGCGGGCAAGTCCCCACTTTGACTTGAGCCGTATGATGACAACACTGTACGTGGAGACTGGCCTCTAAGCATGCGGGTCCCGACCTTTGGCTGAGCAGCATGGTGAAAATGCAGTGTGTAGATTGGCCTCAAAAAAGGCGAGTTTTGCCCTGAGCTTAGCATTCTTGTGACAACGATGTTTGTGGACACTACTCTCCAAACAGGCGAATCCCCACCCTGGGCTGAACTGAACAGCCTGATGACAGAGCGGTGCATGGTGACTGGCCTCCAAGCAGAGGAGCACTCACACTGACCATGGAGATTGGCAGCCAAGCAGGAGAGTCCCCACCCTGGGCAGAGAAGCATGTTTACAATGCTGTGCATTTAGACCGGCCTCCAAGCAGGTGTGTCCAAACCCTGAAAATTGAGACCGGCCTCCAAGCAGGCAAGTTCCCACTCTGAGCTGAGCAGCATGATAACAAACCTGTGTGTGGAGACTGGTCTCCAAGCCTGTAGGTCTCCACTCTGGACTGACCAGCATGTTTACAATGCTGTGCGTGGAGACTGGCCTCCTAGCAGGCGAGTCTCCACCCTGAGTTGAGCAGCATGGTAACAACGTTGTGCATGGAGACTGGTCTCCAAGCAGGAGAGTCCCCACCCTGGGCAGAGAAGCATGTTTACAATGCTGTCCATGTAGACCGGCCTCCAATCAGGTGAGTCCAAACCCTGAAAATTGAGACTGGCTTCCTAGCAGGTGAGTCCCCACCCTGTGTCTGGAGACTGGCTTCCAAGAAGGCGAGTCCCAACTCTGAGTTGAGCAGCATGATAGCAAAGCTGTGCATGAGACTGGTCTCCAAGCAGAATAATCCTCACCCTGAGCTGAAGTTCCTGGTGACACTGCTTTGCATGGAGACTGGCCTCAAAGCAGGCGAGTCCCCACCCTGAGAATGGAGACTGGCAACCAAGAAGGCGAGTCCTCACCCTGAGGTGAGCGGCATAGTGACAACACTGTGTATTGAGACTGGTCTCCAAGCAGGCGAGTCCCCATCCTGGGATGAGCGGCATGTCGT
The DNA here is from genome assembly GCA_947000775.1 of Pterois miles. Classification (NCBI taxonomy): domain Eukaryota; kingdom Metazoa; phylum Chordata; class Actinopteri; order Perciformes; family Scorpaenidae; genus Pterois; species Pterois miles. Next base: position 1,744,448 of record CAMQGK010000200.1, on the reverse strand, counting down.
CAACGCTGTGTGTGTAGATTGGCCTCCAAGTAGGCGAGTTCTCACCCTGAGCTTAGCAGCCTGGTGACAACGCTGTGCGTGGTGACATGTCTCAAAGCAGGTGAGTCCCCACCCAGAGTATGGAGACTGGTATCAAAGCGGGCAAGTCCCCACTTTGACTTGAGCCGTATGATGACAACACTGTACGTGGAGACTGGCCTCTAAGCATGCGGGTCCCGACCTTTGGCTGAGCAGCATGGTGAAAATGCAGTGTGTAGATTGGCCTCAAAAAAGGCGAGTTTTGCCCTGAGCTTAGCATTCTTGTGACAACGATGTTTGTGGACACTACTCTCCAAACAGGCGAATCCCCACCCTGGGCTGAACTGAACAGCCTGATGACAGAGCGGTGCATGGTGACTGGCCTCCAAGCAGACGAGCACTCACACTGACCATGGAGATTGGCAGCCAAGCAGGAGAGTCCCCACCCTGGGCAGAGAAGCATGTTTACAATGCTGTGCATTTAGACCGGCCTCCAAGCAGGTGTGTCCAAACCCTGAAAATTGAGACCGGCCTCCAAGCAGACAAGTTCCCACTCTGAGCTGAGCAGCATGATAACAAACCTGTGTGTGGAGACTGGTCTCCAAGCCTGTAGGTCTCCACTCTGGGCTGACCAGCATGTTTACAATGCTGTGCGTGGAGACTGGCCTCCTAGCAGGCGAGTCCCCACCCTGAGTTGAGCAGCATGGTAACAACGTTGTGCATAGAGACTGGTCTCCAAGCAGGAGAGTCCCCACCCTGGGCAGAGAAGCATGTTTACAATGCTGTCCATGTAGACCGGCCTCCAATCAGGTGAGTCCAAACCCTGAAAATTGAGACTGGCTTCCTAGCAGGTGAGTCCCCACCCTGTGTCTGGAGACTGGCTTCCAAGAAGGCGAGTCCCAACTCTGAGTTGAGCAGCATGATAACAAACCTTTGTGTGTAGACATGCCTCCAAACAGGTGAGTCCCCACCTTGGTCTGAGGAGTTTGGTGATAAAGCTGTGCATGACGAATGGCCTCCAAGCAGGAGAGTCCCCACGCTGAGCATGGAGACTGGCTTCCAAGAAGGCGAGTCCCAACTCTGAGTTGAGCAGCATGATAGCAAATGTGTGCGTGAGACTGGTCTCCAAGCAGGCTAATCCTCACCCTGAGCTGAAGTTCCTGGTGACACTGTTGTGCATGGTGACTGGCCTCAAAGCAGGCAAGTCCCTACCCTGAGAATGGAGACTGGCAACCAAGAAGGCGAGTCCTCACCCTGAGGTGAGCGGCATAGTGACAACACTGTGTGTTGAGACTGGTCTCCAAGCAGGCGAGTCCCCACCCTGGCGTCAACGCTGTGTGTGAGATTGGGCACCAATTAGGCAAGTTCTCACCCTGAGCTTAGCAGCCTGTACAACGCTGTGTGCGGGACATGTCTCAAAGAGGTAGTCCTCACCCAGAGATGGAGACGCTGGGGCACCCCCCCCCGCCCTCCCCCCAACCCCCCCCCCCATCCCCCCTGACGCCGCCCCATCACAGCAAACCCAGAGCGTGGAGACCTGCTTCCAAGCAGATGAGTCCCCACCCTGGTCTGAGCAACCTGGTGAAACGGTTGTGCATGGCGACTGACTCCAACAGGCAGCACTCACACTACCGGAAACCCCCACACAGCAGTTAATGGAGTCCAGGATCCCCACAGAAGATTATGGCCCCCTAACGCCACCCCCACCCCACCCTAACAAGCGCGCCCCCCCAGAGCGTGGAGACCTGCTTCCAAGCAGGTGAGTCCCCACCCTGGTCTGAGGAGTTTGGTCAAAAAGCTGTGCATGGCGAATGGCCTCCAAGCAGGCAAATCCCCACACTGAGCATGGAGACTGGCTTCAAAGTAAGCAAGTCCCCACTCTGAGCTGAGCAGCATGATAACAAACCTGTGCGTCGAGACTGGTCTCCAAGCCTGTAGGTCCCCACCCTGGGCTGACCAGCATGTTTACATTGCTGTGCGTGGAGACTGGCCTCCTAGCAGGCCAGTCTCCACCTCAAGCTGAAGTGCATGGTAACACTGCTGTGTACGGTGACTGGTTAGAGTTAAGTAGCATGATGATAAAGCTATGTGTGAAGACTGGACTTCAAGCAGGTGAGTCCCCTCGCTGAGCATGGAGACGTGCCTCCAAGCAGACGTGTACTCAGCCTTAGCTGAACTAAATGGTGACAATGCTGTGTGTGGACACTGGAGTCCAAGTAGGCGATTCCCCATTCTGGGTGGAGAAGCATGTTGATAATGATGTGCGTGGAGACTGCACAGCACTCACACTGACCGTGGAGTTTGGCAGCAGAGCAGGTGAGTCCCCACACTGAATTGATCAGAATGATAACAAAACTCTGTGTGGAGACTGGTCTCCAATCATGTAGGTCCCCATGCTGGCCTGACCAGTATCCTTACAATGCTGTGCGTGTAGAACTGCTCCAAGCAGGTGAGTCCCACCCTGTCTGAGGAGCATGGTGAAAATTGCAAATGCCCCACCCCCACCACCCCACTCCCCACCCACCCCCCCCCAATCCACAGCTGGCATCAATGGCCTCCAGCAGGCGAGTCCCCACCCTGAGAATGGAGACTGGAAACCAAGCAGGCGAGTCCCCACCCTGGGTTGAGCAGCATGTCGTCAATGCTCTGTGTAGATTGGGCTCCAAGTAGGCGAGTTCTCACCCTGAGCTTAGCAGCCTGGTGACAACGCTGTGTGTGGTGACATGCCTCAAAGAAGGCGAGTCCCCACCCTGGTCTGAGGAGTTTGGTCAAAAAGGCGGTACATGGCGAATGGCCTCCAAGCAGGCGAGTCCCCACACTGAGCATGGAGACTGGGAACTAAGCAGGAGAATCCCCACCCTGAGCATGGAGACTGGTAACTAAGCAGGAGAATCCCCTTCCTGAGCATGGAGACCTGCCTCCAAGCAGACGTGTACTCAGCCTTAGCTGAACTGAATGGTGACAATGCTATGTGTGGACACTTGAGTCCAAGCAGGCGATTCCCCATTCTGGGTGGAGAAGCATGTTGATAACGCTGTGCGTGGAGACTGGTCTCCAAAAAGGCGAGTTTTACCCTGAGCTTAGCATTCTTGTGACAACGATGTGTGTGGACATTGTTCTCCAATCAGGCGAATCCCCACCCTGGGCTGAACAGCTGTGCATGGTGACTGGCCTCCAAGCAGACGAGCACTCACACTGACCGTGGAGATTGGCAGCCAAGCAGGTGAGTCCCCACACTGACTTGAGCAGCATGATAACAAACCTCTGCGTGGAGACTGGTCTCCAAGCATGTAGGTCCCCATCCTGGCCTGACCACTATGCTTACAATGCTGTGCGTGCAGACTGGCCTCCTAGCAGGTGAGTCCCCACCCTGAGTTGAGCAGCATGGTAACAACGTTGTGATGGAGACCGGCCTCCAAGCAGGTGAGTCCAAACCCTGAAAATTTAGACCGGCCCAAGCATGTGAGTCCCAACTCTGAGTTGAGCAGCATGATAACAAGCAGGCGAGTCCTTACCCTGAGCTGAGCAGCATGATGACAGTGCTGTGCGCAATGGCATTTCTCCTCCCAAAGCACACATATACGCGTTTTTCCACAATAAATATTATTGAAAATTAAAATATTATCTCAGAAACTTGTCATTTCGTCCCAGAAGCACATCAATATCTCTAAAAACATGCCAATGGTATGGGATGGTTGTGACAGAAAACACAGTTCACATGAAAATGTGTCTCTAAGCATGAAATCTTCATTCCGCCCTGAATTTCATGTGAGAGCGTTGTTTTAGCACCTAAACTAGCTAAAACTGCATGTCTCATCCAAAAACATGCAGAAACTCGTTTTTCCATAAGAAACACTCGAAAGCTGATTTCTGTGAAACACATGCCATTTCTTCACAGAAACACATCAATATCAATGGAAACATTCATAACAGGATGTATTTGACAGAAAACATAGTTTTATAAAAATTTCACATGAAAACGTGTCTCCAGGCATGAAATCTTCATTCTGTGCTCAGTTTCATGTAAGACCATTGTTTTTACCACTAACCTAGCTAAACCTGCATTTCTCTTCCAAAAGCACAAGGAAATGCGCTTTTCGACAACAAACATTAGAAAGTTGCTTTCTGTGAAAAATATGCCACTTCTTCACAGAAACACATCAATGTCAGTGGAAAAGTGTAAACAGGAGGAATATGGCAGAAAACATGGTTTACTTAGTTTTTATAAAATTTCACATAAAAACGTGTTCCCAGGCATGAATATGAAACGGCACATATGAAGATATGTGCCGTTTCATGTAAGAAAAGAAAATTAGCTAAACCTGCAGTTCTCCTCCAAGAGCAGTCAGAAGACTATTTAATTGTGAGGCACGATTTCAAAGTCTCATTAATTTAACGTGGATGTCATTACAAAACAGGATAAATTGAGTATACGTTTATCGTATTGAACATATTCTTATCATAATGCTGTGCCTCCGTGAAGGTGAGTCTTGCTGAGACCCTTAGCTGAGCGGCATGATGACAAAGTTGTGCGTGAAGACTGTTTCCAAGCAGGCGGGTGCTTACCGTGATCTGAGCAGCATGATGACAGTGCTGTGCGCAATGGCATTTCTCGTCCAAAAGCATATGTGCGTTTTTGCACAAGAAATATATAATATTGGTTTCTGTCAGAAACGTGACATTTCGTCACAGAAACACATCAGTATCACTAAAAAACATGCAAAACGGGATAGTCGTGACAGAAACATAGGTTTAGAAAAACTTCATATGAAAACGTTTTCCAAGCATGAAATCTTCATTCTGTGCTCAATTTCATGCTCCCCCACCACAGACACCCACTGCATTTCTCATCCAAGAGACACAAAAAGCGTATTCCACTAGAAAACAATGATTTTTTATAAACATGCTATTCTTCACAGAACACATCAGTATCACTGAACGAACAATAAATTATAATATGCAGAATTGGTGTCCACCCTGGAAACACCAGTGAATGTAAAACATCCACTCACAAACACTCAATTATCGAAACACAAACAAAAAAACAAAAACACACACAATAAAATTTTAACAAATCAGACCCCAAGAACCACCCAATCCTTCCCACCCACCATTCACCACACCACAGAAGCACCCCAAACACCCTACCCCCCCCACACCCAACCCACCACCCCCCCCCCAACACACCCTAACATAATTTTTATAAACATAACACAAAAAATAAAACAAAAAATTTTAAAATTACCCCCCAACCCCACAAACCCACTAACACAATCTTAAACACCATTCTTTACACATCAATTATTAAACATGCAGAAAATAATATGCAATATAATGCATAAATCATTATACATAAATAAAATTTTAAAACGTAATTAAAATATTTCTTAGAAGACCTCTCAAATAAATCTTCATTCTGTGCTCAATTTCATGTAAACAGTTTTTTCACCACTAAACACTAAATGCATTTCTTATCCAAAGCACACAAAAAGCGTAATTCCCCTAAAACACTCAAAGTTGGTTCTTAAAAGACATGCAATTTCTCCACAAAAAATCAACTAAATTAAAAAGAAATCAAAAAATTTATAACATTAAGCCAAAAGTTCATTCTAAACATTAAAACCTTTTCACCACTAACCCTACACTCATTCCCCATACAAAAACGTTTCCACTAAAAACTCAATTGATTTTTTTAAACACCATTTCTTACAAACAATCAATATTAAAATGCATAATATAATGCATAAACCATATACAAAATAAAATTTAAAACGTAATTAATAATATTTCATGAAAAGACCTGTCTCAAGATGAAATCTTCATTCTGTGCCAATTTCATGCAAGACATTTTTCACCACTAAACACTAAAACTGCATTTCTCATCAAGAACACACAAAACGCATTTTCCCACAAAAAAGCTCAAAAGCTGATTTCTTGAAAAACATGCCATTTCTTCACAGAACACTTCAGTATCACTGAAACAGGATGAATAACAGAAAACACATTATAAAATTTCACATGAAAAGATCTCTCAAGGCATGAAATTTTCATTCTGTCTCAGCATGTAAGACCGTCAATTCACAAAACAATCTTATACAATAACATCAAAACAGATAAAAATGACCAATATAGTAAAAAATAAATTTGCCAGCAAGCAAAATCATTCTAGCTCTCCTTAAAACTCATTTTACTATAAACTATAACCTTTACTACACACCACACAAAAGGCATCTCCTCAAAGACACATCAAAAGTTGATTTCTATAAAGGATGTCATTCCTTAATAATTATATATTACTGTAAGCCCTTTCTCTGAGCACAGTTTTATTATCAATTTCACCACGAAACTAGCTTTTAACTGGTTCTGTTCCGCAATAGTATGCATTTCTCCTTAAGGAAATATTGAGAAGAGCAAAAAAAACACGTGTAGATGTTGTAGTTCCATTTTCATCCGAAAAGGGTACCATAAGGCAAGTTACTTATGCCATGCTCCCATTGGAAAGAAAAGAGATGATGATTAACTACTAAGATTATTTGAATGACATCATGTCACAGTTAATAAGCAGTAATTTGTCAACAATGATCTATGATCAAAGTCTCACAAGCACAAATATACTTCATCTTTTTATTAATGCAACTCCAAGCACGGGAATGCAGAGCCTGGAAAATTCTGATTAGTTAATGTCTTCAACTCTTTTTAAAGATTTGTGTGGGTGTATGTTGTACTATTTAATTGTGCGGCATAAATATAGTATAAGTAATTTTACATGTAAATCAATAAAACACAGGATAAATATAACAGAAAAATATGTTTATCATATTGAACAAAGATTTATCATATTACTGTGCATGGGGAGTACTCACCCGGAGCTAGCATCTGGTAACAACTGTGTGTGGCGACTGGCCTCAAAGCAGGCGAGTCCCCACCCTGAGCTGAGCAGCCTGGTGACATGGCAGTGCGTGGTGACTGGCTTCAAAGACGGCAAGTCCCCACCTCGAGGGTGAAGCCCTGCCTACAAGCAGATGAGTCTCCATCCTAGGCTGAGCAGCGTTGCGTGGCGACTGGCCCCCAAGTAGACAAGTCCCCACCCTGAGCATTAAGAATGGCATTCAAGCAGGCGAATCCCCACCCTGAGTTGAGCAGCATGATGACACTGTGCATGGAGACTGACCTCTAAGCAGGCGAGTCCCCATCCGCAACAGAGTAGCCTGTTGACAGGGCTATGAGTGTTGACTGGCCTCGAGGAACGTGAGTCCCCACCCTGACTTGAGCAGCATGATTACCAAACTTTGTGTGAAGATTGGCCTCCAGACAGTCATATCCCCACTCTGAGCGTGGAGATCTGTGTCGAACCAGTTCCCACCCTTGTCTGAGCAGCCTGGTGATAAGGATGTGCATGGCAACTGGCCTCCAAGTGGGCGAATCTTCACCCTGAGTTGAATCGCCTGGTGACACTACTGTGTGTTGTGTGTGGCCTTCAAGCAGGAGACTCCCCAACCTGAGCTAGGACACTGGCTTCCAAGCAGGCGACTCCCCACCCTGAGTTGTGCAGATGGCGAGTCTTCACCTTGATTTGAACAGCATGATGACAATGCTGTGCGTGGAGATTGGCCTCTGAGCAGCTGAGTCCCCACACTGAGCATGGAGACTGGCAACCAAGCAGGAGAATCCAAACCCTGAGCATGGAGACTGACTTCCAAGCAGGCAAGTCCCCACTCTGAGTTGAGCAGCATGATATAAAACCTGTGCGTGGAGACTGGCCTCCTAGCAGGCGAGTCCCCACCTCAAGTTGAAGTGCAAGGTAACACTGCTGTGTACTTTGACTGGCCTGAGTTAAGTAGCATGATGATAACGCTATGTGTGAAGACTGGACTTCAAGCAGGTGAGTCCCCTCCCTGAGCATGGAGACCTGCCTCCAAGCAGACGTGTGCTCAGCCTTAGCTGAAGTGAATGGTGACAATGCTGTGTGTGGTGACATGTCTCAAAGCAGGTGAGTCCCCACCCAGAGTATGGAGACTGGTATCAAAGCGGGCAAGTCCCCACTTTGACTTGACACACTGACCATGGAGATTGGCAGCCAAGCAGGAGAGTCCCCACCCTGGGCAGAGAAGCATGTTTACAATGCTGTGCATTTAGACCGGCCTCCAAGCAGGTGTGTCCAAACCCTGAAAATTGAGACCGGCCTCCAAGCAGGCAAGTTCCCACTCTGAGCTGAGCACCATGATAACAAACCTGTGTGTGGAGACTGGTCTCCAAGCCTGTAGGTCTCCACTCTGGGCTGACCAGCATGTTTACAATGCTGTGCGTGGAGACTGGCCTCCTAGCAGGCGAGTCCCCACCCTCAGTTGAGCAGCATGGTAACAACGTTGTGCATGGAGACTGGTCTCCAAGCAGGAGAGTCCCCACCCTGGGCAGAGAAGCATGTTTACAATGCTGTCCATGTAGACCGGCCTCCAATCAGGTGAGTCCAAACCCTGAAAATTGAGACTGGCTTCCTAGCAGGTGAGTCCCCACCCTGTGTCTGGAGACTGGCTTCCAAGAAGGCGAGTCCCAACTCTGAGTTGAGCAGCATGATAGCAAAGCTGTGCATGAGACTGGTCTCCAAGCAGAATAATCCTCACCCTGAGCTGAAGTTCCTGGTGACACTGCTTTGCATGGAGACTGGCCTCAAAGCAGGCGAGTCCCCACCCTGAGAATGGAGACTGGCAACCAAGAAGGCGAGTCCTCACCCTGAGGTGAGCGGCATAGTGACAACACTGTGTATTGAGACTGGTCTCCAAGCAGGCGAGTCCCCATCCTGGGATGAGCGGCATGTCGTCAACGCTGTGTGTGTAGATTGGCCTCCAAGTAGGCGAGTTCTCACCCTGAGCTTAGCAGCCTGGTGACAACGCTGTGCGTGGTGACATGTCTCAAAGCAGGTGAGTCCCCACCCAGAGTATGGAGACTGGTATCAAAGCGGGCAAGTCCCCACTTTGACTTGAGCCGTATGATGACAACACTGTACGTGGAGACTGGCCTCTAAGCATGCGGGTCCCGACCTTTGGCTGAGCAGCATGGTGAAAATGCAGTGTGTAGATTGGCCTCAAAAAAGGCGAGTTTTGCCCTGAGCTTAGCATTCTTGTACAACGATGTTTGTGGACACTACTCTCCAAACAGGCGAATCCCCACCCTGGGCTGAACTGAACAGCCTGATGACAGAGCGGTGCATGGTGACTGGCCTCCAAGCAGAGGAGCACTCACACTACCATGGAGATTGCAGCCAAGCAGGAGAGTCCCCACCCTGGGCAGAGAAGCATGTTTACAATGCTGTGCATTTAGACCGGCCTCCAAGCAGGTGTGTCCAAACCCTGAAAATTGAGACCGGCCTCCAAGCAGGCAAGTTCCCACTCTGAGCTGAGCAGCATGATAACAAACCTGTGTGTGGAGACTGGTCTCCAAGCCTGTAGGTCTCCACTCTGGGCTACCAGCATGTTTACAATGCTGTGCGTGGAGACTGGCCTCCTAGCAGGCGAGTCCCCACCCTGAGTTGAGCAGCATGGTAACAACGTGTCATGGAGACTCTAACCCCACCCTGCAATCCAACCACCACCCTAAAATTAACCCCTAAACCCCACCCTTGTCTGGAGACTGCTTCAAGAAGCACCCAACTCTAGTTGAGCAGCAATAGCAAGCTTCTACCAGAATAATCCTCCCTAGCTAGTTCCTACATGCTTTGAGATCCTCAAAGGCACCCCACCCTAGATGGAGACCACCAAAAGGCGAGCCCACCCTAGGTCCATAACTTTTTAGACTGTCTCCAAGCAGGCGAGTCCATCCTGGATGACCATCGTCACCTTTGTAGATGCCTCCAGTAGGCAGTTCTCCCCTAGCTTAGACCTTACAACCTTGCGTGACGCCGCAGTTCCCACCCAAGACGCCCCCATCTTCCTCTCCCACCTTGCTCCCCCCCCCCCCCCCCCCTCTTAACTAAACGCAGGGATCCCCAACAACACACTCACACTACCATGGAGATTGCACCAAGCAGGAGAGTCCCCACCCTCAAAGCATTTTAAATGCTGCATTTAGAGGCCTCCAAGCAGGTGGTCCAAACCCTGAAAATTGAGACCGCCTCCAAGCAGGCAAGTTCCCACTCTAGCTGAGCAGCATGATAACAAACCGTGTGTGGAGACTGGTCTCCAAGCCTGTAGGTCTCCACTCTGGCTGACCAGCATTTTACAATGCTTGCGGAGACTGGCCTCCTAGCAGGCGAGTCCCCACCCTGAGTTGAGCAGCATGGTAACAACTTTGCATGGAGACTGGTCTCCAAGCAGAGAGTCCCCACCCTGGGCAGAGAAGCATGTTAATCTCCATTACCCCTCCAACAGGTGAGTCCAAACCCTAAAATTGAGACGCTCCTAGCAGGTAGTCCCCACCCTTGTCTGGAGACTGCTTCCAAGAAGGCGAGTCCCAACCTGAGTTGAGCAGCATATAGCAAAGCTTGCTGAGACTCTCCAAGAAATAATCCTCACCCTAGCTAAGTTCCTGACACTGCTTAACTCCTCAAACAGGCAGTCCCCACCCTAGGGAACGGCACGGCGAGTCCTCACCCTGAGGTGAGCGGCATGTGAAAATGTGTTTGGACTGGCTCCAAGCAGGCGAGTCCCCATCCTGGGATGAGCGGCATGTCGTCAACGCTTGTGAGATTGGCCTCCGTAGGCGAGTTCTCACCCTGAGCTTAGCAGCCTGGTGACAACGCTGTGCGTGGTGACATGTCTCAAAGCAGGTGAGTCCCCACCCAGAGTATGGAGACTGGTATCAAAGCGGGCAAGTCCCCACTTTGACTTGAGCCGTATGATACAACACTGTACGTGGAGACTGGCCTCTAAGCATCGGGTCCCGACCTTTGGCTGAGCAGCATGGGAAAATGCAGGGAGATGGCCCAAGCGAGTTTCCCGCTGCATGTCTACATACTCTCCAACAGGCGAACCCCACCCTGGCTGAACTCAGCCTAACAACGGTGCTGGTGACTGCCTCCAAGCAGACGAGCACTCACACTACCATGGAGATTGCACCAAGCAGGAGGCCCCACCCTGGCGGCCCTCCAAACCCTAAAATTGAGACCGGCCTCCAAGCAGGCAAGTCCCCACTCTGAGCTGAGCAGCATGATAACAAACCTGTGTGTGGAGACTGGTCTCCAAGCCTGTAGGTCTCCACTCTGGGCTGACCAGCATGTTTACAATGCTGTGCGTGGAGACTGGCCTCCTAGCAGGCGAGTCTCCACCCTGAGTTGAGCAGCATGGTAACAACGTTGTGCATGGAGACTGGTCTCCAAGCAGGCGAGTCCCCACCCTGAGTTGAGCAGCATGGTAACAACTGTGTGGAGACGGCCCAAGCAGGGATCCCCACCCTGAGCAAAAGCATGTACAACTGCTGGGACGGCCCCAAGCAGGAGCCCCACCCTGAGTTGAGACAGAGACCCACCGACCCCATAGCAGCAAGCGCAACGCCCACGAATCCCCCCTGACTGAACCTGGACACCCGGGCCCCGCCCCCACCCGAAGACGCACCGAACCCCCCGCTCACACCCAGACACCAACCCCCCCCCAAACAACACCAACCCCCCACCCACCCCCCCCCAACCCCACCACCACACCCCCCCCCCCACCCACCCATACCCGGCGCCCCACAGCACCCCACCCTGAGAGCAGCAACAACCAGAGACGGCCCAACAAACCCCACCCTCAAAAACTCCATAGACCCCCCAAATCCAAACCCTAATAACGGCCCTAAACCCCACCCTTTCTGAGACTGGCTTCCAAGAAGGCGAGTCCCAACTCTGAGTTGAGCAGCATGATAGCAAAGCTGTGCATGAGACTGTCCCAAAAATAACCTCACCCTAGCTAAGTTCCTGTACACTCTTTGCATGGAGACTGCCTCACCACCCCACCCTAAATAACGCAACCAGGCGACCTCACCCTAGGTAGCGGCATAGTGACAACACTTTATTGAGACTGGTCTCCAACAGCACCCCACCTGGACACCGCTTTTTGCCTCCATAGGCGAGTTCTCACCCTAGCTTACAGCCTTACAACGCTTGCTGTGACTTCTCAAGCAGGTGAGCCCCACCCAAGTATGAACTACAAAGCGGGCAAGCCCCACTTTACTTACCTATATCACTGACCCTCTAACACGCCCACCTTTGCTCAGCATACCCTCATCCCACAACTCGACATACCTCCAACACAACCCCACCCTCTAACTAACACTATACAACTCATGACTGCCTCCAACAACGAGCACTCACACTACCATGGAGATTCACCAAGCAGAGAGCCCCACCCTATTACATCCAAACCCCCCCACCAACCCAAAACCCCCAAACAACCCACTCTGCTACACATAAAACCTACTGCTCCAGCCTTGCTCCACTCTGGCTACCACATTTAAATGCTGCAACTGCCTCCTAGCACGAGTCCCCACCCTAGTTAGCAGCATAACAACTTTGCATGAACTCCCAAAACCCCACCCTCAAAAGATGTTTAAATGCTTCCATTAGACCCTCCACGGTAGTCCACCCTAAATAACTGCTCCTAGCAGGAGTCCCCACCCTTTCTGAGACTCTTCCAAAGCAGTCCCAACTCTGTTAGCACATTACCTTCTAGACTCTCCAAGAATAATCCTCCCCTAGCTAATTCCTTCACTCTTCACTCCTCACATCCCCACCCTAAACCAACATCTCCCCTCCCTTCCCCCCCCCACCTATTCTTCCTCCATCTCCCTGCTTCCTCCTCATGTCTCACATCCCCACCCAAGTATGGAGACTGGTATCAAAGCGGGCAAGTCCCCACTTTGACTTGAGCCGTATGATGACAACACTGTACGTGGAGACTGCCTCTAAGCATGCGGTCCCACCTTTGGCTAGCAGCATGGTGAAAATGCAGTGTTAGATTGGCCTCAAAAAAGGCGAGTTTTGCCCTAGCTTAGCATTCTTGTGACAACGATTTTGTGGACACTACTCTCCAAACAGGCGAATCCCCACCCTGGCTACTAACCTATCAAGCGGTGCATGTGACTGCCTCCAGCAGACGAGCACTCACACTACCATGAGATTGGCAGCCAAGCAGGAGAGTCCCCACCCTGGGCAGAGAAGCATTTTACAATGCTGGCACGGGCTAGCCCCACCACCCTGACGCCTCCGCAGGCAAGTTCCCACTCTGAGCTGAGCAGCATGATAACAAACCTGTGTGTGGAGACTGGTCTCCAAGCCTGTAGGTCTCCACTCTGGGCTGACCAGCATGTTTACAATGCTGTGCGTGGAGACTGGCCTCCTAGCAGGCGAGTCCCCACCCTGAGTTGAGCAGCATGGTAACAACGTTGTGCATGGAGACTGGTCTCCAAGCAGGAGAGTCCCCACCCTGGGCAGAGAAGCATGTTTACAATGCTGTCCATGTAGACCGGCCTCCAATCAGGTGAGTCCAAACCCTGAAAATTGAGACTGGCTTCCTAGCAGGTGAGTCCCCACCCTGTGTCTGGAGACTGGCTTCCAAGAAGGCGAGTCCCAACTCTGAGTTGAGCAGCATGATAGCAAAGCTGTGCATGAGACTGGTCTCCAAGCAGAATAATCCTCACCCTGAGCTGAAGTTCCTGGTGACACTGCTTTGCATGGAGACTGGCCTCAAAGCAGGCGAGTCCCCACCCTGAGAATGGAGACTGGCAACCAAGAAGGCGAGTCCTCACCCTGAGGTGAGCGGCATAGTGACAACACTGTGTATTGAGACTGGTCTCCAAGCAGGCGAGTCCCCATCCTGGGATGAGCGGCATGTCGTCAACGCTGTGTGTGTAGATTGGCCTCCAAGTAGGCGAGTTCTCACCCTGAGCTTAGCAGCCTGGTGACAACGCTGTGCGTGGTGACATGTCTCAAAGCAGGTGAGTCCCCACCCAGAGTATGGAGACTGGTATCAAAGCGGGCAAGTCCCCACTTTGACTTGAGCCGTATGATGACAACACTGTACGTGGAGACTGGCCTCTAAGCATGCGGGTCCCGACCTTTGGCTGAGCAGCATGGTGAAAATGCAGTGTGTAGATTGGCCTCAAAAAAGGCGAGTTTTGCCCTGAGCTTAGCATTCTTGTGACAACGATGTTTGTGGACACTACTCTCCAAACAGGCGAATCCCCACCCTGGGCTGAACTGAACAGCCTGATGACAGAGCGGTGCATGGTGACTGGCCTCCAAGCAGACGAGCACTCACACTGACCATGGAGATTGGCAGCCAAGCAGGAGAGTCCCCACCCTGGGCAGAGAAGCATGTTTACAATGCTGTGCATTTAGACCGGCCTCCAAGCAGGTGTGTCCAAACCCTGAAAATTGAGACCGGCCTCCAAGCAGGCAAGTTCCCACTCTGAGCTGAGCAGCATGATAACAAACCTGTGTGTGGAGACTGGTCTCCAAGCCTGTAGGTCTCCACTCTGGGCTGACCAGCATGTTTACAATGCTGTGCGTGGAGACTGGCCTCCTAGCAGGCGAGTCCCCACCCTGAGTTGAGCAGCATGGTAACAACGTTGTGCATGGAGACTGGTCTCCAAGCAGGAGAGTCCCCACCCTGGGCAGAGAAGCATGTTTACAATGCTGTCCATGTAGACCGGCCTCCAATCAGGTGAGTCCAAACCCTGAAAATTGAGACTGGCTTCCTAGCAGGTGAGTCCCCACCCTGTGTCTGGAGACTGGCTTCCAAGAAGGCGAGTCCCAACTCTGAGTTGAGCAGCATGATAGCAAAGCTGTGCATGAGACTGGTCTCCAAGCAGAATAATCCTCACCCTGAGCTGAAGTTCCTGGTGACACTGCTTTGCATGGAGACTGGCCTCAAAGCAGGCGAGTCCCCACCCTGAGAATGGAGACTGGCAACCAAGAAGGCGAGTCCTCACCCTGAGGTGAGCGGCATAGTGACAACACTGTGTATTGAGACTGGTCTCCAAGCAGGCGAGTCCCCATCCTGGGATGAGCGGCATGTCGTCAACGCTGTGTGTGTAGATTGGCCTCCAAGTAGGCGAGTTCTCACCCTGAGCTTAGCAGCCTGGTGACAACGCTGTGCGTGGTGACATGTCTCAAAGCAGGTGAGTCCCCACCCAGAGTATGGAGACTGGTATCAAAGCGGGCAAGTCCCCACTTTGACTTGAGCCGTATGATGACAACACTGTACGTGGAGACTGGCCTCTAAGCATGCGGGTCCCGACCTTTGGCTGAGCAGCATGGTGAAAATGCAGTGTGTAGATTGGCCTCAAAAAAGGCGAGTTTTGCCCTGAGCTTAGCATTCTTGTGACAACGATGTTTGTGGACACTACTCTCCAAACAGGCGAATCCCCACCCTGGGCTGAACTGAACAGCCTGATGACAGAGCGGTGCATGGTGACTGGCCTCCAAGCAGACGAGCACTCACACTGACCATGGAGATTGGCAGCCAAGCAGGAGAGTCCCCACCCTGGGCAGAGAAGCATGTTTACAATGCTGTGCATTTAGACCGGCCTCCAAGCAGGTGTGTCCAAACCCTGAAAATTGAGACCGGCCTCCAAGCAGGCAAGTTCCCACTCTGAGCTGAGCAGCATGATAACAAACCTGTGTGTGGAGACTGGTCTCCAAGCCTGTAGGTCTCCACTCTGGGCTGACCAGCATGTTTACAATGCTGTGCGTGGAGACTGGCCTCCTAGCAGGCGAGTCCCCACCCTGAGTTGAGCAGCATGGTAACAACGTTGTGCATGGAGACTGGTCTCCAAGCAGGAGAGTCCCCACCCTGGGCAGAGAAGCATGTTTACAATGCTGTCCATGTAGACCGGCCTCCAATCAGGTGAGTCCAAACCCTGAAAATTGAGACTGGCTTCCTAGCAGGTGAGTCCCCACCCTGTGTCTGGAGACTGGCTTCCAAGAAGGCGAGTCCCAACTCTGAGTTGAGCAGCATGATAGCAAAGCTGTGCATGAGACTGGTCTCCAAGCAGAATAATCCTCACCCTGAGCTGAAGTTCCTGGTGACACTGCTTTGCATGGAGACTGGCCTCAAAGCAGGCGAGTCCCCACCCTGAGAATGGAGACTGGCAACCAAGAAGGCGAGTCCTCACCCTGAGGTGAGCGGCATAGTGACAACACTGTGTATTGAGACTGGTCTCCAAGCAGGCGAGTCCCCATCCTGGGATGAGCGGCATGTCGTCAACGCTGTGTGTGTAGATTGGCCTCCAAGTAGGCGAGTTCTCACCCTGAGCTTAGCAGCCTGGTGACAACGCTGTGCGTGGTGACATGTCTCAAAGCAGGTGAGTCCCCACCCAGAGTATGGAGACTGGTATCAAAGCGGGCAAGTCCCCACTTTGACTTGAGCCGTATGATGACAACACTGTACGTGGAGACTGGCCTCTAAGCATGCGGGTCCCGACCTTTGGCTGAGCAGCATGGTGAAAATGCAGTGTGTAGATTGGCCTCAAAAAAGGCGAGTTTTGCCCTGAGCTTAGCATTCTTGTGACAACGATGTTTGTGGACACTACTCTCCAAACAGGCGAATCCCCACCCTGGGCTGAACTGAACAGCCTGATGACAGAGCGGTGCATGGTGACTGGCCTCCAAGCAGACGAGCACTCACACTGACCATGGAGATTGGCAGCCAAGCAGGAGAGTCCCCACCCTGGGCAGAGAAGCATGTTTACAATGCTGTGCATTTAGACCGGCCTCCAAGCAGGTGTGTCCAAACCCTGAAAATTGAGACCGGCCTCCAAGCAGGCAAGTTCCCACTCTGAGCTAGCAGCATGATAACAAACCTGTTGTGGAGACTGGTCTCCAAGCCTGTAGGTCTCCACTCTGGGCTGACCAGCATGTTTACAATGCTGTGCGTGGAGACTGGCCTCCTAGCAGGCGAGTCCCCACCCTGAGTTGAGCAGCATGGTAACAACGTTGTGCATGGAGACTGGTCTCCAATCAGGTGAGTCCAAACCCTGAAAATTGAGACTGGCTTCCTAGCAGGTGAGTCCCCACCCTGTGTCTGGAGACTGGCTTCCAAGAAGGCGAGTCCCAACTCTGAGTTGAGCAGCATGATAGCAAAGCTGTGCATGAGACTGGTCTCCAAGGAGAATAATCCTCACCCTGAGCTGAAGTTCCTGGTGACACTGCTTTGCATGGAGACTGGCCTCAAAGCAGGCGAGTCCCCACCCTGAGAATGGAGACTGGCAACCAAGGAGGCGAGTCCTCACCCTGAGGTGAGCGGCATAGTGACAACACTGTGTATTGAGACTGGTCTCCAAGCAGGCGAGTCCCCATCCTGGGATGAGCGGCATGTCGTCAACGCTGTGTGTGTAGATTGGCCTCCAAGTAGGCGAGTTCTCACCCTGAGCTTAGCAGCCTGGTGACAACGCTGTGCGTGGTGACATGTCTCAAAGCAGGTGAGTCCCCACCCAGAGTATGGAGACTGGTATCAAAGCGGGCAAGTCCCCACTTTGACTTGAGCCGTATGATGACAACACTGTACGTGGAGACTGGCCTCTAAGCATGCGGGTCCCGACCTTTGGCTGAGCAGCATGGTGAAAATGCAGTGTGTAGATTGGCCTCAAAAAAGGCGAGTTTTGCCCTGAGCTTAGCATTCTTGTGACAACGATGTTTGTGGACACTACTCTCCAAACAGGCGAATCCCCACCCTGGGCTGAACTGAACAGCCTGATGACAGAGCGGTGCATGGTGACTGGCCTCCAAGCAGACGAGCACTCACACTGACCATGGAGATTGGCAGCCAAGCAGGAGAGTCCCCACCCTGGGCAGAGAAGCATGTTTACAATGCTGTGCATTTAGACCGGCCTCCAAGCAGGTGTGTCCAAACCCTGAAAATTGAGACCGGCCTCCAAGCAGGCAAGTTCCCACCCTGAGCTGAGCAGCATGATAACAAACCTGTGTGTGGAGACTGGTCTCCAAGCCTGTAGGTCTCCACCCTGGGCTGACCAGCATGTTTACAATGCTGTGCGTGGAGACTGGCCTCCAAGCAGGCGAGTCCCCACCCTGAGTTGAGCAGCAGGTACAACGGCATAACGCCTCCAAGCAGGCGAGTCCCCACCCTAGGCAGGCACCCCCCCCCCCCCCCCCCCCCCCCCCCCTTGCATGGCGACGCCCCCAACAGGCACCCCACCCTAAATGAACTGGCAACCAAAGGCGAATCCCCACCCTATTACAGCATATACAACTTCATAACCCTCCAACAGCACCCCACCAAAACAACCCACAAGAGCCCCACACAACCCACACCCCAAGCAAACGCCCCCCCCCCTGACAAACCCACTTAAGGGGACTGCCCCAAGCAGACGAGCACTCACACTGACCAGGAATGGCAGCCAAGCAGGAGAGCCCCACCCTGGGCAAAACATTTTACAATCCTCTGCATTTAACCCCTCCAAGCAGTTCCAAACAAGACGGCCTCCAAGCAGGCAAGTCCCACCTGAGCTGAGCACAAAAAAAGGGAGACGCCCAAGCCAGGCTCCACTCTGGGCTGACCAGCATGTTACAATGCTGTGCGTGGAGACTGGCCTCCTAGCAGGCGAGTCCCCACCCTCAGTTGAGCAGCATGGTAACAACGTTGTGCATGGAGACTGGTCTCCAAGCAGGAGAGTCCCCACCCTGGGCAGAGAAGCATGTTTACAATGCTGTCCATGTAGACCGGCCTCCAATCAGGTGAGTCCAAACCCTGAAAATTGAGACTGGCTTCCTAGCAGGTGAGTCCCCACCCTGTGTCTGGAGACTGGCTTCCAAGAAGGCGAGTCCCAACTCTGAGTTGAGCAGCATGATAGCAAAGCTGTGCATGAGACTGGTCTCCAAGCAGAATAATCCTCACCCTGAGCTGAAGTTCCTGGTGACACTGCTTTGCATGGAGACTGGCCTCAAAGCAGGCGAGTCCCCACCCTGAGAATGGAGACTGGCAACCAAGAAGGCGAGTCCTCACCCTGAGGTGAGCGGCATAGTGACAACACTGTGTATTGAGACTGGTCTCCAAGCAGGCGAGTCCCCATCCTGGGATGAGCGGCATGTCGTCAACGCTGTGTGTGTAGATTGGCCTCCAAGTAGGCGAGTTCTCACCCTGAGCTTAGCAGCCTGGTGACAACGCTGTGCGTGGTGACATGTCTCAAAGCAGGTGAGTCCCCACCCAGAGTATGGAGACTGGTATCAAAGCGGGCAAGTCCCCACTTTGACTTGAGCCGTATGATGACAACACTGTACGTGGAGACTGGCCTCTAAGCATGCGGGTCCCGACCTTTGGCTGAGCAGCATGGTGAAAATGCAGTGTGTAGATTGGCCTCAAAAAAGGCGAGTTTTGCCCTGAGCTTAGCATTCTTGTGACAACGATGTTTGTGGACACTACTCTCCAAACAGGCGAATCCCCACCCTGGGCTGAACTGAACAGCCTGATGACAGAGCGGTGCATGGTGACTGGCCTCCAAGCAGACGAGCACTCACACTGACCATGGAGATTGGCAGCCAAGCAGGAGAGTCCCCACCCTGGGCAGAGAAGCATGTTTACAATGCTGTGCATTTAGACCGGCCTCCAAGCAGGTGTGTCCAAACCCTGAAAATTGAGACCGGCCTCCAAGCAGGCAAGTTCCCACTCTGAGCTGAGCAGCATGATAACAAACCTGTGTGTGGAGACTGGTCTCCAAGCCTGTAGGTCTCCACTCTGGGCTGACCAGCATGTTTACAATGCTGTGCGTGGAGACTGGCCTCCTAGCAGGCGAGTCCCCACCCTGAGTTGAGCAGCATGGTAACAACGTTGTGCATGGAGACTGGTCTCCAAGCAGGAGAGTCCCCACCCTGGGCAGAGAAGCATGTTTACAATGCTGTCCATGTAGACCGGCCTCCAATCAGGTGAGTCCAAACCCTGAAAATTGAGACTGGCTTCCTAGCAGGTGAGTCCCCACCCTGTGTCTGGAGACTGGCTTCCAAGAAGGCGAGTCCCAACTCTGAGTTGAGCAGCATGATAGCAAAGCTGTGCATGAGACTGGTCTCCAAGCAGAATAATCCTCACCCTGAGCTGAAGTTCCTGGTGACACTGCTTTGCATGGAGACTGGCCTCAAAGCAGGCGAGTCCCCACCCTGAGAATGGAGACTGGCAACCAAGAAGGCGAGTCCTCACCCTGAGGTGAGCGGCATAGTGACAACACTGTGTATTGAGACTGGTCTCCAAGCAGGCGAGTCCCCATCCTGGGATGAGCGGCATGTCGTCAACGCTGTGTGTGTAGATTGGCCTCCAAGTAGGCGAGTTCTCACCCTGAGCTTAGCAGCCTGGTGACAACGCTGTGCGTGGTGACATGTCTCAAAGCAGGTGAGTCCCCACCCAGAGTATGGAGACTGGTATCAAAGCGGGCAAGTCCCCACTTTGACTTGAGCCGTATGATGACAACACTGTACGTGGAGACTGGCCTCTAAGCATGCGGGTCCCGACCTTTGGCTGAGCAGCATGGTGAAAATGCAGTGTGTAGATTGGCCTCAAAAAAGGCGAGTTTTGCCCTGAGCTTAGCATTCTTGTGACAACGATGTTTGTGGACACTACTCTCCAAACAGGCGAATCCCCACCCTGGGCTGAACTGAACAGCCTGATGACAGAGCGGTGCATGGTGACTGGCCTCCAAGCAGACGAGCACTCACACTGACCATGGAGATTGGCAGCCAAGCAGGAGAGTCCCCACCCTGGGCAGAGAAGCATGTTTACAATGCTGTGCATTTAGACCGGCCTCCAAGCAGGTGTGTCCAAACCCTGAAAATTGAGACCGGCCTCCAAGCAGGCAAGTTCCCACTCTGAGCTGAGCAGCATGATAACAAACCTGTGTGTGGAGACTGGTCTCCAAGCCTGTAGGTCTCCACTCTGGGCTGACCAGCATGTTTACAATGCTGTGCGTGGAGACTGGCCTCCTAGCAGGCGAGTCCCCACCCTGAGTTGAGCAGCATGGTAACAACGTTGTGCATGGAGACTGGTCTCCAAGCAGGAGAGTCCCCACCCTGGGCAGAGAAGCATGTTTACAATGCTGTCCATGTAGACCGGCCTCCAATCAGGTGAGTCCAAACCCTGAAAATTGAGACTGGCTTCCTAGCAGGTGAGTCCCCACCCTGTGTCTGGAGACTGGCTTCCAAGAAGGCGAGTCCCAACTCTGAGTTGAGCAGCATGATAGCAAAGCTGTGCATGAGACTGGTCTCCAAGCAGAATAATCCTCACCCTGAGCTGAAGTTCCTGGTGACACTGCTTTGCATGGAGACTGGCCTCAAAGCAGGCGAGTCCCCACCCTGAGAATGGAGACTGGCAACCAAGAAGGCGAGTCCTCACCCTGAGGTGAGCGGCATAGTGACAACACTGTGTATTGAGACTGGTCTCCAAGCAGGCGAGTCCCCATCCTGGGATGAGCGGCATGTCGTCAACGCTGTGTGTGTAGATTGGCCTCCAAGTAGGCGAGTTCTCACCCTGAGCTTAGCAGCCTGGTGACAACGCTGTGCGTGGTGACATGTCTCAAAGCAGGTGAGTCCCCACCCAGAGTATGGAGACTGGTATCAAAGCGGGCAAGTCCCCACTTTGACTTGAGCCGTATGATGACAACACTGTACGTGGAGACTGGCCTCTAAGCATGCGGGTCCCGACCTTTGGCTGAGCAGCATGGTGAAAATGCAGTGTGTAGATTGGCCTCAAAAAAGGCGAGTTTTGCCCTGAGCTTAGCATTCTTGTGACAACGATGTTTGTGGACACTACTCTCCAAACAGGCGAATCCCCACCCTGGGCTGAACTGAACAGCCTGATGACAGAGCGGTGCATGGTGACTGGCCTCCAAGCAGAGGAGCACTCACACTGACCATGGAGATTGGCAGCCAAGCAGGAGAGTCCCCACCCTGGGCAGAGAAGCATGTTTACAATGCTGTGCATTTAGACCGGCCTCCAAGCAGGTGTGTCCAAACCCTGAAAATTGAGACCGGCCTCCAAGCAGGCAAGTTCCCACTCTGAGCTGAGCAGCATGTAACAAACCTGTGTGTGGAGACTGGTCTCCAAGCCTGTAGGTCTCCACTCTGGACTGACCAGCATGTTTACAATGCTGTGCGTGGAGACTGGCCTCCTAGCAGGCGAGTCTCCACCCTGAGTTGAGCAGCATGGTAACAACGTTGTGCATGGAGACTGGTCTCCAAGCAGGAGAGTCCCCACCCTGGGCAGAGAAGCATGTTTACAATGCTGTCCATGTAGACCGGCCTCCAATCAGGTGAGTCCAAACCCTGAAAATTGAGACTGGCTTCCTAGCAGGTGAGTCCCCACCCTGTGTCTGGAGACTGGCTTCCAAGAAGGCGAGTCCCAACTCTGAGTTGAGCAGCATGATAGCAAAGCTGTGCATGAGACTGGTCTCCAAGCAGAATAATCCTCACCCTGAGCTGAAGTTCCTGGTGACACTGCTTTGCATGGAGACTGGCCTCAAAGCAGGCGAGTCCCCACCCTGAGAATGGAGACTGGCAACCAAGAAGGCGAGTCCTCACCCTGAGGTGAGCGGCATAGTGACAACACTGTGTATTGAGACTGGTCTCCAAGCAGGCGAGTCCCCATCCTGGGATGAGCGGCATGTCGTCAACGCTGTGTGTGTAGATTGGCCTCCAAGTAGGCGAGTTCTCACCCTGAGCTTAGCAGCCTGGTGACAACGCTGTGCGTGGTGACATGTCTCAAAGCAGGTGAGTCCCCACCCAGAGTATGGAGACTGGTATCAAAGCGGGCAAGTCCCCACTTTGACTTGAGCCGTATGATGACAACACTGTACGTGGAGACTGGCCTCTAAGCATGCGGGTCCCGACCTTTGGCTGAGCAGCATGGTGAAAATGCAGTGTGTAGATTGGCCTCAAAAAAGGCGAGTTTTGCCCTGAGCTTAGCATTCTTGTGACAACGATGTTTGTGGACACTACTCTCCAAACAGGCGAATCCCCACCCTGGGCTGAACTGAACAGCCTGATGACAGAGCGGTGCATGGTGACTGGCCTCCAAGCAGACGAGCACTCACACTGACCATGGAGATTGGCAGCCAAGCAGGAGAGTCCCCACCCTGGGCAGAGAAGCATGTTTACAATGCTGTGCATTTAGACCGGCCTCCAAGCAGGTGTGTCCAAACCCTGAAAATTGAGACCGGCCTCCAAGCAGACAAGTTCCCACTCTGAGCTGAGCAGCATGATAACAAACCTGTGTGTGGAGACTGGTCTCCAAGCCTGTAGGTCTCCACTCTGGGCTGACCAGCATGTTTACAATGCTGTGCGTGGAGACTGGCCTCCTAGCAGGCGAGTCCCCACCCTGAGTTGAGCAGCATGGTAACAACGTTGTGCATAGAGACTGGTCTCCAAGCAGGAGAGTCCCCACCCTGGGCAGAGAAGCATGTTTACAATGCTGTCCATGTAGACCGGCCTCCAATCAGGTGAGTCCAAACCCTGAAAATTGAGACTGGCTTCCTAGCAGGTGAGTCCCCACCCTGTGTCTGGAGACTGGCTTCCAAGAAGGCGAGTCCCAACTCTGAGTTGAGCAGCATGATAACAAACCTTTGTGTGTAGACATGCCTCCAAACAGGTGAGTCCCCACCTTGGTCTGAGGAGTTTGGTGATAAAGCTGTGCATGACGAATGGCCTCCAAGCAGGAGAGTCCCCACGCTGAGCATGGAGACTGGCTTCCAAGAAGGCGAGTCCCAACTCTGAGTTGAGCAGCATGATAGCAAATGTGTGCGTGAGACTGGTCTCCAAGCAGGCTAATCCTCACCCTGAGCTGAAGTTCCTGGTGACACTGTTGTGCATGGTGACTGGCCTCAAAGCAGGCGAGTCCCTACCCTGAGAATAGAGACTGGCAACCAAGAAGGCGAGTCCTCACCCTGAGGTGAGCGGCATAGTGACAACACTGTGTGTTGAGACTGGTCTCCAAGCAGGCGAATCCCCACCCTGGGTTGAGCAGCATGTCGTCAACGCTGTGTGTGTAGATTGGGCACCAATTAGGCAAGTTCTCACCCTGAGCTTAGCAGCCTGGTGACAACGCTGTGTGCGGTGACATGTCTCAAAGCAGGTGAGTCCTCACCCAGAGTATGGAGACTGGCATCGAAGTGGGCAACTCCCCACTTTGACTTGAGCCGTATGATGACAACACTGTACGTGGAGACTGGCCTCTAAGCATGCGGGTCCCGACCTTTGGCTGAGCAGCATGGTGATAACGCAGTGTGTGTGTGTGTGTGTTGACTGACCTCCAAGCAGGCGGGTCCCCACTCTGACCGTGGAGACTGATCTCCAGGTAATCGAATCCCCACCCTGAGATGACCAGCATGATGAAAAAACTGTGCATGACAGCTGGCCTCCATTCAGTCAAGTCAAACCCAGAGCGTGGAGACCTGCTTCCAAGCAGATGAGTCCCCACCCTGGTCTGAGCAACCTGGTGAAACGGTTGTGCATGGCGACTGGACTCCAAGCAGGCGAGCACTCACACTGACCATGGAGATTGGAAATCAAGCATGTGAGTCCCCACACAGCATGTTTACAATGCTGTGCGTGTAGTTTGGTGTACAAGCAGGTGAGTCCCCACAGAAGCATGTTTACAATGCTGTGCATGTAGAGATGGTAAGTCCAAACCCTGAAAATGGAGACTGGCTTCAAAGCAGGTGAGTCCCCCAGGTAATCAAATCCCCACCCTAGAGACAACATGATGAAAAAAGGCGGACACGCCCCATTCAGCAATCCAAACCCAGAGCGTGGAGACCTGCTTCCAAGCAGGTGAGTCCCCACCCTGGTCTGAGGAGTTTGGTCAAAAAGCTGTGCATGGCGAATGGCCTCCAAGCAGGCAAGCCCCCCCCACTGAGCATGGAGACTGGCTTCAAACTAAGCAAGTCCCCACTCTGAGCTGAGCAGCATGATAACAAACCTGTGCGTCGAGACTGGTCTCCAAGCCTGTAGGTCCCCACCCTGGGCTACCACGTTACATTCCGGACCCTCCTACAGCCACCCCCCGCTAAGTCATGGTAACCGCTGTGACGGGCTGGTTAGAGAACAGAGAAACAGGTGAAGACTGGACTCAAGCAGGTGAGTCCCCTCGCTGAGCATGGAGACGTGCCTCCAAGCAGACGTGTACTCAGCCTTAGCTGAACTGAATGGTGACAATGCTGTGTGTGGACACTGGAGTCCAAGCAGGCGATTCCCCATTCTGGGTGGAGAAGCATGTTGATAATGCTGTGCGTGGAGACTGCACAGCACTCACACTGACCGTGGAGTTTGGCAGCCAAGCAGGTGAGTCCCCACACTGAATTGATCAGAATGATAACAAAACTCTGTGTGGAGACTGGTCTCCAATCATGTAGGTCCCCATGCTGGCCTGACCAGTATGCTTACAATGCTGTGCGTGTAGAACGGCTCCCGCACAGGAGCCCCCCCCCCTGAGCGAGCAGCATATACAACCTTTGCGTGTAGACATGCCTCAGTGCCCCAGACTGAAGTTCCTGGTGACACTGTTGTGCATGGCGACTGGCCTCAAAGCAGGCGAGTCCCTACCCTGAGAATGGAGACTGGAAACCAAGCAGGCGAGTCCCCACCCTGGGTTGAGCAGCATGTCGTCAATGCTGTGTGTAGATTGGGCTCCAAGTAGGCGAGTTCTCACCCTGAGCTTAGCAGCCTGGTGACAACGCTGTGTGTGGTGACATGCCTCAAAGAAGGCGAGTCCCCACCCTGGTCTGAGGAGTTTGGTCAAAAGGCGGTACATGGCGAATGGCCTCCAAGCAGGCGAGTTCCCACACTGAGCATGGAGACTGGGAACTAAGCAGGAGAATCCCCACCCTGAGTATGGAGACTGGTAACTAAGCAGGAGAATCCCCTTCCTGAGCATGGAGACCTGCCTCCAAGCAGACGTGTACTCAGCCTTAGCTGAACTGAATGGTGACAATGCTATGTGTGGACACTTGAGTCCAAGCAGGCGATTCCCCATTCTGGGTGGAGAAGCATGTTGATAACACTGTGCGTGGAGACTGGTCTCCAAAAAGGCGAGTTTTACCCTGAGCTTAGCATTCTTGTGACAACGATGTGTGTGGACATTGTTCTCCAATCAGGCGAATCCCCACCCTGGGCTGAACAGCTGTGCATGGTGACTGGCCTCCAAGCAGACGAGCACTCACACTGACCGTGGAGATTTTCAGCCAAGCAGGTGAGTCCCCACACTGACTTGAGCAGCATGTTAACAAACCTCTGCGTGGAGACTGGTCTCCAAGCATGTAGGTCCCCATCCTGGCCTGACCACTATGCTTACAATGCTGTGCGTGCAGACTGGACTTCTAGCAGGAGAGTGCCCACCCTGAGTTGAGCAGCATGGTAACAACGTTGTGATGGAGACCGGCCTCCAAGCAGGTGAGTCCAAACCCTGAAAATTTAGACCGGCTTCCAAGCATGTGAGTCCCAACTCTGAGTTGAGCAGCATGATAATAAGCAGGCGAGTCCTTACCCTGAGCTGAGCAGCATGATGACAGTGCTGTGCGCAATGGCATTTCTCCTCCCAAAGCACACATATACGCGTTTTTCCACAATAAATATTATTGAAAATTAAAATATTCTGTCAGAAACTTGTCATTTCGTCCCAGAAGCACATCAATATCTCTAAAAACATGCCAATGGTATGGGATGGTTGTGACAGAAAACACAGTTCACATGAAAATGTGTCTCTAAGCATGAAATCTTCATTCCGCCCTGAATTTCATGTGAGAGCGTTGTTTTAGCACCTAAACTAGCTAAAACTGCATGTCTCATCCAAAAACATGCAGAAACTCGTTTTTCCATAAGAAACACTCGAAAGCTGATTTCTGTGAAACACATGCCATTTCCTCACAGAAACACATCAATATCAATGGAAACATTCATAACAGGATGTATTTGACAGAAAACATAGTTTTATAAAAATTTCACATGAAAACGTGTCTCCAGGCATGAAATCTTCATTCTGTGCTCAGTTTCATGTAAGACCATTGTTTTTACCACTAACCTAGCTAAACCTGCATTTCTCTTCCAAAAGCACAAGGAAATGCGCTTTTCGACAACAAACATTAGAAAGTTGCTTTCTGTGAAAAATATGCCACTTCTTCACAGAAACACATCAATGTCAGTGGAAAAGTGTAAACAGGAGGAATATGGCAGAAAACATGGTTTACTTAGTTTTTATAAAATTTCACATAAAAACGTGTTCCCAGGCATGAATATGAAACGGCACATATGAAGATATGTGCCGTTTCATGTAAGAAAAGAAAATTAGCTAAACCTGCAGTTCTCCTCCAAGAGCAGTCAGAAGACTATTTAATTGTGAGGCACGATTTCAAAGTCTCATTAATTTAACGTGGATGTCATTACAAAACAGGATAAATTGAGTATACGTTTATCGTATTGAACATATTCTTATCATAATGCTGTGCCTCCGTGAAGGTGAGTCTTGCTGAGACCCTTAGCTGAGCGGCATGATGACAAAGTTGTGCGTGAAGACTGTTTCCAAGCAGGCGAGTGCTTACCGTGATCTGAGCAGCATGATGACAGTGCTGTGCGCAATGGCATTTCTCGTCCAAAAGCATATGTGCGTTTTTGCACAAGAAATATATAATACACACAAATATTGGTTTCTGTCAGAAACGTGACATTTCGTCACAGAAACACATCAGTATCACTAAAAAACATGCAAAACGGGACAGTCGTGACAGAAACATAGGTTTAGAAAAACTTCATATGAAAACGTTTTCCAAGCATGAAATCTTCATTCTGTGCTCAATTTCATGCAAGACAGTTTTTTCACCACTAGACGCGCTACACTGCATTTCTCATCCAAGAGTATACAGAAAAGCGTTATTCCACTAGAAACACTCAAAAGTTGATTTTTTTTATAAACATGCTATTTCTTCACAGAAACACATCAGTATCACTGAAAACGAACAATAAATTATGAATATGGCAGAAAACATTGTTTTTCAAAAATTTCATATGAAAACGTTTTCCAAGCATGAAATCTTCATTCTATCGTCAATGTCATGTAAAATCCGTAGTTTTCACCACTAAACGCGCTAACACTGCATTTCGCATCCAAGAGTACACAGAAAAGCGTTATTCCAACTAGAAACACTCAAAAGTTGATTTTTTTTATAAACATGCTATTTCTTCACAGAAACACATCAGTATCACTGAAAACGAACAATGAATTATAATATGGCAGAAAAATTGTTTTTCAAAAATTTCATATGAAACTTTTCCAAGCATGAAATCTTCATTCTATCATATGTCATGTAAAATCCGTAGTTTTCACCATAAGCCTAACACTGCATTTCCATCCAAACAAAAATTATTCCACTAAAATTATTTTTGTTATAAATCCTTTCTTCACAGCAATATTTTCGGATGCCATATAATTCATAACATTTCATACGTATATATAAAATTTTACCAATTAATAAGACCTGCCAGCATAAATCTTCATTCTGTGCTAATTTCATCAAACTTTTTCACCACTAAACTAGCTAAACGCATCTTATCCCAACCACGAACCTCCCCTCACACTCAAAGACTGTTATAACCCACTTCACAGAACACATCGATTTCACAAATAAAAGAGAAAATAGCAAAAACATTTTCAACATAAAACTTCCCCTCCATTCACACTACACACATCTCTCCAACACCAAACATCCTCTAGCCCTTTATAACATGCTATCCACAGACACCGTCCCACAAAAAAAGGCAATAAAAATTAACCACAATCTTTATCAAACACCAGCACTATCAACACAAACTATCCACTAAATCTATAAAATCCATCTTTAAAAAACATCAGTATTATTGGAAACATGCAGA
Organism: Pterois miles; assembly: GCA_947000775.1. Lineage (NCBI taxonomy): Eukaryota > Metazoa > Chordata > Actinopteri > Perciformes > Scorpaenidae > Pterois > Pterois miles. Next base: position 1,715,608 of record CAMQGK010000200.1, on the reverse strand, counting down.
ACAAAATGAATATGCATAATATAATGTCATAAATCATTTCATACAGTATATATAAAATTTTAAAACGTAATTAATAATATTTCATTAGAAGACCTGTCTCAAGTATGAAATCTTCATTCTGTGCTCAATTTCATGTAAACAGTTTTTTCACCACTAAACTAGCTAAAACTGCATTTCTTATCCAAAAGCACACAGAAAAGCGTAATTCCCCTAGAAACACTCAAACGTTGAGTTCTGTTAAAAGACATGCAATTTCTCCACAGAAACACATCAGTTTCACTGGAAATGTGTAAAAGAGGATTAATATGGCAGAAAACATTGTTTCATAAACATTTCATATGAAAAGTTTTCCAAGCATGAAATGTTCATTCTGTAATCAATGTCATGTAAAATCCGTAGTTTTCACCACTAAACGCGCTAACACTGCATTTCGCGACCAAGAGTACACAGAAAAGCGTTATTCCACTAGAAACACTCAAAAGTTGATTTTTGTTATAAACATGCCATTTCTTCACAGAAACACATCAATATTATTGGAAACATGCATAATATAATGTCATAAACCATTTCATACAGTATATATATAAAATTTTAAAACGTAATTAATAATATTTCATGAAAAGACCTGTCTCAAGCATGAAATCTTCATTCTGTGCTCAATTTCATGCAAGACAGTTTTTTCACCACTAAACTAGCTAAAACTGCATTTCTCATTCAAGAACACACAGAAACGCATTTTCCCACAAGAAAAGCTCAAAAGCTGATTTCTGTGAAAAACATGCCATTTCTTCACAGAACACTTCAGTATCACTGGAAACAGGATGGATATAACAGAAAACACAGTTTATAAAATTTCACATGAAAAGATCTCTCAAGGCATGAAATTTTCATTCTGTTCTCAGTTTCATGTAAGACCGTCAATTCTTCACAGAAACACATCTATTATACAGATAACATGCAAAACAGTATAAAAATGACCGGGAATATAGTAAAAGAATAAATATTGCCAGCAAGCAGTAAATCTTTATTCTGAGCTCATTCCGAATTAAAACTCATTTTCACTATTAAACTAGTTTTAACTCTGTTTACCTACGACGACCACACAGAAAGGCATTTCTCCTCAAAGACACAGTCAAAAGTTGATTTCTATGAAAAGGATGTCATTTCCTTAGAGTAATGTATATATTACATTGTAAGCATCACTTTCTCATTCTGAGCACAGTTTATATGTAATTCCAATTTTCACCACGAAACTAGCTTTTAACTGTGTTTCTGTTCCGAAAGCACATAGATATGCATTTCTCCTTAAAGGAAATATTGAGAAGAGCAAAAAAAACACGTGTAGATGTTGTAGTTCCATTTTCATCCGAAAGAGGGTACCATAAGGCAAGTTACTTATGCCATGCTCCCATTGGAAAGAAAAGAGATGATGATTAACTACTGAAGATTATTTGAATGACATCATGTCACAGTTAATAAGCAGTGAATTTGTCAACAATGATCTATGATCAAAGTCTCACAAGCACAAATATACTTCATCTTTTTATTAATGCAACTCCAAGCACGGGAATGCAGAGCCTGGAAAATTCTGATTAGTTAATGTCTTCAACTCTTTTTAAAGATTTGTGTGGGTGTATGTTGTACTATTTAATTGTGCGGCATGAAATATAAGTATAAGTAATTTTACATGTAAATCAATAAAACACAGGATAAATATAACAGAAAACATATGTTTATCATATTGAACAAAGATTTATCATATTACTGTGCATGGGGAGTACTCACCCGGAGCTGAGCATGCTGGTAACAACTGTGTGTGGCGACTGGCCTCAAAGCAGGCGAGTCCCCACCCTGAGCTGAGCAGCCTGGTGACATGGCAGTGCGTGGTGACTGGCTTCAAAGACGGCAAGTCCCCACCTCGAGGGTGAAGCCCTGCCTACAAGCAGATGAGTCTCCATCCTAGGCTGAGCAGCGTTGCGTGGCGACTGGCCCCCAAGTAGACAAGTCCCCACCCTGAGCATTAAGAATGGCATTCAAGCAGGCGAATCCCCACCCTGAGTTGAGCAGCATGATGACACTGTGCATGGAGACTGACCTCTAAGCAGGCGAGTCCCCATCCGCAACAGAGTAGCCTGTTGACAGGGCTATGAGTGTTGACTGGCCTCGAGGAACGTGAGTCTCCACCCTGACTTGAGCAGCATGATTACCAAACTTTGTGTGAAGATTGGCCTCCAGACAGTCATATCCCCACTCTGAGCGTGGAGATCTGTGTCGAACCAGTTCCCACCCTTGTCTGAGCAGCCTGGTGATAAGGATGTGCATGGCAACTGGCCTCCAAGTGGGCGAATCTTCACCCTGAGTTGAATCGCCTGGTGACACTACTGTTGTTGTGTGTGGCCTTCAAGCAGGAGACTCCCCAACCTAGCTAGGACACTGGCTTCCAAGCAGGCGACTCCCCACCCTGAGTTGTGCAGATGGCGAGTCTTCACCTTGATTTGAACAGCATGATGACAATGCTGTCGTGGAGATTGGCCTCTGAGCAGCTGAGTCCCCACACTGAGCATGGAGACTGGCAACCAACAGGAGAACCAAACCCTAGCATGGAGACTGACTTCCGCAGGCAATCCCCACTCTAGTTGAGCAGCATATATAAAACCTGTGCGTGGAGACTGGCCTCCTAGCAGGCGAGTCCCCACCTCAAGTTGAAGTGCAAGGTAACACTGCTTGTACTTTGACTGCCTAGTTATAGCATATATAACGCTATGGTGAAGACTGGACTTCAAGCAGGTGAGTCCCCTCCCTGAGCATGGAGACCTGCCTCCAAGCAGACGTGTGCTCAGCCTTAGCTGAAGTGAATGGTGACAATGCTGTGTGTGGTGACATGTCTCAAAGCAGGTGAGTCCCCACCCAGAGTATGGAGACTGGTATCAAAGCGGGCAAGTCCCCACTTTGACTTGACACACTGACCATGGAGATTGGCAGCCAAGCAGGAGAGTCCCCACCCTGGGCAGAGAAGCATGTTTACAATGCTGTGCATTTAGACCGGCCTCCAAGCAGGTGTGTCCAAACCCTGAAAATTGAGACCGGCCTCCAAGCAGGCAAGTTCCCACTCTGAGCTGAGCACCATGTAACAAACCTGTGTGTGGAGACTGGTCTCCAAGCCTGTAGGTCTCCACTCTGGGCTGACCAGCATGTTTACAATGCTGTGCGTGGAGACTGGCCTCCTAGCAGGCGAGTCCCCACCCTCAGTTGAGCAGCATGGTAACAACGTTGTGCATGGAGACTGGTCTCCAAGCAGGAGAGTCCCCACCCTGGGCAGAGAAGCATGTTTACAATGCTGTCCATGTAGACCGGCCTCCAATCAGGTGAGTCCAAACCCTGAAAATTGAGACTGGCTTCCTAGCAGGTGAGTCCCCACCCTGTGTCTGGAGACTGGCTTCCAAGAAGGCGAGTCCCAACTCTGAGTTGAGCAGCATGATAGCAAAGCTGTGCATGAGACTGGTCTCCAAGCAGAATAATCCTCACCCTGAGCTGAAGTTCCTGGTGACACTGCTTTGCATGGAGACTGGCCTCAAAGCAGGCGAGTCCCCACCCTGAGAATGGAGACTGGCAACCAAGAAGGCGAGTCCTCACCCTGAGGTGAGCGGCATAGTGACAACACTGTGTATTGAGACTGGTCTCCAAGCAGGCGAGTCCCCATCCTGGGATGAGCGGCATGTCGTCAACGCTGTGTGTGTAGATTGGCCTCCAAGTAGGCGAGTTCTCACCCTGAGCTTAGCAGCCTGGTGACAACGCTGTGCGTGGTGACATGTCTCAAAGCAGGTGAGTCCCCACCCAGAGTATGGAGACTGGTATCAAAGCGGGCAAGTCCCCACTTTGACTTGAGCCGTATGATGACAACACTGTACGTGGAGACTGGCCTCTAAGCATGCGGGTCCCGACCTTTGGCTGAGCAGCATGGTGAAAATGCAGTGTGTAGATTGGCCTCAAAAAAGGCGAGTTTTGCCCTGAGCTTAGCATTCTTGTGACAACGATGTTTGTGGACACTACTCTCCAAACAGGCGAATCCCCACCCTGGGCTGAACTGAACAGCCTGATGACAGAGCGGTGCATGGTGACTGGCCTCCAAGCAGACAAGCACTCACACTGACCATGGAGATTGGCAGCCAAGCAGGAGAGTCCCCACCCTGGGCAGAGAAGCATGTTTACAATGCTGTGCATTTAGACCGGCCTCCAAGCAGGTGTGTCCAAACCCTGAAAATTGAGACCGGCCTCCAAGCAGGCAAGTTCCCACTCTGAGCTGAGCAGCATGATAACAAACCTGTGTGTGGAGACTGGTCTCCAAGCCTGTAGGTCTCCACTCTGGGCTGACCAGCATGTTTACAATGCTGTGCGTGGAGACTGGCCTCCTAGCAGGCGAGTCCCCACCCTGAGTTGAGCAGCATGGTAACAACGTTGTGCATGGAGACTGGTCTCCAAGCAGGAGAGTCCCCACCCTGGGCAGAGAAGCATGTTTACAATGCTGTCCATGTAGACCGGCCTCCAATCAGGTGAGTCCAAACCCTGAAAATTGAGACTGGCTTCCTAGCAGGTGAGTCCCCACCCTGTGTCTGGAGACTGGCTTCCAAGAAGGCGAGTCCCAACTCTGAGTTGAGCAGCATGATAGCAAAGCTGTGCATGAGACTGGTCTCCAAGGAGAATAATCCTCACCCTGAGCTGAAGTTCCTGGTGACACTGCTTTGCATGGAGACTGGCCTCACAGCAGGCGAGTCCCCACCCTGAGAATGGAGACTGGCAACCAAGAAGGCGAGTCCTCACCCTGAGGTGAGCGGCATAGTGACAACACTGTGTATTGAGACTGGTCTCCAAGCAGGCGAGTCCCCATCCTGGGATGAGCGGCATGTCGTCAACGCTGTGTGTGTAGATTGGCCTCCAAGTAGGCGAGTTCTCACCCTGAGCTTAGCAGCCTGGTGACAACGCTGTGCGTGGTGACATGTCTCAAAGCAGGTGAGTCCCCACCCAGAGTATGGAGACTGGTATCAAAGCGGGCAAGTCCCCACTTTGACTTGAGCCGTATGATGACAACACTGTACGTGGAGACTGGCCTCTAAGCATGCGGGTCCCGACCTTTGGCTGAGCAGCATGGTGAAAATGCAGTGTGTAGATTGGCCTCAAAAAAGGCGAGTTTTGCCCTGAGCTTAGCATTCTTGTGACAACGATGTTTGTGGACACTACTCTCCAAACAGGCGAATCCCCACCCTGGGCTGAACTGAACAGCCTGATGACACAGCTGTGCATGGTGACTGGCCTCCAAGCAGGTGAGTCCAAACCCTGAAAATTGAGACCGGCCTCCAAGCAGGCGAGTCCCCACCCTGGGTTGAGCAGCATGTCGTCAACGCTGTGTGTGTAGATTGGGCTCCAAGTAGGCGAGTTCTCACCCTGAGCTTAGCAGCCTGGTGACATGGCAGTGCGTGGTGACTGGCTTCAAAGACGGCAAGTCCCCACCTCGAGGGTGAAGCCCTGCCTACAAGCAGATGAGTCTCCATCCTAGGCTGAGCAGCGTTGCGTGGCGACTGGCCCCCAAGTAGACAAGTCCCCACCCTGAGCATTAAGAATGGCATTCAAGCAGGCGAATCCCCACCCTGAGCTGAGCATGCTGGTAACAACTGTGTGTGGCGACTGGCCTCGAAGCAGGCGAGTCCCCACCCTGAGCTGAGCAGCCTGGTGACATGGCAGTGCGTGGTGACTGGCTTCAAAGACGGCAAGTCCCCACCTCGAGGGTGAAGCCCTGCCTACAAGCAGATGAGTCTCCATCCTAGGCTGAGCAGCGTTGCGTGGCGACTGGCCCCCAAGTAGACAAGTCCCCACCCTGAGCATTAAGAATGGCATTCAAGCAGGCGAATCCCCACCCTGAGTTGAGCAGCATGATGACACTGTGCATGGAGACTGACCTCTAAGCAGGCGAGTCCCCATCCGCAACAGAGTAGCCTGTTGACAGGGCTATGAGTGTTGACTGGCCTCGAGGAACGTGAGTCCCCACCCTGACTTGAGCAGCATGATTACCAAACTTTGTGTGAAGATTGGCCTCCAGACAGTCATATCCCCACTCTGAGCGTGGAGATCTGTGTCGAACCAGTTCCCACCCTTGTCTGAGCAGCCTGGTGATAAGGATGTGCATGGCAACTGGCCTCCAAGTGGGCGAATCTTCACCCTGAGTTGAATCGCCTGGTGACACTACTGTGTGTTGTGTGTGGCCTTCAAGCAGGAGACTCCCCAACCTGAGCTAGGACACTGGCTTCCAAGCAGGCGACTCCCCACCCTGAGTTGTGCAGATGGCGAGTCTTCACCTTGATTTGAACAGCATGATGACAATGCTGTGCGTGGAGATTGGCCTCTGAGCAGCTGAGTCCCCACACTGAGCATGGAGACTGGCAACCAAGCAGGAGAATCCAAACCCTGAGCATGGAGACTGACTTCCAAGCAGGCAAGTCCCCACTCTGAGTTGAGCAGCATGATATAAAACCTGTGCGTGGAGACTGGCCTCCTAGCAGGCGAGTCCCCACCTCAAGTTGAAGTGCAAGGTAACACTGCTGTGTACTTTGACTGGCCTGAGTTAAGTAGCATGATGATAACGCTATGTGTGAAGACTGGACTTCAAGCAGGTGAGTCCCCTCCCTGAGCATGGAGACCTGCCTCCAAGCAGACGTGTGCTCAGCCTTAGCTGAAGTGAATGGTGACAATGCTGTGTGTGGTGACATGTCTCAAAGCAGGTGAGTCCCCACCCAGAGTATGGAGACTGGTATCAAAGCGGGCAAGTCCCCACTTTGACTTGACACACTGACCATGGAGATTGGCAGCCAAGCAGGAGAGTCCCCACCCTGGGCAGAGAAGCATGTTTACAATGCTGTGCATTTAGACCGGCCTCCAAGCAGGTGTGTCCAAACCCTGAAAATTGAGACCGGCCTCCAAGCAGGCAAGTTCCCACTCTGAGCTGAGCACCATGATAACAAACCTGTGTGTGGAGACTGGTCTCCAAGCCTGTAGGTCTCCACTCTGGGCTGACCAGCATGTTTACAATGCTGTGCGTGGAGACTGGCCTCCTAGCAGGCGAGTCCCCACCCTCAGTTGAGCAGCATGGTAACAACGTTGTGCATGGAGACTGGTCTCCAAGCAGGAGAGTCCCCACCCTGGGCAGAGAAGCATGTTTACAATGCTGTCCATGTAGACCGGCCTCCAATCAGGTGAGTCCAAACCCTGAAAATTGAGACTGGCTTCCTAGCAGGTGAGTCCCCACCCTGTGTCTGGAGACTGGCTTCCAAGAAGGCGAGTCCCAACTCTGAGTTGAGCAGCATGATAGCAAAGCTGTGCATGAGACTGGTCTCCAAGCAGAATAATCCTCACCCTGAGCTGAAGTTCCTGGTGACACTGCTTTGCATGGAGACTGGCCTCAAAGCAGGCGAGTCCCCACCCTGAGAATGGAGACTGGCAACCAAGAAGGCGAGTCCTCACCCTGAGGTGAGCGGCATAGTGACAACACTGTGTATTGAGACTGGTCTCCAAGCAGGCGAGTCCCCATCCTGGGATGAGCGGCATGTCGTCAACGCTGTGTGTGTAGATTGGCCTCCAAGTAGGCGAGTTCTCACCCTGAGCTTAGCAGCCTGGTGACAACGCTGTGCGTGGTGACATGTCTCAAAGCAGGTGAGTCCCCACCCAGAGTATGGAGACTGGTATCAAAGCGGGCAAGTCCCCACTTTGACTTGAGCCGTATGATGACAACACTGTACGTGGAGACTGGCCTCTAAGCATGCGGGTCCCGACCTTTGGCTGAGCAGCATGGTGAAAATGCAGTGTGTAGATTGGCCTCAAAAAAGGCGAGTTTTGCCCTGAGCTTAGCATTCTTGTGACAACGATGTTTGTGGACACTACTCTCCAAACAGGCGAATCCCCACCCTGGGCTGAACTGAACAGCCTGATGACAGAGCGGTGCATGGTGACTGGCCTCCAAGCAGACGAGCACTCACACTGACCATGGAGATTGGCAGCCAAGCAGGAGAGTCCCCACCCTGGGCAGAGAAGCATGTTTACAATGCTGTGCATTTAGACCGGCCTCCAAGCAGGTGTGTCCAAACCCTGAAAATTGAGACCGGCCTCCAAGCAGGCAAGTTCCCACTCTGAGCTGAGCAGCATGATAACAAACCTGTGTGTGGAGACTGGTCTCCAAGCCTGTAGGTCTCCACTCTGGGCTGACCAGCATGTTTACAATGCTGTGCGTGGAGACTGGCCTCCTAGCAGGCGAGTCCCCACCCAACCCCACCCCCCCCCCCCCACCCCACCCACGCGCCCACCCCAGGCGGGCCCACCAGGAGAACCCAGAAGACCCCACCCTAAACCAGCAAAAAAAAGCGGAAGCGCCCCACACAACCAAACCCAACGGAACCCCCAACAGATGACCCCACCCTGTCTGAGCAGCCTGTAAACGGTTTGCATGGCGACTGGACTCCAAGCAGGCGAGCACTCACACTACTGTAGATGGAAATCAGCAGGACCCCACACTCACATAACGCACGACAACAAGTCCCCAAAACATAATCCATAAGTAACCAAACCCGAAAATGGAACGGCTTCACAACCCCACCTGGGGCACAACGCAGCGCGGATCCAGCAGGACCCCACCCTGAGCATGGGCCACGCAACACACCCTGCAAGAAGCAAGCCCCACCTAGTTGAGCAGCATGATAACAACCCTGTGCATAGACTGGTCTCCAAGCAGAGGTCCCCACCCTGCTACCACATGTTTACACACCCACACACCCACCAAACACCCCCCCCCAAACCCCCAACACACCCCCCCCCCAATTGATCAGAATGAAACAAAACTCGGGGAGACGGTCCCAATCATGAGCCCCATCTGGCCGACCAGTATGCTTACAATGCTGTGCGTGTAGAACGGCCTCCAAGCAGGTGAGTCCAAATCCTAAAAATTGAGACTGGCTTCCAAGCATGTGAGTCCCAACTCTGAGTTGAGCAGCATGATAACAAACCTTTGTGTGTAGACATGCCTCCAAGCAGGTGAGTCCCCACCCTGGTCTGAGGAGTTTGGTGATAAAGCTGTGCATGACGAATGGCCTCCAAGCAGGAGAGTCCCCACGCTGAGCATGGAGACTGGCTTCCAAGAAGGCGAGTCCCAGCTCTGAGTTGAGCAGCATGATAGCAAATGTGTGCGTGAGACTGGTCTCCAAGCAGGCTAATCCTCATCCTGAGCTGAAGTTCCTGGTGACACTGTTGTGCATGGCGACTGGTCTCAAAGCAGGTGAGTCCAAACCCTGAAAATTGAGACTAGCTTCCAAGCAGGTGAGTCCCCACACTGGTCTGAGAGTTGGCAAACGCAAATGGCCTCCAAGCAGGCGAGTCCCCACCCTAGCGGAGCACCCCTCAAGCCAAATGAGAATGGAGACTGGCAACCAAGAAGGCGAGTCCTCACCCTGAGGTGAGCGGCATAGTGACAACACTGTGTATTGAGACTGGTCTCCAAGCAGGCGAGTCCCCACCCTGGGATGAGCGGCATGTCGTCAACGCTGTGTGTAGATTGGGCTCCAAGTAGGCGAGTTCTCACCCTGAGCTTAGCAGCCTGGTGACAACGCTGTGCGTGGTGACATGTCTCAAAGCAGGTGAGTCCCCACCCAGAGTATGGAGACTGGTATCAAAGCGGGCAAGTCCCCACTTTGACTTGAGCCGTATGATGACAACACTGTACGTGGAGACTGGCCTCTAAGCATGCGGGTCCCGACCTTTGGCTGAGCAGCATGGTGAAAATGCAGTGTGTAGATTGGCCTCAAAAAAGGCGAGTTTTGCCCTGAGCTTAGCATTCTTGTGACAACGATGTTTGTGGACACTACTCTCCAAACAGGCGAATCCCCACCCTGGGCTGAACTGAACAGCCTGATGACAGAGCGGTGCATGGTGACTGGCCTCCAAGCAGACGAGCACTCACACTGACCATGGAGATTGGCAGCCAAGCAGGAGAGTCCCCACCCTGGGCAGAGAAGCATGTTTACAATGCTGTGCATTTAGACCGGCCTCCAAGCAGGTGTGTCCAAACCCTGAAAATTGAGACCGGCCTCCAAGCAGGCAAGTTCCCACTCTGAGCTGAGCAGCATGATAACAAACCTGTGTGTGGAGACTGGTCTCCAAGCCGGTAGGTCCCCACTCTGGGCTGACCAGCATGTTTACAATGCTGTGCGTGGAGACTGGCCTCCAAGCAGGCGAGTCCCCACCCTGAGTTGAGCAGCATGGTAACAACGTTGTGTGTGGAGACTGGTCTCCAAGCAGGCGAGTCCCCATTCTGGGTGGAGAAGCATGTTGATAACGCTGTGCGTGGAGACTGCACAGCACTCACACTGACCATGGAGTTTGGCAGCCAAGCAGGTGAGTCCCCACACTGAATTGATCAGCATGATAACAAACCTCTGTGTGGAGACTAGTCTCCAATCATGTAGGTCCCCATGCTGGCCTGACCAGTATGCTTACAATGCTGTGCGTGTAGACTGGTCTCCAAGCAGGTGAGTCCCCACCCTGGGCAGAGAAGCATGTTTACAATGCTTTGCATGTAGAACGGCCTCCAAGCAGGTGAGTCCAAACCCTGAGAATTGAGACTGGCTTCAAAGCAGGTGAGTCCCAACTCTGAGTTGAGCAGCATGATAACAAACCTGTGTGTGTAGACTGGCCTCCAAGCAGGTGAGTCCCCACCCTGGTCTGAGGATGGAGACTGATGATAAAGCGAGTCCACCCTGACGAATGGCCAACCCCCAGCAGGAGAGTCCCCACCGTGGAAGCATGGAGACTGGTTACTGGTCCCAAGCAGGCGAGTCCCCACCCTGAGTTGAGCAGCATGTCGTCAACGCTGTGTGTGTAGATTGGGCTCCAAGTAGGCGAGTTCTCACCCTGAGCTTAGCAGCCTGGTGACAACGCTGTGCGTGGTGACATGTCTCAAAGCAGGTGAGTCCCCACCCAGAGTATGGAGACTGGCATCGAAGCAGGCAAGTCCCCACTTTGACTTGAGCCGTATGATGACAACACTGTACGTGGAGACTGGCCTCTTAGCATGCGGGTCCCGACCTTTGGCTGAGCAGCATGGTGAAAACACAATGTGTGTGTGTGTGTTGACTGACCTCCAAGCAGGCGGGTCCCCACTCTGACCTGGAGACTGACTCCAGGTAATCGAACCCCACCCTGAGATGACCAGCATAAAAACGACCCCACAACCAGAGCGTGGAGCCCCAACAGATGAGTCCCCACCCTGGCTGAGCAGCCTGGTGAAACGGTTGTGCCGGCCCAAGCAGGCGAGCACCACCACCTGGAGAGGCAGCAAGCCCCACACACATGTTACAACGCGGATTCAAGCAGGGAGCCCCCAGAACATACAACATAAGAACAAACCCTGAAAATGAGACGGCTTCAAAGCAGGAGCCCCCAGGCACCCCACCCTGAGACCAGCAGAACAAAACCGGACACCCCACAGCCTGGAGACCTGCCTCCAAGCAGGCGAGTCCCCACCCTGTCTGAGGAGTTTGGTCAAAAAGCTGTGCATGGCGAATGGCCTCCAAGCAGGCGAGTCCCCACACTGAGCATGGAGACTGGCAACCAAGAATCCCCACCCTGAGCCCCCCACCACCACCCCCCAGACGACCAGCCCCCCTGAGCATGAGACCTGCCTCCAGCAGACGTACTCACCTTAGCAACAATGGACAACTTGGGGACACTGGTCCAAGCAGGCGATTCCCCATTCTGGGTGGAGAAGCATGTTGATAACGCTGTGCGTGGAGACTGGTCTCCAAAAAGGCGAGTTTTGCCCTGAGCTTAGCATTCTTGTGACAACGATGTGTGTGGACATTGTTCTCCAATCAGGCGAATCCCCACCCTGGGCTGAACAGCTGTGCATGGTGACTGGCCTCCAAGCAGACGAGCACTCACACTGACCGTGGAGATTTTCAGCCAAGCAGGTGAGTCCCCACACTGACTTGAGCAGCATGATAACAAACCTCTGCGTGGAGACTGGTCTCCAAGCATGTAGGTCCCCATCCTGGCCTGACCACTATGCTTACAATGCTGTGCGTGCAGACTGGACTTCTAGCAGGAGAGTGCCCACCCTGAGTTGAGCAGCATGGTAACAACGTTGTGATGGAGACTGGCTCCAGGAGGTGGCCCACCCAAAAGCATGTGTACTCCAAGCAGGTGAGTCCAAACCCTGAAAATTGAGACCGGCTTCCAAGCATGTGAGTCCCAACTCTGAGTTGAGCAGCATGATAACAACTTTGTGTACGTGGTTTAAAGCAGGCGAGTCCCCACCCTGAGCTGATGCAGCATGATGACAGACAGTGCTGTGCGCAATGGCATTTCTCCTCCCAAAGCACACATATACGCGTTTTTCCACAATAAATATTATTGAAAATTAAAATATTCTGTCAGAAACTTGTCATTTCGTCCCAGAAGCACATCAATATCTCTAAAAACATGCCAATGGTATGGGATGGTTGTGACAGAAAACACAGTTCACATGAAAATGTGTCTCTAAGCATGAAATCTTCATTCCGCCCTGAATTTCATGTGAGAGCGTTGTTTTAGCACCTAAACTAGCTAAAACTGCATGTCTCATCCAAAAACATGCAGAAACTCGTTTTTCCATAAGAAACACTCGAAAGCTGATTTCTGTGAAACACATGCCATTTCTTCACAGAAACACATCAATATCAATGGAAACATTCATAACAGGATGTATTTGACAGAAAACATAGTTTTATAAAAATTTCACATGAAAACGTGTCTCCAGGCATGAAATCTTCATTCTGTGCTCAGTTTCATGTAAGACCATTGTTTTTACCACTAACCTAGCTAAACCTGCATTTCTCTTCCAAAAGCACAAGGAAATGCGCTTTTCGACAACAAACATTAGAAAGTTGCTTTCTGTGAAAAATATGCCACTTCTTCACAGAAACACATCAATATCAGTGGAAAAGTGTAAACAGGAGGAATATGGCAGAAAACATGGTTTACTTAGTTTTACTTTTTTTTAATAAAATTTCACATAAAAACGTGTTCCCAGGCATGAATATGAAACGGCACATATGAAGATATGTGCCGTTTCATGTAAGAAAAGAAAATTAGCTAAACCTGCAGTTCTCCTCCAAGAGCAGTCAGAAGACTATTTAATTGTGAGGCACGATTTCAAAGTCTCATTAATTTAACGTGGATGTCATTACAAAACAGGATAAATTGAGTATACGTTTATCGTATTGAACATATTCTTATCATAATGCTGTGCCTCCGTGAAGGTGAGTCTTGCTGAGACCCTTAGCTGAGCGGCATGATGACAAAGTTGTGCGTGGAGACTGTTTCCAAGCAGGCGGGTGCTTACCGTGATCTGAGCAGCATGATGACAGTGCTGTGCGCAATGGCATTTCTCGTCCAAAAGCATATGTGCGTTTTTGCACAAGAAATATATAATACACACAAATATTGGTTTCTGTCAGAAACGTGACATTTCGTCACAGAAAAAATAGAAAAAAAAGTTTATAAAAAATTCTTTAAAAAATTTTTTTATATATTTCTTTCTTTTTTTTTTTTTAAAAATTTTTTTTTCCTACCCCTCTCTTTTTCTCCAATATAAAAGTTTTTTCCTAAACCTCAATTTTTTTTTTTTATAAACATCTATTTCTTCAAAACATATATCACTGAAAACAGTACAATAAATTATGAAATATGGCAGAAAATAGTTGTTTCAATAAACATTTCATATGAAAACGTTTTCCAAGCATGAAATCTTCATTCTGTAATCAATGTCATGTAAAATCCGTAGTTTTCACCACTAAACGCGCTAACACTGCATTTCGCATCCAAGAGTACACAGAAAAGCGTTATTCCACTAGAAACACTCAAAAGTTGATTTTTGTTATAAACATGCCATTTCTTCACAGAAACACATCAGAACATTGATATCACTGGAAATGTTTCATACAGTATATATAAAATTTGATTTTTTTTTTACTGAATATGGCAAAAACATGCTTTTTCTGAAAAACATACTGAAAAAAAAATTAATAGCATAAAACATTGTTTCAAAACATTTCATAAAAGTTTTCCAAGCATGAAATCTTCATTCTGTAATCAATGTCATGTAAAATCCGTAGTTTTCACCACTAAACGCGCTAACACTGCATTTCTCATCCAAGAGCACACAGAAAAGCGTTATTCCACTAGAAACACTCAAAAGTTGATTTTTGTTATAAACATGCCATTTCTTCACAGAAACACATCAATATTATTCGAAAAATGCAGAACAACATGAATATGCATAATATAATATCATAAACCATTTCATACAGTATATATAAAATTTTTAAAACGTAATTAATAACATTTCATATGAAGACCTGTCTCAAGCATGAAATCTTCATTCTGTGCTCAATTTCATGCAAGACAGTTTTTTCACCACTAAACTAGCTAAAACTGCATTTGTCATTCAAGAACACACAGAAACGCATTTTCCCACAAGAAAAGCTCAAAAGCTGATTTCTGTGAAAAACATGCCATTTCTTCACAGAACATATCAATATCACTGGAAACAGGATGGATATAACAAAAAACACAGTTTATAAAATTTCACATGAAAACGTCTCTCAAGGCATGAAATTTTCATTCTGTTCTCAGTTTCATGTAAGACTCTTCACAGAAACACATCTATTATACAGAAAACATGCAAAACAGTACACAAATGACCGGGAATATAGTAAAAGAATAAATATTGCCAGCAAGCAGTAAATCTTTATTCTGAGCTCATTCCGAATTAAAACTCATTTTCACTACTAAACTAGTTTTAACTCTGTTTATCTACGACGACCACACAGAAACGCATTTCTCCTCAAAGACACAGTCAAAAGTTGATTTCTATGAAAAGGATGTCATTTCCTTAGAGTAATGTACAAATTACATTGTAAGCATCACTTTCTCATTCTGAACACAGTTTATATGTAATTCCAATTTTCACCACGAAACTAGCTTTTAACCGTGTTTCTGTTCCGAAAGCACAAAGATATGCATTTCTCCTTAAAGGAAATATTGAGAAGAGCAAAAAAACACGTGTAGATGTTGTAGTTCCATTTTCATCCGAAAGAGGGTACCATAAGGCAAGTTACTTATGCCATGCTCCCATTGGAAAGAAAAGAGATGATGATTATAACTACTGAAGATTATTTGAATGACATCATGTCACAGTTAATAGAAGAAGAAGAAGAAGATATTCCTTTATTTGTCCCACAATGGGGAAATTCAATTTTTACACTCTGTTGTTTTTACTTATACACGTACATCACCCAACACACACATCACAAACACCCAAACACTCAAATCAGAGTAGGGGCCCCTGACAAACGCCCCGAGCAGTTGGGGGTTTGGTGCCTTGCTCAGGGCACCTCGGCAATGCCCAAGAGGTAAACTGCACCCCCACACCATCCCCAGTCTTGCACCAACCCCCCGGTTCCCAAACCAACCCCTACAACTAGCTACTCCCCCCCAAATAAGCAGTGAATTTGTCAACAATGATCTATGATCAAAGTCTCACAAGCACAAATATACTTCATCTTTTTATTAATGCAACTCCAAGCACGGGAATGCAGAGCCTGGAAAATTCTGATTAGTTAATGTCTTCAACTCTTTTTAAAGATTTGTGTGGGTGTATGTTGTACTATTTAATTGTGCGGCATGAAATATAAGTATAAGTAATTTTACATGTAAATCAATAAAACACAGGATAAATATAACAGAAAACATATGTTTATCATATTGAACATAGATTTATCATATTACAGTGCATGGGGAGTACTCACCCTGAGCTGAGCATGCTGGTAACAACTGTGTATGGCGACTGGCCTCGAAGCAGGCGAGTCCCCACCCTGAGCTGAGCAGCCTGGTGACATGGCAGTGCGTGGTGACTGGCTTCAAAGACGGCAAGTCCCCACCTCGAGGGTGAAGCCCTGCCTACAAGCAGATGAGTCTCCATCCTAGGCTGAGCAGCCTGGTGACACAGCGTTGCGTGGCGACTGGGCCCCCAAGTAGACAAGTCCCCACCCTGAGCATTAAGAATGGCTTTCAAGCAGACGAGTCCCCACCCTGAGTTGAGCAGCATGATGACACTGTGCATGGAGACTGACCTCTAAGCAGGCGAGTCCCCATCCGCAACAGAGTAGCCTGGTGACAGGGCTATGAGTGTTGACTGGCCTCGAGGAACATGAGTCCCCACCCTGACTTGAGCAGCATGATTACCAAACTTTGTGTGAAGATTGGCCTCCAGACAGTCAATATCCCCACTCTGAGCGTGGAGATCTGTGTCGAACCAGTCCCCACCCTTGTCTGAGCAGCCTGGTGATAAGGATGTGCATGGCAACTGGCCTCCAAGTGGGCGAATCTTCACCCTGAGTTGAATCGCCTGGTGACACTACTGTGTGTGGTGTGTGGCCTTCAAGCAGGAGACTCCCCAACCTGAGCTAGGACACTGGCTTCCAAGCAGGCGACTCCCCACCCTGAGTTGTGCAGCATGATGATGGCAAGTCTTCACCTTGATTTGAACAGCATGATGACAATGCTGTGCGTGGAGATTGGCCTCTGAGCAGCTGAGTCACCACACTGAGCATGGAGACTGGCAACCAAGCAGGAGAATCCAAACCCTGAGCATGGAGACTGGCTTCCAAGCAGGCAAGTCCCCACTCTGAGTTGAGCAGCATGATATAAAACCTGTGCGTGGAGACTTCCCTCCAAGCCTGTAGGTCCCACCCTGGGCTGAACAGCATGTTTACAATGCTGTGCGTGGAGACTGGCCTCCTAGCAGGCGAGTCCCCACCTCAAGTTGAAGTGCAAGGTAACACTGCTGTGTACTTTGACTGGCCTGAGTAAAGTAGCATGATGATAACGCTATGTGTGAAGACTGGACTTCAAGCAGGTGAGTCCCCTCCCTGAGCATGGAGACCTGCCTCCAAGCAGACGTTTGCTCAGCCTTAGCTGAACTGAATGATGACAATGCTGTGTGTGGAGACTGGTCTCCAAACAGGCGAGTTGCTATTCTGGGCTGAGCATTATGTTATCAACGCTGTGCATGTAGATTGGCCTCCAAAAAGGCAAGTTTTGCCCTGAGCTGAGCATTCTTGTGACAACGATGTGTGTAGACACTGGTCTCCAATCAGGCGAATCCCCACCCTGGGCTGAAAAGCCTGATGACACAGCTGTGCAAGGTGACTGGCCTCCAAGCAGACGGGCACTCACACTGACCATGGAGATTGGCAGCCAACCAGGTGAGTCTCCACACTGAGTTGACCAGCATGATAACAAACCTCTGTGTGGAAACTGGTCTCCAAGCATGTAGGTCCCCACACTGGGCTGACCAGCATGTTTACAATGCTGTGCATGACAACACTGTACGTGGAGACTGGCCTCTAAGCATACGGGTCCCGACCTTTAGCTGAGCAGCATGGTGAAAATGCAGTGTGTGTTGACTGATCTCCAAGCAGGCGGGTCCCCAATCTGACCGTGGAGACTGATCTCTCCAGGGAGGCGAATCCCCACCCTGAGTTGCGCAGCATGGTAACTACGTTGTGCATGGAGACTGGTCTCCAAGCAGGTGAGTCCCCACCCTGGGCAGAGAAGCATGTTTGAAAAAGCTGTGCTTGACAATTGGCTTCCATGCAGTCAAGTCCACACTCAGAGCATGGAGACCTGCGTCCAAGCAGGCGAGTCCAAACCCTGAAAATTGAGACTGGCTTCCAAGAAGGCGAGTCCTAACTCTGAGTTGAGCAGCATGATAGGAAAGGTGTGCGTGAGACTGGTCTCCAAGCAGGGTAATCCTCACCCTGAGCTGAAGTTCCTGGTGACACTGTTGTGCATGGCGACTGAAGAAGAAGAAGAAGATCAGCCTTTAGTCCCACAGTGGGGAAATTCAATTTACACTCTGTTGTTTTGTTTTTTTTCAACTTATACATGGTACATGCACACCTGAAACACACATACATGCATTAATGGAGAGATGTCAGAGTGAGGAGGCTGCTCCTGACAAGCGCCCCGAGGAGTTGGGGGTTTGGTGCCTTGCTCAGGGGCACCTCGGCAGTGCCCAAGAGGTAAACTGGCACCTCTCCAGCTACCAGTTCACACTCAGTTTTTTAGTCCATGTCAGGACTTGAACCGGTGACACTCCGGTTCCCAAGCCAACTCCCTACAGACTGAGCTACTGCCGCCCCCAATGGCCTCAAAGCAGGGGAGTCCCCACCCTGAGAATGGAGACTGGCAACCAAGAAGGCGAGTCCTCACCCTGAGGTGAGCGGCATAGTGACAACACTGTGTGTTGAGACTGGTCTCCAAGCAGGGGAGAGGGTCCGGACCCTGGGTTGAGCAGCATGTCGTCAATGCTGTGTGTGTAGATTGGGCTCCAAGTAGGCCAGTTCTCACCCTGAGCTTAGCAGCCTGGTGACAACGCTGTGTGTGGTGACATGCCTCAGAGCAGGTGAGTCCCCGCCCAGAGTATGGAGACTGGCATCCAAGCAGGCAAATCCCCACTCTGACTTGAGCAGTATGATGACAATACTGTACGTGGAGACTGGCCTCTAAGCATGCGGGTCCCGACCTTTGGCTGAGCAGCATGGTGAAATCGCAGTGTGTGTGTGTGTTGACTGACCTCCAAGCAGGCGGGTCCCTCACTCTGACCGTGGAGACTGATCTCCAGGTAGTCAAATCCCCACCCTGTGTTGAGCAGCATGATGAAAAAGCTGTGCTTAATAACTTGCTTCCATGCAGTCAAGTCCACACCCAGAGCGTGAAGACCTGCGTCCAAGCAGGTGAGTCCCCACCCTATTTTGAGCAGCCTGGTGACAACGCTGTGTGTGGTGACATGCCTCAGAGCAGGTGAGTCCCCGCCCAGAGTATGGAGACTGGCATCCAAGCAGGCAAGTCCCCACTCTGACTTGAGCAGTATGATGACGACACTGTACGTGGAGACTGGCCTCTAAGCATGCGGGTCCCGACCTTTGGCTGAGCAGCATGGTGAAATCGCAGTGTGTGTGTGTGTGTGTGTTGACTGACCTCCAAGCAGGCGGGTCCCCACTCTGACCGTGGAGACTGATCTCCAGGTAGTCGAATCCCCACCCTGAGTTGAGCAGCATGATGAAAAAGCTGTGCTTGATAACTTGCTTACATGCAGTCAAGTCCACACCCAGAGCGTGGAGACCTGCATCCAAGCAGGTGAGTCCCCACCCTGTTTTGAGCAGCCTGGTGAAACAGTTGTGCATGGCGACTGGAGTCCAAGAAGGCGAATACTCACACTGACCGGTGAGACACCCTAGGCTGACCAGCATCTTTACAATACTGTGTGTAGACTGGACTCCGAGCAGGCGAGTCCCCACCTCAAGCTGAAGTGCATGGTAACACTGCTGTGTACGGTGACTGGCTTGAGTTAAGTAGCATGATGATAACGTTTTGTGTGAAGACTGGATTTCAAGCAGGTGAGTCCCCTCCCTGACCACGGAGACCTTCCTCCAAGCAGACGTGTACTCAGCCTTAGCTGAACTGAATGGTGACAATGCTGTGTAATGGACACTGGACTCCAAGCAGGCGAATCCCCATTCTGGGCGGAGGAGCATGTTGATAACGCTGTGCGTGGAGACTGGTCTCCAAGCAGGTGAGTTCCTATTCTGGGCTGAGCAGCATGTTGTCATCGCTGTGCATGTAGATTGGCCTCCAAAAAGGCAAGTTTTTCCCTGAGCTTAGCATTCTTGTGACAACGATGTGTGTGGACACTAGTCTCCAAACAGGCGAATCCCCACCCTGGTCTGAACTGAGCCCAAACCCTGAATATTGAGACTGGCTACCAAGAGGATGAGTCCCCACCCTGTGTCTGGAGACTGGCTTCCAAGCAGGCGAGTCCCCACACTGTGTTGGGCAGCATGGTAACAACATTGTGCATGCAGACTGGTCTCCAAGCAGGTGAGTCCCCACCCTGGGCAGAGAAGCATGTTTACAATGCTGTGCATGTAGTAGAATGGCCTCCAAGCAGGTGAGTCCAAACCCTGAAAATTGAGACCGGCCTCCAAGCAGGTGAGTCCAAACCCTGAAAATTGAGACTGGCTTCCAAGCATGTGAGTCCCAACTCTGAGTTGAGCAGCATGATAACAAACCTGTGTGTGTAGACATGCCTCCAAGCAGGTGAGTCCCCACCCTGGTCTGAGGAGTTTGGTGATAAAGCTGTGCATGGAGACTGGCTTCCAAGCAGGCGAGTCCCCACCCTGGGTTGAGCAGCATGTCGTCAACGCTGTGTGTGTAGATTGGGCTCCAAGTAGGCGAGTTCTCACCCTGAGCTTAGTAGCCTGGTGACAACGCTGTGTGTGGTGACATGCCTCAAAGCAGGTGAGCCCCCCCCCAGAGTATGGAGACTGGCATCCAAGAGGGCAAGTCCCCACTCTGACTTGAGCAGTATGATGACGACACTGTACGTGGAGACTGGCCTCTAAGCATGCGGGTCCCGACCTTTGGCTGAGTAGCATGGTGAAAATGCAGTGTGTAGATATGCCTCGAAAAATGCGAGTTTTGCCCTGAGCTTAGCATTCTTGTGACAACGATGTTTGTGGACACTACTCTCCAAACAGGAGAGTCCCCACCCTGGGCAGAGAAGCATGTTTACAATGCTGTGCATGTAGACTGGCCTCCAAGCAGGTGTGTCCAAACCCTGAAAATTGAGACCGGCCTCCAAGCAGGCGAGTCCCCACCCTAAGCTGAGCGGCATGATAACAAACTGCCATGCATGGAGACTGACCTCCGTGAAGGTATGCTCCCACCCTGAGATGAGCAGCATGATGATCAAGGAGACTGGCCTCTGGGCAGGCGAGTCCCCATCCTCAGCTGAGCAGCCTTGTGACACGGCTATGCGTGGAGAGTCGCCTCCTAGCAGGCGAGTCCCACCCTAAATTGAGCAACATGATAAACGCTCTGCATGAACACTGGTCTACAAGCAGCCGAATCCCCACCATGGGCTGATCAGCATGATGACAATGATGAATCTGTATTTCTCCTCCACAAAGCACACAGAGACACATTTTTACATAAGAAACACTCAAAAGTCGATATCTGTGAAAAAATGTCATCTCATCACACACATCAGTATCCTTGGACAGATACAAAAGAGGATGAATATGATCATGGCTTCATAAAATTTCACATGTCCTCAGGCATTATAACATCATTCTGTGCCGTTTCATGTAAGACCATTGTTTTCACAACTAAACTAACTAAATCTGCATTTCTCCTCCAAAAGCAGACAAAAACGAGTTTTGCATGCAATCTTCATTCTGGTTTACTATTTAATTGTGTGGCACGATTTTTAAAGTCTCACTAATTTAACGTAGATGTCATTACAAAACAGGATACATTTAACAAGGAGTATACGTTTATCTTACTGAATATACTCTTATCATAATACTGTGCCTCCGTGCAGGCAAGTCCTTACTCTGAGCTGAGCAGCAATGATGACAGTGCTGTGCGCAATGGCATTTCTCCTCCCAAAGCACACATATACGCATTTTTCCACAAGAAATATTGTTGAAAATTGAAATATTCTGTCAGAAACTTGTCATTTCGTCCCAGAAGCACATCAATATCTCTAAAAACATGCCAATGGTATGGGATGGTTGTGACAGAAAACACAGTTCACATGAAAATGTGTCTCTAAGCATGAAATCTTCATTCCGCCCTGAATTTCATGTGAGAGCGTTGTTTTAGCATCTAAACTAGCTAAAACTGCATGTCTCATCCAAAAACATGCAGAAAGTCGTTTTTTTCCATAAGAAACACTCGAAAGCTGATTTCTGTGAAACACATGCCATTTCTTCACAGAAACATATCAATATCAATGGAAACATTCATAACAGGATGTATTTGACAGAAAACATAGTTTTATAAAAATTTCACGTGAAAACGTGTCTCCAGGCATGAAATCTTCATTCTGTGCTCAGTTTCATGTAAGACCATTGTTTTTACCACTAACCTAGCTAAACCTGCATTTCTCTTCCAAAAAGCACAAGGAAATGCGCTTTTCGACAACAAACATTCAAAAGTTGCTTTCTGTGAAAAATATGCCACTTCTTCACAGAAACACATCAATGTCAGTGGAAAAGTGTAAACAGGAGGAATATGGCAGAAAACATGGTTTACTTAGTTTTAACTTAGTTTTTATAAAATTTCACATAAAAACGTGTTCCCAGGCATGAATATCTTCATATGTGCCCTTTCATGTAAGACTGTTGTTTTCACAACTAAATTAGCTAAACCTGCAGTTCTCCTCCAAAAGCAGTCAGAAACACGCATGGCATGTAATCTTCATTCTGGTGTACTATTTAACTGTATGGCACGATTTTTAAGTCTCATTAATTTAACGTGGATGTCGTTACAAAACAGGATAAATTGAACAAGGAGTATACGTTTATCGTATTGAACATATTCTTATCATAAATGCTGTGCCTCCGTGCAGACGAGTCCTCACCCTTAGCTGAGCGGCATGATGACAGTGCTGTCATATACATACATATGTGCGTTTTTCCACAAAAAATATATAATACACACAAATATTGGTTTCTGTCAGAAACATTCTGGTCATTTCGTCCCAGAAACACATCAATATCACTAAAAACATGCAAAACGGGATGGTCGTGACAGAAACATAGGTTTATAAAAACTTCATATGAAAACGTATGTTTTCCAAGCATGAAATCTTCATTCTGTGGTCAATGACATGTAAAATCGTACTTTTCACCACTAAACGCGCTAACACTGCATTTCTCATCAGAGAGTACACAGAAGAGCATTTTTTCCACTAGAAACACTCAAAAGTTGATTTTTGTTTAAAAAAAACATGCCATTTCTTCACAGAAACACATCCGTATCACTGAAAACGTGCAATACACGATGGATATGGCAGAAAACATACTTTTATTAAAACAAATCATATGAAAAGGTTTTCCAAGCATGAAATGTTCGTTCTGTGATCGATGTCATATAAAACCAGTTTTTACCACTAGACGCGGTAACACTGCATTTCTCATCCAAAAGCACACAGAAAAGCTTTATTGCCCTAGAAACACTCAAAAGTTGATTTCTGTTATAAAAACCTGCCATTTCTTCACAGACACCCATCGATTTCACTGGAAAAGTGTAAAAGAGGATGAATATGGCAGAAAACATTGTTTTTTTTTAAAATTTCATATGAAAACGTTTTCCAAGCATGAAGTCTTCATTCTGTGATCAATGTCATGTAAAATCGTACTTTTCACCACTAAACGTGCTCACACTGCTTTTCTCATCCAAGAGCACACAAAAAAGCGTTTTTCCACGAGAAACACTCAAAAGTTGATTTATGTTAAAAACATGCAATTTCTTCACAGAAACACATCAATATTATTAGAAACATGCAGAACAAAATGAATATGCATAATATAATATAATAAACAGGTTCATACAGTATATATAAAATTTTAAAACGTAATTAATAATATTTCATATGAAGACCTGTCTCAAGCATGAAATCTTCATTCTTTGCTCAATTTCATGCAAGACAGTTTTTTCACCACTAAACTAGCTAAAACTGCATTTCTCATTCAAGAACACACAGAAACGCATTTTCCCACAAGAAAAGCTCAAAAGCTGATTTCTTTGAAAAACATGCCATTTCTTCACAGAACACATCAATATCACTGAGACAGGATGGATATAACAGAAAACACAATTTATAAAAATTTCACATGAAAACGTCTCTCAAGGCATGAAATTTTCATTCTGTTCTCAGTTTCATGTAAGAGCGCCAATTCTTCACAGAAACACATCTATTATACAGAAAACATGCAAAACAGTATAAAAATGACAGGGAATATAGTAAAACAATAAATATTGCCAGCAAGCAGTAAATCTTTATTCTGAGCTCATTCCGAATTAAAACTCATTTTCACTACTAAACTAGTTTTAACTCTGTTTATCTACGACGACCACACAGAAAGGCATTTCTCCTCAAAGGCACAGTCAAAAGTTGATTTCCATGAAAAGGATGTCATTTCCTTAGAGTAATGCACATATTACATTGTAAGCATCACTTATTCATTCTGAGCACAGTTTATATGTAATTCTAATTTTCACCACGAAACTAGCTTTTAACTTGTGTTTCTGTTCCGAAAGCACACAGATATGCATTTCTCCGTAAAGGAAATATTGAGATGTGCAAAAAAACACTTGTACTACTTGTTGTTGTACTACTTGTTGTAGTTCCGTTTTCATCCAAAAGAGGGTACCATAAGACAAGTTACTTATGCCATGCTCCCATTGGAAAGAAAAGAGATGATGATTATGACTACTGAAAGATTATTTGAATGACATCATGTCACAGTTATAAGGAGTGAATTTGTCAACAATTATCTGTGATCAAAGTCTCACAAGCACAAATATATTTCATCTTTTTATTAATGCAATTTGTCAGCCAGTGTTCATGGGTCTGGTGGACCCGCTAGAGTTTTGGGTTTTCAAAACAACACGATCAAATAATTTTCTGTTAAAATAACACGTTTACTTCATCTTAATTTAAAGTCATATGAACAGCAAACATGGTTAATATTTGCCCTTTACCTTTATTAGATCACATTTATGAATTAATGTGCAATTTTTTTTAATAAAATGTAATAAAGAAAGAAAATCAGCTATAGTCAAGTGGGTGAGTGGACAACAACACATTTACAAATGAAGCAAGATGTTTCACAACTATTGATTTTTATTCATTTGAACTTCATTAGACATAATACTCATTCAGGTCAGTTTACATAACACAAGTTGAACACATACAGTAACAATATCAGTCTCAAGACATCAGCCCCATTGAATTCTTTACCAGTTTACACCAGCCTATACAAAACATGAGGGGCAGAGTTTTACCGTGTGTGTTGCATATGTTTTGCTTACACTTGCTGCATGTATATTGAGTTTTCCTGTCCAATTTGGGTCCACAGACTTCGCAGTGCTTCTTTTTGTTGCTGCTGGCCACAACCTAGAATAATGAGAAGATTAGAAATGTTGCTAACACCTCTTTTTCTTGCAAGGCATAAATGTCAGACATTTACTGCAACAGCATCACACACTTACTTCAGTAGATGGCAGATGGTGGTTCTGTAGGTCGGGTGGGTGGGGCACCAGCACTCTTCTCCTGAATTCTGCAGAAGCTGGTGTTCTTGGAACACTTTGTCTTTTGAGGATTTGAGGTTGTGAGGAATCTGGGATGAAAAGCTCAAATGAAGACTGAAGATGAAGATGTCTGGCACATGAGTAACTGCCAGCTGTGTTGGCTCTGGTTGCATCCTTATCACATTAGCAGCTCTGCAGGGTGGCTCGTTTCTTGGGCAAGAAGACCATTCAATTTCACCATTTTTTGACATCCATATTTCTTCACTTGCTATCTGATGGGCTTGTTCTGGTCCTGGAGCTGGCTGTTGACGGGCTGGTCGTGGAGCTGGCTGTTGATGGGCTGCTCTTCTTTGTTTTGGTACTAATTGGTGCTCAACCTCATCCTCTTCTTCAAAGTCTCTGTCAGACTGAATTTTCAGAAATGTGATCTTCACATTCTGAAACCTCTTCCTCGACATCATCATCAGAAGCTTCTCTCTCTTCCAAAATCAATTGCAAGGTCCTTGCAGTCTTTTGGTTATGTTGATCAGTTGTGATAAGGAACCACACTCGAACCACACAAAGCCATATTTATAGTGTTACGCCCCTAATTTGCAGGTGGGATAGGGTATGAGAAAACAGAGTTTGGTTCCCACAAGAGAGAGGGTAAAATGTGCAGGAATGTAAGAGCAGACAATGTTGGGAGTTGTATTTTCAATAATGTTGCAACTTTGTGCAGGAGCAGGAGGGGCAGAAAACACTGCTGATACATCACTGATGATGCGTCCCAGTGCATCCAGGAGATGTTTCTTTCAAGTTACAAGCCTGGCTAAGCCAGTGACTCCTAGGAAGAGACTAGGTGGCAACCAAGGATAGTTTGGTCGACTACTGGAGAGACAGTTGGCAGCTCGGAAAGACGGCACCCAGGACAGCATGGGTTAGCACCCCAGCCTGTATCTTTCGTGAGAACCCCAACAAGCTACGGAAAGCCCTAAAGATAAATACCCCCAGGAGATCCCAAGAGGGGGGAGGATGAGATCTCCAATCGGACAGACCAAAGGTTAATGACCCCCGCAAACGAACCGACTACGAGTATGACATGTATCTGCGGCAAGCTATGCAAAAACATCTGTGGCCTAAAAATCCATCAGGCCAGAATGAAATGTTTGGAGCGGGAGAGCGAGGTACAACGCACAGGTCCTGGACCTGGTGAGACGCAGGAGGAGCCCGGACAGGAGGCAACCCACAGATCCCAGTCCCTCCACGTACCAGAGTCCCCCAACCCCAGCAAAGTAGTTCCACAGCACGGATTAAATGGCCCCCAGCAAGCAGAAGGAGCGAGTGGCTGCAGTTTGACGAGGACGTGTCCAACATCATTCGAGCCACAGCCAAAGGAGAAGTCGACAGCAGGCTCCAAGCGATGACCACCATCATCGTCAGCTATGGCGCAGAAAGATTTGGTTGGACTGAGAAGGGCAACACCAAGACCACCCCATACACCATGAACCGCAGGGCCACTAAGATACATCAACTGCGCCAGGAACTTCGAACCCTCAAGAAACGGTTCAAGAGAGCTACTGAGGAGGAGAAGCAACCATTGGCAGAACTGCATAACATCCTGCGGAAGAAGCTGACAACCCTCCGCAGAGCAGAGTGGCACAGGAGGCGGGGAAGGGAGAGAGCTAGGAAGCGAGCGGCCTTCATCGCCAATCCCTTCCATTTTGCGAAACGGCTACTTGGGGATAAGCGCAGCGGCCGGCTGGAGTGCTCAAGAGAAGAAGTGAACCACTTCCTCTAGGACACCTTGAGTGACCCACTGAGGGAACAAGATCTAGGACTCAACAAAGCTCTCACCTGCCCCGCCCCACCAACAGCAGAGTTCAAGTTGATGGAGCCTAGCCTGAAGGAGGTTGAAGAGGTTGTCAAGGCAGCCCGCTCAGCATCTTCCCCAGGCCCCAGCGGTGTGCCCTACCTCGTCTACAAGCGCTGCCCAGTGCTTCTCCAGCACCTGTGGAAGACCCTGAAGGTGATCTGGCGAAGGGGGAGAGTGGCCGACCAGTGGAGGTGTGCAGAGGGAGTTTGGATTCCCAAGGAGAAGGACTCGAAAAACATCAACCAGTTTCGGACAATCTCACTACTAAGTGTGGAAGGGAAGGTGTTTTTCAGCATTGTCTCAAAAAGACTGACCGAGTTCCTCCTCAAGAACAACTACATCGACACTTCGGTGCAGAAGGGGGGATTCTTGGAGCTCCTGGCTGCCTAGAGCACACCGGTGTAGTGACACAGCTCATCAGAGAGGCCCGTGAGAACAGAGGTGACCTTGCTGTGTTGTGGTTGGACCTGACAAACGCCTACGGGTCCATCCCACACAAACTAGTTGAGCTTGCCCTACACCTCCACCATGTTCCCGGCAAGATCAAGCTCCTGATTTTGGATTATTACTCCAACTTCAGGCTCAGGTTCACTTCTGGGTCAGTAACATCAGACTGGCATCACCTTGGGAAAGGAATAATAACCGGTTGTACCATCTCCGTTACCCTTTTCGCATTGGCAATGAACATGGTGGTTAAGGCTGCGGAGGTGGAATGCAGAGGGCCCCTATCTAGATCAGGTGTTCGCCAGCCCCCTATAAGAGCCTACATGGATGACCTTACCATCACAACAACATCGGTCCCAGGGAGTAGGTGGATCTTGCAAGGATTGGAGAGACTCATCACATGGGCTAGGATGAGCTTCAAGCCCTCCAAGTCAAGGTCCATGGTACTGAAAAGGGGGAAGGTGATGGACAAGTTACGGTTTTCTATCTCTGGATCTGCAATCCCATCCATCACAGAGCAACCAGTCAAGAGCCTGGGGAAGTTCTTTGACTCAAGCCTGAAAGACTCTGCTGCCAACCAGGAGGCTGGCGAACAACTAGGGGCGTGGCTCACCGAAGTGGACAAGTCTGGCCTGCCTGGTAGATTTAAAGCCTGGATCTACCAGCACTCCATTCTGCCCAGAGTCTTGTGGCCTCTCCTTGTCTACGCAGTCCCTGTCACAACTGTGGAATCCTTCGAAAGGAAGATCAGCGGCTTTCTTCGGAAGTGGCTGGGCTTTCCGTGTAGCCTCAACAGCGCTGCCCTGTACGGGACAAGTAACACCCTCCAGCTACCCTTCAGTGGGCTCATTGAAGAACAAGGTGGCACGTACAAGAGAAGCCCTACAGTACAGGGATTCCAGGGACAGCAAGGTGTCATCAGCTGGGATTGAAGTGAGGACAGGAAGGAAGTGGAGGGCAGAGAAATCAGTGGAGGTGGCAGAGTCACGCCTCAGGCAAAAAGCGCTGGTAGGGGTCTTGGCAACAGGGAGAGCAGGCCTGGGCTACTTCCCAAAGACCCAAGTGAGCCAGGCTCAGGGAAAGGAGAGACACCATCTACTCCAGGAAGAGGTTCGAGCAGGCGTGGAGGAAGAGCGAGTGAGCAGGGTAGTGGGACTCCGGCAGCAAGGGGCCTGGACAAGATGGGAGAGCACGTTGCAGCGCAAAGTCACCTGGTCGAACATCATGCAGGCAGACTTCCACCGCATCCGGTTCCTTGTGCAGGCAGTCTACGACGCCCTCCCGACGCCAGCAAACCTCCATGTGTGGGGGAAGAACAAGACACCGTCCTGCCCCCTTTGCTCCGGTAGAGGCTCCTTGGAACATCTCCTCAGCAGCTGCCCAAAGTCCCTGGCTGATGGTCGCTACCGCTGGCGCCATGACCAGGTTCTGAAAGCAGTTGCTGAAAGCATAGCCTCGGCCATCAGCACCAGCAAAAACCATCATGCTCCGATCAAGGCAGTCCCCTTCATCAAAGCTGGAGAGAGACCCCGGGCATGTCCACAGGGAACATCAGGACTCCTCCACTCAGCCTCTGACTGGCACTTGCACGTTGACCTGGGAAAACAGCTGAGGTTCCCCCAGCACATCGCATCAACCTCTCTCCAGCCAGACATGATCATTACCTCTGAGGCTTCAAAACATCTGATCATGCTGGAACTTACAGTGCCCTGGGAAGAGCGTATTGATGAAGCCAACGAAAGGAAACGTGCCAAGTACCAGGAACTGGTGGAGGAGTGCAGGAGAAAGGGCTGGAGGACATTTTACGAGCCAATAGAAGTTGGCTGCAGAGGCTTTGCAGGACGTTCTCTCTGCAAAGTCCTAGGCCGTCTGGGTATAACAGGGGCGGCCAAGAAGAGGGCCATCAAATCCGCAAGCGAAGCCGCAGAGAAAGCCACGAGGTGGCTGTGGCTCAAAAGGGCAGATCCGTGGGTTGCTACTGGGACGCAAGCCGAGGCATGATCAACTTCGGCTGGGTCACCTGGGGGAGGGTGTCTGATGTTGCGAGACCCGAAACACCCAATGAGCCCAGGATACATCACTGATGATGCGTCCCAGTGCATCCAGGAGATGTTTCTTTCAAGTCAGTAGCCCCAGAAAGGAGGAAGACAGAGTGAAGGTACACAGGACCTGCACTTTCCACACTTTTATTAGCTCCAGATCCAGTGGACCCAAACACCTTGTACTATAAATGCGTAGGATGGGTGTACAGTATGCGGTCATTGGAAGTGTTTTGATTTCTGTTCTTCACAGAAAATGAGCCAAAGCCAATGAATTTCAGGTTGAAAAAATAATTAATTGTTTCATTTTTCTTTTGATAAAAACTGAAAACAACTTGGGGGATGACACAGCTGTGCGTGGTGACTGGTGTTGAATCAGGCGAGTCCCCACACTGAGCTGAACAGCCTGGTGATACAGCTGTAATACAGACTGGCCTCCCAGCAGGCAAGTCCCCATCTTGGGCTGAGCAGCACGATGACAATACTGTGCATGGAGACTGGCCTCCAAGCACGCAAATCCTCACCTTCAGTGTAACTACCTGGTGACAATGCTGTGCGTGGCGACTGGCCCCCAATCAGGCAAGCCCCCATCCCAAGCGTGGAGACCTGCATCCAAGCAGGCGAGTCCCCATCCTGGTCTGAGCAGCCTGGTGATAACGCTTTGTGTGACGGCTGGCCTCCAAGCAGGTGAATCCTCACCCTGAACTGAAGTGCCTGGTGACACTGTTCTGCATGGTGACTGGCCTCCAAGCATGTGAGTCCCAACCCTGAGCATGGAGACTGGGCTTGCAAGCAGGCGAGTCCCCAACCTGAGTTGAGCAGCATGTTGACAATGCTGTAAGGGGAGACTGCCATCTAAGCATGCGAGTCCCCACCATTGGCTGAGCAGCATGGTAACAATGCTGTGAGTTGGGACTGACCTCCAAGCAGGGCAGTCCCCAACCTGAGTTGAGCAATTTGATTACAACGCTGTCCGTAGAAACTGGCCTCCAAGCAGTCGAGTCCAGACCCTGAGCGTGGAGACCTGCGTCCTGTGGTTATATCACTATGCGTGGCGACTGGCAATCAAGCAGGCCAGTCTTTAGCCTGAACTTACCAGCATGATGACAGTGCTGCAACTGCATTTCTCTTCCAAAAAGCACATAGAAACACGTTATTACACAAGAAACACTAAAAAGTTGATTTCTGTGAAAACACATGTCATTTCTTCACATAAACACATCAGTATCCCTGCAACACAGGATGAACATGACAGATAACGTAGTTTTATAAAATTTCGCATGAAAACGTGCCTCCAAGCATGAAATCTTCATTCTGGTATTTAATTGTGCCGCACGATTTTTAAAGTCTCATTAATGTAACATGGATGTCATTATAAAACAGGATAAATATGACAAGGAACATATGTTTATCGTATTGATCATAGTATTATCATAATGCTGTGCCTCCGGGCAGGCGAGTCCTCATCTTAGCTGAGCGGCATGATAACAAGGTTGTGTGTGGAAAGAAAGAAAGAAAGAAAGATATTCCTTTATTAGTCCCACAGTGGGGAAATTCAGTTTTACACTCTGTTCACACAGTACATATACATGCGTCAATGGAGAGATGTCAGAGTGAGGGGGCTGCTCCTGACAAGCGCCCAGAGCAGTTGGGGGTTTGGTGCCTTGCTCAGGGGCACCTCGGCAGTGCCCAAGAGGTAAACTGGCACTTCTCCAGCAACCAGTTGGTCTGGCTTCCAAGCAGAGGAGTCCTTACCCTGAGCTGAGCAGCATGATGACAATGCTGTGCTCAATTGCATTTCCCCTGCAAAAGCACACAAATACGCGTTTTTCCACAAGAAATACCCAAATGTTGATTTCTGTGAAAAAACGTGTCATTTCGTCACAGAGATACATCAATATCACTGAAAACATGCAAAACGGGATGGTTGTGACAGAAAACATAGTTCTGTAAAATTTCATATGAAAATGTGTCTCTAAGCATGAATCTTCATTCTGTGATCAATTTTATGTAAAACCGCAGTTTTCACCACTAAACTAGCAAAGACTGCATTTGTCAAAAAACACACACAATGGTTTCACAACACTCAAATGCTGATTTCTGTGAAAAACATGTCATTTCGTCACAGAAACACATGAGTATCGCTGAAAACATGCAACACAGGATGAATATGACAGATAACATGGTTTATAAAATTTCACATGAAAACATATCTTTAGGCAGGGAATCGTCATTCTGTGCTCAATTTCATGTAAAACCATTGTTTTCACCACTAAACTAGTTAAATCTGCATTTCTCCTCCAAAAGCAGACAGTTTTTCCACAAGAAACATTCAAAACTTTATTTCTTTGAAAAACATGTCATTTCTTCACAGAAACACATCAATATCATTGGAAACATGCAAAATACATATACAAATACATTAATATGTATAATATAATATATACAATATAATATAATATATCTAATTATAAAACATCGTTTTGTAAAACTGCATATGAAAACGTGTCTCCAAGTATGAAATCATTCTGTGCTCAGTATCATGTCAGAGCATAGTTTTCACCACTAAACTAGCTAAAACTGCATTTCTAATCCAAAAGCACACAGGAAAGTTTGATTGTTTGGAAGTTGATTTCTATGATAAATATGTCATTTCATCACAGAGACACACCAATATCACTGGAAACATAGCATAAAATTTCACATTATCACTGACCTCCAAGGATGAAATCTTCATTCTGTTCTCAGTTTCATGTAAAACCATCATTCTTCACAGAAACACATCTATTATACTGAAAACATATAAAACAGGGTAAAAATGACCGGGAACATACTTTTTTATCATGTTGTACATGATAGCTGGCCAGCAAGCAGACAGTCTTCATTCGGAGCTTATTCCAACTTAAAACTCTCATTTTCACTACTAAACTTGTTTTAACTGAACGATGACCACACAGAAATGCATTTCTCTTCAAAACACACTCAAAACTGGATTTCTGTGAAAAGGATGTCATTTCCTTACAGAAATGTACATATTGCATTGTAAACATGCAAAACAATATGCATATGACAGGGAATTAAATGTAATCACATTTCATGAAAACTGGTCTCTAAGCATCACATATTCCGTCTGAGCACAGTTTCAATGTAAATCTCTTTTTCACCACAAAACTAGCTTTAACGGGGGCGGCAGTAGCTCAGTCTGTAGGGAGTTGGCTTGGGAATCGGAGGGTCACCGGTTCAAGTCCCGACATGACCAAGAACTGAGTGTGAACTGGTAGCTGGAGAGGTGCCAGTTTACCTCTTGGGCACTGCCGAGGTGCCCCTGAGCAAGGCACCAAACCCCCAACTGCTCGGGGCGCTTGTCAGGAGCAGCCCCCTCACTCTGACATCTCTCCATTTGATGCATGTATATGGGTCCTGTTTGTGCATGTGTGTGTCCCGGGTCTGCATGTACCGTGTATAAGTAAAAAACAGAGTGTAAAAATTGAATTTCCCCTAGTGGGACGAATAAAGGACTATCTTCTTCTTCTTCTTCTTAACTGTTTCTGTTCCAAAAGCACACAGATATGCATTTCTCCTTAAGGAAACACTGTTGAGAAGAACACCTTTGACCACTGGTCTAGTTTACACTCTATTTCTCTTCCAAAACCAACAACAGAAATGCATTTTTTTTTTTTTTGGTGAGTCCATCCATGGACCCACTACAGTTTGCCTATCAACCTGGCATTGGGGTGGACGATGCTTTCAACACCATCCAGCCGACACTTCTGGGGGACAAACTGGAGACTGCAGGGGTAGATCACCATCTTACATCCTGGATACTGGAGTACCTCACAAACCGCCCACAGTATGTGAGGACACAGGACTTCATTTCAGACACGGTGGTCTGCAGTGTGGGGGCCCCGCAGGGAACGGTTCTGGCTCCGTTCCTCTTCACGCTCTACACTGCAGACTTCTCCTACAACTCATCAACCTGTCACCTGCAGAAGTTCTCTGATGACTCTGCTATCGTCGGCCTCATCACTGATGGGGACGATGGGGAGTACAGAGAACTTTCCCAGGACTTGGTGGACTGGTGCCTGAGGAACCACCTCCAGATCAACGCGGGGAAAACTAAAGAGCTGGTGGTGGATTTCCGCAGGCAAACTCATCCCCCTCCAACACCGGTGAACATCCAGGGATCAGACATTGAGATGGTGACATCTTATAAATACCTGGGTGTTCACCTGAACAATAAACTGGAATGGACAACAAATTCCTCTGCACTCCATAAAAAAGGCCACAGCAGACTGTATCTGCTCAGGAGACTGAGGTCTTTTGGAGTGCAGGGGATACTCCTGAAAACATTTTATGACACCGTCGTGGCATCAGCCATATTTTATGGAGCGGTTTGCTGGGGCAGCAGCATCACAGCTGCAGACAGGATGAGGCTGGATAAGATTATCAAAAGGGCCAGCTCTGTCCTGGGATGCTCTCTGGACTCAGTGCAGGTGGTGGGAGAGAGGAGGACGATGGCTAAGATAAGATATTCTTTCATCAGTCCCACAGTGGGGAAATTTACAAGCTGTCATCCATGATGGAGAAGGACTCCCACCCCATGAGAGACACCATCAGAGCTCTGGAGAGCTCCTTCAGTGACGGGGAGGTGTCACTTAGGCTGTTACACCCTAAGTGTACGAAGGAGCGTTACAGAAGGTCCTTCCTGCTTGCAGCTGTTAGACTCCACAACCAGCACTGCTCCCAGTAGACCACATACACAGTCACAACAAACTGACCAGACACAAGTGCAATAACAACACATATGTGCAATCATATCATCTGTGCAATTATAGCAACTGGACAATAATATTTTTTTAATATGCTGGAAATA
The DNA here is from genome assembly GCA_947000775.1 of Pterois miles. Taxonomy (NCBI): domain Eukaryota; kingdom Metazoa; phylum Chordata; class Actinopteri; order Perciformes; family Scorpaenidae; genus Pterois; species Pterois miles. Next base: position 1,681,164 of record CAMQGK010000200.1, on the reverse strand, counting down.
TTCTTAGCTCTACTTCTCTTTTATGTATATATTGTTTTATTTTATTTATTTGTATTAATACTCTTTTAAAACCTATGCTTCTTTTTTTACTGCACTATCCACTTTTGCTGCTGTAACATGGAAATTTCTCCTTGTGGGACAAATAAAGGAATATCTTATCTTATCTTATCTTATCTTTTTGCACAAGAAACACATAATAGTTGATTTCTGACACAAAGATGGTATGTCGTCACAGAAACACATTTATTACATTTGAAACATTTTTTCTAAATCGGCAGGTGCCAAGCACAATGTGCCAATTCCTAATTACTCGAGGCACACCAAACACCAACATTCATGAGAAAAGCTGCTGGAAAGTTGTTGTAGTTACATTTTCATCCAACAGAGTGTACCAGAGGACAAGTTAATTATGTCTTGCTCCCATAGGAGCCAGATACACATAAAGGATGATTACGGCTACTGCAGATTATTTGACTGAGGTTATTTCACAGTTAATAAGCAGTGAATATGTTAACTGCTCTATGATCAAAGTCTCACAAGGCACAAAAATGCATAATCTTTTTATAATGCAGCTCCAGGCACGGGCAATGCATGGCCTGGCAAATTCCAATTAGTTAATGTCTGATCTGGTTTAATTGTGTGGTATGAAATAAAAGTCTCAATAACTTAATATGGCAATCAATACAAAACAGGAAAAATATAACAGGGAACATGCACTTATCATATTGAAAATAGATTTATCATAATACTGGGGACTGGCCTCCAGGTAGGTGAGTCCCCACCCTGACCGTGGAGACTGGCCTCCAAGCAGATGAGTCACCACACTGAGCGTGGAGACTGGCCTCCAAGCAGGCGAGTCCCCACCCTGAGCTGAGCAGCATGGTGACAGCACTGATCACAGAGAAAGGCCTCCAAGCAGGCGAGTCCCCACCCTGAGCTGAGCAGCATGGTGACAACACTGATCACGGAGAAAGGCCTCCAAGCAGGCGAATCCCCACCCTGAGCGTGGAGACTGGCCTCCAAGCAGATGAGTCACCACACTGAGCGTGGAGACTGGCCTCCAAGCAGGCGAGTCCCCACCCTGAGCTGAGCAGCATGGTGACAGCACTTATCACGGAGAAAGGCCTCCAAGCAGGTGAGTCCCCACCCTGAGCTGAGCAGCATGGTGACAGCACTGATCACGGAGAAAGGCCTCCAAGCAGGCGAGTCCCCACCCTGAGTTGAGCAGCATGATGACAACGCTGTTCATGGAGACTGGCCTTACAAGCAGGCCAATCCCCGTCCTGGGCTGAGCAGTACGGTGACAATACTGTACGTGGAGATTAGCCTCCAATCAGGAAAGTCCCCATCCTGAGCGTGCAGACCTGAGTCCAAGCAGGCGAGTCCCTCTAACAGCCTGGTGATTAAACTGTGCGTGGCGACTGGCCTCCAAGCAGGTGAGTCCCCACCCTGAGTTGAACAGCATGATGACAAGCCTGTGCATGGAGATTGGCCTCCAAGCAGGCGAGTCCCCTCCCTGGGCTGAGCAGCATGATGACACAGCTGTGAGTGGTGACTGGCTTCAAATCAGGCGATTCCCCACACTGAGCTGAACAGCCTGGTGATACAGCTGTAATACAAACTGGCCTCCAAGCAGGCAAGTCACCACCCTGGGCAGGGCAACCTGGTGACACAGCTTTGCGTGGTGACTGGCTTTCAAGCAGGCGAGTCTTCACAATGAACTGACCAGTACGGTGACAACACTGTGCCTGGTGACTCGCGTCCATGCTGACGAATCCCCACCCTGAGCGTGGAGACTGGCCTCCAAGCAGACGAGTACCCACCTTGAGTTGAACAGCATGATAACAATGCTGTGCGTGGAGACTGGCTTCCAAGCAGGCAAGTCGCCACACTGAGCTGAACAGCCTGGTGATACAGCTGTGAAACAGACTGGCCTCCAAGTAGGTGAATCTCCACCCTGGGCTGGGCAGCATTGTGACAACGCTCTACATAAATACTGGCTTCCAATCAGGCGAGTCCCAATCCTAGGCTGAGCAGCCTGGTGACACGGCTATGCGTGGCATTTGGTCTCCAAGCAGGCTAGAACTCACCCCCAGCTGACCTGCCTGATGACAACACTGTCCGTGGCGACTGGCCCCCAAGCAGGCGATTCCCCACCCTGAATTGAGCAGCATGGTGACAACACTGTGCATGGAGACTGCCCTCCAAGCAGGGAAGTCCCCACTTTGAGCGCTGAGACCTGACTTAAGCAGGCGTGTCCCCACCCTGGGCTGAGCAGCCTGCTGACTGGGCTGTGCTTGGTGAATGGCCTCCAAGCAGGCGAGTTCCCAACCTGGGCTGAGCAACCTAGTGACATGGCTGTGCATGGCGACAGGCTTCCAAGGAAGCAAATACTCACCATGAGCTTGGCAGCATTGTGTCAACGCTGTGCGTCCTCACCCTCAGTTTAACTGGCGACTTGGCGACTGGCCCCCAAGCAGGCGATTCCCCACCCTGAATTGAGCAGCATGGTGATAACGCTGTGAGTGGCGACTGGCCCCCAAGCAGGCGAGTCCCCACCCTGAGCGTGGAGACTGGTGTCCAAGCATGCGAGTCCCCACCCTGAGTTTAGCAGCTTGATGACAACACTGTGCGTGGAGATTGTCCTCCAAGCAGGCAGGTCCCCACCCTAAGCGTTAAGACCTGACTCAAGCAGGCGAGTCCCAACCCTGAGCATGGAGATTGACTTCCAAGCAGGTTAGTCCTTTAGCGGATGATGACTGAAAGATGAAGAATATGAAATGTGATAATGAAAATATTAATGAATCCACAATACACATTTTACATCCTTCCAGAAACTGTTTGTTTTATCTCTCAAGGCACAAAGTGGTGAGACTCTTCATTTACAACCAGCCTGGTGAACCTCACTAGATAACCCAATATGGTCCTGACCAGATGAAGTTTTTATGACTTACAGGTCAACAGGTCAAATACTTGGTCTTTTTCTGACAGAGAAGTGGTGAAACACAGACACATTATTGAAGCAGAACAATCTAATTCTGACATGAATTGATGTGTTATGCTTTACTAACATGTGCTCTAGTGTCAGTAAGTTGTCATAAATTCAATCAAAGCAAGTTAAAATAGTTGATTGTTCTAAACCAAAACCTTCTCTCTTATGCTAATCAAGTCATTATATCTGTCTGCATCAAAACTTAACTTGTGCATCTTATTCACAAATTTTAGGGCATCTTAAACATAAAGTTGGGTGCACACTAATGCCTAGTTAATTTTATATTTTATATATATTTTAATCTACGGTAGTTGAAGTGTATTACACCATTTTATGTTGACTGTGAACCATACATAAATTGACTCATTTCATTACACATGCTCAGAACATATAGATGTCATTTCATGATAATCAACTCTGTTTACAAATTTCATCTGTGTGACGTAATTGCTTGATTCATTTTAATTCAGTTGATCAGTGGTTGATGTCTTGTGTTTGGTATGTATCTGAAAGAGATGAAGCCCAGATTTCAAATATGGAAGAATTAATCATTCTGAAACAAGTCAATTAGTTTAATCTAACAAAGAATCAGTATCAGAATCAATAGTTTTTCAGATGGGAGGAGAATCCTGTTCTCCCACCAACTAAACAGTGCACCCCTTTCTCAACTGATAATAAGAAGCTTCACACATTTAGTCGAGAGGTCTCCCTGGGGCTTCAGGCTCCTCGGGGTTGTTCAGCTCTTAGAGCTGTGCCCCTCTGAATTCCCCCCTCCTTGGGCCCATAAACCACAAGAAGGTTGGGGGGGAAGAACACTCGAAGGACACCAGCTCTCCATCCTGAAGACCCAGGTCTGACACCTCACACTCAGCTGATACTGGCACCCAGTCTACCTGAAAGGAGGCTCTGAACCTTTGGACTTGATCCAGTCTGGCTAAAGAAACGAATGCTGTGCAGCTACGCTGTCTGTCTGCTTGTCTGAGCCCTCTTTATTTACAATAGTTTGTTGTTGTTTGTTGTTGCCGCTCTGTCCTTACAGCCAGCTGCTCAAACCTGAAGCAGCTTCGCTGTATCTAACTTGCTGGTGAATCCCAGCCATTGTGAAGAGGGACTTAAAGAAAGACCTTCGGTCCAGAATCTTTTGAATCAAGTGACCCATCCAGCTCCGAGGAGGGGGGTCTGAAGAAATGGCACAGACAGAGAGACAAAGATGGAAACATGCATCGAGGTGACATGCCAGCCATCCAAAAATGAGGGTGTCCGAGGACACCAAAGAGAGCCACTGAGGGAGAGAAATGACCCAAGCCGGGTTGCATTGTTGGATCCAGAAGATCCTAACTGCCATGTTCCAGACAGAAGCTGCCGCCGCTATGCTCCAGACAGCACAACCACCCATCTACCCATCTACTCAGAGAGGGTGACGTATAGATGTATTTTCAGAAGAGAAAGAGTTTGATGACTAGACTAATGGACCAATTCAGTCAATTCATAGCCAACTAATAACTCAGTTACAAACTTTACAATTAATATTAGACACAAGAAGAATTAGGGAATCCATCCACAAATTCTATACCTGAATTAGACCACGTCTAAATTTATAACATGAAACTGATTCTCAGTCTTCCCTGGTACTTCTCAAACTCTTTGTTGTTTGAATGGTATATTAATACCAAAACTAAATTTAGTTGATAGACAAGTATTAAATCCAATCAGAGAGATATCAGTCACTGAACTAACCTGGTCATCTTTAATTTGTTCTATCCATGAATGTTCATCATTTGTATTTGCTGTATTCCTTTAATTATTCTTTATTCGATTTTAGCATTGTTTTATCATTCATTCAATTATATTGTTAGTAGTTTAGTCAAGTAGTTAGTCAAATAAACACTTCATTCAAGAACTTGGTTACTTGATTTGTGTGTGTGTGTGTATATATATATATATATATATATATATATATATATATATATATATATATATATATATATATATATATATATATATAAGGAAAGTCTATCAAAATCAATATCACTCGAAACATTCAAAACAGGATGTATATGACAGAAAACATATTTTGATCAAATTTTACATGACAACTGGCCTCCAGGCAGCTTAGCAGCTATTCTCTCATCAGCTTTTCACAGAACTACATCTGAATTTATTGTCTGGTGGTTTTTTGTTTTTGCAAGCTTGCTGTGCCACTCCACCTCCACCTCTCCACTATCACTAATTCGCCAGCGGAGGCGCTGTTTTACAAAAAAAATACTATTAGCATCAGATACATTATTGCTCCCCAAGGGAAATTACAGCTGTTCAATTTTAGAATAAAATATATCTATATATAAAGATATAAAGAACTAGAATTAAGAATACAGATGAAATGTGCATGTGTGCATTATCAAAAATCAATGCAGATATAAAATTAACTATTAAAGAAATTCCATAAAGTCAAGTATAGGGGACATCAGATTATGATTTAGCTTTTTTGTAAAGAATACATTTAAAAATTTTAATTAATGAAAAAAAAGTTCCATGTTTTGTCATCTGTTATTCCATTACTTTTCCTGATGTTTTTGATTTTTGACGTTGTATTGAGATATTTAGGCAGAATTTTGGTATTGTGACACTACACTATCTGCTCTGGTACACTGTTCACTACCTCCTCTGGTACACTGGTCTTTATCTGCTCAAGCACACTGTTCACTACCTGTTCAGGTACTCTTGTCACTACCTACTCAGATTTTCTGTTCACTCTCTTCTCATCCACACTGTTCACTACCTGCTCAGGTACTCTCCTCAGATACTCTGTTCACTACCTGCATGGGCACACTATTCACTATATGCTGAGGTACACTGTTCACTGCCTGCTCAGGTACATTCTTCACTACCTGCTCTGGTACACTGGTCATTACCTGCTCAGGTTTTCTGTTCATTGTCTGCTCAGATAAAGTGTTCACTACCTGCTCAGATACACTGTTCACTACCTTCACAGGTACTCTTTGAACTACCTGCTTGGGTACACTGTTCACTACTGTTCACTACCTGCTCAGGTTTTCTGTTCACTATCTGCTCAGATAAAGTGTTCACTACCTGCTCAGATACACTGTTCACTACCTGCACAGGTACTCTGTTCATTACCTTCACAGGTACTCTGTTAACTACCTGCTTGGGTACACTGTTCACTACCTACTCAGGTTTCCTGTTCACTACCTGCTCACGTAAACTCTTCACTACCTGCTCAGTTATTTTTTCACAGACACGCATATATTTCATTGTAAATATGAAAAACAGCATGAATGACAGGGAACACAGTTTTATCATATTTCATGTGAGAACTGGCTTCCAACAGCAAACATTCATTCTGAGGTCAATTTCATGTAAAACTCTCATTTTCACCACTACACAAGCTAGTGCAGGGATGTCAAAGTCAAATACACCGAGGGCCAAAAAAACAAATTTGCTACAAGCCAAGGGCCGTACTGGTTCAATGTTTATTAAAACATATTGAAATGATTGCACATAGCCTATTGAACCAAGACCTAACACAGTGTATATTATTTAATGATTAAATGAATAAAGCAATATTTTCTGATGGATCTGTCAGAAATTTCAAGTGAAAATATTTTTCAACAGGCAAACAGACAAAAACGAACTTCCTTCAAAGAAAAATCTCATGTCCTGTACATTAAATGAATAAAGCAATATTTTGTTTTGGCTCTGTCAGTAACTTCAAGGGAAACATTTTCAACAGGCAAACAGCAAAAAAGTAAATGTCCTTTAAAAACAAAATATGTTTCTTAATATTAAGATAAATGCATAAATAAAAGTGCATGCATTATAAACTGAAAATGCATTATTGTGCCATGATCCTACTGATCACTGCTTTCAAATAGTAAAATGAGAAAGTTAAAAAAAATAAATCAAATCAGTTGTATTCTTCCTCATGGCTCTTATCTACAATTTTCCCTGAGTCCATTCAACTGAAAAATAAATATAAATAAATAAAATACAATAAAATAAAATACAAAAATCTATGGCACACAACAATAAACATATAAATATAAACAATACTTCCTTCAAAGAAAAATCACTTCTTGTAGAAACAAATGTAAAAATTTAACTGAATTAAAAACTGAAAATACGTGACTGCTCTGTGATGCTGACTTGTCTGAGGCTGAGCCTGATACTTGGTGGTGTCTCATCTTTTGTACGAGTTCATCAATGTTCGGGGTTCGGCTCTGAGCTGAGGAAACCCTCAGGATTGAGTGGAGGTGATTATCAGTCAGACGGCTCCTGTGTGATGTTTTGTTGAGCTTCATCAGAGAGAACAGTTGTTCGTCCGAGCAGCTTGGCATTGTGTCGGGGATGAAACGTGCAAACTCCTCAGCACCCACTCTCTCATATTTTGCCTTCAGTGTGTCATTGCACTGGAGCTCAATCAACTCCATTTGCAGATTTGGTGGTGCGCTTTCTACATCCACTGCAAAAGGATTGCTGAGCAGTTCAAACCTGCTTTTTTGGGCTTCAAAGTCAGCAAATCGGCGTCGGAAGTCGGCGGCAAGTATGCTGAGTTTATCAGCAAACTGTGCACTCGGGAACACAGCAGTAGAGAGCTTCTCTTTCATGGTCTGGCAGTTGGAAAAGTGGCGTAAGTTTTCTTTCCGCATCTGCGTCTCCCACAGACTCAGCTTGGTTTTAAAGGCCTTCACTGTACTGTACATATCAGAGATGACACGTCCCCGTCCCTGCAGCTGCAGATTCATCACATTCAGATGGCTCGTGATGTCGCAGAGAAATGCCATTTCACACAGGAAAGTTTCATCTCGGAGCTCTGTTGTGTCTTTCCCCTTGCTTTCCATGAACAGACAGATATCCTCACGCAGCTCGAAACATCTTTGCAGCACCTTTCCCTGGCTTAGCCATCGTACCTCTATGTGTGTGCAAGTCACCATACTCTGTATCTAACTCGCCCAGAAATGCCTTGAACTGGCGGTGATTTAAACCTTTGGCTCTGATGAAGTTAACTGCTCGCGTTATGGTGCTCATTACATGTTCCATTTTCAGGGCTTTGCCACACAACGACTCCTGGTGTATGATGCAGTGATAAGCTGTCAACTCATCTGTGACGTTTTCCTCCAGCATCCTCTCACGCATCTTTGCCACCAATCCACTCCTGTGCCCACACATTGCCGGTGCTCCGTCTGTGGTTAATCCCACGAGTTTTTCCCAAGGCAGCCCCATCTTATTTACACATCTGGATACCTCTTCATACAGATCTTGTCCTGTAGTTGTGCCATGCATAGGACGTAATGCCAAAAACTCTTCTGTTATGCTCAGGCTGGAGTCTACTCCACGGACGAAAATTGACAGCTGGGCAATGTCAGATGTGTCCGTGCTCTCATCCACAGCAAGAGAATATGCGATGAAATCTTTTCCCTTTCTCACAAGCTGTTCTTTTATGTTGGTGGAAAGCTGGTCTACACGTTCAGCAGCGGTGTTTCTGCTCAGGCTCACGTTTGAGAAGAGTTGTCTTTTGTCTGGGCACACTGCGTCACAAACTTCAAGTATACAGTTTTTGATAAACTCTCCTTCTGTAAAGGGCCGGGCTGATTTTGCGACCTCTTTTGCCACAATAAAGCGAGCCTTGACAGCAGCCTCGCTTTGTGATTTGGCATATGTGAACATCGCCTGCCTGGATTTAAGGCCTCGCATTAATTCTTCCACCTTCTGTAGCCTTTGTTCCGTGTCCATATTCTTGTCTTTGTCTGTGTGTTTCTGAGATGATTGATAGTGCCTCCTAAGATTATATTCTTTCATTACAGCCAAACTTTCTCCACACAGAAGACACACAGGTTTGCCTTTTACCTTCGTGAACATGTACTCTGCCTCCCACCTGGCTTGAAACCCCCTGTTCTCAGCGTCCACCTTACGTTTGGCCATTTTTGAGGAGGGGGTAGCTGAAAGTTGATCTCTGCTCTGACTGCTGATTAATAATGAAGCCGCTTGTGAGCGCTGCAGCGACTTCGCGGGCTACCGTTGCATTGTGGGGAATGTAGTGTTGGTGCGTGCAAAACACTAGCGGGCGGCTGTGGCCTGCGGGCCGGTTCTAATAGTAATTAAATATCATCCAGGGGGCCATAGATAATTAACTCGCAGGCCGGATCTGGCCCGCGGGCCTTGACTTTGACATATGTGCTCTAGCCTATTAAAGGTTGATTCCACCAAAATACTGCTCCATGTCTAGGGACTTGTAGTTTTAAAGGTTAATTCCGACCAAATACCGCTTTATGCCTGAGGACTTGTACTTTTAAAAGTTGAGTCCATCCAAATACTACTACATGTCTATGGACTTGTAGTTTTACAGGTTGATTCCGCCCAAATACAACTGACTGACTGTCTCTCTAGCAATACAGTTCATCTGTCTGATATTCATATAAAGCATTTCTTCTGTCCGCCTAGTCAGGAAAATTTAAATTTACCACTTTTGCAGTATTACAGTTTAGTTTCCAGCTTGTCCAGCATTATATTTCAGCTCTTAGCTTATTCAGATGATGCAGTTTAGTTTCCATCTCTGCAAATTTTACATTTCAACTTCAAGGTTTTTCAGCAGTGCAGTGCAATGCAATTTGTTCTTTCACATTTTTAGGCACGTCAATTTCACATTTCTGCATTTTCAGCAATGCTTTGCAATTAATTAGTGTGTCATCATATTGTTCTTTGAATCTTTATTCACCAACTTCAACATCTTCAACTATTTCTTGCATACATTTTTGGACTAGTCCTGCATACTTTCAGCTACAGAAACCATTCAACTATCAAAATATAGATAGATAGCTAGATAGCTAGATAGATAGATACTTTATTGATCCCAAGTTGGGAAATTGTGGTGTTACAGCAGCAGGTTGTCAGCACAATATACATGAGAGAATATACACATCTATGTACACATAAAATATAGAATATACACATCTACACTAAAGTGTGAAGTATATACAGAGAATCTAATTATAATCTAATTCTAAGAAAATTAAACATTATACACATTATACACTATAATAATGATAAAATAATAATAAAATAATAAAATAATGATATGATATAATGATATAGTATGTAATGTAATGTTGTATAACATAACATGATATGTATGTATGATATATATAATATAATATAGGTAGATATAGATATATAGATATGTGGTATAATAATATAAATACAATATACACGACAATACACAATATAACATAATGTAATACTGTATAATACTAGGGGCTGCACGGTGGTGCAGTGGTTAGCGCTGTTGCCTCACAGCAAGAGGGTCGCAGGTTCGACTCCGGCTTGGGAGTCTTCTGTGTGGAGTTTACATGTTCTCCCCGTGTAAGCGTGGGTTTTCTCCGGGTACTCTGGCTTCCTCCCACAGTCCAAAGACATGCTGTTTAGGTTATGACTCTAAATTGCCCGTAGGTGTGGATGTGAGCGTGAATGGTTGTCTGTCTATATGCTGTCTGTCTCTATGTGCCCTGCGATGGACTGGCGACCTGTCCAGGGTGAACCCCGCCTTCGCCCTATGCCAGCTGGGATCGGCTCCCCGTGACCCCCAAAGGGATAAGCGGTTGACGATGGATGGATGTATAATACTATATAATACACCTGACCAACAATTAGCTGGGGGTCTAAATAAATCACACTAAATATAAAAAATATAGAAGAAATAAAGAATAACACTCTCTATATACAGTCAGTAGTGCAGATGTTAATGTTAAATTGTGCAATGTTAGATGTCAGGGGGAGCAGAGCTCTCTGCCAGCCAGAGGTGATGTGTTGAACAGCTTGATAGCTGTTGCCAGGACAGATTTCCTGTATCTGTCCTTGTGACAGCGGAGCTGAACCAGTCTGTTTGAGAAGCTGCTCCGCTGTCGCTCCAGTACTGGGTGAAGTGGGTGGTTCGGATTGTCCAGAATAGACAACAGCTTGTTCATGTTTCTCCTTTCCACCACAGCCTCAAAAGTGTCCAGTTTGCAGCCAATCACAGAGCTAGCCTTCCTGATCAGCTTGTTCAGTCTGTTGGCGTCGCCGGCTCTGATGCTGCTCGCCCAGCAGACCACAGTTATTCCAATATTCAGATAGATACATTCAAATTTGCCACTTTTGATAGTATTACAGTTTAGCTTCTAGCTTTTCTAGCAGTGTATTTCAGCTAAATGCAGCTCAGCTTCCAACTCTGCCAGTTGTACATTGCAACTTCAAGGATTTCCAGCAGTGGACTGGAGTTGAGTTTCAACATTTTTAGGAAAGTCATTTCACCTTTCTGCATTTTCAGCAATGCCTTGTAATTAATTTCAGCTATCAGCATTCGCATGCATTTTCTAGTCTTCTAATAACTTTCTGTAATGGCTTCATTTTACTTTTTTAGCTTAGAGTGGACAGAAGGCTATTTTAATTTTTTTATCTGTTATTTATGTATTCAGAATAGTATTGCTTAATAAGACTATCACAAGTGCTAACCCTTCTGTCAAGACTTCGACTAATTACAACTGACTAACCTCATGATCACTGTTGCATTAATGAAAGTTTCAATAATCAAGCACAAAACATCATTCTCAGTGTAACTGCATTTACTTGTATTGGCTAATTGTACAACAATGTGGAATGTAAACAAGAGTGGACACAATGCTGATCACAATAACACCAGCAACAGAGCAGCAACATCACATAAACTGATAGTTCCATTGCCTCAGTGCATGCTGGTTAATACAGTTGGGTAGTAACAGATTATATGTGATTGGGATTACATAATCAGATTACAAAAAAATAAGTAAGTAATTAAAATCATCCATTTTTTCTGGATTAATTTTTATTCATTTTTATCTGCACTGAAAAAAATAGAAGATGAAAATTTTGTGTAAGTTCTCCGCCTCTTCTTGTGTTACTCTGACACCCACACCAGATTTTTTGTCTTTTTGAAGGGGTACAGGGGGTCTTTGGGGGAAGATGGCAGGTCAACAGTAGACATCACATAGAGGTGGTGTACATCATCTGAAAGCTGGGAACCTGAAGATTAATTTGAGATGCCACTCAGCACTGTGCGTCAAGTTGTTCTTGCAATAAAAAGAAATAAACATGAATTAATTTTTTAAAATAAACTGTAAAAATGTGTAGGGGCTTAGAACATTGTTATAATTATATTATAGTCATTTCTATGCTCCATTATGTCTAATAAGTTGTTGCAGCAATTTTGTTTGGGTTGATACCATTTGTTACACAGATTTAGTCACAAATTAACCATTTTTTTACCAATCAAGAATTGTTTAAAATGACCAATAATCATAAAACTGCGTGGTTTTTACCAAACACTGCATGTAATTGATCATGATGATGGGCATGTCTGTAAACGGGAGACTCGTGGGTACCCAAAGAACCCATTTTCATCCACATATCTTGAGGTCAGAGGTCAAAGTAGCCTTTGAAAATGTTTTTTCTTGCAAAAATTTTGCCCAAATTTGGAGCGTTATTTAGCCTCTTTCCTGACATGACATGATTGGAACCAAATTTCATTGGTAAGCATGGATTTATACTTTAATATGGTATCTGTAACTTCAATCTAGCCCTACAACTGAACCTAAAAGAGCCACTGAAAAACAGTTAAGTCAGTCAGCAGTGATAGATACAGCATCCCACATGTTGTAGAATACACACAGTACATCTGCAGTTCATGCCAGTCCTGCTTTTGTAAGGATAATTTGATTTGACCAACTGTAAATGCTGATTATGCTAAAAGATTTTTATTTGTGTTGAGAAGGAGAAGAAAGAAAAAAGGAATATTTGTGGAACTCAAATTTTTCTTTAGTATATGGCATAAAATGTTCAATGTTGGATTTTGAAGTTTTCCAAAAGTATTCAGATAACATCACTTTTTTCATCCAAAGGATTACATTACTAAGTAAAAAAAAGAAAATACCATATGATTTGTATTCAGTGACTACATTTCAAAGTAATCTGACCTAACCCTGCCAGTTAGCATCGGACACCCTTACTCAGCAATCAGGTGCATTTTAAATCCCTGCCAGCTCTGGTTTAGCTGACCTCTTAACCCCAGCTAAGCTAGTCAGATGCAAAATGACAGATAACAGGTAACAGACTCCTCAACTTTCACTACACAGAGAGCTACTCAGATCATGTTTATGAGCTGTTATTATGGTACGTAACATTACTCAGGGTATGTGTCGTCATCTATCCTGAGTGACATTACAATAGCCCGTGGGTATTTATCTTCTCTGTAGAAGAAATGTATGATCTGGTGATACTATAAAGCTGATTCTGTTGTATGTCGCCATAGAGTGGTGCAGGAATGAGTCCCTGAAATGCGTTAGCATTTTAGCACTTCCTTCCCTCATGTAGAAGACAATGTTTTTTTTAATGGATTTTTTTATTAGATGCCTGAAATAAGGTCTCTTCATGGTTAACACAAGCCGTGGAGATTTTAACATTTTATGACAAAAAAATACATCAATAAATACCTCATTCTATTTTGCAGCCTCTGTGCATCTTCAAAAAGGTGGCTGCTAACAAATGGCTAAATGAGGTCTTTACAGCCTCATTGTGTATATTCACATTCATGCAACTGTGATGTAGTTCATTTATAGCCTAATGTTAGCTTTTTACTTCTGTCAATTTCATCCACACTTAAAAAAAATCATAAAAAGGATGTTCATTTGTGGAGATTATTTTTCTGAACAAAACATGGAAGAATTATAAATGTTTGTTTGCCGCAGAGCTTATTTTCTGCAATAGCCCAAAAGGAACAATCCTGCTGACTTTTTGTGGAGGAAACTCAGCATGAGGCAAACTTCCTGGTCGGCCAAAAAAAATATGTCATCTCTGGCTATTTTGTAGCTGCCTAGCACTGAACAGATAGCAGCCAGAATTTTTATTATGACAACATGAAACAAAGCAGTGCAGTCTATCATTAGACAAACAACTAACTTAATGTCAAAGGAAGACTTGTACCCCTAATGTTACAGTTTCCAGTACTGATGTGTCCCTGCCAGTCAGGACAGTTCACGGAGGCTCAGGGTTTACTGGGGGAGCGGGAGGTGAACACTCCTGAAGCCTCCAGCATGGTCTTTCTTCGTGCCGTCTCCTTGGCCACATTGTGGTTGAGTCGTCTCAGACGTTCCTGGGGACAGCATATTTAGGTTATGTGGTTGTCTTTTATATTATTTCATGGTTTGAGTTTCAGCTTTTATACTTGGTTGGTAACTGCAAGGGTAATACTAGTAGCTATAGAGAGCTGAAGTCCCGTCCCTTCCAGTGGACCACCATGGGACCTTATTTTGGAAAAAATATGAAGGGTAGTCAACGGAGAGACAATTTTTTATTGATTCCATTTGAATTGCTCCATGAATCACAGATATATGTCAACTTAAAACATAATTTTGCAAGTCAAGAAAGTCATAGTTTGTTGTAAAACTGTCAGACGGAAATAATAAGAACAACGACACACCCAAAAGTCGCATAGTGACGTCTTTCTCTCTGAAGTTACGATGCCTGTGTGTTTCTTACTGGGATGACGTCACACCAGCAATGGGTCTCATCTTCCTTTCTCCTCACGGCTGATAAAAAGACCAGGAGTCACTGGATAAAACACATCAGGCCAGATAATGTTTCATATGTGCATGGACCATAGCTACGTTAGCTAACTACCTAGTATTGGTGAAGTCTGTTGTCCAAGAGATGAAGAGTCCTAGAGATGAAGTTCACAGAGCAGTTTCACACAAAACTAAATGATACTACGACAAACTTTCTTGACTTCCAAAATTATGCTTTAAATGTCCAAACATATCTGTGATTCAGGATGCAATTCAAAAGGGACTCCTTTCAATTGCCAGTAGACAAATTAACATGCCGGAAAACAAGACAAACAGACAAAACAGGGTCAGTAAACAGTAAAAAGCAGCATGAACGACAATGAAAATGTTACAGTGGTTAATTCTTTTTAATATCCGTTACTTATTCAGTCTCTCTTCAAGACTAATTTGGAACGATGTTTGAGTGCTGCTCAGATGGAGACAGATGAAATTTGTAGGTCAGATGACAAGGATTCACAGAAGTTAACCCAGAAAAGGGCAGAAATTAGTGTGTCCACCCGGGTGTCATGTTCCTATCACTGGTGATCGAAGTTGGAGCCGATAAATATCCATCACTACTGCAGAGGCACTAGTCAAGGGAATGAATATCAATTGCAATCCCACTAAAGACAAAAACCAGATGTCAGAGTTTTTTGTCCAGTGAAAAAGTGGCTTTAGAGGCGGTAGCGTTAGTAATGGTAACGCAAAGAGAAACAATTTTTAAAAAATTTAAAATAAAAATAAATAAATAAATAAAAAATTAAATCAACCTATGACTTTTAATTTTAACCATGTATGTAATACATATAAACAGGTGCACACATATACTGTATAAAATCAACAACTATATGTTATAATCTATAACGTGGTATTTTTGTATGGTTTTCATCCTTTGTTTCTGCTAAATGTCCTCATTGCAACATTACAATAACATTCAATTTATACATTTTGCTTTTTTAATTTCTATAATATTTTCATGATATTAAAATTCATTTATCAAGCTTTGTGCATCATTGCAAATATTAATATAAAAAGATTGTTTTTTTTTTTGTTTTTTTTTTAAATAAAGGATTTCAAGAATTTCTCTACACCCTGAAAATTTTAGACAGTAACCATAGATGTCAGTCTTCATATACTATATACACTGCTCAAAAAAGGGGGACACTTAATCATCACAGTATACCACCAAGTCAGTTAAACTTCAGGGATATTAATCTGTCCATTTAGGAAGGACCAGTGATTGTAAATAACTTTCACCTGCTATGGTGCAAATGAAAACGATAAGAGGTGCAATGGAGAGGCAACAGTAAGACAACCCTCAAAAGGGGAATGGTTTTACATGTGATCGCCACAGACAATTGCTCTCTCCTGATCCTTCCTGACTGATTCTTCTCTAGTTTTGTGCTCTGCTAGTGTCCTTGTCACTACTTGCAGCATGAGGCACTTGCAGCCCAATCAGGTTACACAGGTAGTCCAGCTACTCCAGGATGACACATCCATGACCGTGGTCACAAGAAGGTTTGCTGTGTCTCCCAACACAGTCTCAAGAGCATGGGGAAGATATCAGGACACCGGCCATTACCCAAGGTGGGCTGGACAGGGCCCTAGAAGGGCATCAACCCAGCAGCAGAACCGGTATCTGCTCCTTTGTGCGAGAAGGAACAGAAGGAGCACTGCTAGAGCCCTACAAAATGACCTCTGAGGTCTGACCAAAATCTAGGAAACAGACTCCATAAGGGTGGCATGAGGGGCCGATGACCTCTAGAGGGACCTGTGCCCACAGCCCAGCACCTTGCAGCTCCACTGGCATTCGCCCAGTTCTCTTCACAGATGAGAGCAGGTTTACATTGAGGATGTGACAGGCATGAAAGAGTCTGGAGACACCGTAGTGAACATTATGCTGCCTATAACATCATCCAGCATGACCGGTTTGGCGGTGGGTCAGTGATGGTTTGGGGAAGCGTATCCTTGGAGGGTCGCACAGACCTCCATGTCATAGCAAACAGTACCCTGACTGCTGTGGGGTACCAGGATGAAATTCCCAGAGCGACTGTTAGACCTTACACGCTGCAGTGGGTCTTGGGTTACTCCTGGTGCGGGACAATGTACAGCGTCATGTGGCCAGAGTGTGGCCATAAGATGAAGAAGTGTTTCTTTCCTGATGTTAGTCTACTGTTGTGAAAACAAACAGTTGTTGACTTATTTTGCTTCGGGCAGTACCATAAATGTACTGAACCGAAAACCATGACTCTAAACCATGATATGAACCGAACCGTGAATTTTATGAACCGTCCCACCCCTAATACACACTACTGAGTCACGCTGAGTTGCCATGATGATATTCACGCAAATTGGATCGGATTTTGAATCCAGCCCTCAATGGGTGGATGATATGGTTTCCACTGCCTGTTGTTACATCATTTTGTTCTAAACAAATTATACACTGTACACCAATTAAGATTTGGGAAGTGGAAAAATTCATTCAAGATCTGATATGTGATTGAAGTGTTCCTTTATTTTTTTGAGCAATGTATATTAAATATGTTGTGTAGTAAATAAGGATAAGGAGAGAGCAATTGTCTGTGGCCACCACATGTAAAACCATTCCCTTTTTGGGGGTTGTCTTGTTGTTGCCCCTCCATTGCACCAGTTGTCACTTTCATTTGCACAAAAGCAGGTGAAAGTGATTCACAATCACTTGTGCTTCCTAAATGGACAGATGGATATCCCTGAAGTTTACCTGACTTGCTGTTATACTGTGATGTTCCTTTCATTTTTTGAGCAGTATATATGAATTCAACAGTAATATTAAGTTATTTTTTTTTTTTAAATATACGGTAGTTCAAAATATTTAAATGCTAAATACTATGGTGTATGGAAAGGACACACAATAAATACTTCAGAAGAAAAGGTGATCAACTGGTTTTTCTTGGTCTTGAGGGTCACTTATGTGGGCGGCCAACCTGTCATCCATGTGATCACTTGCGAAGTTCTGTTTCCAGGAAAACTAGATTTGTTTGACTTTGATTAAAACTTTTACTATAGCATTTGTTCAGTGTTGCAGTAAGGTTTCAGAAGTGTTGCACAGGTGAAAACATCATATAAATGATTTGCAAAAAAAAAAAGATTATTTATGGTGTAAAGTAATATGTATATGAAACAATTCCATTAAAAATTAAAATATTGAAAAATATTGAAACCACAGCTGTTGGATGTGAAAGAAGAAAAGTGGCACTTGGACCCACAAAAATGCTATAAAATTTATGAAATCACATTATTTTGTGATTATATTTACATCAGGAAGGGTAATAACACTGTGTATACTGTAAATTTATCAAGCATTGCACTGCAAATTTTAACATAAATCCAAAACTTCATTGCTGGGACTTCAAGTGCCCGTAACTGCAGAAACACCTAGTGTTGTAGCCTGTAGGGTAGTAGCCTAGTATAACTAATACTGCTAGTAGTAGATGTACCATGCCGACGGTTGGTCATTGGACAGTTTGGGGCTGTCGGTGAGCATCTATCAGCCTGGTTTTTGTGGTGTGGCCTATACCATCAGCTCTAATCTGCCAGTGCCGGAGGTTTTTCAGCTGATTCAGCATGTTGAAATGACAGTGCCAATGGTGAAGAAGTTGTGAGGTTCCAAGGACTGGTAGTTCTTTAGGTTTCACTATGTGTAAATCCCTTCATGATATTGCATATGTCAAAACAGGCTAATGGCATTTTTACATTTAACATTATATGGATGTATGGTATTAATATTATAAAGATACATTTAATTCATCATATAATGAGTTAACAGCCCTGTAGAGCTGAGGAGAACTTCAGAGTTGGTGAGAATTCTCTGTGGGTTGTCACTAGTAGCAACATCTTTCACAATACGCATAGTCATTGTTAAAACTATTGATAAGTGCAGTTTTAAGAAGTTTCATAGCAAAATTGCCACTGACCTGAGCATTCTGCAGTATGTTGTTTACTAGCACTACTCTACGTCTTGCATTCAGCAGCTTCTTTACATAAGGGTCCAGGTCTAGAGCCACCTTCTGATGTTCATTTATCCGGCACAACTCTGTAAAGACACACAAGACCAAACCAATGGTTAGCAAACACATGATCGTTAATGAGTCATACATTTATTTTTAAAAAGCCAATATCTTTAACATATAAGCAATTTAATAAGAAAAATAGTCAGGGATTAACAGACAAATATATACAATAAATTACCTGTGGCCAGATTGTCTATATGCTCTCTTAATTCTACCTGGCTTTCTCTGAAAAAAAGAAAAAAAATCCCATTAATCCAGAGGAAGGACATATTATATAAAGTCACAAATCCACTGCAATATATCACTTCACAGGTCCAACTGCAGAACAGATGTGCAGTTTCATTTTTTTTTCATCATTTGGACACGACAACAAGAAGCTGAAGACATAATGAGGAATGTGACATATCAATGCTCAAACAACAAAGGCTTTTGAAACACGTGAGAGTTGACTGATGTTATATGTACAAAGTAAACCTAAATGTGAATTATAAAAGAACAGGCTAAACACCACCGGGTCGACATGTTCTAGGAAGTCACGAGACAGTCAAGGGATTCGCCTGTGCTGCTGGATGACAGCAGAGGTGTGTGATGCTGGCGACGATTAAATAACATCAATTAAGAATGCAATAAGGAACCGCATTTACCTGACTGAGTGTACATGCAAGTCGAGCTGCTGAATAGCGGGTCTCAAGAGGTCGAGCAACCCCTCGGCTATAGCATCTTTGCCTGATGAAGTCACTACTACAGCCGCTGCCGCCATTTTAGTAAATCATCAACAAGGCCTTCGTCTTCGTCGTCGTTGTGTTTGTGTTCTTGTTGTTGTTGTTGTTGTTGTTCTTCTTCTTCTTCTTATTCGTCTACTTCTACTTCTTCTTTTTCTTGTTCTTCTTCTTCGTCGTCTTCGTCGTCGTCGTCTTCTTCTTCTTCTTCTTCTTCTTCTTCTTCTTCTAGTTAAGTGGCGGTTGGCAAACAACTTTTGGGTGCATTACCGCCACCCACTGATCTGGAGTGTGGACTAAAGCTCTACTTTCCTTCTAAAGATCTAATAAATGAAAATAATGAATTATAAATAAATAAATAAACCTAATAACAACTAGAATAAATAAACAATTGTCGTGTCAGATTCTATTCACACTTGTTGATTTTAAATAGCAGTCTCCAGCTCTTATCCCCTGAAGGCTTTGACAGTAAGTTACCAATATTATTCACTTCAATCTCTGAGCTCAGATTTTAAAAACTTTCCTCTCTGTTAGATATTTCTGACAAACCAACAATACATGCTCCACTGTCTCCTCTTCTCCACAATATTCACATTGAACACCATTACAATGTGTCCTAATTAAGTACAGTGTACTGTTTAGTCCAGAATGCCCATTCCTCATTCTTGTTATTATCTTCTCCTCCTTTCGACTTTGCCTTCCAGACTCTACACTCCCAACTAATGGTTTATGTTTATAAAGATATCTTCCTTTACTTTTGTTGTTCCATTCGTCCTGCCACATCTTTTTGATTTGCCCCTTAATCACCACTTTAGCTTCCAGTTTACTGATATTTACATTGATGTGATTATGTCCACACCTCAAAGCTCTTTAAGCTGCTTTATCCTTCCTCTCATTCCCCTCAACTCCAACATGGGCAGGCACCCACACAAAACTAACAGACAATCTCATTTGCTGAATTCTGAATAATGATATTAGTAATGCAAAGAGTAAGTCCTCTCTAAATCTTGAGTTGCTGGATTGTAAACTCTTCAGTGCTGCACAAGAATCTGATGCAATTACCACTCTCTCAGGCCTGATGTCCTCAACCCATTGTAATGCAATAATCATGGCCATCATTTCATCATTGCGACCCGGCTTGAGTAGTTTCTCTCCCTCAGTGGCTCTCTTTGGTGGTCTTTAGGTCTCTCTTCACAATGGTCAGCATGTAGATACAGCAGAGCTGCTTCAGGCTTTCAGCAGCTGGCTGTTTCAGCTGTCAGAGCAGAGTGGCAACAACAAACAACAACAAAATTGTTGTAAATAAATAGGGCTCAGACAAGCAGAGAGACAGTGTAGCAGAACAGCATTCGTTTATTTAGCTGGACCGGATCAAGTCCAAAGATTCAGAGCCTACTTTCAGATAGACTGGGTGCCGGTATCAGCTGGGTGTGAGGTGTCGGACCTGAGTCCCCAGGGTGGAAAGCTGGAGTGCCCCTGCCACAGCGAATCAGTTGCCTCCATCTAATCCTGTCTCCTGTATCATCTTCTCTCACACCAACTACCTTCATGTCCTCTTGGAAAAACTTCTTCCCACTTTCACTTCTATAGAGTGTCTGTGTAGAAAATCTTTTATCCATCTGTACATTTTACCAGCTATCCCTAACTTCTTGAGTTTAATCAATACATCCACTTTCCACATGAAATCGTATGCTTTCTCAACACGGCCTGTACTGTACGACAAGGCATATTAAAAGAGGTTACGCCATGGGTCTTCAGATATGGGATAAAACACATGCGCAATGTAACTGGAGCTGTACTGGAGTTGTACGTTGCGGTGTTGCGATTGGTTCAATTTCGTGCCGACCGGACTTTACTGCGCAAGAGTTGTACCTGGTTGTAGCCATTTTTTGTCAGTGTCATCAATTTTAAATGAAGAAAATGTACATGCTTTAAAATACTGAGAGACTTTATAGCTTTTTGTAGAAATAAATAGATGAATAAATAATAATAACAAGTACAAACATTAAAATGGGAGCACAACTCACCGTTTTACTTGCCTTTTTGTTTTGTTTTTTTGCACGAGATATTGTTTTACTGTAGTTCTATACGGCAATGATTTGTTTTCACCCCCTTGTAGCCAGACGAGAAGCAACGTCACGTCCTGGTGACGCTGAGTCCTAAGAATCTCTCCATTTTCCACCCGTGGACAGTTAACGATAGCTAGCTGCACCATTTTAGTGGGACGCATCGTAAAACCCTGTCTCCGGATTATTTTGAGAAAGACCTAAATCTAACTGCAGTTTTCTCGCTGCTTACAGCGCCCAGGAAAGTAGCATATTATTGGTTGTATTTAAACACAAGAATACAAGGACACTCGACACGGCCACACCGTGCCGGTAACGTTACCAGCTAACAGTTAGCTAAGTTTGCTACTAAAGCTAACCCTAGCTGTTCCGAAGGCTTTTCTCGTCCGACGCAACATTCACTGTAAGTAAAAATGCCGAAAGTCATTATTATAGACGCTTGAATGGTAATTCTTAAACGATTAAACAAATAATTGTATCTAAAGACTTAGCGTCTGCTCAGCGAACTTGCTTTTGTTAGCCAAGTGAAGCCAGTTTCTTGGGATCAAGAATAAGGACATATGCAAAACATAACGTTAACATTATTCTGTATTCTTGGCTCAAAAATAAAAAAAAGATGTTGCACTCTCCTGTATAGGAGGATTAAGTTCTGTGTTAATCTCTGAGCCTCGTGCACAGAACATTTTAATAATGAATCTTGCTCCATGGAGAGCCGAAGCACCAAAGCAGCAATTGGGTTGTATTGAAAGTGTTCTCGTAACTTAATGGCACATTAGAAGGAAAACTCTTGCATATGTTTATCCGTGATAAATGGCCGAGCAACTGTTTGAACAATTTACCTGACAGTGGCCTTACTAACGGTTACTGCAAAAGCCACCATCGCTTCAGTTTCACATTACTTATTTGACAATAGTTGTAGTTGATTGAATGAGTTGGTTAATGAAATAAACTATTGAAGAAATCAAGGCACTACTAGGAATGTTATATAGAAACTGGATGTAGGTGTTTTAAGGATTTTGTATGTGATCCTAAACTGTGAGGCAACCAAACTGGCATTTGGGCTGTACATAATTCTTAGTTAAGGAGGAGACTTATGTGTGTACTTCAAACGGAATTCCTTATTATAATATATAATTACTGAATGCAGTGTTTTAAATCACCTGTGCACTGAGAAATAACCAAACTATACCGTTCAATATTGTATTTGTACTACTATTCATAAATGCTCATTAATTACCTTTAATCCCGCAATTTTGCTTACAGAATACTCAGGGTTTATTTCGAATTTCTTATAGAACCTAATCAAATTTTGTTTCCAACATTGGCAGCGTTCTAAAGATATAAGTGATATTTATCTCACAAATTTAAGTAACTTGTGTGGCCTACTTTACACCTCATTAGCTACGTGATCCAAATAGTGCAGGTCCTGATTTAGAATTACAAGGTTGATGATGATGTTGAAAATATTAAAGTTTTATTTAAATCAAACTGTACAATACTGCTATTCCCCCCACAATGACAACACTATATAGTGTACAGTACAGACCAAAAGTTTGGAATTATATACTTAACAAAAAAGTGTGAAACAGCTGAAAATATGTCTTATATTGTAGTTTCTTCAAAGTAGCCACCTTTTGCTCTGATTACTGCTTCACACACTCTCCATTCTCTTGATGAGCTTCAAGAGGTCGTCACCTGAAATGGTCTCCAACAGTCTTGAAGGAGTTCCCAGAGATGCTTAGCACTTGTTGGCCCTTTTGCCTTCACTCTGCGGTCCAGCTCACCCCAAACCATCTTGATTGGGTTCAGGTCCGGTGACTGTGGAGGCCAGGTCATCTGGCGCAGCACCCCATCACTCTCCTTCTTGGTCAAATAGCCCTCACACAGCCTGGAGGTGTGTTTGGGGTCATTGTCCTGTTGAAAAATAAATGATGGTCCAACTAAATGCAAACCAGATGGAATAGCATGCTGCTGCAAGATGCTGTGGTAGCCATGCTGGTTCAGTATGCCTTCAATTTTGAATAAATCCCCAACAGTGTCACCAGCAAAGCCCCCCCACACCATCACACCTCCTCCTCCATGCTTCACGGTGGGAACCAGGCATGTACAGTCCATCCGTTCACCTTTTCTGGTTCCACAAAGACACGGTGGTTGGAACCAAAGATCTCAGATCTGGACTCATCAGACCAAAGCACAGATTTCTACTTTCCAGTTGCTTCCAGTGTGTCATTGAAGAGAGACCATCTGACGCAGTGCTCCTGTATGGACCAGTAATGCTGGCTGGTTAGAAATATGTTTTGGGATTTGTTAAATTATTCTCCATGTGTTTGTTGACATCAGAACAGTGTGTAGTGAGAACCGGAGTCTAGAGGAGTACAGCATCAGCCCGCTACACAGTGGAAACTGGCATGGCGTTCAGTGGTAGTTTAGTAATCAACGGTAGTACTGTTGTGTAGATTTTCTGGTACAGTAGGAACCGTGACATTTTAGTACCGCAGGTCACTTACTCACTCATTCTGACGTAGGCTACTCTGCTCAGGCCGTGACTAGCAAGTGGAGAGGGACAACCGTGTTGCTGCTAATCATCGTGCTAGCAGCAGCAGGGCATTATGATTCATTACTACTTCTATTTCATGTGAATATACGTCAGGCTGTAGTCTACTTTATTTTAGCGTAATTCATTACTTAACTTCCCTCTTGGTAGCGTAGCTCAAGGGAGAAGTGTGTGACGTGGAAGTGTAGCCTGGGCTAGAGCCAGGTCCAACGGACCAATAAAAACTCCTCTCTCATCCATCATCGTAGGTCCCGCCCATTGAGAGCAACTGAATTTGCAAGCAAAACATTTGAACTCGCAAGAAAAGATGACGGATTTTCAAGCAAAACTTTTTTCACTCTCATGCAAAGAGGATTGATTTATAGGCAAAATGATCATATGTTTTTACTTACAAACATTAGTTTTGATTGAAGTTGAGGAAATATTCTCTGAAAATATTTTTTTTCCAATGCAACCTATTCTCTTTTGCTCTCAAATCTCTTTTTTTGGTAGCAAATCTATTTGATTGAATAATAAAGAGAAAATGTATCTCCATATTGGTCAGCCTCAGCTGAAATTAAGAAAAGTCTGCAACTCAAATGTTTTCCAAATTGCACTTTATTGCTAATAATGACAGTGGAGATTTTTTACTAATAGAAACAGTGAAGATAGGTAAAAATGTGGGGATTTTTCAAACCATAACCAAAGTGGACCAAGGTAGAACCAACCGTGTTAACGTATTAGTTTTAAGCTCAGACCGAATAATACCAATAATAAACATATTTCAGTGTTTTATGTTTACAGCAGTTTTAGTCAAATGTCCTCTCTAGTACTATAGGTTATTGCAGTCAAAACATTCCTTACCTCCTTTCTTATAGCTAGCAGTTTACCTTTTTTGTTTTCTGTCCCATCTGTTTCCAGGATCCTGCAAACGAAGTCTGTCAAAATGAGTGCAGCCTCCTCCCAAAAAGTTGTGCTGAAAAGTACCACCAAAGTGTCCCTAAATGAGCGGTGAGGCGCCATGCACCCTGTCAGCAGTTAGACACCAGATGCAAGAGCCAGCCATGGCTTGTGAAGGTTCTAGTTCCCTTACGGAAGGCTACTGTTGGGGAACCGGACACGAGATGGATGCTATTTTGACCGTCTCCAGTGTGTGCACTGCTCACTCAACTTTATTGGTCTTGTCAATATTTCTTAAAGCACCTGCAGAGTTAAATGTGATTGTAATGTGGAGCAGAAGGGGCTGGCCCGGGCCAAATATCTTGAGTGAGCAGTGCACTCATATAGACAAGGGGAGAGGGTAGTGGTCGTTCTGGGTAAACCTTGGTTAGCCTATGCTAGACAAGACCACTGTCCTACAAGTGCCCTGGCACTCCTGCTCCCTGTTTTTTTTAACAGCACAGAATACATCAAGTATACACCTAAAATGGGGAGAGGAAGGCTTAAGCTAAACCAGGAAGATGGGGCACCCTTAATCATTTCATTCTCTCTCAAACCAATGGAAGTGAAGCACATGCTCCCTTATCGTCCTGTTCTGTCACTCTTTCTCCTCTCTGCTCCAAGTCTATTTAAGACCAGGTACTCAGTCCTAGCTTGGACGTGACAAAGAGCTCCCCTTCCCCTCCCATCTCTCCTTCCCTTCTGAGTTTCTCTGTGGTTTAACCACAAGTCACGGTCCATGCTGTAAGTGGCTGGGTGGCCTGCACTCCTCACGTCCAGGGCCTCCACTGCTGTGGCACGATGACACCCCAGCCAGTCAGCTGGAGGCCTGTAAGTGGCAAATTGCGCTCTTCTGGTACCTTCTCACTGCTTCTGTCCTTCAGTCTATCTTTGTGACCTCTGTGAGTTTTTCTTTATCCTAATTTGCCTTTCTTCTTGTGCTTGTTTAAAACACATGCAAAATTCAAGTGTAAATCATTATGGATTGTCATATGATTGAGAGAGAAAATGAGTGCCAACAAGTGGAACACAAGTCTTGCATAACAAGAGCTGCCACAGTCTGTGTGGCTTCATCCATAATATGAGAAATTACTTGATGTGGAACCCTGCTTCCTCCTCCGCTGTATATCCCCTGTCCCTTTCTTTTACTTCCTCCCTCTTTTTTCCCTCCCACC
This sequence comes from Pterois miles, assembly GCA_947000775.1. Lineage (NCBI taxonomy): Eukaryota > Metazoa > Chordata > Actinopteri > Perciformes > Scorpaenidae > Pterois > Pterois miles. Next base: position 1,655,064 of record CAMQGK010000200.1, on the reverse strand, counting down.
TCCAAAGCTTCACTAACATGCTGAAGAACAAGCAGCCCACTGCGGTAAGCATTCGAGCCACCATGCAACAGCAGCATTTGGCCAGTGCCCGCAATCGTCGGCTGGCCCAGCAGATGGAGAATCGGCCCTCAGTGCAAGCTGCTCTGAATCACAAGCAGGTGATTTTTTTTTTTTTTTTTTTTTACCATGTAGAGCCATGTTGTTAACTGTAGGCTGACCTGCACCAATACTATATTTGTGTAAAGAGTTAATGGAAGATGGGTGTCTGTGACATTGACTTTCTACTTGTTGTCAAAGACAAAACTTCTCTGTAATGCCAAGATTAGAGAAGGGAGTTTTTGTTTAGAACAAATTGATTTGAAGCAAGAAAGAAAGTGTAAAATTTGTGACCTGTAGCTACCTCAACTGGTGTGAATCAATATTTCAGATTTACAGTGATATGATCAATGATAATCATAGTTCCAATGTTACATCCAACTGTTGGTAATAGCTCTCATCAATCCTCTACAGGCTCCTATAAACCCACTACCTATCTAATATCACCACCACCAGAAGGTGGTACCTATGATGGAACATCTAGCACCTAAAAGTCACTCAAGGTCAAGCCAGAGCTAAAACGAAAATTGGTACTTTAGCGATTTTAGTGTTGATTGATAATTAGTCCTCAGTATGAGTCGGCTCAAAAAAAGGCTTTCCATAATGCAACTCAATAGCGTCTTTTTTTAGACTCAGTCTATTCAGTTGTTTTCACAGGCTGGGTAGTTTAAAAAATTGTTGAAATTCTGAATTTCCACTGCATGGTACAGCTCGATTTGACTCACTTTTACTACCAAGTACTTAACTCAATTTAATGAAACCTGCTGTGACATCATCTTCCCTGGCTGGACCCCGTCATTGGCAACCAAGGATGTCACGTGTCACACAAATGATGATTCTCTCTGACCAATCGGTGGTCTGCAGTGTTTTAATTAAACCCTCTTGTATCTGGTCAGCTCACTTGGAACCTTGACCAAGGTGGAGCCAGAAAAGTATTGGATACTATCCACAACTTTGGCCGATGGAAAACCGAAAAAAAATCGGTCATGCTTACCATGCAGTGGAAATATGGCGGAAATTGATCTTGAAATGGTGGTGAAGTGCCCTTCAGGTTGGACTTGAATTTTTCAAGTTGGCACAGCTGTGTCTCCTGGGTTTGAAAGCAGGCAATTGTTTGCTAACATAACTAATAATCCATGGATATGGTGGTGCTTCTGTGTATGTTGATGTTTTTTATGCTACCAAGAATGGCAAAGAATGATATAATTCAACTTTACACCAGAAATAATAGTGTAGTGTCTCTGGACTATCTGTGGATAGATAATGTAGAGAGGTTACAGTATGTAGTAGCTTGTGTGACTCAACAGACACCGAGTTAGTGAGGGATTCCAGGTGAAAACAGGCCTGAATTTAAACGGTAGGGGGTCTTGTTAATGGGGCCGACAATGAAATTTCTGAGTCAGAGTCCAGCTGGAATAGCAGATGTATATACTGAAAGGCTCATCAGGTGCAAAAACACTGCACAACGTTTGTAATACTCGCAGACAGGACTTAGTTGGTCACGGCAATCGCGTAGAACAACAGAAAAGCAAATGTGCTTATTGTCTAATGTGGCATCTTGCCGGATTAGCATTGCAGCAAATACTGAGCCTGGTTCGACCTTCTTGCCAGCACTACCACTGCATTGATGACATGTCCCATTCAAATAAATGAGACCCATGGCCAGATGTAATATCTGCTGTAACGTGTAAATTTCCCCACTGTGGGACTAATAAAGGAATATCTTAAATTAGATTTTCCCACACACAAACTGGAATTTCTAAAAGAAGAATGTGTGGTGAGAATGTGTGCACCTCACAAAGGTGTAGACACGGCATTAGCTGAGAGACCTGCAGACGAAATGATCAGGAGATTGAATATAGGTTGAGAGGTGAGTAATATTAGGTTGTACCATTTTCATTGATAGTAGTATTCATTGATAGTAGTATTTTTGCAGTCTACAAACCATTTTATAAAATGTCAATCAGAGGTGCATTTATGAACTTACAGTGGATAGAAAAAGTCTACACACCCCTGTTAAATCCAGGTTCAATTAATTCAATTAAAAAGCAAACTGAAATCTTTTAGGGGGTAAAACTTAAATAATGTGGTTGCATAAATGTGCACATTCCATTAAAATTGGACATTTGGCTGTGTTCAGAATTAACCAATCACATTCAAACTCATGTTAAATAGTAGTCAGTACACCCCTGCTATCAATTATATTGACTCTGCTTAACCCCAAATAAAGTTCAGCTGTTCTAGATGGATTTTCCAGACATTTGTTTAGTTGAATTTTAGAGCAAAAGCCATGGGCTGCGAAGAGCTTTCAAAGCATCAAAGGGATCTCATTGTTGAAAGATATCAGTCAGTAGAAGGATATAAAAGACTTTCCAAGGCATTATATATACCATGGAGCACAGTGAAGACAGTCATCTACAAGTGGCAAAAACATGGCACAACAATGGCATTACCAAGAACTGGACGTCCCTCCAAAATTGTTGAAAAAGACGAGAAGAAAACTGGTCAGGGTCTGCCAAAAGGCCACATTAAACATTAAAAAAGCAACATTAAAGGAGCTAAAGGAATTTGTGGCAAGTACTGGTTTTGTACTACTTGTGATAATAATCTCCTGTATTCCTCATATGTCTGGGCTATGGGGTAGGATGTCAAGATGGAAGACTATTCTTAGGAAGAACAACATCCAAGCCTGGCTGAATTTAGCAAAAAAATACATCACGTCTATCAAAAGCATGTGGGAAAATGTGTCATGGTCTGATGAGAGCAAGGTTGAACTTTTTGGCCATAATTCCAAAAGGTATGTTTGGTGCAAAAATAACACAGCTCATCACCAGCAAGAACACCATACCCACGGTGATGCATGGTGGTGGCAGCATCATCCTTTGGGGCTGGTTTTCTTCAGCTGAATGTGGAATTTTAGTCAAGGTAGAGGGAATTATGAACAGTTCTTAATACCAATCAATTTGGCACTAACCCTTCAGGCATCTGCTAAAAATCTGAAGATGAAAAGGAATTTCACCTTTCAGCACAACGAGCCAAAGCGTATATCCAAATCACAAATCAATGGCTTCACCAGAAGAAAATTGAAGATTTGGAAAGGCCCAGTCAGAGCCCTGAATCCTATTGAAAATCTGTGGGGTGACCTAAAGAAGGCTGTGCACAGGAGATGCTCTCGCAATCTGACAGATTTGGAGTGCTTTTGCGAGGAAGAGTGGGGAAATATTGCCCAGTCATGCTGTGCCATGCTGATAGACTACCCAGAAAAACTGAGTGCTGTAATAGAATCAAAAGGTGCTTCAACCAAGTATTAGTTTAAGGGTGTGAATATTTATGCAACCATGTTATTGTAAGGTTTTTTTATTCTTTCCCAAACTTTCAGTTTGTTTTTGTTTCTTATATTACAAAAAATGGCATTTTAACAGGGGTGTGTAGACTTTTTCCATCTACTGTAATGTTAAAATGTAAAATGATGAATTTCATTGTTCTTTTGTTGACATGAGCATCATCTCCCATTTAATGATCATTTAATTGGATGATCATTGGTGACTTTGTAAAGTCTGTTTCAACATGAGTGCAATGAATGAATCACTGTTCAGTCTTATCAAGTTTAATAATGATATTTTGAGTTTTTACGGATGATTTGCAGAAACATGATAATTTAGCATTATGGGCGCTAGAAATATCCGCCGCTATGCATAATGACAGCTGCTCTGTTGGAGAACCTCGCCGGCACAACATAGTCAGTGAAGGTGCCCTTACTTTGCCATATTTTTCAGTGACAAGTCTAATGAGTAGTGGGTTGTTTTGATATTTGCAGATATACAAAACTATTTGAACAGTGAGGCCAGTTCCTTTATTTTTGCTGTACATTGAAAACATTTGGGTTTGACATCTAAAGATAAATATGGGACAGATCAATATTTTAGCTATTTCCAAGTATTTACATCTACATCTGTTACACAACTTGGAAGACAGCATAGTTTGTAATGGAACACCTAACTTTTAGGCAAACAAAAGTATGGGACAGACTTAAAATAGATTAAAGCAGGGGTGTCAAATTCATTTTACATCACGGGCTGCATACGTAAATGCTTGTGTCTCAGCCTTGAGCGCAGTTTTGGTTTACTGATGTTCATTACTGAGAACTTGTTCACAAAGGTAGGTTGTCCCAAACATGCACATTATTTTTTGCAGCTAGGGCATTTAATTTGGGGTATCCTGCAAGAGACACTGATAAAATGTGTCCAGACCTATGGAGACAAATTTGTTCTTCAAATCTGCATCACATTGCAAATCAATTATTTCTAGGTGGATGTCAACAGGCACATCAGAAGCTTTAACTGTGAAAGGTGAGCGAAAAACTGAAAATTTTGTCTCAAGTTCACCAAATACCTGAAAACATTTCTCCAACCCCCACAGCAATCCCGCAATCTTGTCTTTGTACCGTTTCGTGTCCGCATCAGGTCTGGTCACACGCACATCTCTCAGACGGGAAATGAGCAGGATTGCCGCTTGCCAGTTTTGTATGTATTTTCTTATTGTCACTGAAAAGGCTGTCAAACTGAAGATGATTCAGACCTCTGGCTTGGATGAAATTAACAGATTGAAGAACCACCTCCATGATGTGGAGTGTTGACTCTGTCCAGTGCACAGAGCTGAAAATGTCCTTGGCTGTTGTGGTGTCCATCATAGGCAAGAAACTTCAGTGACAGTCAATGTCTCATTAACTCCATTAATAAATATGGCCAGTTGAGCTATGTCTGTGATGTCAGTGCTCTCATCAGTTGCATTGGAAAATGCAACAAATTACTTGACTTCCTGTTTCAATTGGCTGTCTAAATCTGCCAATAGTTCTGAAATCCTCTCTGCTGTGGTATTCCTCGCCAGGCTAATAGTAGCAAAAGCTTATCGCTTCTCGGGACATGTGTTCAGCCGTCTTCATCATGCATGTTTTAACAAACTCACCGTCAGAATACGGCTTTGATGCTAATGCTATTTTACTAGCAATTAGGTAGCTGGCTTACCACTGCTTCACTGACTTCTTGGCTTTGGGTGAAAGTGGATTGCTGTTTCCTCAGACCCACCAGCAATTCATTAATCTTCTCTCTTCTCAGCTGTCCTTTCAAGCTTTTGTATTTTTCGCCATGATGAGTTTCATGGAGGTGCCTAATATTACATTGCTAAAGTACCAAAACTTGTTGCAAACACACTAAGCACAAAGGTTTCCCATGCATCTCCTTGAATAAATTGGACATGGTCCATTTTTCTTGGAACATTCTACACTCCACTTTTCTCCTTTTTGATTTTGACATTTTGGCTAATGAGGGTGTGGCAGGCAAGTAGAGAACAGGGTAGAAGCAACGTGACAAACAGCAGAAGGCTCAATGTTACCATCTGCTGTTTGGTGTCTCATTGATGTGGCGTGTCTTCCACTCTGATCAAAATAGTGCGTCCCTAGCGGATAATTCTTGAAAAGTATTTAATTTTAAAAAATCAACTTCATCCTGCGGGCCTGATCAAACCTCCTTGCAGGCCATATGTTTGACACCACTGGATTAAAGTGAATAATACTTAATATTTTGTTGTAATAACTGTAACTGCATCAAGCCTGTGACCCACTGACATCACCAAACTTTTACATTGTTCTTTTCTCATGCTTTTTGAGGCTTTCACCACAGCCTCTTTCAGTTCGTTTTGGCCGGTTTCTCCCTTTAATCTCCTCTTTAGTAGGTTAAATGCTGCTCGATAGGGTTTAAGTCTGGAGATTGACTTGGCCAGTCTAAAACCTTCCACTTCTTTCCCCTGATGAACTCCTTGGTTGTTCTGGCAGTTTGTTTTGGGTTGTTATCTTGCTGCATGATGATCTCCCAATCAGTTTGGTTGCATCTCTCTTTAAATTGTCAAATCTTGTAAAATGAAATTGACAAAATCTTTCTATAGAATTCTGAGTTCATTTTGCTGCTGTCATCATGTGTTACATCATGAAAGAAGATCAATGAGACAACCCGGAAGAGCATTGCAAGCCCAAGCCATGACATTATCTCCACCGTGTTTCACAGATGAACTGGTGTGTTTGGGATCATGAACTGATCCTTTCTTTCTCCACACGTGTCTTTCCATCATTTTGGTAAAGGTTCAGCTTTGTCTCATAAGTCCAGAAAACTTTGTTCCAAAACTTTTGAGCCTCTTCTCTGTACTTCTTGGCAATTTCCAATCTGACCTTCCTATTCTTTTAATGAGTGGTTTTGCATCTTCTGGTGTAGCCTCTCTACTTCTGTTCCTGAAGTCTTCTGTGAACGGTGGATTGTGATTCCTTCACTCCTGCCCTCTGGAGGTTGTTGGTGATGTCCCAGACAGTTGTTTTAGGGTTTTTCTTTAGAGCTTTCACAATGTTTCTATCATCAACTGCTGATGTTTTCCTTGATCTGCTGGTTTGACGTCTGTTCCTCAGTACACCAGTGGTTTCTTTCTTCTTCAGGATGTTCCAAATGGTTGTTCTGGCTATGGCTATTTTTTGTGCAATGGCACTGCCATCTTCTCTCAGCTTCAAAATTGTTTGCTTTTCTCCCATAGACAGCTCTCTGTTCTTCATGGTCGTTACACTTTTTTAACTATAAATGCAGTCTGCACAGGCAAACCCAGAGCTGAAACTGAGAGTCGACATTCAGCCCTATTTATTGTTTGAATAATCGGTGTAATAGCTGGGCAACAAAAAAACACCTGTCAGTCACGTGCCAATAATTTGAAAAATGAGTGGGTTCAAACAAAAGGTGCTATCTTCTAAGTTGTGTAACTAATCTAGATGGAAAGCTGAAGCTAAAATACTGATCTCTTGTCTCATATTCATCTTTTGATGTCAAACCCAAATTTTTTCAGTTTGCTGCAAATATGAAGGAATAGCTTCACTGTTTTGGAGGGGACTGTATAAGGATGTTTCATCATCCACAATTACTGAAATTTAAAAAAAAAAAATAAAAAATTTTAAACACACGCAGGATTACTGCTGTTTGAACTTGAGTCTCGACTGAGCACCTGTAGAATTCAGCATCATTCACCTTGATTGCCTGATTTAATTTAGTCATAATTACTTGTGTGAATAACTTGTGTCAGAGCCTAAAGCAGCGCCTGGGGAAGAGTAACATCCAGGCCAGACTGGGCCGGCCTGTCGGGACTCTGATGCGTGGAGGACCTCCGGGAGGCAGAGCAGGAATGCGAGGAATGACCAGGGGTGGCCTCCGTGGACGAGCCAGAGGAGGAGTAATGAGGGGAGCACTGTCCCTGAGAGGTGTGCATCCACGATTTTACATATTACCTATGAATATGGCTCTGACTCCAACTCATTTGTCTTTACTGTTTGTTCTGGGTTTGCATTGAGTGATGATATTACCTTGTGTTACACAGGGAAGCGAGTGTCTTCTACAGGTGGTCCCATGCGAGGTCGTGGCTCTGCTGGCCGCCTGGCAATGCGTAGAGGAGGCCGTCATCGTGGAGGAGCTCCTGGCAGAGGAGGAACTTTGTCCCGAGGAGGAGCAAGAGGAGGACTAGCCAGAGGTAAGGGATGACAATACTTTTACTTTTTAACTTTTTCTATTTGTTCTCTTTCACTTTAACTGAACCATCAGAAATAGATATTGAGTTGAATTCTTGACTCTTGAGTAGTGCTATTCATTCACTGTTTCTGTGTGTGTTGATGAACAGGCCGTGGTGGACTGCGTGGGCGTGGTGGTTTTGCTGGGCGAGGTGGCCGTGGGCGCGGGCGGGGTCGAGGAGTTGGCCGACCAGCTGTGACCCGTGAACAACTGGACAACCAGCTGGATGCCTACATGTCAAAGACCAAAGGTCACCTGGATGCTGAACTGGACGCCTACATGGCCCAGGCAGACCCTGACAGTATGGAGTGACACTGAAGGACTCTGAAGCAGTCACTGCTAGAACTGTACAGCTGAACTCACACGTCCAGTGTAGTTTCCACCAGATTGATGGGCTGAGAAATGATTGTAATTTAGATGACAGTGGCGACAGTCCAGGACTCTCAACTTTGGAAAAGCAAGAAATCAAGGTTTCCCCCAAGGTTTTTCAATGTGCTCTGACCACAACTCAATTCTCTGCATCAACCTGCTTCTGCAAACCCATTTTACATCTGGAATAACTGTGTTAGGGGACCTTTCTAAAGAACCCTACTGTATACTGTCTGTTTTTTTTATCATTACTTTTTAAAAATATATCACCTGGAAAAAAATTGGGACATATATCTCTAATAGTTAATGATCCAGGTAATGTTGTTTTGAAACCAATGTTGAATTACACCTTTTTAGTGTTAGTTTGCTCAGACCTTTGGGGATTCATTCATTGGCTTATATTGGAAACATTTGCAATGTAAAACTTTTGTAAATGATTTGTTAAAGAATGTAAACAAGAATTTTTTAAGTCGGGTATCCATTTGTCATTGTTTTGTATTTAAAAGATGCAGTAAGTTGATGTTTTTTGTTTCTCTGTATCTTCTGCCTGCCAACATTGAGTTCAGTGGACTGCTGACACTCTTAATTTGTACCTGAGAGCATTTGTATGACCTCATGCAAAGCAAGTAAACTAGGTTTTAATTAAAATTAAAATGATTTCCTTATCTGTGTCAGTTGTATGAATTTAAATGCGCTTTAGTAAAATGTAGACTAAAGATAAAGTAGTAAATTGAAATGTTCATCTGTGTCAATGTGCATCTCCCAAGTGAATAATTTATTTAGCCAGTAAGGGCAAAATCAGACATGAGCTCAAACTCAACCCTTCCACTGTGGACATGGATAGATGATGGCTTTAGTTTAGGGAGGCAATAAGACATTCTGAAGTGATTCCCAACCTTGCTGACCCCTTATAGCAAAGTAATCTTCAGTGAGTAGTTTTAGAATAAAACAATTCAGTAATTCACAAACAAAACAAATATTAAAGGAGTGTGTAGTAAATAAGCAGAAATTTGTGTAGTGTAAATGATTTGTCTGCTCTCCCATCTTTTTTTTTTTCTTTTTTTTTTAAATCATGCATCTTTGGGGTTCCACGCCCCCAGTTTGGGATGTTGTGTCAGCAAAAGTAACCATGTTATTCCCCTGCTGTGATCTTCAAAGACTGAGGCACATAAGGGTAGGGGGGACTATTCTGTGCAAGAGCAAAATCAGGCACAATTCTCTTAACTTCCAAGCTAGCCTCAATTTGTCCTCACTGTGATGCAGCAGACAGTATGTCCATGCAGTCCATTCTTGTGAATGCAAAATCTAAGGGAATTTCTTCAAATGTGGCACAAATGTCAAGGATAAACTGATTTTTGTGGTTAAAGGTCAAGGACACTGTGACTTCACAAAATAAAAAGTTCTAACCCTCTGAGACACACAATAGACCAATTTTTGTCTCTCTCTCTCTCTTTTTTTTGGGGGGGGGGGGCGGCAGTAGCTCAGTCTGTAGGGAGTTGGCTTGGGAACCGGAGGGTCACCGGTTCAAGTCCCGACATGGACCAAGAACTGAGTGTGAACTGGTAGCTGGAGAGGTGCCAGTTTACCTCTTGGGCACTGCCGAGGTGCCCCTGAGCAAGGCACCAAACCCCAAACTGCTTGAGGCGCTTGTCAGGAGCAGCCCCCTCACGCTGACACCTCTCCATTTGATGCATGTATATGGGTCCTGCATGTACTGTGTATAAGTTACAACAGAGTGTAAAAATTGAATTTCCCCTAGTGGGACTAATAAAAGTTGATCTTCTTCTTCTTCTAAAGGAGGCAGGGGGTTTTTAGGTGGAGATAGCAGGTCCACAGTAGATGTCACATAGAAGTGGTGTACATCATCTGAAAGTTGGGAACCTGAAGATTAATTTGAGATGCAGCTGTTGTCAAGTTGTTCTAGTCACAAATTTAATTAATTTATTAAAATAAAGTGAATAAGGGTTTAGAACATAATGATGATAATGAAGTTTATGGTTTACATTCCCATGCTGTATTATGTCTCATAAGTTGTTTCTGGAATTTTTTGTGATACCATTTGTTACACAGATTTGGTGCTAAATCTTTTTACCATTTGAGAATTGATCAAAATGATCAATAATCCCTCCAAAATGCCACATTAAGACACCAAGACCTTGAAGAACACCATAGGAAAAGCCATGGTGATTGGGATCAAAAACATTTGACGTTTGAAGATTTCTGCAAGAATTGCATTTTTTGGTGATTGGATGGTGAGCACTTCTGCATGTTTGTCAACTGCTCAGAAACCCCCTTATTGTCAGTCTAGCTAGGAAAGCCATCCATCCTCTGAATGCCCTAGGTCTCTTGTTTATGGCTGTAAAATCTTATGAGGCTGTGATTATCTTAGAGGCCACCACATTTAATAAAGTGAAGTCAAGTTTCACAAAATGGTCTCACTAAAATGAAATGACTACTATGGGGATTAACGTCATCACACATGAATACAGTGGGCTTATTCGATCCACAAGAGTCTCATTTTACATACTCAGTTTGTGTAATTCTAACACAGCTTTGGGACCCCAGTATGCAGAAATATTCAGATTTTACCATTTTAGAAAAAGCAAAAATAACATTTATATCGCATGAATAAAACTGCTGATGAAAGTCCAGCATGGGCACCCTGACGGGTCAGTGGCTACAAAGCCCCATACGCAACAAATTGTAATGTACTGTGTTCTCATTTTTTGTGTTGGAACCAGCATTAACTTTTTCAGCTATTCGAGCAACATTAGCTCTTCTATTGGATCGAACAACACGGGCCAGCCTATACTGCTCCCCACATGCATAAATGAGCCTTGGCTGCCTATGACCCTATGACCCTATCGTCAGTGCACTAGTTTTCCTTCCTTGTACCACTTTTGGTAAGTCCTGATCACTGCAGACCTAGAACATCCTACAAGAGCTGCAGTTTTGGAGATGCTCTGACCCAGTTGTCTAACCATCACAGTTTGGCCCTCGTCAAAGTCACTCACATCCTTACACTGTACATTTTTCTGCTTCCACCACATCAACTTAAATGACAAAATGTTCACTTGCTGCCTAATAAATCCTACCCCGTGGCAGGTGCCTTTGAGGAAGCAGTTTGATAGTCAGCTGAGCAAAACCTTTGATGTTAGGATTTCCGAGCTGCCCTAAACGCAGAATTGGTTGTCGCAAAGCGATTTCAACTGACGTAACACATCCTATAAAGGCGTTTGCGGCACATGTTAGAGTCCTTTCACATCCGATCTCTTTGTGGTGTAGTACCGGCTGGAGAAGACGTAGGTAAATCTAACTAATTTACCACAGAACAGATGTTGTACAAAGATATACATACAACCTGCGTGGATAAGTAACTTAGGATATTTGTAATTGACGGTCGATTTCATTACACTTCTGACTTTAGACCATTTGAGCGCCACGTTGTACTAAGTAAAAACGCTAGCTGCCAGCTAGCGTGACGCTAATAGCTTACGGAAACTGCTTCCTCCAATATGTAACGTTAGTGTCATACTAGCGTGATGCTAATATAGTTAACGTCAATGGCTTCCTCAAATATGTCATGTTAGTAATATATGAGCAGTCTTAAGTACAGTGGTTTATGATGACACTTTTAGAGCATATTTGTCTAATGAAGTGCAGTTCAGTTTCCGCGGTGTCCTGGTATTGTTCATGCTGGTTCACTTGCATGGTTAACTTTTTTTTAATTTTATTTTATTTTATGCACAAGATAAATTTACAACCAGTAACGCAAAATCATTACAATAACAACAACAATAAGTTATCTTCAAAACTGAGCAGACATCAGACAAAGAACATTTACATAGACAATATAATTAAAAAAATAAATAAAACGGCTATAAAAAGCATGACATAAAAAAGCTGGAATAGTGATAACTGGTTATAAAGTAAGATCATTTTCACGTGCGATGAAGAGATATTGGGTATATTTGGATTGTGCTAATTTTGTTCAATGTAGAGTTGAGTTTCATTATAATAAAAGATAATGAATAAAGAATTTGTCTAAAATTAGAAAGAAAATCATTAGGGACAATTTTTTTTTGTCTTCACATAAAACAAAAATACAGAGCCTACATTATCCTTGGGAAAAAACAGATTTATTGTAAATATGTATATTTTTTAATGCAAGTGTAACCTAACAACAGTTTGGTCGAAGCTTGCACAGGATACAGTGAAGGCTTTGTCCAGACAATCCAAAATTACAATCAGGATTTTAAGAAGAATGGGAACACGTGTACCCCAAACACAGCAGTGAATAATACATGGGACATTGATAAGGCATAGAATTAAGGTAGATTTCAGATGAGTGGTAACAGTTGGAAATAGAAACACTCATCAATCTGGGCCAGATATCTGGATCAGCGTGTCCCTGTCAGCCATGTCATCCTCTGCCACAGTGCAGATTTCAGTAGGTTTGTCCTGTGCAGTGGGCAGATCCCAAGACAGCAGTGGCTATAGCACCATCAGGTTTTGCTTTCACCTCTGCACTGTTGGTTGCTGATTGGTGACAATGAGGCCTGGCACATTCACCCTCTGGCTTGGAGATGGATGAAATACCCTTAGCACCAAACTTGGTTTCAAGCTGCCTTAAAGGCATATCAAGATTGAAACTTCTCCATATTAAACCAACCTTTCTTTTGCAGGACATGACCTTATTTGTCAATGTATGGGGAGTTATCCTACAGTGCTCTGGGACTTGAGGTTAGTAATCGTTTGTGGTAATACAATGGAACCCGTCTACAAAGAGTGGTGAACAGTGGAAACAAAAGTTAAAATATTTCATGTATTGCAGTCCCAGTTTGTTGGCACAGCATGAGCTCTGGTCCTGTTAGGTGGGCTGTAGAGCTCATACAGTGCATAGAGCAGTTTGTTCTCTTGCAACCCACTGCTGCTGACTCTGAAGCAGTGTTACTAATGGGAACTGACAGTTTTTGCATTTTAAAAAATGTTGATGTTTTGTAATGGTGGTATATTTAAACATTCCATTGTCTGTGACAGGTGCTGAAGACCTCGGGCAAGTTTGGTAAGTTTTATTACAGAATGCATCTGCTGTTGACTAATATCCCTTTCACCCCAAGGAATCGGGGTTGAACCAGATTGTGTGCATGAACAGGCTAACCTGCGTTTATCAACTCACTTTTACGCCCAATGGCAAGATGTAGGTCAGACCAGGGTTAATTTTGATGTGAATGGCATGGACCATGGTCTCCAACAAAGGAGAAAGGACAGTTGACCACGGTCAAATAACTAAGGTTGAACCCCGGCCATTGGTGTGAAAGAGGTATGTGTCATGATGATTGGCAAATTATGTTCAACTGCTCTGAAGTGTGAGTGACAACTGCCTCTCTGAACAACATGCTGCACTGACTTGTGTATGTCGCTGGTTTTGGAACACATTTGTCACCTTCCCTCTGCATCCTGCAGGTTTCCTGACTGCCCTGGCTTTTAGCAATGATGCAGCATCTTGTAAGTACAGAGGCCATGCATTGACATAATTTTTTGCTATGATGCTACACCCCCCCCCCCCCCCCATTTAACCATCTGTTGTTGTCATTTAAAGCAACCAACAGATGGTTGCTTTAAATGACAGATACTGTATGTGATACTAGGAGGAAAACAAACTACTTGTAAAAGTAAAACCCACCATAATCATCAACGATCTGTATGATGTACAAAACAGGTGGACAGCACTGTATGGTATCTGCAGCCAGTTGGTTCATCAGCTGGTTTGTTCAAAACTTGGTGCTAGACAAACTCAACATCTGGCATTGTTGGTCTCCATAAGGCTTGTGTTTGGAGTCCTGGTATGCTTGTTGAAACACACTCATCCCCTTGGAAAGCAATGTCTTGACCATACATGTGCACCTATTCTTAACATACAGGGCCAGACAATGCAGGGCTCCTGACTAACTTTTCATGTTTTTACTGGTGCACCTAACTTTTTCATTTAGGTGTGCCAGCATATAATTTCGTTGCACCAAAAAAAAAATATTGTGCTTTTTGGAGCAGCAGTAATGCATTTTAAGTGTTTTGTCAGTTCATGTAGGGCCACACTTGATGTTTGTGTAACTTTTATGATATAATCAAATGAAAATGTCTGCAAAACCCACACAAATGGATTACTCACTCAGTCCTGTCTCACTTGTTTCAGTTTTCTGCTGCAGCAAAGGAAATCCTCCTTATCACAGGCTTCGGCAGGGATTCATTGGCAGAGGTGAGTGTAGAACTTAAAGTTGTTAGACAACACTTATCCAGTCTCCTCTATCAGTGAAGCTGAGGTCTATCCCGACTGACCTTTAACTGTAGGGTCATGTCGCTGGAAATGCCTCACACAGTAAATCTGTGGTTTCGCTTTACCCACATGTTCACTACCATGGGCCTTGTGGGATATTACTGCAGAACACATGAAGAGCAGTGATGTGACTGTATACTGACAGTTCCAGCAGTAGCAGGCAGTGCCCCTTTAGTTAAATACCTGTCAGTATCTGTTTGACAAATGGCAATATTAATCATGTCATATGAGGCCTTGCAAGTGTTTGAAGTGTTTGAGGATAAATATGAGCTGAATACACACATGGACAAAATTGTTGGTACCCTTTGGTTAATGATAGAAAAACTCACAATGGTCACAGAAATAACTTGAATCTGACAAAAGTAAAAATAATTCTGTGAAATTTAACCAATGAAAGTCAGACATTAGAGACCAAAGAAGAAGAAGAAGATATTCCTTTATTTGTCCCACAATGGGGAAATTCAATTTTTACACTCTGTTGTTTTACTTATACACGGTACATGCAGACCCAAGACACACACATGCACAAACAGGACCCATATACATGCATCAAATGGAGAGACGTAAGTGAGGGGGCTGCCCCTGACAAGCGCCCCAAGCAGTTGGGGGTTTGGTGCCTTGCTCAGGGGCACCCCCGCAGTGCCCAAGAGGTAAACTGGCACCTCTCCAGCTACCAGTTCACACTCAGTTCTTGGTCCATGTCGGGACTTGAACCGGTTACCCTCCGGTTCCCAAGCCAACTCCCTACAGACTGAGCTACAGCCGCCCCCAAAAAGGGACATGTTAATCCAAGGTGTGTCCACTAATTAGCATCACAGGTTTCTACAAACTTGTAATCAGTCAGTGGGCCTGTATATAGGGTTACAGGAAGTCACTGTGCTGTTTGTCGTGTGTACCACACTCAACATCGACCAGAGGAAGCAAAGGAAAGGGTTGTCTCAGGAGATCAGATAGAAAATTATAGATAAGCATGTTAAAGGTAAAGGCTATAAGACCTTTTCCAAGCAGCTTGATCATGTGACTACAGTTGCACATATTCAGAAATTTAAGCTCCACGGGACTATAGCCAACCTCTCTGGATGTGGCTGCAGGAAGAAAACTGATGACAAATCAAAGAGACGGATAATACAAAGGGTAACAAAAGAGCCCAGAAAAACTTCAGGTGAACTTCAAGCTCAAGGAACATCAGTGTCTGATTGCACCATCCGTCGTCGTTTGAGCCAAAGTGGACTTAATGGGAGATGACCAAGAAAGACACCATTGTTGAAAACAAATCATAAAAAAAGCAAGACTGGAATTTGCCAAACTATGTTGACAAGCCACAAAGCTTCTAGGAGAATGTCCTATGGACAGATGAGACAAAAATGGAACTTTTTACCAAGGCACATCAGCTCTATGTTCACACAGCTAAAAACAGCCAAGACTGGCTAAGAGGAAAACATTGGACTATTCTGAAGTGGCCCTCTATGAGCCCTGACCTAAATCCTATTGAGCATCTTTGGAAGGAGCTGAAACATGCCGTCTGGACAAGGCACCCTTCAAACCTGAGACAACTGGAGCAGTTTGCTCATGAGGAGTGGGCCAAAATACCTGCTGAGAGGTGCAAAAGTCTCATTGACAGTTACAGGAATCGTTTGATTGCAGTGATTGCCTCAAAAGGTTGTGCAACAAAATATTAAGTTAAGGGTACCATCATTTTTGTCCAGGCCTGTTTCATGAGTTTATTTTTTTTAAATAATTCTGTTGAAGCATGGTTGAAAAGCAATGTCGAACTTTCATTGGTTAAATTTCATAGAATTTTCATTTATTACTTTTGTCAGATTCAAGTTATTTCTGTGACCATTGTGAGTTTTTCGTTCATTAACCGAAGGGTACCAACAATTTTGTCCACATGTGTATAAAGATTTGTTGAGTTTCTTGTTTATTTATGTATGCTTAAACTAACAAAATATCAAGACAATGGGGTTGAACTTATTGCTTTTTTTTTTTTTTTTTTTTTTTTTTGTTTTTTTTTTTGGGTCACTTTGAAACTTGTCTTTTGTCTTAGGTTGCTGTGATGCAAGAAGCATGAGACTGCCATGAACTTGAGACAGCAGTAAGTGTGTCTTTCTGCAGTGACTGGGTATATAATAGAGGCACTGTGTGGTATCTGCAGCCAGTTGGTTCATCAGCTGGTTTGTTCAAAAGTCAGTGCAAGACAAACTCAACATCTGGCATCGTTGGTCTCCATGCAGGTTGTGTTTGGAGTCCTGGTAATGTTTGTTGAAACACAACATTAGAACAGTGTATGGCCATACATCTGTGCTTGTTAACATACAGGGCTACTCAATGCAGGGCTCCAGGCTAGCTTTTCACATTGGTTGTACTGGTGCCCCTAACTTTTTCATTTAGGTGCACCAGTATATAATTGTGCCTTGGAGTCCTGGTATGTTTGCTGAAACTCTCCTTCTCTTGCAAGCATCTAAATTTCTGCAGGTTTCCAGGTGGCTTCAGTAAAGGCAACAAAACTGCATCAAAGCCCTCATCTGGTGAGAAATGAGACAGACAGCTGAACAAATCACCATTTTATTTTATTTATCACAGAAAAATAGTTAGATGACCAAAAGTTGCCTTGCCACACATTCAGCGCCTGTAACTTAGCAGATGGAGTTTATTCAGCTGATTATATTCTCATTATGTATGGGTCCATGTGACCCAGCCTGTTTTCCTTGGCAACTGTACAATGTGAACAACAAATGTGTTGAATTCTGCAGGACGAGGGCTTAATGGGAGGCACAATTGATTTAAAGTTATGATGCATTCAGGTTCTAAGAGGGGTATTAAGCAAAGGTAAATTCTAACATTATCATGATCAAATGTCATCTCCTAAAATGTAGTTTTTGGCTAGAAACTTGAATAAATCCAGTTTTGAAGGAGATGTTTTCACAGCAGTATAAAATAATTTGATTAAACAAGAGGGAATTATGACTTGTTTAACTTCCTCACAAAAAACGGTATGCAACATCTAATAAAGGAATGGATGTTGATGTGCATGTGATTTATTGTTTTACTTTTGTTTTTTGAAGTGGTATCAAAAATCACACAATTTTACTGGTATTTGTCGACTGCTGAATTTTTGGTATTCTGACATCCCTACTGTAGGCCTATGGGAACTAACAAAACATTTAAAATGTGTTATTACAGCTCCAAAAGGCACGGTGAAATATTTTGGGTGCACCCAGAAAGAATTTAACAGTTTATATGGACTTCAGGGCAGTTGAAAAGTTTCAGGACATAGTGAAGTTAGTCTGGAGCTTTGTATAGCTATAACAAAACAACAAAACGTTTTGTATCGTCAACACATTCCTTACTTAAATCCTCATCATTCCTCCAGGTTCCTGCTGCAGCAACGGATATCTTCCACACCCCAGGCTTCAGCAGGGATTCACCAGCAGAGGTGAGGCTGTTGGAGACTGTATAAATGGTGCCTAGCAGTGAAGCTGAGGTCTATCAGAACTTTAACTGGTTGGCCTTGTCATTGAAAAAATGCCTCACACACATCTGATTTTGCATTACATGATTATTTAAAAAAAAAAAAAAAATAAATTTTTTTTTTTTTCCCCCTGGGGGTATTTCTTTTTTCCCCCCTTTTCTCCCCCCATCACATTTTATTTCTATGGGGGGGTGGCGAGGGGGGGGGGGCCCCCCCCCCCACCCCCCCCCGCCGGGGGGGGGTGGGGCCCCCCCCCGGGGGCCCCCCCCCCCCCCCCAAGGGGTAAACCGGCCCCCCCCCCCCAACCAGTTGGTCTTGGTCCATGGGGGATTTGAACCCGGGTCCCCCGCATCCTAACCCAAGTCCTTACGGACTGAGCTACTCCCCCCCCCATTACATGATTATTTAAAAAAAAAAAAAAAAAAAATTATCAGAAGTGAATCAGGAATTTGTTCCTCTTTTTTCAAAATCAATCCAATTTAGAGGTAAGATCGGGCCTAAAAAATCCAGCCCGACCCGACCCCCCAGGCCCGCGGGTATTAAAGCCCGAGCCCCATCAATTAACTTGATTTGCAGGCCCGAGCCCGAAACAAACCCGAAATTTTGTATTTTATTTGTGAGGACTCAGGAGGAGGAGGAAAGGGAGGGGATGCGTCAGTCAAACCCGGACAGAGCACTGCTCCGGGAAAAGGGACTGGTTGCGATTTGTGTGATCACATTTGTGACGATGCCTGAGCATAAGATAACAAATTAAAGCCCGTCTTTTGTAACGAATTCTCCCAGTTAAACAAGACTGTAAGATGCATATTCAATAAACATTTATATCTTACCATACAGCGCCTTCTCTGTTTTATCCAAATTATTTATTTTATAACAAGTATTCCTTAGTTTAATATCCATACATCGTTTTAGTATACATAATATATAAATATATATTAATTTAAAAAAAGTTAGTGGGAGAGAAGCCCGACCCGAACGTAATAATTGACATTTTGGGCCCGACCCGGCCCGAATTTCGGGCTGGCTTGGGCTATAGATCTTACCTCTAATCCAATTGTCCTGTCTATGCAGGAAAACTGCTCCTGACACAATGACTTACCCATCTATACCTGAATAAATTAACCATCACAGGTTTAACGCTGCACAGAAAACATTGAACATTAAATTTGAATGTAATTGACTAATTAAACTTGTCATTCTGTATACTAAAACAATCCTGGAGACATGGAAGGAGTGTTGGCAACCTTTCACTGTAAGTAATAAGTAATGTGCTTTCAGTGAAAGGATGCGAAGTTTGAAGAAAGAATTTAACCGATAACCAACCCGTGTTAACCAATTATTATCCAATAAGATTAGTGTCGCATGTAGCAGTGCACCAGCTGTAGTGTATGAGCACGATAGACTGAGTCCGCAGTTAACTATCAGGAGAGTTACTGTAGTAGCCACAGTGCTGCATGTAGTGTTGCGTATGTGCTATAGTGCAGCAAGTTGTTAGCTGTGTCTGCCCAGCGTAACTGTAGCGAGTGTCTGACAAACCATGTGTGTTTGTGCTACGTCAGCGCTAAAAAAGAAAGAAAGAAAGATATTCCTTCTATTAGTCCCACAGTGGGGAAATTCAGTTTTACACTCTGTTGTTCACACATACATAACATGCATCAATGGAGAGATGTCAGTGAGGGGGCTGCTCCTGACAAACGCCCAGAGCAGTTGGGGGTTTGGTGCCTTGCTCAGCACCTCGGCAGTGCCCAAAGGTAAACTGGCATCTCTCCAGCAACCAGTTGGTCTTGGTCCATGGGGGATTTGAACCCGGGTCCTCCACATCCTAACCCAAGTCCCTCCCGACTGAGCCTCTTCCCCCCCCCAGCTAGTAGTGCTCCTGGAGGCTACATGTTCACCGTTATCTTACACATATGGTCTGTCAGCAAGGCCTAACTTTAGTGAGTGTCCAACAGACTGTGTGTGGAGGTGGTGAGTGTAGGGTTGTTGGTGGCATTATTAACATCCTTAATTTGGTCATATACCAAGGCTCTCAGGACGCTCCATTCCTGACTTGCTGTGGAATTGACCAGAAAACAAAAACCATCCCACTGGGCTTCTGCAGCTGCCAGCTGGGAAGACCTGTTGGGAACATGACTTGATTTCCCTTTTCTGCCACATCTGTAAACATCTTTATTTGGTTGTCTATATTATTGTCCAATCAAAGTGATGAAGTGGTAGATTGACTGTAGCACCTTGGACATATCTACTGCTGTGTGTAACAGCTGCTGTTGCTTCCTGTATTTTCAGATTGATGCTGAGCTGTCGGTGATTGGCTGAAAGCATAGCAGTCAGATCTGCGGTCATGCTTTGGAACACAATTGCCTCAATTGCAAATGACAACTTTGTAAAGGCTGCTGTGTGTGTTCACTGTCTCAGGTTTTGCCTTGTCCTCCTACGGTGCACTGAATAAATAAAACATCAGTTACTCCATAACTCTCCTCAGCAGTCTCTCCTATCTCTGAAAATATGAGAATTGAAATGCAATAACATGTTAACTACACATTTACTGTATTTAGCTGATGCTTTTATCCAAAGTAACAAAATGTTTTAAACCATATCGATGCAACCCAAGAATCATGTAAGTACCTCAGCTTGATCAAATATGCTTCATCAAATGTGTTTAGAAACTCTTAAGAGTTGGGTTTTTATGGGCCAGCTTGCAGTCTGAACAGATGAGTTTTCAGTCTGACAGACGGTGTGGTTTGCTTGATGTCCAATCATTGTAGGATTTGTATGACACTACATTTAACAACAGGAGTTTACTGCTCATTTCCTCTCTCCCCTGATCGCCATACAGCTGATATGCTCATAGCACATCTGTCATTTGACCACTTACTAAACACCCATTACACTACTCTTAGAACATGGTAATATGTAAACATGTGGATACCTGTCAGGACTGTAGGTAGACTGTTAAGCTCCCTATTGACATGTCCAGGGGACCCATGCTATTTTTCCCTGATGATGCTACATTGTGACCAAGACAAATGTGTTAAAATCTTTGACCAGACTCACTAGTAAACTGGAGGTGCCATTGATTTATATTATGTGTTCAGGCTCTGTTCAGTGATAATGAGTATTGGCTAAAGGTAAATTATAACCTTATGGTATGTTCAACTGTAATCTTGTAAAATGTCAGTTTTGGCAAGCAACTTGAATAAATCCAGTTGTTTGAAGGAGATGTTCTCATGGCAAAGTAAAATAGATAATGGAGACAAAATATAACCTGTCAAACAAATGAAAATCCAGTATGTAAACTGTAATAAAGGGGTTTATGTTGAACATGTTCTTATTGAGATTTACTTTTTCTTTTTTTTTTTCTTTTTTTATACTGTGGTGTCAAATTGGATTGATGGTTGTTGGATTTCATGGTATTGGTATCTTTTACATTTCTGGTATCTTGACATCCCTAGTGTAGGCTTTTGGGTACTGACAAAACACTTGTATAATGTATTGTTGCTGTGCCAAAAGGTACAGAACTTTTGGGTGCACCTAAAATATGTGCTGGAGGGAGCTGCAGTAGTTAAGGCATGAGAGGACAAGAGCCTGGATCAAAACCCACCTCCTGGATGAAGAATAGACATATTTGTGGAGAATTAATCTGCAGGAGCGGATTGTTGGTCATCCATTGTCACAATGAGGTTCCTTGCAGTCTGAGCCGGGGACGCCACAAAGCTCAATGGCAATGAGTAAAGAATGTGTAGGCCGAGTTGCACAGTTTCCCGCTACATGTGTTACAAGGGGGTGGCAGTAGCTCAGTCTGTAGGGAGTTGGCTTGGGAATCGGAGGGTCACCGGTTCAAGTCCCGACATGACCGAGAACTGAGTGTGAACTGGTAGCTGGAGAGGTGCCAGTTTACCTCTTGGGCACTGCCGAGGTACATCTCTCCATTTGATGCATGTATATGGGTCCTGTTTGTGCATATGTGTGTCTAGGCTCTGCATGTACTGTGTATAAGTAAAACAACAGAGTGTAAAAATTGAATTTCCCCACTGTGGGACAAATAAAGGTTGATCTTTCTTCTTCAAATGGGTAGACTTAAAGTGGAATCCTGGCAGATCAGCATATCCCATCCACCTACCTTATTTGTTGAACTAGAATCATTTCTAGGTCCAAGATGTATATCAGGAATAACTGATTTTGATTCATTTGTACAGGACAGAATAAACAGATCAGACTACTACTACTCACTTTGAATTTTAAGAGTCATCAGCATTTTGCTGGAGAGGCTCTAACATTTTAGAAATAATGAAAGTTATTTGAAGATTTAACACTTAAGTACCTAATGCGCCCCTGCACCCTTGCTGGCACATCACAGATCCAAATGTAGCAGCATATTTCCTCCACTAGAAAGCAGTAGATTCACACTACCAGAATGGGCCTTCATGATGAGTTCAGGTTTTGTTAATGACTCTAATGGAGATATGTTGAAAAATGGCACCCCAACCAAGACCCAACATACTGTATTTTCATAAATAAATCCTAAATATTTTCAGTGTACTTCTCAGAGTCACTCTATCCCAACTACCTCACTGACTGACAAACCTGCTCCCATCTCATTTATTGGTCTGACCTCTTTGCTCTCAAGCACATCACCCAAACAGTTTTTTCCTCCATAAACAAAATACTGCATAAGGAAGACAGTTATTACCAAACAAGCATGCCTTTATCCTCAGGAAATGTATGACCCTACACTCAAACCATATAGTCTGTGTGAGTTAGTATAGCACAATTTACCTTCCGAGCTGAAAAACAGCCTTCATTCTCAGTTTTTTCATTTTGTGGTTTTGCATCGCTTTGTAGTTGTGTTGTATATCTTTATGGTCTCTTTACATCTTTGTTTTTGTTTTGCAACTCTGTAGTTGTGTGTCTCTATGTGGTTGTTTTCTGGCTCTTTGTAGTTGCTTTGTGTCTCTATGTGGTTGTTTTCTGGCTCTTTGTAGTTGCTTTGTGTCTCTATGTGTTTGTTTTCTGGCTCTTTGTATTTGCTTTGTGTCTCTGTGGTTGTTTTCTGGGTCTTTGTAGTTGCTTTGTGTCTCTATGTGGTTGTTTTCTGGCTCTTTGTAGTTGCTTTGTGTCTCTTGTGGTTGTTTTCTGGCTCTTTGTAGTTGCTTTGTGTCTCTGTGGTTGTTTTCTGGGTCTTTGTAGTTGCTTTGTGTCTCTATGTGGTTGTTTTCTGGCTCTTTGTAGTTGCTTTGTGTCTCTGTGGTTGTTTTCTGGCTCTTTGTAGTTGCTTTGTGTCTCTATATAGTTTTTTCTGGCTCTTTGTAGTTGCTTTGTGTCTCTGTGGTTGTTTTCTGGCTCTTTGTAGTTGCTTTGTGTCTCTATATAGTTTTTTCTGTCTCTTTGTAGTTGTTTTGTGCCACTGTGTGATTGTTTTCCACCTCTTTGTCGTAATTTTGTGTCTATGTGGTTGTTTCTGTCTCTTTGTAGTTGTTTTTTGCCACTGTGGTTGTTTTCAATCTCTTTGTAATTGTTTTGTATCTCTTCATAGTTGTTTTATTGTAAGTCTCTAAGTTCTTTTATGTCCCTTTGTGGTTGTTTGGTATATATTTTTTTGTTGTTGTTGATTTTCATCACATTGTACTCATTTGTATCTCACTGTAGTTGGTTGCTTGACTTTCTGAAAATAAATATTAACTGTCTCTTCATACACCAGCTCTTGCTCAGAGAAATGTGCCCAGTATGCTCACTCAGTAATCCTTCAGTGAAGGAAGAGATGATTCATCCTCAAAGACTGAGGATTTGGGTGTAGTCTTCCTTTAAATGTTTTATGGCATAATGTTGTCCAATAGAAGTAGGTGAAAGTTCACAGAAGGGAACAATGAGATCTCATCACATAAAAAACAGCTTCTCGACCAACCCCCAGCGACAACACTGGGCAGTGCTGGTCACATGACACCATACACACATAATACAAAGGAAACAACTGTGAAACTAGAAAGTACATGTCCTGATATACACATTAGGAAACCTGTGCATGTCATTATCATTGTTAATTATAATTTCTCTCTCTCTCTCTCTCTCTCTCTCTCTATATATATATATATATATATATATATATATATATATATATATATATATATATATATATATATATATATATATATATATATATATATATATATATATATATATATATACAGGGGAAGTCACTGAGGTAGTTAAACAGCTCCGCAGTGGCAAGGCCCCGGGGATTGACGAGATTCGCCCAGAAATGCTGAAGGCTCTGGGTGTGGAGGGGCTGTCATGGATGACACGCCTCTTCAACATTGCGTGGAAGTCGGGGACAGTGCCTAAAGAGTGGCAGACCGGGGTGGTGGTTCCCCTGTTCAAAAAGGGGGACCAGAGAGTGTGTGCCAATTACAGGGGTATCACACTACTCAGCCTCCCTGGTAAAGTCTACTCTAGGGTGCTGGATAGGAGGGTCCGGCCGATAGTCGAACCTCGGATTGAAGAGGAACAATGCGGATTTCGTCCTGGCCGTGGAACAACGGACCAGCTCTTCACTCTCACAAGGATCCTTGAGGGGGCCTGGGAGTATGCCCATCCAGTCTACATGTGTTTTGTAGACTTGGAGAAGGCGTACGATCGGGTCCCCCAGGGTATACTGTGGGAAGTGCTGCGGGAGTATGGGGTGAGGGGTCATTTCTCAGGGCCATCCAATCCCTGTACTCCCAAAGCGAGAGCTGTGTCTGGGTTCTCGGCAGTAAGTCGGACTCATTTCCAGTGGGCGTTGGCCTTCGCCAGGGTTGCGCCTTGTCTCCAATCCTGTTTGTGATATTCATGGACAGGATATCAAGGCGTTGTCGGGGGGAGGAGGGTTTGCGGATTGGTGTGCTGAGGATCTCATCGCTGCTTTTTGCAGATGATGTGGTTCTGAGATGTAGCAGTAATCATTTTGTCAAATGCTGTTTCTAAGTTCATGAATGAACTGTTAACTTCATTGTTGAAGGCAACATAGGTGATAGTCTGAGAGGTGCGTTAATCAAGGAAAGGTTTGGCCTCTGCAGTTCCATGGCAACTGAAAATACTCAATATGCTGATTTAGACTGTGATACAGTCTAAAGCTCCAGAACATGTGAGTAAATGGAGCTTGAATTCAGATGATTTCATCAGCTGTTGTTTCCAAGTTCAGGAATCAACTGTCAAGCTTGACACTTTTATCATGTTGCTTAACATGTACCATACCTGAGCTACACATTGTGTGAATGATTTCCAGGAACAATCCACTATGAACATTCTGTCTTCAAGTATTTTCCTGATGCACTGCAAACAATGTGAACAAAATGCCTAGAGGATAAATTTGGGTAATTAGGTCCACAGTCAAGTGTTACAACATGTAGTCTACACATAATAAATAATCTGTAAAATGTGTAGAGCCCTTTTCCAAATGCACTGGTATCTGTGTTCCTAGAGTCTAACACATCGGTATCTAACAAACCTTCCTCGTCTCTACCCTCAACTGCTGTCATCTCTCTTATGTCAAATCTCGAATGAAGGCATAAAAATGGCCAAATTCATTTATTATGAGCTGCTCATTATAATCTTGTGTAGATTATGTTACATTCATAACAAACACTTTACCAACTTCCTCTTTTATTGTTATTGTTATTTTTATTGCTATTTTTTTCTAATTTGTGTGTTTTTACAGCATATTTGCAGCCCAACCATAATGGTACTAATGATGGACTGTGTTTTCAGGATCGGTGTGTGTTATAATGAAACACCTGTAGGGCTGATTAGTCTGATGGATGATGACTAACTGTTCTTTGGTCTCACTTTGTTTACTACTAATGTACTAGTCCCCGTCTGCGTTCAACTTCCTGTGCTCACATTTGCTGAGCATGCGCTACATTCCCCCAGCCATGCGGTGTTCACGCGTCGGTTCTGTGCGCTCATTGGCTAGAGCTGACACAAACAAAGGCTTTCAACCAATGGGAGCAGTGTGCATGCGCTGAACCATGCTGTTCATTCTGGCTGCTCATGTACCAATGGAGGCTTGTCACATAAAACTGGCAGTGTTGTCTTTGTTTACAGCAGAGCGAAGTGAAAGCTGGGGTTTGACGATACAAAAATATCGCACCTCAGTGGTTGAAGCGAACAGCTAAACGACTCAGCTCTTAACCTTGTGTTGGATATATTAGTTAAGCAAGCATGGTGGCTATGGCGAAGAGAGTGAAAAACTTTCAAATTATCTTTTCGGACCCAAGCAAGTCTTTTTACTGTGGCGGGGACAAGGTGTCTGGCCGGATAGAGGTGGAAGTGAACGAGGTGACGCGTGTGTCCGCAGTGAGGGTCCTGGGTCTGGGCTGCGCCAAGGTGGAGTACGCTAAAGGCAAGCAGCGATGCCGACAGGAGGCCGAGTACCTCCGATATGAAGAGGTACTGCTATTGGACGACCAGCCCACAGGTACCGTTAATTTTTCACAGCATCACAAGTCTGCAGTCATATCACTACTGCTAACTTTGTATCACAGTAGCATTTGACAGTGTAATGAATGAATTAGGCTGCACGGTGGTGGAATGGTTAGCACTGTCGCCTCACAACAAGAGGGGTGTTTGCATGTTCTCCCCGTGTTAGCATGGGTTTACTCCGGGTTCGCCGAATTTCTCCCACAGTCCCAAAACATGTAAGCTAAGTTAAATGTCGACTGTAATTTGCCAGAAACTGTTAATGTGCTGAGTAAAACGGTTTCCTGTCTCCGTGTGCGAGCCCTGTGATAGCTGACCTAGAGGAGTTGGTATTTCCCATATTGAATGTCTCGTCTGTCCGTGTTATCCAGCCACATTAAATTTCTTATGTAGCTGTGTCAATCCAACATGTTAATGATGTGCCATTTTCTCTTTCCAGACTCTGATGGATCGGTGGTCTTGAGGCCTGGCAACAAATATGAATACATATTTGGTTTTGAGCTCCCTCAGCAAGGGTAAGACAGTGTTTCTTACTTAAAATGATGTAACATCATCTTTGGATGTATGGTTCTTCATTGCGTTGTGCTTTTTAAAATACGTTTGCCTGGAATTTTCTTCACACTTGTTCACACAGGCAGCTGGTGTCGTCATACAAGGGAAAGTTTGGCTATGTCCAGTACTATGTGAAGGCCCTGATGGAGAGGCCACACCAGCCCACCCTTGAGTGTAAGAAACCCTTTGAGGTGGAGGAGCCCCTGGATGTCAACACCCCAGACCTGTTGGTGAGTTCATTGAGGTTGATAAACAAATATGTGCTTTTATCAGCTTTCAGTATAGCATGTTCTTCCTCAGCCCAAACAGGCTGTAATTTACAGTGAAAGACTTTTGTGTCCATTTGATATGTGAGGTATGATAGAGTGCTGCATGAGTATGATATGTAGTCTCTAGATGAGTTGAACCTTACCTTCATGCATCTCCTCAGTGTCCCACAGGTGGCATGAAGGAAAAGAAAGTCACCTGCATGTTCATCCCTGATGGCCAAGTGTCACTGAATGCAAAAATTGACCGCCGTGGCTTCTGTGAAGGTGAAGACATCTGCATCAACGCAAAGTTTGAGAATACCTGCTCCCGCATTGTGGTGCCCAAGGCCGCCATCATAGCCAAACACACCTACCAGGCCAACGGCCGCACCAAGGTCTTCCGCCAGAAGCTGTCTTCGGTGCGTGGCAACCACATCATCTCCGGCATGTGTGATGCCTGGCAGGGAAAGACCATCAGGGTTCCAAAGATCAAACCATCTATGCTGGGCTGCAACATAATCCGTGTGGAGTATGCTTTAATGGTAAGCCTTCACTTGCTGCGTGTAGCCAGAGATTTTTGACTGCTACACTGACATTTGAAAGTAAGTATGTTAATATGTGTGTTTATGATCCTTCTGTCAGATTTACATCCACATCCCTGGTAGTGACAAACTGATCCTTGAGCTACCTTTGGTCATTGGTACTGCTGGTCTGGGCAGCCGCAGCAACAGTGTTAGCAGCCAAGAGGGTTCAGTCAGCAACGCCTCTCAGAGCTGGGTGTCCCTCAGGATGCCCTCTGAGCCTCCCAGTTACTGTGATGTCACTCGCGACTGCCGCCTGGACCAGCCCCTCACGCCGCTCCTGGACGACTTTGATGGTGACGACAGCCCCATTTTTATGAACACTCCAACCTTTCAGTTCCCGCCACCTCCAGCATACACTGAGGTAGATGTTTTCACCAAGTTGTTTCAATAAGTTAGCATAACCCTGTCAAACTGATAAGAATTGACCTTTGCTGATAGCCCATCTGATAGAGTATAATTTTTTTTTCCAGGCTGAGGAGGAGTACAATGGCAATGCTCGCATGCTGCCGGTCTGCTGAAGTCCGGCAGGGATTCTAGAACTGTGGTCCAGCTCATAGGGACCGTTTATCTTAAGCACTTGAAAAGGAGCAGAAGGTCCAAAGTCCAGAGGAGATGGAAACGTTAAGCCATGATTGTGGAAATGGTCAGAATGCGGCTTGCCAGCTCTGTCCACTGTCTTAGCTGTGCTTCATCACCTACGCCAATCTTGAGTCTTCCTATTGGCACTCCTCGAGTCATGGAATGGTTGCGGTGCGCTACATTCTGAATAAGCTGTCATTTTCAGTGACTCAAACTTTCAGGGTCTCACTTCACTTAACAGACGTTGTTTATGGGGCCAAGCGTTGTATGAGTCAGCCCTCAGCCTGCTGTGCTTTTGGGGAATGGTCTTTTCCTCATGATGCTTTGTCATTCCTGTCAAATCCCAAATTTTTAAGGGATTTCAGTCGAGGATCCGGCCTTTTGTGTCCAGTTTTTGTTGCAGTTAAGAATTTGTCAGGAATATTGTTGCCTTTTGAGATTTTACAGCATGTAGAATAATCTTCCTGGGATGCTGATAGAACCTAATGCAGCATCCATATTTTTTATGTGCTAGCATTTGGAAAGATGTGGTTTGTTCCTGTATTTTATTGCACTCTTCAATTCATGCATTTTGCTCTACCACTGCCTACAAGATTTTGTTTATGTTTTGTTAAACCAATGTTTATGATTTGAAGAGTGGATTTTTTTTTTATTTTTGAACACTCTAAACTCGTTAGAACCTCACCTTTGATTTCCAAATCCTAGCTTGAATTGGCTATAGTGTCAAACATGATCCATACAATTCACGCTCCGATATTGTGATGGGACACACCTTATGTGAGGACAATCATTGGATCTGATCTGCAGTTGTCATAGACAACATTTCACTATGTGATCTTCACTGTGGTGGTTTCACAACCTCTGTTCTTTCAGGGAGCAAAATAACACTTTTAAAGACTGATATTGAGAAAGCATGTTTGCAATGCATCCTTGATACTTATAACAAAGTATTTTTGTATGAAACCCTATGGGTTAGTTTTGTATTAAAGAAATGTTGAAAAATATCTGTCTGCTCTTTACTGTGAAACTGGTTTCAGATCAGCCATCAGTACTCCGTTCATCAAAGCTCTGGTTCAGCCTTCTTTTGTCTGACTCACATGCACAAAATATTCCCTTTTTTGCTCTTATTCTGAAAAAGACAATGTTCCTACTAAACAGTTTACATGGCTATTGTCAATGAATATTCCACAAATATTCCTGTTTCCATGCAACCATGCATAATAACGTAACCAATGCCAAATTTGACTGTGCAAAATCTCTTTCATTCCTTCGTCCACCCTGACGTTGCGACTTTTGCACAAACCTGTTGTTATCAAAGTCTTTCATAATGTTAAAAAGAAGTTGTTTCTCCTTCCCACCAGAAATGAGGGCTTTTCTTTTGGGCATGCATCACTGCAAACTGTTGGTTTAGTTTGTTTGTGTACAAGGCACAGAACTGTCCATAAGCAGACAAGATGCCGGAGGGCCATGTGTTGTAAACTGCTGTAAAAATCCCAATTGAGACCCATGGCATTGAAGCAAATTTTACATAGTGGTCACACAGTGGAAGTAAAATTTCCGTGTGATCATATGATACCAACAGAATTTTTCCCATAGGCGTACATTGAAAGAGATGAAGAAACATTGGCAACCTATATATATAGCTCGGGTCTTCTATCAGAGGCCTGGGAGTTTGAGGGTGCTGCGCAGTATCTTAGCTGTTCCTAGCACTGCGCCCTTCTGGACTGAGGCTTCAGATGTTCCTGGAATCTGCCAGAACCACTCTCCCAGTTTGGGGGTCACCGCCCTGAGTGCCCTGAGCTATTACACTGCAGCCTGTTAAGCAGCTGCTA
Source organism: Pterois miles (assembly GCA_947000775.1). NCBI lineage: Eukaryota > Metazoa > Chordata > Actinopteri > Perciformes > Scorpaenidae > Pterois > Pterois miles. Next base: position 1,624,955 of record CAMQGK010000200.1, on the reverse strand, counting down.
TCTGCTGAGTTGTCCTTCAAAACTCTAGGGGTGGGACGGTTCATAAAATTCACGGTTTGGGGTCATGGTTTTCGGTTCGGTTCAGTACATTTATGATACACCACGACCAAGTTCCCATTTCAATTTAAAAATGCATTTCATTTATTTGGCAAAATAAATCAACAGCCTGGTTGTTTTTAAAGTCAGAACCAGATTAGAATTGAATATTGAAAATACAACTAGGACACATGTTTCTAGAGCAACAACAATAATGTTTACAACATTATTATTATAATACCACGGCTTGTAGAGGAGGAGCTGCTTTGTCTATGAGTTTGATGAGCTGCTTTGTTAATGAGTTTCAGACTACAGAGCCTACTGCTTTACAGCTTTAGTTTCAGCTTGTGTAGCAGAGTTACACTGCTCATATACATTATGAGGATATAAATAACACGAAGGCTCCACAGTTCGGACCCTAACCGTGCATCACCGCTTCACTGCTACTGTTCCACCTTTCACAATAATCTCCCCAAACACAACCACTGATTGAGAGACATGCGCAGTAAAATCTGGTCCGCCCTCGCCAAAATTGAGCCAATCACAAGGCACAACCTCAGCTTCAGTTATACTGTACATGTGTTATACCTCATGTTCCTGTCTGCCATGTCCTAGCCTCTTTCCATAGGCCTTGATTTCTAATGTGACAATAGACGCAACGAAAAAAATACACAATCGGCCTCATAACCTATTTCAGATGAACCAAACGGTCATACACAAACTGAACTGTGATAAGGGAACTGAACGGTTCGTTTTTTTTACCCGAACCATACCCACTCCAACAATATTGGACCAGTTTCCAAAATTGTTGTCCCATTTAGTCAATTAGACACAAAAGTTACTCTTTAACTGTAAAATAAGAAAGTGTCTCTGTATGCAATTTCTTAACTCTCAGACATAGTATTCAATTGAACCATAATACAGCAGCATAATAACGGAATTTCTTTTCTTGGCATTTTGACAGTGTGGAGATAGACACTGGAAGTAGGGGAAGAGAGAGGGGTATGATATGCAACAAAGACATTGAGAGACATTGTGGTAATGTGGGATGTGCTGTAACCAATCAACTCAGGCACTCTGTAATAGAATTCCTAATGTTCTGTTGTGTCTGCCAAGCCAAGTTTTCAGTTGCCTTATGAAAATGTCCTGGAAGTGCCACTGGACCTGTATAGAAATATCTGTTCTGCACTCATTTATTGAGTTTTTTTGGATAAGTCTTGCTATAATAAAGTCCACATGTATGAACCCAAACCAACAAAAAATATATTTCTTAACAAGTGTGTATCCAAAGCCTGATATTTCATATTCCTTTCAGCCATATTCATTGAGCCACACTATTGCACTTGATTACCATGAACACACACACACGGTAGTTTATTTGACTCAATTCCACATACGCCATCCTGCTGCCACAAATACTCCCTAGAGCACTAAATACGTTGCTGAAAACTCCTCAACTAATGCACTATTTTCTCCTGTTGGTTTGATAAAAACTACAGCGAGCAGCTGTTTTTTAGGTCATTGCTGAGCACTTTTTTTTCTCAGTCTTATACTCTAATTTGTCATCTGTCTGAAGGTTAGGAACTACCTTGGCTAAGTAGATGTCTTTGTTAGGAGAATGCCTTAGCCTCCTTAGCCTGGGTAGTCAGTAGTCAGTCCATTTGTCACTACATCTCAGAAGTTTTCTCAGAGTTTTTCAAACTGCAATGTGTGGTTTCAAAAACAGCCTCTGAACATTGGCTAAGGACTACTTTGAGTGAAGCATCACTTTCTCCCGTCTCACAGTGCAGTTGAGAGTAAAGTCTTTGGTGAAAAGGGGTTTGACAGTGGAATTGATAGAAAACTTTGGGATGACTTGCAATGGAGGTCGCTGGTTGACTTGAACCAGGGTTGTCATAATTATCACTTGGTTACCAGGACATCTTAGCAGCATTTAAATTAATTGAAGCTTCTTCAAATCAACACATGTTAAACTCTATAGTATCTTTTCACGAGTTAGTCAATTTCTTGTAGGACACAGCTCTGTGTGGATTATGTTGTTGCACAAATTGTGCTTTCTTTGTTCTGAGCTGACACAACATGCTATTTTGTTTAAGGTGTGTGTGAGCAACAACATCCTTCCCATCATGTCATGATATGAGCATGCTGCATGCGTCGGTCCATTCTCAGACATGGCATGTGATTGGCTAAAACAGTTGTTCACGAGGGTTAGCATTCAAGAGCTGCATGTTCACACACACACACACACACACTCGCACACACACACGCACGCACACACACACACACACACACACACACACACACACAGACAGATCCTCTGAGCTGGATTCATCTATTTCCTTATTCTCCCTCTGTTTGTTCCTGTGATTTACGACAGGAAGTCTGTGGTGCTTACACAGCAAGTCTAGCCATGAGCCTAACAAAGCATGCTTCTGATAAACATGGAGTAACATAAAGAAGCACTCATACAAAAAGAATAAAATAATATCTTTATCCACTGTAATCCATGCACTGTATCCTTCTGTCATGTGTCCCTGATATTATACTGTTTAATATTGTATAGTATTGTGTGTTTGAAAGTCATGTTTAGTGGGAAGAAGTAACTCAATGTAAATAAACACATTTCTCATTTTTGCCTTCAGAGCTGTCTCAGAAATGATGAGATCCAGACATGGTCGCAGTCAGTATCTTAAGGAGGAACTTCTATACTTATTTTCAGGGACATACATATATTTTGGGTTTCTTCTAAAACATGTTTACATGCTTTAATGTAAAAACAAAGTCTTCTCTGGTTGGTTAGCTGGTCCACTGTTGTCTGATGGCACGACAAACCGTTATGCAATTGTTACTTGGTGACATCACCATGTTATGGACGAAATGGTGGGACTTCAAGCAAAGTGTTTCATGCAATTCAGGAGCAGTGTTGGGGAGAGTAACTCCCTTTAGTGTGGTCTTTGTAAATTTGCAGACCTTTTACATGCACAAAAAACTAACTAAACTAAAAAAAAAAAGGAAAAAAGCACAAAAGCATAACAGGGCCACTCTAAAATCAGCACAGGTTAATGAATGTCAAAAACATAATTTCTAGTATAACTAGCACATATTTCCCATGCAGCTTGATCTTTATTTTTTTCAAAGCTTCATCATGGAGATGCTATATATGTAGGTCAAGCTTGAAAAACACTACACTTCCCATAATGCAGGTAGTTACTGTCTTCACCTGCCCTGCCAGGTAAATGCCCATCTTTCAAAACTCCACAGCTCCAGCTTTCAACAGAAGCCTTTAGTCCAAGATAGATAACCCTGATGACAACATCATCATGTGATGACTTACTAGACTGAGTACTCACCATGACGAGGTACACAGAATTCTGGCACAAAATACTGTCCTAGCAGCATTAACTCAAATCTGCTTTGCTTTCTGAAAGCCTCCCATAGCTCCAGCTAAAAGGCCATCATTAGAACTTGAAAAGTCAGATATGATGCCATTCTGCCATGCTATGCTTTACCCAGAGCTTATCAAGTCACATCAAATCTTTTCAAGCTCCACCAGATTCATAACTCAGATTTCCACCATTTGAAATAGATCAGTTGTGTCCGTAAAGACATTAAGAGGCATTTAAAACAATAACCATAAATGTATAACTTAATTCAAGTGAAAACCACACAAGAATTAAACAATCTGGATTGTTGTTGAGCTGGATATTTTTTGTCTAATTGTATTTCACTGTTCAGACAGTAGAATGTCATGTAACCAACATGTCACAAGGTGGCATTCATACAGATCATGTTTGATTATGAACATAACCTTAATTTTATGGTGCCATGAACATAGAATTAGTTCCATTTGTCACCACATCTCAGAGGTTTAACAGGTTTCCCCACAAATCTCCGCTGTTACATCTATCCAGAAAATCAAACTTCTCTCCTCGTGACACTTTGTCTGCTGCGCTCCCATTGGTTGAAGTCTGCTGCCATGCATTTTGTGATTGGCTGGAGTCCTTGTTCATGCATGGGGCATGCAGGCAGCAGATGTCCTCATTCCCTGGAGGAAGTCTGCTTTTATAGTGCTGCTGCTTCACACAGGAGGGACTTTCTACTTACTGTTGCTGAGTCTACTTTGACTTTTGGAATTTCAATGTGATTTCTGCGAAAGGCAGGTCACTATGTCCTTATCTGGTTCTGCAACACATCTATCTTTATAAAATGACATCTGCCCCCTCTATTTCTTTGTATACTCACAGTAAAGTTACTTTCACTCTGAGAGAGTAAATGTCAACATTGTTGCTGCTCCCCTTAATCTCTCTTACTCCACCTCTCTTCATCATAGACCTGTTTTTGTCCCTTTTAAAGGGGTATAGCAGATGTCACATAGAAGTGGTATACATCATCTAAAAGCTGGGAACCTGATGATTAATTTGAAATGCTGATCAGCCAGGTGTGTTAAGTTATAAATCAGAAATAAAAATTGTTAAAATAAATTGTGAAAGTGTAAGGGTTTACAGCATTTTGAATGCAATGGTCATCCCCATGCTCTATTATGTCTCAAGTTGTTGCAGCAATTTTTGAATTTGTTACATAGATTTGGTGCTGAAGTTAACAATTTCTTACCACTCAAGAATCGATAAAATTATCAATAAACCCTCAAAAAGACTCCAAGACCGCGAGGAACACCATAGAAAAAGCCATGGTATCAAAAGCTTTTATTTCAATTTTACAAGCATCACATTTTTTTGTCAATTGGGTGGCAAGTACCTCTGTTCTAGAAACTGCTCAGAAACCTCCTTACTGTCAGTCTAGCTCAGAAAACTAGCCATCCTCCGAATGCCGTAGGTCTTTAGTTTGTGGCTGTAAAGTTTCATGAGGCTGTGATTATCCACAGGGCATTTTATACAGTGAGGTCAAGTTTAGAAAAAGTGTTCTCACTAAAATAAAATGGCTAATATACTCAGCTTATCTAATTGAATGCAGAAATGTTCAAATACACCATTTTAGAACAGGAGAAAACAACACATTTGTACTCCATGCAAAAAAATGAATTGTTGTGGATATCCATAGAACCAATTTTTATTCACATATCTTGAGGTCAAAGGTCAAGGGCATGTCAAACTAGCCGTTATGCATATATATTACTTGGTGACATCCCCAAGTAACAAAAGGTCAAGAGACCCCTTTGAAAATGGCAATGACAGCACTCAGATTTGATGTTGTGCAAAGGCATATACATACAAACATATGACTTGATGTGCACATGCTGATTTTTAAGGCCAGTGAAAATTACTGCCTTCGAGTAGTGGAAGGATTGTATTTTGGTGGTTATATTGTCTGAATATCCAGGCAGCTGTCGTTTTTTGGTCTTGTTATATAGGGCTGGATTATTCTACTCGGCAGCCCCAAATCAAAAATCAGCTGTGTACCCATTCTGTGGCCCTTTATCTCCCCGTTCTCTGTGCACTGCATTAGTGGGTCATTAGTTTGTGGTTGCTCAGCTTGAAAAATGCACCATGATTGGGGAACAGGGAACAGGTTAGATACAGGAGCTCTCTACAAGACAGGGTCCCATATGACAAAATGATACATAGAATGTGAACATACATGAAAAATATGGATCCAGGGGATTGTCAAGTAGCTTCCAGGTATGCCTGAGCCACACGACCTCCTCTCTGCCATGGAAACCTGGAGGACAGGCTGCACAGACACACAAAACAAACTTGTTTATAGTTATCTGTAGCCTGAAGGCAGTTCTCTCTCCAGTCAAAAACAACAATCTCCACTGACTGTCATTTGGAGAAGTCTGAGCATGCCCAGACTAAAAAAACAGTTTGGCTGTTTTTGAAACTGCATACTATACTAGTAGTATGTACAAAAGCAAATCTGCAGTATACCAAAAATACCCAGATGAAAAAACTCAAGTATGCATCAGACCAATCTACTGGCCTACTGTATCCCACACTGCAACACACTATCGTAACTGATCGTTACAGGTTACGATTACACGCACAACAGCAGCCAAAATGGCATATTTTTTATATCGTTCATAGCTATTCCATCACTAAATTCACTTCTGAAAATTTTTGAGGCAACAAATCAACTGTGTAGATTTTGAATGTTTACAGTTTTATAGTATTAGATGGTGAATTGAACATTTTCTCCTCGTAAACGAGGGGCTTTTATTTTCTCGTTGACTGATAGTTTGTTTAAATATCACAACAAAAATTATTTGTTATTATAAATTAACTTGAACCTGTGTTTATTAGAGTAAAGTAACAGAACATAAAAAACAAAATCAAAGTTGTGTTTTTTGATAATGTTACAGTACTGGTATGAGTTAGTTTTTTTGCAAAGCTTTTTGGCCTGTGAACCTTTGCAAACCCCCCCACCCCCCCCCATGTCATTCACTGTCATTTTAGTTTTAGTTATGTTTATCTTAAGTTAATTTTCAGAGTTCGTTTGCTGTAGTTTAGTTTCAAAGTTCTAAAACTAAAATAAATTTATGATCATTTTAATTTCAATTTTATTTTTGCCCATGCAATATATTTTCAGTTTAGTTTTAGGATATCATTTTTACTTTCAGATTTAGTTTCAATTTTATTGATAACCCTGTCAACTGCATACACAGGTTCTCTGCCTGCACTCACTCCAACACAGCCAAACACAGCATACAAGGTGGAACATGCATCACAGATGTTTTGTTTTGTGCACTCACAGAGCTGGGTGGGACATGAACCAACCTGCAGTTGAATAAAGATGTATGTCTGAGTGTGTGTGACAGAGAGAGAGAGAGAGAGAGAGAGAGAAAGGAGTAAACACACTGTGTGACTGTGGAATGTCTGGCTGCACCTTCAGCAAACCAACTGCAAAACAAGTTTCACCTAAGGACTGGAGGACCTCCACCTGACCTCCACCTCCCTGCTCCTCCATTCAGCCAACCATTGCAATGTTGTATGTTTAATATAAATAGCAGTATATATACACACATACAGTGTACTGTATTTATTTATTTGTTTATTTAGTAATGTGACCCCTTTGGGATTACTTGGATTTCTGCATAAATTGGTCATAAAATGAGTTCTGATCATCTAAGCACATCAATAGACAAACACAGTCTGCTTAAACTAATACTGCACAAAAAAACATGCTTTCATGTTTTTATTGAACACAACATGTAAACAGTCACAGTGCAGGGTGGAAAAAGTATGTGAACCCCGAGGCTAATGACTTCTCCACAAGCTAATTGGAGCCAGGAGTCGGCCAACCTGAAGTCCAATCAATGTGATGAGATTAGAAGTGTTGGTTAAAGCTGCCCAGGCCTGTAAAAAACACACACCAGTTCCATTGCCTGATGTGAACCATGCCTTGCACAAAAGAGCTCTCAGAAGACCTACGATCAAGAATTGTTGACTTATATGAAGCTGGAAAGGGTTACAGAAGTCTCTCTAAAAGCCTTGATGTTCATGTGTGCATGGTAAGACAGATTGTCTAAAATGGAGACAGTTCAGCACTGCTGCTACTCTCCCTGTAAAGATGACCGCAAAAGCACAGTGCAGAATGCTCAATGACGTGAAGAAGAATCCTAGAGTGTCAGCTAAAGACTTACAGAAATCACTGACACATGCTAACATTTTAGTTGACAAATCTACAATAAGTAAAACATTAAAGAAGAATGGAGTTCAATGGAGGACACACCACTGCCGTCCAAAAAAAAAACAAACAAAAAAAAACAAAAAAAAAACATACATGCACATTTGAAGTTTGCAAAACAGCACCTGGATGTTGCACAGCACTACTGGCAAAATATTTTGTGGATAGATGAAACCAAAACTGAGTTGTTTGGATGGAACACACAAAGCTATGTGTGGAGAAAAAACACACAGCACAGCACACCAATATCAAAACCTCATCCCAAATGTGAAATACAGTATGGTGGAGGGGCATCATGGTTTGGGGCTGCTTTGCTGCCTCAGGGTCTGGATGGATTGCTGTCATCAAGGGAAAAATGAATTCCAAATTTTATCAAGACATTTAGCAGGAAAACTCAAGACCATCTGTCTGCCAACTTAATGCAACAGGACAACAACCCAAAGCATAGAAGTAAATCAACAACAGAGCAGCTTCAACAGAAGAGAATACATCTTCTGGAGTGGCCCAGTCAGAGTCCTGACCTCAACCCAATTGAGATGCTGTAGCATGACCTCAAGAGAGCGATTCACACCAGACAGCCAAAGAATATTGCTGAACTGAAACAGTAACAGAAACACTCCTGACTGTTGTGCAGGTCTTATCTGCAACTACATGAAACATTTGGTTGAGGTTATTGCTGACAAAGGAGGGTTAAATCTTCACGTACCGGTACATTTTCCACCCTGCACTGTGAATGTTTACATGTTGTGTTCAATAAAAACAGCAGACTGTCTATTGTGACTTAGATGAAGATCAGAACACTTTTTATGACCTATCCCCAAAGGGTTCACATACTATACATATATTTGTGTGTATATATACAACAGAACACATCACTGCAGGTCTATCTATCTAATATATGCTTCTCATTCATTATAAACTGTCCAAAAATAATCAGATTCTCTTCATTTCACACACACACACACACACACACACACACACACACACACACACACACACACACACACACATATATATATTTTACATATGTTTGTTTCCCCATTGCATTTGTGGTCATAGTCTATATTTACAGGTTGCTACAAATGAAAATGCCAAAAGCTTAACAGACTTTGATTCAGTTTGAAGTTTGCCGTTTTTTGGGGCGGCAGTAGCTCAGTCTGTAGGGAGTTGGCTTGGGAACCGGAGGGTCACCGGTTCAAGTCCCGACATGGACCAAGAACTGAGTGTGAACTGGTAGCTAGAGAGGTGCCAGTTTACCTCTTGGGCACTGCCGAGGTGCCCCTGAGCAAGGCACCAAATCCCCAACTGCTCGGGGCGCTTGTCAGGAGCAGCCCCATCACTCTGACATCTCTCCATTGTTGCATGTTTGTGCATGTGTGTGTTCGGGTCTGCATGTACCGTGTATAAGTTAACAACAGAGTGAAAAAATTGAATTTCCCCTCGTGGGACTGATAAAGGAATATCATCTTCTTCTTCTTCTTCTTTACATGCTTCATTAAAAAGCAGACTGTGTTGCAAACACAGACAATCCATGTGACAAGTGTACCTCCACCTCCCTGCTCCTCCATGATTGCGCTTACTTTTTTCAGATGACCTGTCTCATATATTACTGTCAGGATATAATGAAAATAAAAAAAAATAACTAGAAAAAAAAATAACTTTTACATCAGATTTGCTCCATCTACCCACTGCAGCTTTAACACACATGTCTGTTCCAAAATGTTGAACCAGTCTTTAAGGGTTCACAGACCAAAAAGGTTCGGGAGCAAAGGCTTACAAATTATTTAATGAAGCATTACAAAGTGCACAGTGGTTCAGTTCAAGTTGTTCAGTTGGCACAAACAAAAACCAATGGATCAAAGGGAGATGAGACAGTTTCAGACTGCAGCTGCAGTTACACAATATAGTTATACGGCGTTGTTCCATTTCATTTCAATAAATTGTGTTCCTTGAAATGCCTTTGGAAGGTGACACCAGAGGTGCCTCAAACAATCTCTTATTTGAGTCTGAGGCTTTTCAGTCGCTGAGTCTCCTGCAGTCTGTGGTCATTTGCAGCATCAATAACATTTGATTTCCATGTTGTTGAGCATGCACCTCTCTAAATGTCCTCCAGCTGCTGTGTGGCTGTCCTTGAGACACACCTGTGGGTAAACACTCAAAGGACTTTCCGTTCCACACGTTCAACAGTGTTGTCCTAGAGTGCGGGCCCCACCCACTGCCACAAGTTGTACTGTAGTAACACTATCGTTCTCAGACATGCTGTTTACAGCCACATTTCACAGCCTTTGTGTTGCGTAATGTGCTTTCCTCTTGTTGACACACACACAGAGGTGCAGCTGTTCGAAGAACCTCAACATGTTTAACTGGAAAGACAAAGAAGACACATGACACACATGCAAAAATAACTATAATCACAATTTGTTTTTGGTGATTATTATTTTTCAACATAAGTGAACACAGGAGCAACAGATTACAGAAGACCTGGAAGGCAAATGAGAAAAAAAATTCTCCAATCCAAGTCTAAGTCCGATCTAAGTTTTTTCTTTTTTTCCTCAGGTATTTATAATATAAAGATGCAGTGGGTAGAAATGGAGCAAATATGATTAGTTTATAAAATGGTCATTATAGTACAGCAGTACATGAGACAGGTAATCATGTTCCTCTGTGTCCTTCGGGGGTTCCTAATGGCATCTACAAAGTTTTACAGACAGGAGGAAAACAACCAATCAGAGCTAGGGATGGGAACAATTCGGGTAAAAATCCAAACTGTTCGGTTTGCTAGTCATGGTTCAGGTGTATGTATCGTTTGGTTCATCTGAAATAGGTTGTAAGGCCGATTGTGTATATTTTTCATCGTCACACAAGAAATCAAGGCCTATGGAAAGAGGCTGGGACATGGGTGGACAGGAATATGAGGTATAACACATGCGCGGTGTAACTGAAGCTGTGGTTGTGCGTTGTGATTGGCTGCCAAAGGTACGACATGCTGATGACACGTGACCCAGCCTCCTTCCTTCTCAAACTTCTCAGCTGGCACTGATGAAGTGCAGTTAAATTTTTCAGATCATCAAACAAATTTAGAACATTAGACAGAGATAACCCGAGTGAATAGAAAAATGCAGATTTTAAATGGTGATTTCATCTATTAAGGGTAAAAAACTATCCAAACCTACCTGGCCCTATATAAAAAAAAGTATTTGCCCCCTAAACGTAATAACTGGTTGTGCCACCCTTGGCGGCAACAACTGCAATCAAGCATTTGCGTTTTAGCATTTGCGATAACTAGTGATGAGTCTTCTACATCGCTGTGGAGGAATTTTAGCCCACTCTTCTATACACAGTTGTTTTAATTCAGGCACACTAGAGGGTTTTTGAGCATGAACGGCCCGTTTAAGGTCATGCCACAGCATCTCAATCGGCTTTAAGTCTTGACTTTGACTAGGCCACTCCAAAACCTTTTAAAGCCATTCAGAGGTTGACTTATTGGTGTGTTTCAAATCACTGTCCTGCTGCAGAACCCAAGTGTGCTTGTGCTTGAGGTTATGAACTGACATTCTCCTTCAGCATTTTCTGATAAAGAGCAGAATTCATAGTTCCATCAATTACAGCAAGTGGTCCAGGTCTTGAAGCAGCAAAGCAGCTCCATATCATCACACTACCATCACCATATTTGACTGTTGGTATCATGTTCTCTTTATGAAATGCTGTGTTACTTTTACACCAGATGTTACGGGACGTACACCTTCCATAAACTTCAACCTTTGTCTCATCAATCCACAGAATATTTCCCCAAAAGTATTGGGGATCATGAGACGAGCCTTTTTGTTCTTTTTGGTCAGCAGTGGTTTTCTCCGTGGAACTCTCCCATGGAGGCCTTTTTTGCCTGGTCTCTGTCTTATTGTTGAATCATGGACACTGACCTTAACTGAGGCAAATGAGGCCTGCAGTTCTTTAGATGTTGTTCTGGGTTCTTTTGTGACCTTGGATGAGTTGTCGATGTGCTCTTGGAGTAATTTTGGTAGGCTGACCACTCCTGGGAAGGTTCACCACTATTCACTGGTGTCTTAGGAATGGCTCTGTAACCCTTTTCAGACACATGTCAGTGACTTTGTTTCTCATCTGTTCTTGAATTTCTTTAGATCAAAGCATGTTGTGTTTCTTTTTAAGATCTTTTAGTCTGCGTCACTTTGTCAGACAGGTTCTATTTAAGTGATTTCTTGATTCAACAGGTCTGGCAGCAATCAGGCCTGGTTGTGGCAATTGTAATTGAACTCAGCTTTCTAAAAAATGTGATTGATCACAGTTCAAGATTTAACGAGGGGAGACAATTATTTTTTCACATTTTTTTTTCCCTGAATAGATAAAATCATTATTTAAAAACTGCATTTTGTATTTACTCAGGCTATCTTTGTCTAATATTAAAAATTGTTTGATGATCTGAAACATTTAAGTGTGACAAATATGCAAAAATATAAGAAATCAGGAAGGGGGCAAATACTTTTTCACAGCACTGTGTGTATAACAGTGACAGGGAAAAAAGTGTTGGATAAACCATCAACTGTGTGCAAGCATTGTGCAACACGTGTGGCTTATGCTAACAGCAATACTTCCAATGTCATGAATCATTTACGGAGACATCACTCCGGTGTGTCCATTGATAGCACAAGGAGGAGAGAGTCAAGGAGGAAAGAGGGACTCCTTCTCCCAGCAGTATTTAAACATCCTCTACATGCAGACTCAGAGCAAAAGACATAACTAAAGCATTGGGGATGTTATCGTCAAAGATATACAGCCATATAGTCTCTTGAGGACGCTGGATTTCAGTACGATTAGGGTACTTGAGCTGTGCTATAATATGGTGTCTCTTGGCCTCTTTCTCTTTTTTTCTTTCTCTTGGTCTCCTTACTGTACCATAAATACCATATACCACTATACCGAACCAAACCGAAAACTGTGAACCCAAACCGTGATATGAACCGAACTGTGAATTTTATGAACCGTCCCACCCCAAATCAGAGCTGATCTGGAGTCTTCCATCCAGCTGCTGTTGATGAGAGGCATGAGTCAGTCACTTGTGAACTCTGATAAACAGTCAAACTAGTCAGTGTTGATCAAATATGAATCAATATTCTATTACTGTAATGCCTGTTTCTCTCAAAAGTTTTCAGAACTTACTGTTACTTACTGTTTAGCTGTAAAAGACTTTTTTCTTCACTGGAAGACATAAACACAGCACAGAAAATTAGGCAGAAAATAGTTACAGAATAGTTTTTTTTTTGTCACTCCAGGAGACCAATGGCAAAGTACAGTCAAACAAAAACAAAGCAGATCACAAGTACATTGCTTTCCTCGACAACAGTTATAATACCTATGATGTTCCTTAATAAGTGATACCAGGCCTCTATGGTAAGCTTGTGAAATAAATGTCTCAGGATGGCGCTGGAAGCCATCTTTATATATAATATAATCCTACTGCAGGTTTGAGGCTGTTACTGAATTTTTCCATGGCAGCTGCCAAACAAAGGAAAAAAAAACCTTCGCTCTCTGCTTTTAAGACATTGCATTGACATCTTTCTCAGCATTTCTAAAATTCCAGCTGATCTGCTGACAGACAGTCTGACACCCTACCCTGAGTCAAATGGAGAAGTGCTGCTTTCACCTCTTTTGTGGTCCAAATGATATCAGCTCAGCAGTTTGAGTGTGTGGGAGCCACTTGAGTATTGCTGAGGCAGCAATGACATTCACTAAATTCAAATTGCAGCACAGTAGTGCTTTGATTAGTCCTGTTTGCCTCACATCAGAGGGTTAGAAACTGCTGGTCAGCTGGGCATTTCTGGATGTAGATGGCATGTCTCTTTGGGTCTCCCACACACCTGCATGTTATTTCAAATGGAAACTCTACATTGCTGGAGAATGTGAATGTCAGAGTGAGTAGTTGTACGTAATATTGTATTTCATAATACATTTTTTCTGCTGTGTGTGGGGCTGACATGCTGGGTACTGATGCTGATCTAGAATCTGTATCCAGTGTCCAGTTGGATGCAACTTTGTAAACACCACTGAGCTGGTGTAGTTGGTTGCCTATAGTTTGCCACCGGCCCCAAAACACTGGCTCCCATTTGCCGCTGTCTTCAAATTCAAAACCCTGCTGCTCGCTTACAAAACACATCAAAAACGACTCCTGCCATGCCTTTTTTCTCAGTTATCCATTTACTTTTTGATTTTATTGTACTCTTTTATTTGAATGTATCACTGGGTGTTTATAAGTTTTTGCAAACATGCTAAACATGCAAATATTTCATATTTTGTAGATAAATTCACAAGAAATTTGCAATAAAAGTATTTAAAAAAAAAACAGCTCCAGATCTACATTCCCTCCCTCCTACCTGAACTCCCTCAATCCCGTTCTCTCCTGCCCACTATGCTTTTCCAGTGAAAGGTGCTCACATCAAAGATCACAACAATCACAACAAAGCCCTAAGTTGCTAGCTAGATGCTTCTCCTCTGTAGTCCCCCAGTGGTGGAATGAGTTACCGACCTCCATTTGAGTATAATATATATATATCTATATATCCTTGACAAGCACCTTTAAACACAACTGACTCGTCATCTGACTCATGGAATCAAATCAAATGTTTCACTGCTTAATCCTGCCACCTACTGTTTAATATAGGATCCACACACCTTGAAGTGAAGTTTTGTCAACTGCTGTTACCAAGCTCAAGAATGAACTTTGAAACAAAACTTTCACATAGATTTTTGAGGATAACTTTTTTTCAACCTGGACCCTATTCTCCATATTTTTGGGCTGAAGTGAGTAATGGGTACAACAGTTTATGAAATTAGACCAGCATTGAGAGAGAGCACTGCAGACAGCAGCCACTTAACGGGCTGCAGTTAGGGATTCGGAATCTGACATTTTCAGGCCCAGAACCGATAGTGATACCTGGGCTTTGGGTATACCGAGGACTGATCCATTACCATTGTATTCTTTTATGTGTAAGTCAACATCAGGCTTGACTTAAATGTTTTCTTAACTTTGTGAAGCAAACTATAACAAATAAATACATAGATAGAATTTTATTAATAATAAACTACTTGGGGAAAAAAAGTCTTCAGAATTATAAGGAATTGCACTTCAAGTATAAAGCTTTTCAAAGCACATTGTTCAAAACAAGAAATTAAAATAAATTCCAATACATAATGTATATACAGAGGGGGCGGCAGTAGCTCAGTCCGTAAGTAAGGACTTGGGTTAGGACGTGGAGCTCACGGGTTCAAGTCCCCCATGGACCAAGACCAACTGGTTGCTGGAGAGGTGCCAGTTTACCTCTTGGGCACTGCCGAGATGCCCCTGAGCAAGGCACCAAACCCCCAACTGCTCTGGGTGCTTGTCAGGAGCAGCCCCCTCACTCTGACATCTCTCCATTGACATGTATATGTACTGTGTGAACAACAGAGTGTAAAACTGAATTTCCCCACTGTGGGACTAATAAAGGAATATCTTTCTTTTCTTTCTTTCTTTCTTTACAGTGTATGTAATCATAGAATATAGAATACAGGTGCTGGCCAGTAAATTAGAATATCATCAAAAAGTTGAATTATTTCAGTAATTCCATTCAAAAAGTGAAACTTGTACATATATATTCATGCAATGCACACAGACCGATGTATTTCCAATGTTTATTTCTTTTAATTTTGATATTTATAAGTGACAACTAATGAAAACTCCAAATTTGGTATCTCAAAAAATTAGAATATTGAAAAGGCCAATGAAAAAAAAATGTTTTTTTAGAAATGTTGGCCAACTGAAAAGAATGAACATGAAAAGCATGCACATGTATAGCACTCAATACTTAGTCGGGGCTCCTTTTGCCTCAATCACTGCATTAATGCGGCGTGGCATGGACTCGATTATTTGTTATGAGAGCCCAGGTTGCTCTGATAGTCGTCTTCAGCTCCTCTGTATTGTTGGGTCTAGCGTATTGCATCTTCCGCTTCACAATACCCCATAGATTTTCTATGGGGTTAAGGTCAGGCGAGTTTGCTGGCCAATCAAGGACAGGGATACCATGGTCCTTGAACCAGGTACTGGTGGTTTTGGCACTGTGTGCAGGTGCCAAGTCCTGTTGAAAAGTGAAATCTGCATCTCCATAAAGTTGGTCAGCAGCAGGAAGCATGAAGTGCTCTAACACTTCCTGGTAGATGGCTGCATTGACCTTGGACCTCAGGAAACAGAGTGGGCCAACATCGGCAGATGACATGGCACCCCACACCATCACTGATGGTGGAAACTTTACACTGGACCTCATGCAACGTGGATTCTGTGCTTCTCCGCTCTTCCTCCAGACTCTGGGTCCTTGATTTCCAAAGGAAATGCAAAATTTGCTTTCATCAGAAAACATAACTTTGGACCACTCAGCAGCAGTCCAGTCCTTTTTGTCCTTGGCCCAGGCGAGACGCTTCTTACGCTGTTTCTTGTTCAAGAGTGGCTTGACACACGGCATGCGACAGCTGAATCCCATGTCTTTCATGCGTCTCTTCGTGGTGGTTCTTGAAGCGCTGACTCCAGCTGCAGTCCACTCTTTGTGGATCTCCCCCACATTTTTGAATGGGTTTGTCGTCACAATTCTCTGCAAGGTGCGGTTATCCCTAGAGCTTGTACACTTTTTTCTACCACATTTTTTCCGTCCCTTCGCCTGTCTGTTAATGTGCTTGGACACAGAGCTCTGCGAACAGCCAGCTTCTTTAGCAATCACCTTTTGTGTCTTGCCCTCCTTGTACAAGGTGTCAATGGTCGTCTTTTGGACAACTGTTAAGTCAGAAGTCTTCCCAAGATTGTGGAGCCTTCAGAACACGACTGAGGGACCTTTTAAAGGCCTTTGCAGGTGTTTTGAGTTAATCAGCTGATTAGTGTGGCACCAGGTGTCTTCTATATTGAGCCTTTTCAGAATATTCTAATTTTCTGAGATACTGAATTTGGTGTTTTCATTAGCTGTCAGTTGTAATAATAAAAATGAAAATGAATAAACACTTGAAATATATCACTATGTGTGGAAGGAAAGTATACAGTATACAAGTTTCACTTTTTGAATGGAATTACTGAAATAATTCAACTTTTTGATGATATTCTAATTTACTGGCCAGCACCTGTATATGTAATCATAGAATTGAATAAATCAGCCCCATTGTCACAGATTCCCAATCCAGCTAAATTATCAGCCCAACATTGGTATTGTAGGATCCCTACCTATAGCAAATATGATGCGAGATTTCAGAATGAGACACCCAATAACAAACAGACCGGTTCAAGTGAAAGGTAAGAAAAAAGTTTTATTTTTCTGTAGGGTCCTTTTCACAATATTGTCAGCCACTTAGAGTAACAATCTGTATCTGTCAGTGGCAAAAACAAGAACTTTTAGTAGATGTACATTGATGCCTCAGGCTTTGCAGCCCACGCTGCTGACTGCAGCGCTGTCCCTCAATACTGAACCAATTACAAAAACTGCTGTTACGTAGACACAAAAACAGGGTCCCAGTTTGAAAAATACTGAACTTACCCTTAAAGTCTGAAAAGACTGTGTAAATGTACAAGTCCTGTGTCACAGTTAATCTTTTTCAGCACATTGAAAATAAATGTGGTAACTCATTGTGTCTGTACAACAGTCAGAGCTTGAGGGTGTAATCCAGCAATTTAGTTTAAACTGTGGGACTCACAAGAGACAAAATGTCTAAATGACTCAAACTTCAGCATGAATCGTTCCATCGTACAGGTTCTAATGTTCAGTTTGTGTTCAGTGTTTCAGCGACAGCTCATCCATCTTTGTGGTCATTTCAGAGGCTGTATGGTTACACTAGTATTTTCTGTGTTTCTAATAGTCCACCTCATTTTTGAGAGCAGACTTAAGCAGACTGAAAGTTGGATTTGGATGAATTTGTTCAAATAAATGACAATGAAGGATAGCGAGTTGTCTGACAGAATAGTTTGTCTTCCAATTCCATTACTAAAAGGTTAATGAAGTCACACTTGGAAGCAAATTGTTTCAACCTTTATTAAACATAGCTTGCAAGAGATAAATATTACAAAGTTATTTCCTCCAAAATTAGCTTATTTTTTCAATCAATGCATAATTGTCAATCAACTGGCAGTATTCAAACAGCATTATTTTCTTGAACTTTTTTGAAGACCGTTAAATATCAAGTATGTGCAAAAGGTCAGGATTGATGTAAGCAAAACAAAAAAGGACTTCAGTTAGTTTTCAGTCAATTTCATTATGTTTCTGCTTCCCCATGTGTTTATTTCAACATTGTCAACATTATACAAAAACTCAACTGAAAATTGATAAAACTTATTTTGAAATTAAATGTTTTGCTGCATTAGCAACAACAAATAATAGAAGATAAAGCCAAACAGCAGAGGACCATACATGGTGTATGCTGGTGTTGGCAGGAAAAGTGATCACTGGTTCAGGGTCAACTCTTCTCAGGTCAATCAGCAGCTGTAGCCTTTCAATAAAAAAAAAAAAAAAAAACATCTTCCCAGGTTAGACCAGGGTTCCACTGATATAAAAGCTTAAATCTGAGGGAATATTTAGTGCCAAACATTTATATGAAACTGACTTTTTGTGTCACAAATTCCAATGGTTCCCTCCAAAAAGAGGCCAGGCCATAGCTTGCTGTTGGGCCCGAACAGCATCTAAACCATGGTGAGAGACTCAGGTAACTTAGGATCATATCAACATTTTGTGTGTTTAAGCTTAAGTCCATTTGTCATGTGTTTCTGCCTACGCTCTAACCAGCCACTGTTTTTATTTGGATACTGGAAATGAAGAGTCAGTTCTTTACTTACCCCTGCAAGAATACAGTCATACAGATATGCAACTTTGCATTTATTTGTGCAGACTTTTAGATATCTGTGCTGCTCACAGCACTTAAAGATGACAGCAACTGGCAACAGATTTTTCCAGATAAAAAAAAAAGTCGGTATGAGATCTGGACACTGTAGACCAAGTTGACTTTTTAAATGTCATCTTTCAATGCTGCAAGTAGCACAGATGATTCAGCACCCAAGTTCCAGTCTGGCTAATTTTAAGACTCAGCGAATGGCTGCTTGAACGTGTAGATATATTTAAGTGAGCAAAAAAACAAGGGACGCACTGACCGGATATTGGGCTGATACTGACTCAAACAGCTTGACTGAGTGTCAGTGAGATGATCTATTCAATTAAATTTTATGTTTGTATAATATATACAGTACATTATAATTAGATATGGAATTCCAATTCCTGTTTAAGTTTTGACTAATTTGTTGCTGCATTAAAAGATTTACACTTGAATTGAAATTCCTGTTAATTGTAAAGATTTATTATTTTAATAATAAATAATTCAGTAAGTAGAAAGCAATTTTTAATTCAAGCCTGATGTTGCCTGGCATATAAAAATGATGCCAGTTTTATATGCCAGCCACACAGTGAGGCATACAAGTTAATAATTCAACACTGGTATCAGATCAGTACTTGGCCGATATGAAAGTCTGGGTATAGCTATAGCTACCGGGCCTGAAACAGGATCGGTGCATCCCTAAAACAACAATCTAGTCCTTTAGTGAGAGGCCAATATCAGCAAACTGTCTGACCCTGACCCTGGATCAAACCATTAGTTCAGGAGGGTCCCTTAGTTCCGTTGATGTAATCCAACACACAGTAAAACATTCAAAGTGCTTTTACCTAGAGCAAGTTCACCAAACCGTTCTGTAGGGAACAAAGTTATTTCAAGTTACTTTACCCCGAGAGAAAACTAAAGAAATGTTCAGATGATCACATGAACCAGACTGTCTGAACCAATGAACACCTTCCTCCAAACTTTAATTAGTCCCCAGCCAAACTGAACGCATCCAGGGAGGCCGCTTCAAGAAGCAGAGGGGAAAAAAGAATCCCAAACATTTTGCACATTTGTTACACAATAATACACAGTGATCACAAAACGAAATGACAAGCTTCACAATATTCATGGCTTTTTGTTTGCTTTTCTACACAATATACAACCATTTAATTTTTTTTCAGTACAAGGGAGGAGAAAATGCTTATGTACAATAAGTCATTATTACTTCAAACCTAGCAAATATCGTGTCATTTATTTCATAGTCAATACATTTGTTTAATCTTTTTAAACTGCAACAGAAAGAAAACAGAACTCAATTGAGATGTCAGACAGAGAATGACTTCAAATTTAAATTTTTAAATTTCAAGAAAAAAATCGGCAGTCCAAATACAAAGTGTGTGGATGCATCTGCAAAAGAGCAAGAGACAGGAGCTTTTTTTTCTTAGACTTCAGCTTGGCAGCAAAAGGAGATGCATGACAAAATCATTGCTGAAATCAAATCGTGAGTGGCAGTAATAATTTATCCCAGACATTAAAAACTCATGAAAATATATCTGTACATCCAATTTCAACTGTTCAACCAAAGGGAAAATTGATTCATGTTTTTCAAATAATTAAACAAAAATTATGTTTTCAAGTGTAAACTTAAGTTTACATCTCTGATTCTACTGGTAGATAGTTTCATAGTTTTGGCCTAAGTCTTCCATTTCACGTGGCTGTTTATCATCACATCGTTGGGACGCGATGACGGGCATCAAAACTCCATCAGAACTTGACAAACCACACCACGACAGTCTGACAGTGGCTGGAAAAAACACTACCAACCACTACGCACATATGAACAGTGGAAGTGTAACAATGCAGAAGGTTGGTGTAATGACACATATTCACATACCAAATGACAGTAACAGGAGATGTGCAGAGGCTGTGCAGTTACACCACAAATCTCTCAACCGCATGGAGTTACATCAAGGACATCCATTGGACAACTAACTGTTAGTTATTATAGTCAAGGCTACAGAATCAGACACCTGAAAAGTATAGTATATTACCGTGGTACTGTGTTGAGTTTGTCCTAAATTGTCTTAGATTGAGGAGAGAGGCTCATGAGAGAACTGAGGTTCTACCTGTGCTCCATTATCACTGGCAATACTGTGTGCTCTTCTCATAAAGGCTTTCTTCCCGTGGTCTTTCAGAAAAGACCCAAACTATTACTTATATTGCCTCTGCACTAGCTAGAGAAGTCTGAGCACTTCATGACAATTTCCCTGTTAAAATGTAGAGTACTTAGATTTTACTAGCAACCTGAAAAGCTGATACAAATCGAATTTAGACAGTGAACAGAAAACCACAGTACCATGTTACATCTTTTCAGACTGTAAGAAGACAGAAGACCTCCATGAGAAATAACACTGAGCGATGAAAATAAGAGCTAGCTTAGCTAACTAGCTGGTGGGCTAATTCAACACTGCTAGCTTACTGCTGTACAGACAGTAGTTATGTTCCAATCGAACGCCTTGCCAAGACACACACACACACACACACACACACACACACACACACACACACACACACAGCACACACCACACACACACACACACACACACACACAGACAGACAGACAGACAGACAGACACACACACACACACACACACACACACACACACACACACACACACACACACACACACACACACACACACACACACACACCTCCATATGAAGTGCTATAGTTTATTCTCCCATTTGATTTTTAGCAAGAAGCTTAAAGTTATAAGCCATTTTTAAAAAACTGAGAGAGGGTTTTAACTGCCACCTTAACTTCTCTTGCTTTTTAGCTTAAGCTTACATTTTTGCATCAACCATTCAGCAGGAAGAGCTTAAAAAAATAAGACAACAGCTACAGCTGTGGCTTTTGTTAGCATAGCACTACATTAAGCTAACTGCCAATGTCAGGATGCTAACATGCTCACAATGACTGTTAACAAGGTAGGTTGCAGGAGTAACATGCTTCCGATGTTTTTCATCTGAATTTACCATGTTAGCATGCCAACATTTGCTAATTAACAGTAAACACAAAGTAGAGCTCAAGCTGATGAGAATGTCACTAGTTTTGCAGGTATTTGGTCATAAACCAAAGTACCTGACTACTACCTGGTCTGCACAACGTGTGTAATGTAACAAACATATCATATCCAAACACAAAAGTGATCTGTGACTGTTCCATTCACACACATTAACTGCACAAAAACTGAGAGATGCACATTTTTATAGAAACACACTGGCGTTGCCTAAGAACTGACGGAATCCAACATGGCTGCCAGAGCATGTGTTGGCCACCAGTAACCCTCTACAACAGTGTCAGTCTCATGTCAATGATGAACCTGTGCCATGCTGTTTCAGCACACTACAATCTGGATGTTCCAAATCAGACACTAGATTTCATAGATTCAGCCATGACAGTTGAGAATTTAAGACTTCATTGTAAGCTGATGTTTTCTATTATTTCACTAATCAGACTGAAATGTGTTGGATGGTCACATCACAAGGCTGTATCTCAAACTGACTTCATCACAACCTCATATTCCATTGAGTAATACTGCACATTGGCTGAACACTGCTTGAAATGCCTGAGCTACTAAAACACTGAGAGCCTACCACTCCTGAGAAAACTAGTGAAGGGATGGATTGATTGAATTTTGAGTTTTCTCCTCTACAACGGTGACACATCCCATGTATTGATGGGATATGTTGCGGAAACTCTGGGACACATTACTACCTCTAAATTAAATATTTACAGAACAGACTGAATAGTGTGGTTGCATGCAACAAGCCAATATCAGAGAAGAAAATTCCGTCTGGACAAACTGAAACATAACTCTAATTGTCACCTGGTTTGTACTGCTGCAGCAGCATCTGGTGGTGTCCCACTCATTGAATGTACTGCATTGAAAAGGAGAATGACTGTAAGGTTAAACCAGGTTTTCCTGACATTGGTACCCAATGCTTATATACAGGCTGGGTCTATCTAACAACAGCACACTGGGCACCAGGGATTTGGAAGCAGACATTTGAGGTCCAACATTAACAGAGATTGACGCTGGTAAAGTAAATTAAGATCAAACCATTCGTCATTCCATAAAACACAACTTGATGCAATCCACAATATTCTCCCCTGACTCTCTGGTTGGCCATCAGCCAGCATCCAGACTTTAGCCACTCTCAATTGTAACATTCTTTTCCTCTGTTAAAAAAATGTTTTTCCAATTGGAAATATGCAAAGTGCTCCTCTGGTGTGAGGCAACTTGTGTGCAGAGCATGCACATAATGATTGAGCCATGTCTCTCCCATAAAAGATATAATCCACATTCTTTTTTCTCCTTCTGAAGCTAGGTATCTATACATAATCCATACAGATATTTCAATAGTTTATGTTTTTAGCTATGATGATTATTATCGTCTCCGGGGACTAATACCTCTCAGGTATGCCACCATTTCATTAGGAGACGCCGCAAAACAAACAAACAAATACACTAACCAAAAAATAGAAGGAAAGGTTGGGGGGGTCAACAATCAGAAAACAATCTAAAACCCCAAATATAACAAGAAAAGGAACCCAGATTTCTCGGTTTCTAGGTATAAAATCTGTGGATTGGACACATAAAATATGCTTCCACCGTCAGATTTGAGTTCTTTTCACTTTCTCAAAGAACATGTGATGCCAAGAGGAGCTGCTGGGTAAAAAGAGTTCAGTCTGTGCATACTGGATAACCAAAGGTATCTAGGGGTGGGGGTGGGGTGGGGCAGTAATCAGGAGGGAAAATCTTGCTTCTCTCTGAGTAGACACTATCACCCCCTGTGTATACAGTCCTCCGGCCTGTCAGCTCCCTCCTTGCTTGCTCCAAGTTTATATTGACTGAGGGTGCACTGAAGCTGCAGGACATAGCTGAGTTAGTACAACTACAGTTCAACAGTACAGCTGTTCCAATCTGTAGTAGGAGAGGCTGACATCTGAAATGAAGAATCTGATGATGACCTTTTGATGAGGAATGATAGGCGCCAACTAGTAAAGGAAAAGGTTTTGATCACATAGGATTCTCTTTTGTACACATTTGCACCTTCTGTCAGTCATGTCCAGCTAATTAACTCTGGTGGTAGGGTGTCTCCTCAAAATCGGTGATGTTGCCCCGAACTCCAGGTGGAACACATTGGAGCTTAAGCTGCATATTGGTGTGAAAACAGCTCTTGAAACCGTCCCTTTCAAAAGGTGATACCATGATTACCCCCCCCCCCCCCATTGTTCCTTTCAGTATTTTCCACTTTGTTACTCCATGTTAGGGAGCTCACACTTTCTACAAAGCTTCAAAATTTATGTTGCATAGCAACCAGAACGCACCCTGTTGATCTTCTGTTACTAGCAATAGTCACATCTAAGCTTTATAATTGAGTGGAGAACAAAATCCTACATGATCGTGGCCTATCGTGGCCTTACAATGATTTAGCATCACTGTAGTAATGTAAAGGAGAGACAGCAGAGAAACAAAAATGGACCAAACACATAAAAGAAAAAAGCATAATGAGTAATTGTAACTGAAGCAAAAATGGTAGTTGCAGGTATAATAGTGCTACCAACAGCGATAATAATGGGAATTATAATTGTTAAACAACGCTGACGAAGAAGATTTTTACTATAATAAGAACATTTGAGATGCACTGACAGTTTAGTATTGTTGTTGTCCGACTTGGTGGGTTTTCATGGGTTGGTTTAAGGTAGGCACACGGACAGGCACTGCATGCGATGGGGGGAGGGGGGATGTTGGTCGATCTGGGAGTGCTTCAGTGTGGGGTAGGAGGGTAAGGATGGGGGTGGCTTCAGAGGAGCAGGAAAGCTGAGCGGGGCTCATTTCTGTCCGGTGATGGACTGCGATATGGATCGAGGTGGGATCATGTCCAACAGGTACTCTCTCTGCCGGTCTGCTAAGCTGGAGCTTTTATGGGCTCCAACTGCGGCTGGGTTCAGATAGGCAATATTTAACCCTATGGGAACAAGACAGACACATAAAGAGGATGCTGTAAGATCTACCAACACTTTACTTAATTTTGACTTTGGAGTTTCAGGCTTCTATTAGAGACAGGCTGTTAGTTTCTTGTTTCCACCAAATATACTTTTATATACTTAGGGTTCAAACTCAGCAGGGGTAGAACCCCATTGAGCTAGTGCTGGTTTATTATTTTTAGGGTTCAAACCTGGAAGAGAGAGAACTCCATTGAGATAGTACTGATCTATTATTATCAGGATTCAAACCCAGAAGGTGTGGGAACCCCATTGAATTAGTACTGATGTACTATTATTAGGGTTCAAACCCTGAAGGGGTAGAACCCCACTAAATGCTGATGTATTATTACACACAGCCAACTCAATTGGCTCTACAAAAAAGCATCTTGGACCATAACAGTCCGCCATGATAGTTTTTGCTAATTTTGCATGAAAAACAGTAACATGAAATCTACTTTTCGGATAACCTCTCTGTTGCTTTTTCAAGTGCTTTCTGCAACCTGGTGCCTGCTTGGCCAAAGATCATTTGTGAGGGAACACGCTCCACTCTGTAACACCACTGTACAATCAGAGTGGACTGTAGTTTCAACAACTTGAACAGTGTGAGATGTCTTCTCTCTAGCTGAATGATTCACATAAATTTCAGGAGTCATATTCTTCAAGTTAAACTTTCATCCATATCATCACTGCCACACAGTGCAAAAATAAGTGGTGGTTCGCAGACGCAGTGCACAACTGGATTTAGTCAGTTAGCAAGTACAAATGTGGGAGATTTGCTTGTTACAGCTTAAAACCTGCTTAGTTTGAGTTCCCTGTTTAAGATGATCAACTCTATAGTTTTGAAACAGGAGCTTTGGCATTTGGATCAACTAGCTCACAAAAAGTACACAAACAATTGGCAATTGACAAAATACTGTTCCATTGAACATGGATTGTTATCGGGCACCAAAAACACTTGACTGGGACATCCCTGGTGAACCGGCACACAAACGCACTGTAGATAATGTACAGTAGGTACCTGGGATGTTGTAGATCTGGCGACGGCTGTCATGCTGCAGTCTATTACTGCTACTGCTGCTGCTGCCTCCACTGCTGCCACAGTGCTTGGCACTAGTCATCCCCATGAGGCTGCTGGCCACTGACAGCTGGGAGGCCTGGGCAAAGTTGGACAGGACACCTCGCGCCGAGTTGGACAGACCGCGCTGCAGGGAGGCCTGAGGCTGGGGAGCCTGAGGACAGTACAGACACCCCATTAACTTCACTATCACTGCCACACAGTACAAAAATAACACAGTGAATATAATTGTTAATGGTAGTTCTACTTAATGCAAAACATGAGACATTCACATGAGCACTTGTCATTGCTATTCATTTTTTTTTTTTTTTTCAAAGTCTGATTTTGAAGATATTCCAAATCTACAGGCAGACAAACTATGCTCGAACACAAGTACAGGCACATGCAAGGCGGCCTGTCGGATGGCATGCTGCAGTGTACCTGGCGGAGTGCATGGTGTCGGATCATGGTGTCAGTCTTGGAGGCGTTTGGGCCAGTAGGGGCCGAGCTGGGAGAGAGGGCCGCCTGCTGCTGCAGCCTCTGTTCAATCTCCTGACATGGAGGCATATTTAGACATGCACATGGATTAGTACATTTGCATACATCTATTCATCTACTCCTTGTGGCCAACAGCAGTTCAACAGCACTGAAAAAATGGCCCTATGGGGACTAACTCCATCACAAACAAATACAGCTGGGCTCATTGGATCCACAAGAGTCCCATCTTTCCATTCATACTCAATACTGTATGTTTTTTTCCCCACACTGCATGTGATTATCATAAAGTGGGCATGTCTGCAAAGGAGAGCCTCACATGTACTCATAAAACCCATTTTCATTCACATAGCTTGAGGTCAGAGGTCATGGGACCCCTTTGTAAATGGCCATAACAGTTTTTCGCTTGTAGCCAAAATTTGGAGTATTATTAAGCCTTCTTCTCAAAGGCTTAATAACGTATATGACATCATATGATGTTATATGATGAAACTGTACCTACTACAGCCTCTGAAAGATAGTAATGTTGACCGAGATGCCAGCAACTCATAATTTGCACTTTCACATTTCTTGTCTGCCATATCCATTCCTTAATATGCAAAAATGTTAAAAGAAACCCTTTAAAAATAACAAAATGTGTTATTTCACTGGGATGTGTGTAAGGTGATAAAGTTAGGATGATATTCAGTATGCTGTGATAGAAACTGATGTAAATATAAACATAAGAATCATTTCATTAGTGCAGAGGGACAGTGGTTCTGACCTGCTCCTGCTGCAGGGCCTTCACAAAGGCATTCTTAAGCCTGTTGGTGTGCTCTGCCTTCAGAGCTTTCTTCTGATTGGAAGTCATGCACTGCTCACAGAGAATTCGCCCGCTCTTCTCTTGCTTCCAGTGGGGGGTGAAGTCAGTTCTGCATTGGGCGCAGAAGAAAGGCTCCATGCGGCCCAGTGTTCCTCTGAGTTTACCTACAGAGAAGCATTTTAGTGCAAACTGTATCCATCAGATTGATTTCACAGGTTTTAGGTATATATATAAAGAGAATGATGTGAAATGTGATGAAGATGTTTCTCCCCTCTTAATGTCAACTGCTTACCCTGACTGTCGAGCACACTCTGCACCACCTCCTCCAGGCCCACCATATAGATGAACTCGCTGTTGGCAGCAGAGGGCAGGAAGTGGAGAAGTGGGGCGGGCGGTTTGGGAGGAGGGATCTCCAGCAGGGTTTTTTCCAGTTGCTTCCTCAGGGCCAGCTTGGCTGCCGCCTGGCTGCTGGCCTGGTCAGCCATGGAACTCACTCCTCCGCCAGCCGAGCTGGACATGGTGGATGGGCTGACGGCCGAAGCACCGGCCAGGCCGGCCGCCACCCCGCCGGCCCCCGCCGCTGCCGCCTGCATGTGGGCCAGGTTCATGTACATGGCACTAGAGCCTGAACGCTGGGAGGCTGCCACCTGCTGGCTGGCCTGCAGGGAGACACACATTCTCTATTGCTTAGCAAAGTGAAGTCACATTTTAAGATTTGAACACTGCTGTCACAAGCTGCCACAGAATATAAAAAAAAATTTGTTTGATGGTGTCAAAGTAAAAATCCTGAGCTACTGTATGTGTTAGTATTCACAGTATACAGTACATGAGTTTTTGAGTGCCCGGTCCACACTTGAAGCTTGTCATTTGATTGTAGTCTTCTGTGTGTGCTTTCACAAGCCAACATTTAGTCCATTTTAACTGAGCCATGGTGCGGTTCATTTGGGCAGTTGCGATCACAGTAATCACTTATTAGTAATAATCACTCTGGTGAGAGGTGGTCTTGGGCCATTTCCAAGTGAACCCTAGTGGGGTTTGATTATAGTAAGAACATAAACCCAAGTAATTGCAGGAAGTGACTTGGACATCTGCAGTGTTTTCTCGACTTCTGGGCTGAAGAGAACATACTAAATATGCTGAATTAAGTCCAAAAAATGGTGACATTTATAAAGTCATTGGCAATAAGCTGGAGGAGAGAGGATGCACATGCACAGTAGATCAGTGCATGATCAAAATGGAAAAAAATATTTAATTGAAATGACAATACAAGAAACATTCATCAGAGAGAAAAACTTACATCTCAGTCAACACTGTACTGATTGTATATAAACACGGACGATGCGTCTCCACTTCCTCCCACTGTACAAAATGAAGCCAAAATATGGGAACTGCCATCTTGCCATCTTGACGTCATTTAGAGCCACAGACTGCACAGTGATGATTGGGCAGTGGAGCCCAACCAATCACAAACTGAGCATGAACGAAGCTCGTCAGCCAGAAACTCACAGCTGCCAATCATGGTGTCTCATCCCCTTTTTCCCGGACGAGCCCTTCGTTTTGGGGGCGGCAGTAGCTCAGTCTGTAGGGAGTTGGCTTGGGAACCTGAGGGTCACTGGTTCAAGTCCCGACATGGACCAAGAACTGAGTGTGCACTGGTAGCTGGAGAGGTGCCAGTTTACCTCTTGGGCACTGCCGAGGTGCCCCTGAGCAAGGCACCTAACCCCCAACTGCTCTGGGCACTTGTCAGGAGCAGCCCCCTCACTCTGACATCTCTCCATTGATGCATGTATATGGGTCCTGTATGTGCATGTGTGTGTTAACAACAGAGTGTAAATTGAATTTCCCCTAGTGGGACTAATAACGGTTGATCTTCTTCTTCTTCTTCTTTTATAGCATGAAATAACTAAGTAAAACCAAACTTACCAGAAAAAGTAGCATTAATTAAAAACTACCTAAAATGACAGAAACCATCTTTGGGAAAATTTATTTAACGTATTTATTGTATTGTGTATATTGACTTTTTAGTTGGCTCATGTTCCATCTGCTAATGTGGAGGAGGTGGGTTTCATGACCTATACGGAAGCCTGCTATCAGAGGGTGATCAAGATGTTTTGTTGTCACTTCTGGGGAGCTGTCATGTTGTCCAACATGTACAGTATATGTGTATGACATTATTGCAGAGCTGGGAGCAGTTAGCTGGGCTTGGTATACCTGCTGGTAGCTAACGGGATTGGCCATGCTGCTGGAGCTGGAGCGAGACATCCCAGGCTTAGAGGAGATCCGCTGTCCCTGCAGCTGGGCAGGATTGGGGGCTATGACTCGCTGGGACATCAGCATGGGGGGCAAGCTTGCATTGGCTGCTGACCTGATGACTGTATGGCCCTACAGAAAGGAAAAAAACAAAGAGGAGATTTATGAAACAGATTTATGTACAGGTGGCTGCACGGTGGTGTAGTGGTTAGCGCTGTCGCCTCACAGCAAGAGGGTCGCAGGTTTGATTCCGGCTTGGGACTCTTCTGTGTGGAGTTTGTATGTTCTCCCCGTGTAGGCGTGGGTTTTCTCCGGGTACTCCGGCTTCCTCCCACCCTCCCAAAAACATGCAATTTAGGTTAATTGATCACTCTAAATTGCCCGTAGGTGTGGATGTGAGCGTGAATGGTTGTCTCTCTCTATGTTGTCTGTCTCTATGTGCCCTGTGATGGACTGGTGACCTGTCCAGGGTGAACCCTGCCTTCGCCCAATGCCAGCTGGGATCGACTCCAGCCCCCCACGACCCCTAACGGGATAAGTGGTTGACGATGAATGAATGAATGAATTTATGTACAGGTGAGATTTTATTTAATTTGTTCACCATTCTGCTTTAATTAATATCACCAAACATGCACTGCCGTGGTCTTCTTCCATAATGATAATGAAGCAAGATAACAGTCAGCAATATGCTGCTGTTTGATGTTAGGCTGAATCCAGCCAACAGGTTTGGTTTTTGCAGTCAATAATACCAGTTGTACCAGGTTTACTTTGAGTGATTTATAACGGAAGTTACTTTGTAAATTTGAGAGCTAGACATTAATAGATTCAATACGGGATTTGAAAGACTTTGGATTCAATAAGCACATCTGATTAAATGCTTTCAACAGGAGTACTACCAGCTGCCACTTGTTGTGTTCAGCTTAATGAACCTAAATCAGATTCCTGCACTGGGGTGGGAAATAGAGTTGTGCAACAGATAAGAGATAGGACACTTCACCATGCGGACCGGAGGAGCCAGGGATCAAACCACTGACCTTCTGATTGGTGGTCAACATCTAAATCAGCTACTATTATCAAGCACAATCAGCTGCCAGGGTTATTGTTATTGTGAAAGCCTACCTGGCACTGATAACATGGGATATATCAACATCCTGAACACTGGCATGGAGAGTTTTCCATGACTGGATTTGTGATTCAACTTCAAGAACAAATCCATAGTAAAAAGAGAGTGACTGTTTAATCACGGGTCGGGTTGTGGGTCTTATCTTAACAGGTTGGGTTGGTTGGGTTTGGATTTAACTTGGAGAGAAAATAACAGGTTGGTTCCAGGACTGAGCTTTGCAGGTAGTGGTGGGGGTGGGTTTACAAAACTGGACCCGTGCAAGACTATGACCTAAATGCACACAGTATACAGTTTACCAGGTCCACCTAGCTAGACCTAACACAGTCAGGTCTGGCAGCCCTGCATACTAAATGCTAATATTCAGCTTCTGTTCAAAATGTTTTGGTAATCTGTACTGCATTACATAGACAGGTGTTTCTATTGTCATTGATATAAATTATGTGGACCTAAGATTAGAAACAAATGTCAGTAAACAAGCAATTCAACATGACAACCTCTTTTTAACAATGTAATGATGCAATTTCTTACTGTATAAATGTCATGAAGGAAGGATTTATTGCAGGGCTGTTGTATTAGTTTGACCTATGTGAACCTAATACACTAACACCAGAGAATATAATACTGTGTTAATGTATTTATTATTGGGGGCGGCAGTAGCTCAGTGGGGGCGGCAGTAGCTCAGTCCGTAAGTACTTGGGTTAGGACGCAGAGGTCACCGGTTCAAGTCCCCCCCAAGACCAACTGGTTGCTGGAGAGGTGCCAGTTTACACTGCCGAGGTGCCCCTGAGCAAGGCACCAAACCCCCAACTGCTCTGGGCGCTTGTCAGGAGCAGCCCCCTCACTCTGACATCTCTCCATTGACATGTATATGTACTGTGTGAACAACAGAGTGTAAAACTGAATTTCCCCACTGTGGGACTAATAAAGGAATATCTTTCTTTCTTTCTTATTTAATACACGAGGTCCTCATGTCAACATATTTTACCACAAATTACGTTTAGTAAGCATCCATATTAAAGGTGGACCTCTCCCTTCATGTACACAGATACAGTGTACAGTGTTTAGATAGAAATTATTCACAGAGTGGGCAGCAGAGGGCAGCAGCTGCTTGCTGACGAAACTAACAACAAAGCAGACAGAATATCACCATCCATACAAGGCAAACTGATAAGACAATCCAGCACATGCACACATGCATGCACACCCACACACAGAGCCATCCATACCCACAGAAATCTGCTGAATATTTAATACCATCTCAATATGGAGCAGGGCTACGTCATGCAAGAACAAAGGCTTTCAGCAGGAGGCTGTCTCATAATCAGAGCAAGACCTTCTACCAATCATAGAATTCTAACCCATTCATTGTCCTAATGTTAGTCAACATGTTAAAGATGCTAAATTCAATATCTGGAGCATTAATACAGCAGTAAGCAACTATTGTCCATGTAAAGATATACTGTAGATGAGTAATGTCTACCTAAGCAGAGAATGAAGTCCCTCTCCGTCTGTGTGTTGTAATCAGAACTTCTCTGTGTTTTGTTGACATAGCCAGGTCAGCTGTGTTGCTTTAAATGCATTTTTGTGCATGTCATCATGCCCCACTGGCTAGCTCGTGGCTGCTGCTCTGTACTGCTCTCACGCGGTGGTTACTGCTGATAACGCCTGCCTGACCACTAGTGTTGTTACGGAAGCATAGCACCCACCCTCTGTACTAAGATCCTTCCACCACTCGGGCAGGGACATATGCATATGTCTCATACAGTAACCAGTATGAGTACTAGTCATTCATTTCAAACATCATCCCATTTGTGATTGTGATTCCTGACGCTGTTATGTAGCGGCAATTCTATGAGAACTTCCCTCTTGTTTTCTTTGCAGACTTGTGAGCTTGTAAAGCCCTTTGTGATGACATACTGTGATTCCAGGTTCTGGCAAGCTAAAATATCCATGAAACCTTTAAGAGATTGAGAGAAAATGTTGCTAACTAAGCAGTGAGCAGAAGGCTATCAGCTAACTATTAGCAACGTTTTATCTCTATCTCTGATATGCTTCGCTGATGCTGTCTGACACATCTTGAAAAGTCTGTCTTGCTTTTTCGGGTTGCTTTGCAGTGTAGGCAGTTTGCCAATGCTGGAATAGCAACTTTTCCAGCAGAATATTCTGCCACTGAATCAGGCTTTCACGATCTGAAGGGACGTGCTCACACATCTGCATTTATAGAACAGCTAATAGGAACACCTTCTCTCTGAAATGACCTATGATTTGCCAAAGTCTTCTGTCATAGCCTAGATTTTCTAAAGCCCAAAAACAGATCGATAAGGAGGTGCAAAAGTCTAGTTTTCTCTCGGAATAATTGTTATGGTTATTAAAATTTTTTTGTCCAATGATGCCAAAAAAATACTGCTTACCCCCACTTTAAGTTAGGGATGCGAACGGTTCGGATTTTTATCCAAATTGTTTGGTTCTCTAGTCACAGTTCAAGTCGTTTATGTATCGTTCGGTTCATTTGAAATAGGCGTGGGTGGCGCAGCGTGATGCCGGGTGTCAGGTGGGCCCTCGTGGTCCGTGCCCTCTGGGTTTGTCCTGGGCGCTTTAGGGGTGTCGGTTGCCGTCCCCTCTTGGTCCTTGGGTCAGCGTGTTTCTCTGTGGCCCTGGTGGCTCTTCTGGGGGGCCGCCGGGTTCTCCCTTGGCTGTCCGGGCCCTGCTGGGCCACTTTAGCCGCTCTGGGCTTCGGTGTCCATCACACATGCATGTTTGTTCAGGGCTTTCCAGCTCCTGTCGAGTCCCACTGTTGAGATCTAGCGAGACCTGCCAGAATCTGCTGAGCTACGCTTCAGTCTTCACACTAAACTCATGCCCTCTATGCATTCC
This sequence comes from Pterois miles, assembly GCA_947000775.1. Taxonomy (NCBI): domain Eukaryota; kingdom Metazoa; phylum Chordata; class Actinopteri; order Perciformes; family Scorpaenidae; genus Pterois; species Pterois miles. Next base: position 1,591,744 of record CAMQGK010000200.1, on the reverse strand, counting down.
TTCACTTGTGTCCACTGGCAGCCTACTCTATACTATCAGAACTTCCACAATTCTGGTGTTCAATAAGGTCTTTTTTTTTTTTTTTTTTAGTTTGATTCCTTGTTTTGCTTTGTGTGTGTTGGGTGAGGTGTTGGGTTGTCAGGAATAACACAGCAGCTTACACTCTTGTATTCTAATAGCACTGCCTGCCGCACTCTCCCCAGTTTGTCTTATCTCATCCTGTCTATCATTTGTTTCCCCCTCAATTCACTGCGGTGTAGCACTGCCCTCTCTGGCACATATTAGGAAAATCCAATAAAGACTGACAGCTTAGTTTCCTTGGAGGGCCGGTGATGGTCACGCACACGCATAAAATATTAAGATATTTTACTGCAAGACTAAAATATGCATCAATCTCATAAAAGGCTGACACCTCCTACTGTGGTGTTAAACCATGAGAATAAATGCAGACAAAAAAAAAACATGAACTAGGTTATAAGGCTGATTATGTATTTATTTCCTTGTGTTTACTGTCACACTAGAAATTAAGGCCTATGGAAAGAGGCTGGGACACAGTGGACAGGGGTATGGGGTATAACACATGCGCAGTGTAACTGAAGCTGTGGTTGTGCGCTGTGATTGGCTTCAATTTCGGCGAGGGCAGACCACATTTTGATTTGCATGTCTCAACCACAGCCATTATGTTTACAGTACCACAGTTATTAGCTCGCTATTGCACATTAGCTCATCGGCTATAGCGAATGGTTAACACGTGGAAGTTGAGTTGTGAATGACTTTAGTTCTCTCTAGTAAGCAGTGTTCAGTGGTTGTGTCCAGGGACTTTATTGTGAAGGGTGGAATAGTAGCAGTGAAGCAGTGATGCGCTGGTATTTACAAGGGTCCAGATACAGAGCCTCCGTGTTATTAGTGTATTACCTTCATAAAGTAGAGGAGCAACACAAGCTGAAACTAAAGCTGGCAGTAGGCTCTGTAGTCTGACTGTTTAGGTTAGTTTGTCATGTATCTTTGTAGCAAACTCATCAGCTGGCTGAGACAAAGCAGCTCCTCCTCTACCAGCGAGACCTGTAGTGGTTCACATCAGCAGAGGGAGGAGGACAGAGGACAAGCGACAGGAGGTAGGACTGCTACTGATTGATGTCAGTGTTCTTCAGTCTTTAGAAATTTTACTCAGGAATATGATTCATTTTATTAACATTTTACATTTGTTTCCAGTGAGATATTAATGAATTTACATGGTGACTTTGCTGCTGTAAATATTATTGTTGCTGCTCCGGAAACAACATGTATCCTAGTTAAAAATCTTGGTGTAATCTTTGACAGCACCTTCAGTTTTGACCAACAAATCAGCTTGGTGGTAAAAACTGCTTTTTTCGGTTAAAGCTTTTGGCTAAGGTAAAGGCCTATCTGTCTCCCAGAGATTTTGAGATCCATCCATGCTTTTATTACCTCTCAGACTACGGGAATTTTTTGTTTGTGGGTTTACGACAGTCATCTCTTCACCGGGTGCATTACAAAATGCAGCTGCTTGCCTACTGACTGGAATAAAAAAACCTGATCACATATCACCAGTTGTGGCCTGCCTTCACTGGCTTCCTGTCTGTTTCCAGATTGATTTTAAGATTTTACTGGTTGGTTTTAAGGTTTTGAATAGGCTGGCACCACCCTATCTTTCAGAACTATTGCATTTTCATACTCCAGTATGAAAATGCAATAGTTCTGAAAGATAGGGTGGTGCTAGAGCACTCAGATGCTACTGGATGTCCCTCACCTAGACTCAGAAACAGAGGTGACCGAGCCTTTGAGGTTAATGCTCCCAGTCTCTGGAACAGTTAACCTCTTCATATCAAAACTGCTCAGAATCATTTAAGTTGCTGCTGAAAACTCACCTCTTCTCGCTAACGTTTGACGTTAAGTTTTTTTTCTGTTGTGCTGCTACTCCTTTTACCTCTGTTATGTGCACATTATGGTTATTGATTTTGCAATGTTCTTATTGTTGTTTGCATTGTATTCATTTTATTATGTACATGTTCAGCACTTTGGTCAACTGCAGCTGTTTTTAAACATGCTATACAAATAAAGACTTGACTGGTTGTATTTTAAATATCCAATGCTGATCTCGTTCCAAATTTAAAAACAACCAGACTGATATAAGTATAGCTAATATGCACACTTGAGTATTTGTTTATCCATCACAAATATCATAATTGCAATACTGAGCAATATTATTTGTTACTGCACATCGCCAATTTTCCTCATATGATGCTGGCCTAGCATGTTACTGTTGTTTTTAAAAAAAGGTCTATTGTAGTGATGGCTGCCCTTATGTTGCACTTTTTGTTGATGGCCTGAGCATATAATTTGTTTATTTTTTAATTCTTTTTAAATAACACAGTGTCACTTTTCTTTTAGATCAGAAGTCCAGCCATAAGATTTCACAAAGAAAAAGTTTTTTGTTCCTTATGTTAGTGTGCTGTTGTGAAGACAAACAGTTGAATTACTTTGCTAAATAAATGAAAAGCATGTTCAAATTAGAACATAGCCTCCATGCTGTGCCATAAATGTATCGAATCAAACCGAAAATTGTGACCTCAAAACGTGATATGAACTGAACTGTGTATTTAATGAACCATTCCACCCCCACTTTACATCAAGTCCAAGTCTAAGCACAGTCAAATTTAAGTTAAACAGTCAAGAGACCAACAAAAATAATGTCCTCTCCCAAAACTGAGCTTGAAGAAGGACTTTGTGACAGATTTCAATAAAGAATGGTCAAAATGGGTGAAGCTCCAAAGTCTCAGAAATTCCCACATTGAAATGGCATACTTCCTGACTGGTAAACACCCATGTATTTCAAACTCCACACCTCACAGATTGTAGTTGTAGTTAGACATGAGACACTGAGACATTCTTTTATACAACGGCTTTTCTGACTGACTATGACCTGTATGAAACTGACCTGTACAAATGGTGGCGTGACTCTTTAAAGTGAGAGTGAGCAATGTTTTCCCCAGGTGAAATGCTTAAAACACACAGACACAGACCTGTGCGGTGCGGAGGTTCTGGGGCTCAGGGTTGTGCAGGCCCGGCCTCACAGGCAGCTTCCCCAGGCCAGGAGAGCTGTGGATGGGAGGAGGCTGCACAGAGGATGCAGCGTTCTGAACCACTGGGACCTGTAAGCAGCCATCAACACAACATTAAAATGCAATGTGAGTTCTGTCATGTGAGTTCTGTCATACTAGCATGTGTATTTATGACCTTGATGTTTTACTTCATACATTTCAGATCATGTTACAGCTTGACCATAACAACAGCCTATCTGAAAAAAGCATGACATACTTTACATGTTGAGCCTATTTAATGCTGTTGTGTACTAATTGTTTAGTGTTCTAAATGCAGATTTTCTTCCTTATAGACAGCCATAACTTAAATTAAAGGGCGGGTCCATCTGCGTTCTATTCTGTTATTTTTTTTTTCCAAACGGAAACACCCACTTAACTGTTGTAAAAAGCAGTGATGCAAATTACCAAAAGTAATATAACAGAAGTAACTGAAAGGGTTAGTTCAGATTTTTTTTGAAGTGGGTTCATTTTACCTCTCAGAACACAGAGGTTGCTTGTCTACCACTGCCAACGTTGTGTTATTGTGTGAATTTTGGGTCAGAACTAACATGGCATCCACAGCAATACTTTGCTTAGCTTCCGTGCTGGTACACCTGTCTGCTTCTCCAAACTGGGGGCACACCGACCACAATCTAAGTTACTGTATGCAACGTAAATACACTGACTATTAGGATGTATTGTATATAAACTGTACATGTAACAGCGTCACCATGCAGAAACAAAAAAAGTTTTTAGAAGGGCCTGGGAAAATAGCATTTGGTGCTTCACCACTGTGAGGCTACAGAATGATATAAAAACCTCAAAATAATGGACCCACTCCTTTAAACACATTGTGTCACAGCTTGTGTGATGTGATATTTGTGGTTGAATACAGTGAAGCTGGGTAGGTGTCCAGTCAATAAACCAATGCTGGTCATCCACACATTAAATGGTGATTAGACCATATAAGCTTCCTTTAATCTTCCTATAAATGAATGACTGAATATGCATAAATAGCAATAAAAAAATCACAACAGCTGAAGCAGTAATGTGTCCTCTGTACCTTCAAACATAACTAACTCAGCACACTCAGGGCAGACAACACGCCAAGGCTTTTCTTTGAGAAAAGTTCTAAGAAAGTTCTATGAACTTTCATGCATTTTCACCTATATTTGACAGAGAATGATAGAAATGAGGCAGAGAGAGAAAGAAGGATGTGATGTGTAACAATGGTCCCATGGAAGGAATAGAATGTTGTGGTCATGTGGCATGCTCTGTAACCACTCTGCTAGCAATGCTATGGCAGTTAATAGTTTCTGACTCTGGGAAAGTGGGAAAACAGTAACAATCCACAAAACTACTGTGTCGCTCAACTACAGTATCTCTTTAACCAAATCACACACATGAAGTCTTTTCTACTGTATGTGATGTTTTTTAGATAAATAAGTAGGGCTGTATACGTTAATGCGATAACAACGTGTTAATGCAAAATTAGATTTAATGCCACTAAGTTTTTTAGCACATTAATACAACTGGTCTTTGTAGGTTGTAGCAGCTCAGTTTTAAAACTAGAGTGAGGATTCTAGCACATGAAAGTAGAAAACTTAAGGAAGTCATTGGTAACAACCATGTCATACTAGCATGTTGGGAAAGAGGTTAAACAACACTCCAAACTTATGTTAAATTTTGGCGAGGAAAAACTGGCATCTTTATTTTCAAAAGGGGTTCCTTGACCTCTGATCTCAAGATATGTGAATGTAAATGGGTTCTCTGGGTGCCCATGAGTCTCCCCTTTACAGACATGCCCACTTTATGATAATCCCAGTCAGTCTGGATCAAGTCAGTCAAGTCAGCACACTGACACACTGACAGCTGTTGTTGCCTGTTGGGCTGCAGTTTGCCATGTTATGATATGAGCATATTTTTTATTTTTATTTTGTGAATTTCTCCACTATGGGACTAATAAAGGAATATCTTATGCTAAATGTAGTATTTGTCATTGCTTTGTGCTGTTAATTGATTTCCAATAAAAAATATATACGTGCATTTGCATAAAGCAGCATATTTGCCCACTCCCATGTTGATACGAATATTAAATACTACACTATTAAATACAAATCTTCCCTTTAAGATACAGAACAGATATAAATGTGATTAAATATTTCAATCAATTGACAGTCCTAAACTAAAATAATACTTTTTAAATTGCCAGTTTGAAAACCTTTGGCTTAATTGATAATAATACATTATTATTTATGTATTGATTATGAACAGTGGAATAAAAAGTACAATAGTTGCGTCAGAAATGTAGTGGCATAGAAGTACAGTGTAGCATAGAAATACTAAAGTAAATTTAGTGCAATTGTAAAGTACAGTACAGTAAAATATACTTAATACCACTGAATATTGCAGGCAGAGTGTCCAGCAGTGGAAACGTGTGGTACCAGAAGCAGCACTGACCTTCTGCACTACATTCTCCTTCTGCATCTGACTCTGTCTGAGCTTCTTGAGCAGCACCAGGCGAGCCTCCTCCAGACGTAGCTCCTCTCTCAGAGCTTTGATCATCTGCTGCCTTTCCTCTCCTGTCTTCCCCTGGAACACACACATGCACAATCAGTGACACATGGGATCCAGATGATTAATTTAAGGCAACTTCTTACACACCTCTGAGCTAAACAGACTGCCTAAATACAGCTTTAAATAAAGGTGTTAAAGAAGTTACTTGAAGGGAATGTCTCTATCATTCTAATGATGCATTTCATCATCATTCATTCATCATTCATTTGTGACGTTTTGTTTGTCATAACATACCTGATTTATGATAAGTCCCTATTCATTTTTGTTCCTATTGTATTTTGTAATCGATAATTTTTCATTGTTTATGAATTTCCATGTGATGTGCCACATGTATCCCTGTGCATGCTATAGAGCTTTAATTTCTAACATGCATTATGCTGATTGCTTAAGGACTACAGAGACTTAATTTTGACAGCTCCAGACTCTGACATGTTATTCAAGTTGAAAACAGCCGTACAAGACATTCAGTGTATTACTTAAAATTTGAAACCTTGAACATGTCCAGGTTGGCCTGGTGCAGGCGCTCCTCAGGGCGAGGTGTTGTTCTCGGACTGGATGCCTCGTTGTCTGACAGGATGATGACATCTGGAGACGGAGTTCGTCTGTCATGATCTGCATCACTATATGACAAAAAAAACAAAAAAAAAAAAAACAGCAAATGTCCTGTCAGCTTTTGTAACATCTGAAATGCATGTACGTTATCAAATTGCCAGTTTCTCAAAACTTGAACAGATATAAAGCCTTGCGGCTGACAGTTTGTCAGGCAGTTGGCTGTGAAGCACACTGTAGCCTCTACGAGCTGCTAGCAGGCCTTTCACTTTAACCATTTTGAACCTTTGTTTATGTTTCAATTTAGTTGAATCCCACTGGTCACTGCAAACCCAGCATCTCCATGTCTGACCATGCCCTGTTGGTTGTACTGACTGCTGCTTAAATTATCAGCCTTTCACATTGTTTTGTTTGTCACACTGCTGTTGTTTCAACTGAAATTGTATTGCATGCATGTGTGCACAGTTTTATAAATCAGATCTGGTCTTTTGAGCACATGTAAACTCTTGGTATGCCATCCTCTGCACAGGTCTCAGATGTCTGGGTGAATTTTAGGGAAATGTGTCAAATGATGCACCAGATATCTGGAATATTATAGTTCTGATCGAATGGTGCAGCCATGCAAGTCTCTCACTTAGTGGAAACATCATATAGGAGCTCACCTATACAGATACTTAGCTCTTCAGTGGTGATTTCTGCCTTTGTGATCCATTGGCAGATAGTGGAGTAACTCGTCCGGCTCGTGGTTTAACTTTGAACGACCTGTTGACACCAATATCTAGTGGTTGGAGTTCTTCAGTTAATCCACCCGGAATGATGGCAAGCTACAAATTAGTTTTCTTCACTTTAGTTTTGACAGTGTCAGTGAGATGGGCAGCATGGAGTCACAGATCAATAGGGACGGAGAGTTGCGGAAAAAGCCGTTCGGTCTCTTGATTTCTCTCAGCCACTCACTAAGTGATCTTGTCCTTGCAGTAGGTGTGGAAAATGGCTAGCTTTTCTTCGTAATACTTTGGCAGTTGCTGCGAGATGGTAGTTTTTGTGTATGGAGAGATTACGCCTTTTCATAAAACGAAAGCACCAAGAAGGACTTCCTCGAAAGTCGCTGATTTTCATGTCAAGTGCGACTGCTGCTGCCTTGAGTCGAATAGAAACTGTAGAGACACTTAAATTCAAGTTCAATTTTGTCCTCTAACTGTGGCCATCTCGCTTTGTTCCCTCGAAAACTGTTTGGTCTTCTTTATGTGGTGCAGGTCATCTTCTTGCTTCCTCCACTTCCGTACCATTGATTCATTAATACTTAAATTAATTAAATTCTCTCGCCACTGCTCTAATCCCATGTTCTGCTGCGTGACTGATAGCCTTAAGCTTGAAAACCACTTCGTTCATGTCACTTCACAGGTGCCATTTTGGCTCCTTATACACACACGATAATGTTACGGTGCTGCTATGGCTGAAGTGCTAGCCAGCTGCAACAATAACGATAACCTGATGTGCAAACAGGCAACTGCGTCCTCACTTCACCTGTCCAAGAGCCACAATGTTGTGCACATTGTCGTGGACACATCAATTTGTTTAGTCACATGGTTGTCAGCTTTTTGTGTGCCTGGCATACTCCTGGTCTCTGCCAGTGTATTGCAAGCCTGACGTAATGTTAGTGGATGTCCAGTGAAGAGAGAGAGCATGTGTAATGATGAGTGTTAAGTTAGCAATAACACTAGAGCAGGGGTGTCCAAACTTTTGGCAAAGAGGGCCATATTTGGTGAGGTTAAAATGTGTGGGGGCCGACCATTCAGCCTGACACTCTTTGAACCATTAACATAACAGAATAACAGGTATCTTATTGGAGGCCATATCAACCTGTGTATCAGCCCTTCTTTCATTTCAACTGAACATCAAAAATCAACAAAAACAAAAACATGAAATGGAAAAATGAGTGCTGGACCAAATTAGATTTTAATATTTAATGTTGAGTATTTGTATATTTGTTTCTTAAGACCCTAATGTTTGTTATCAATAAATATGAAGACAGTTTAGTTTGTTATACAAGAGACAGTTTGATTGTCAGTTGAAAAACAAGAACAAATGATCCCTGATTTGAAAAGACTCAGAGCATATTCATTAAAAAAGAAAATAATAGAAGTGATTCACCTCAGACGACTAAACATATAACTTGTCCGCACTAATTTGAAGGGTGGCTCTGAGATCTGGACTACAGTCAGTAGACCAGGTCTGACTCTAAAGCAGTGGTTCTGATGCGCAGATGTCACGCAGGTGAGACTCTCTTAATCTGGTCCTCAGGCGGTTCTTGGACGTCTTCTTCATGTATGTGGAGCCAAACAAGCTCAGCATTTTCTTAGCAACTGTTTGAATCTCTGGGAACCTGCCTTCATCCAGCTGACGGTAAAAGTTGACAAAGGGAGCCGTTGGTGCCGACCGCGACTCTCCGCATCACACTGCAGCTCAATGCGGTCCAGCTGGAGGAGGTCTGGAGCGTCATCGGAGAAAGGAGTCCACGGAGAAAGGAGAGTTAAACAGCCTGATCTCCTTTTCAACAGCTGAAAAATCCCGAAAGCGGCGTTAAAACTCCTCAGCCAGAGATGAGGTGTCTGCTGCATACCTCCTCAATTTCGCACCGATATTGTGGCGGGCCGCATATTGTTGAATTTATGACAAAGGCTGGTGGAAATTTGAACACGGGCCGCAATTGGCCCGCGGGCCGGACTTTGGACATGCCTGCACTAGAGTATGACGCTGATTATTTGACAATTTGTCTTTTTCCCAGCAATTGGCATCAGCCGATGTCTGTGCATATTAAGTCAATTATCAAGCAGATGCATCTGCAGGTAGCCCAGTGTTGTTGCTGTAGAACACATGTGACTCCGCCCCTTGTGTCAATCAAATTGCCATTCTACCAGCAGACCTCAGCAGTGTTGCCAACTTAGTGACTGTTGCTATATTTAGCCACTTTTCAGACCCAACTGTGGCTTGCTTCTGTGCTACAAAGATTGACATAACAACTGTGACAAGAACGGGGCGCCAATGGTGGACCTGCCAATTTTGGTATTCCCTGGCGGATGCCAATCCAGCTGCGAGGTGCTGGGCTGTGAGTACAGGTCCCACTAAAGCAGGGGTAGACTACCTGCAGCTCTTTGCCCGGTATCATGCGGCTCTTAAGCCTCAAACAGACTGCAGGTGTGAGGAGCATGTCTCAGCTGTGTCTCTTCTAGAAATGCGAGGTCTTGTCTAGTTTTGACATGAGCTGCGTGGGTTTCACCGCAGCAACAGACAGTGAAAGTAATTGTTTGACTGTATATTGACATCATATTAGCAACATAACTACATTTTTGATGCAGAAAATGTCACGGACATGAAAAAAGTCCAGATGTATTTTTAAATCAACACTTCCTGCTTTCATTTCAAAATAAAACCCCTCAAATGTTTTTTTTTTTTTTTTTTTTTTTTTTGCCGAACTCCTTCAGCCCACACAAACTTCATTTGTTAACAGAAGTCTTTTATTCAGAAATGTGTGCAGGGCAGTGTTGTAGAACATGCAGGGACTTGCAGGGCTCTATGAATGAATATAGTAGGGGATTTGAATTGTGTATTATTACTATTATTTATGAATAAGCACACATTTTTTGACCTTGTCTAAAATAAATATAAACGACATTTATAATGAAATGATATTGACATGCATGTATGCATTTTTGTTTGTAGACTTGGTTGAACTGAGAGTTTGTGTTTGTGAAACAGTGCACACAATGTTCATTGTTGAAAATGACTGGCCTGTGGTCTTAGTACTGCAGGAGTAAATTTTTGTCATTATCATGTACGTAGATGTGTGACCTTTACAGTAAATCTGGCTGAGCAGAAGTCTGTGTGTGTGTGTGTGTGTGTGTGTGTGTGTGTGTGTGTAAGTGCATGTGCGCGAGAGAGTGAGAGGAAGGGATGGGGGCAGTTCATGTGTGCCCATATGTATGATGAGGCTCTTTGCAGTAACACAGCAAAAATGTGGCTCTTTGACTGGTTGGCCATCCCTGTACTAGAGTATGGTGGGCCCTCATGTCACCCTCATGGAGTCTTCTTCTGACAGTATGGTCACAACCATGCACACCACTGCCTGCTGGAGGTCATTTTGTAGGGCTCCTCCTGTTCTTCCTTGCAGAAAGGAGCAGACACCTGTCCTACTACTGGGTTGATATCCTTCTACAGCCCTATCAAACCCTCCTCGTGTCATGACTGGTCTCCTGGTATCTCCTCCATGCTCTTGAGACAGTGCTGGGAGACACAGCATACCTTCTTGTGACTGTATGTATGGATGTGCCATCCTGGAAGAGCTGGACTATCTCTGCATCCTGATTGGGCTGCAGGTACTGCCTCACGCTACAAGTAGTGACAAGGACATTAGCAGAATACAAAACTAGAGAAGAATCAGTCAGGAAGGATAAGAAGAGAGCAATTGTCTGTAGCCATCACATGTAAAACCATTCCCTTTTGGGGGGTTGTCTTGCTGTTGCCTCTCCATTGTACTTGTCATTTTCATTTATACCAAAGCAGGTGAAAGTGATTCACAATCACATAAGCTTGCTAAATGGACAGATTGATAGCTCTGAAGTTTAAATAACTTAAATCACCCATTCTGGACTGGAGTGATATTTACAAATGTAATATTTTACATATATTCCCCAATCAAAAAGACAGCAGGTCACAGTAACTGGTGGTAAATAATCACTGAGCCTTTGCTAATTCCTGCAGATGAATACTTAGTAGGAAACGGCAAACCACTGCAAACTGGATACTGCATTATAACCACCTGATCTGTGTATTAGTATCTACTTAGTAGCAACATGGTGTTGTGTGATTATAGGATTACACATATCTGACCTGAGCACAGCACATAAATACCAAACTGTCAGGACACTGCTTCGCTGGTTGTAGCAGAACCACAGGACATCTCTCTCTCTCTCTCTCTCCAGCAAGAAAAGAAAGTGAAAACAATCACATGAATGAATGGTAAAGTTCATGCTGGCTCACTGACATGGTGAGACATTTGAATAAAACAGAGCCGCCATAACTGTTATTAGTAGCATCTCTACTTTTACTACTATTTCAAGTTACGGAGGGAACACTAGTTGACTGTGTAATTATTTATTCTCACCATCTTCTCCCAGCGCTCATATCCACAGGCTCATCCAGGATGTTTTCCTTCCCGTTCTTACTGGGTCCAATATGGCTGCCATGGCCTCCCAGCCTCAGACTCCCATTCAGCTTTTCCTCATAAGCAGCACCCATTAGACTCTGGTGGTGGAGGGCGCTGGCTCCGGGCCCCTTCCCGTCTCCCAAGGGCCCTGCAACCTCCAGGGCTGCCAGGTCAGCTAGGTCCTTGCGTTTAAGTAGTGCCAGCATCTTGAGGCGCTCCATGGCCTCGTGGCCCTCCATTTTGAGGCGCTTGGCTAGCGCTTCCTCTCGCTCGCTGGGTGACTCCAGGCCTCGCTTCAGCAGGTTAAGCCTCAGCGCCTCCTCAGACATCCGTTCCATCCTGAAGCAGACAGGAGAGGACAGGAGGGTTAAAAAAGCCACATCAAACACCAACTATTAGGATGTCAACCCACCCCCACCTGGAAATATACTGCTGCTGGTTTTAGTCAGTGTATTCCATGACGTTGACACAATTTTTGCATGAACATTTTAGACCAGCGCACATTCTGTTCTTTTCTCTTGTCCTTTAGCTCGTAAATACACTCACACAGCCATAAAGTTGTCTGCGTGCTACCTTAGACATGGTAGCTGACTTTTAACACACCAGAACATGGGTTGGTCGCATGCTTTTTCTGGTACAGCATAATTTTGATGCTAGTTTTTACTCCAGTACATTTCAGAGGAAAATACTGAACTTTTTATTTCACTACATTCGTTAATAGTGAGTATATGAAATATAGTGCATTGTTATACAGTAAATGAAACCACCCAACAGTATTAAACAAATAAGAAATTTAGCTCTATTGCAGTCAGCTACTACATGTTACTACAACAATAACAATAATTCTAACAATAAATCTATTATAATAAATGAAAATGTAACAACTAAAGATCCCACTTGGCTGTATAGTTAATACTTTTGCTTACTTTTATACTTTAACTACATTTTCTTGATTACTCACATACTTTTACTTAAGACTTTTAATGCACAACATTAACTAGTAAAGAGTTTTTTTAAATGAAGTCAAGCTAGTTGATGTTATCATTGGCACATATGTTCACAAAATAGCCTGTTTCCACACATCTTTATTATTTCCTCTAAGTAGATAAGTCACTGTGTTAAGTTTATTTATGCAAACAACCAATACCGTTGGTGCAACAGCAACTTTGATTCGTGTTGCAAATGTAACACAAACAGTAAAGTTCCTATTTAGGGTTTCCACCAGAGTATGATCACTCCAAGCTGTGAATGTAGCGGTTCCATGAGAGTTTAGCTCTGCAAAAAACCACCTCCAACTATTCTGGTTGTCGGCAGTTCTGTTCATAGTTCTTTTAAGTGTTTGCAAGACTTCCTGTGGTACTTGGTTTACACGGTGTTCAGGCATACACCGTTATATATATTACTCGCCACTACCACTCTCATTTTGCTTTTCAGTGTGTATCACAGTAGTGTTATAAACACATATGTGGACCACTACAAACTGAAAATGAAAATATCTGCTCCATAGTATCAGCACAGAGTAGCAGGAGTCAGATTTCACACACACGGGACGCGAAAAAATTGAATGAAAAGACGATGTTGGACGATTTGGTTTCAAAGCGAAAAGCAAAAGTGCCTATTTACCGGGTGGTACCTGCAGCTCCACAGCGAAAGCTTGACCAGAGAGGCCAGACACACTACACCCAATTTTAAAGATCAGAGCAAGCGGCCAACGCATATTGACCGTCATCTTTTCTTGTAAAATGTCCGGTGTACTCAGTAACACCGATGTTGTCACAAGTTTATTAACTGGTGAGAAAATTTCCACGTCTGCATAAGTGGGGATGTTCTGCATGGATCCTTGTGGACTCAGGAAGCTTTTTGCTGGATCACTGTACACAGAGTAACAGAGGATAACAGCATGACAGGCTGTAAGTGAACCTGAATCCTGTACTGGAAAGCGAGATGGGTGATGGAAACTGAGGCCAGTGGGACTTGTTCTGTTCTCTGCTCTGTCCGGTGCTCTTAGCTCTGGTGCTGAATGTTAGACTCCAGCTCATCTACTCTGCAGCTGAGCTGGCCCCTGACAGGATGATTCATATATTTCTCATGATCGTACATAATGTATATTGAAGGAAAAAAGGCAGTAATAACACTGAATATTTATAAAAACTAACAAATATGACAAGAAAAATTAGAAACCAAAGGCATATAACAAAAATATTCAAGTGGGCCTCTCCCTCCTCTGAGTCAGCGCATCAGCATGAGCAAACTGAGAGAATCCTAAATATCCTCATTCGAATACACTCAGGTAGTCACCTAAATATTTAGGATTCACCCTCTAAGGAGCATGAAATCTATTCTTACTCTGATGTCCTGTTGGACACACAGAAAGACCAACACTGCGGTGGTTAAGTCCCTCTGTTAACAGTGTGCAATGAGGTGCAGCATCGAGCGTTCCTTATCAAACACCACCAAAGTCAAATGAAGACTTTTAACTAAGCAATATAATCTCAGTGACCTGATGATCAGTGCAGTGAAATGCCAGGATGCAACAGGGATAAAGGAATAACCAGACAATAAGAGCAGCTGATTGTAAGCTCATTCAGATGGAAGTGGGTTAACACACAGCAGGCTAAGAATAGCCTGGATCTCTGTATATGATGGTGACAAATACATTAGTGAAATGTTTGATGCGTGTCTCTCTCTCTCTCTCTTTTCTCTGTGTGTGTGTGTGTGTGTAAGTGATTCATACCAGCAAGGAAGACTATTGTAAGAACATAAACAAGCCAAGTCTTATGAGCATTAACTTAGTCATATGACTAGATTCAGCATGGGGGCAGACGGAGCAGCAAACCAATCAAGATGCTGCAGCGTAGCACAAGCTGGAGGAAATGACCAAGCAGAAACGCTCACTGTAGAATCGCTTCCTGTCGGCCAAGTTTCAAATCCATGACTTTTTTTTTAAACTCTGACTACAGAAGTTGCAATGTGGCTCGAATACAGTACATCAACCCAAACAAGTGACAATATGAAGAAAATGGATTTAGCATTTCAGGGCTCTACACTGCAACCAAAATGGTCACGAGGGCAGTTATTTTTTGTGTGTGAGGAGCAGAAATGTTCCTGTGCGACTTTTATGCAGGCTCTATGAGCTCTGATTATGTGCATGCACTTGGTTTTTGATTTGATTTGATTTATTATTGTGTCATGTATAAATAATGTGCCCAGCCCAAATGGGCTTCCAAGACATTATTATTTAGAAAATAAAGAATAGACGAAGGCAGAAACCAGAGTAGCAGCATAAATTACAAATAGTACTAGACAAATAAACCATCCCCAAGGACCAGAGGAAGGATTTCTGCTCTTAACTGTGCAACTAAAGACCTCTGACTCCTCGATAAGTTTGCTAAAACATACGATTCTGTGCCATAACTGTGCTTAATTTGAATATAAGTTTTTAATTTTGGTTTTAACAATATACCCAACTATTTTTCTACAAATCTAGCAAGTAACTTTTATCTAATTGTTCTCATGTTGCATGATAAGTTATTACTATACCTATGTTGTAATTCAGCTTCCTCAAAAATGGAGCATGACCCATGGAGCATTATGTGAATTACTCCAAAGAAAAACCTTGTTATTAATCCTGTTTCTGGCATATTAAGCAAATGATTCCACAGTCCACATTTTTGGATTATTGAACCAGGAATCCAAGCCATAATCACCCTGAACAGCCAAAATAGGAGCTAACTTATGAACACCTAAAAGAGAGAGAAACCTCCTGAGCCAGTGTCATTTATTAATAACAGTGAAGGAAGAAGTGTAGAACTGTAAAATTCTAATATCACCAGTAAGTAAATTCCTGCATTGGAAATCTTCATCCAGTGAAAGTATATAAGTATAAATCGAAAACCATGTACTTAAAGCAGCCTATAAAAGCAAAAATATTCACTAAGCAGCCAACACTATTACACAGTTACACTATTATACATAATATTAGATTAATTATTATTGATACAGTAACGCATAACATGCATTTTTTAACTATATTACAATGCTGCATATAACATAATAAGCTGTATATACTGCAGTATACAGTATATAATATGCATAATGTGATGTGATGCAACAATGTAAAAAGTTAGTCTGGAGCCCTGTTACATGTAAAAACAACCCAAGTAGAAGAAGAAGAAGAAGAAGATCTACCTTTATTAGTCCCACAATGGGGAAATTCAATTTACACTCTGTTAAACTCATACATGGTACATGCAGACCTGAAACACACATACATGCATTAATGGAAAGGTGTCAGAGTGAGGGGGCTGCTCCTGACAAGCGCCCCGAGCAGTTGGGGGTTTGGTGCCTTGCTCAGGGGCACCTCGGCAGTGCCCAAGAGGTAAACTGGCACCTCTCCAGCTACCAGTTCACACTCAGTTTTTGGTCCATGTCGGGACTTGAACCGGTGACCCTCCGGTTCCCAAGCCAACTCCCTACAGACTGAGCTACTGCCGCCCCCAAGTAACCCAAGTTGAAGTAGTTTTCTTACTTTGTCCAGTGAATGTGTGCATTATGAAAAGAACTGTATCTCACCTGCCAGTGGGCCATCATGATAACAATAGACATAATAATATGTTACTTCCGCTACAGGACAGGCTTAATGTTCTTTGCAATTAGGTGGAAAAATTGTGCATATACCTGCATCGGTATCATCAATTTGCCAAAATGAGTTAAAAATATTGGCATATTAGATATTGCCAAAAAAGATGGCTATCACAGTGAGGAAATCCCCCCCCCCAGTTAATGAACTTGTGACAACACAATGTTACCAGTTAAATCTGACAATTTACAAGAAAAGATGACAATCCCCCCTGGGGATCAATAAAGTACTACCTTAATGTTGGATGCTGTGTCTGACCTTTGTGGTAGCGCCGATTCATTGTGGGGCCGCAGGTTTCCACCTGGTGCTATTGTGCCATGCACACCATCTGTGACCGCTCCATACTCCTTGCAGTGATGTCCTTGTTAACATTATGGCTCCCTTATAGCATTGAGTTTAAACGCTAAACACTGAGACACTGTCAAAAAGCCACTTTTGCATTTTGCTTTGACACCAAATCCTCTGCAATGTATGATTTATCAACATGCATCAGAAATATTTAGCAGTAATGTTAAATTTACATGATTAGTAGTTATGGAGTTAAAACATATCCTAATCTCCATGTTTGGTTGTTGGTTTGGTACTGGTGCACAGGCTTCTCCACCGTTATAACAGACAGCGTGTGGCCAGACAACATGCAAATGGATACTTTCATTTCCAGCACTGCACCATAGCATTAACACCTGGACCAACAATGAATTTGGCGAAAATGTCATGTATGGCAGAGCGTCAGAGACTGTAATTCAGACAGAGATTTAATTGTGTCGTTATCACTTAATCAGCTTCCTATTAGCAGATTATTCCTGCTGGTGTTCTATCGTTTCCCCTCATCTTTTGTATCACGGTGCTGTGGCTGCCACCGCTCTTATCTCTTCATTGTGTCCTTAACGTCTCTGTTATCCATCACATCTACAGCAGCATCTTTAACACAGGGAGGAGTTTTAATGATCGCACAGTATCACCCTCCCTGCCACGTCGTCTTCTCTAATTAATTTGTGACGCAGTGGCGGAACCCAGTCGTCGCCTCCATTTGCTGAGAGAATAACACAAGCAGTCCCTGCAACCTCTCTGCCCGCCTCCACCTTTAATGAGCCAGAAAGCACCACAGAGAATGGCGCTGATGAGCCAATCAGGGTCAGCCCTGTGCTGCGCGTCAGAACCTGGCACCTCACTCACTTCCCCTCCACCTCCCCCTTCTCCCGGCCACTGCTGCCGCCTGCCTTTACATAATATAATGACTGTTTCAGTCAGCTGCTACACAAGCCACATACTCCCCTGCCCACCCCAATCCCTCCCACTACCTCCCTCTCACCCCATCCCTCTAGCTTTGGGCACTCTGCCAGGCCAATAAAATAAAGGAAAAGAAAGAAAAGGAGACATTGCGAGAGAGAGGTAGAAAGAGACCGAGTGGAGGTTGATGGAGGGCAAATGTAGCTCCACCTAGAGCCAAAATCACACTCTTCATGAACCCAACACCGGGACAAAGTTGGGCAGGTAGACATGTTTATTAAAAATGGGATTGGAAGACTTGTCATACTGGTAACACGGTGCTATCAAAGTGTAGAGTACCAAGTAGATAAGTACTGTCATACAAGAGCAGATAGAAAGTGTTCAGACAGCCACACAAAGCACAGCATTCCAACAGAAGGCAGGATTTTGTAACCCCTTCTCCTGCTCCAGCTGTATAGTACCACAAAGAAAACCCCTCCCTGCTCCTCTACCCTCCCCCAACTCCTCAAACCCTCCATCTTTTCCTACCCCCCCTTAAAAAATAAACACATGCTTACTTTCAGGGGCCCCTTGAATGTAGCCAGAGCTGAGAGCTTCATTTGTTAATATTACACCAGCCAATCAGGAGTGGATATGGAACCTGTGTAGGCATGTGTGTGTGTGTGTGTGTGTGTGTGTGTGTGTGTGTGTGCATGGGGGTAATAAAGGAGTGACACAGCCAAGATATACTGAGAGCAGAGGGATTTTTTTCTCTTCATCTTGCGCTATCCTTGCACAAGTCTTTGTGTGTAGGCTGTATGTGTGTGTGTGTTGTGTACAGGGCTAGAAAGGAGGCAGAGATGGCAGTTCTCTCCTGATGTAATGCCAACTCTTAATTCCCTCCTCCCTTCCCCCAATCTACACACACACACACACACACACACACACACACACTTCTTTATGCACAGTCCTGTCAATCAGATGGCTGCTAAAATGTCCTCAGAATTAAACCAGCAGCCTTTGTCACACGCACACGCACGCACGCACACGCACACACACAGAGCACCCTCCTGCCCTGGTTTGTCCAGTTCTGTCCTGTGTGGCTCAACACCAGGTTAACACCATTTGCCAAACGTGCCCATTGCCAGCTGACTGAGTGTAATGGTTATAAGGCCATTTTCAACTGCACTGTGGAATCTGCTGCTCATTTCACGCACGATCTGCATCACGACAATTCATTTGGCTGATGCAACTCTACTCCTCCCAGTCCGCCTTCCGCCTCTCCACCACCTCCACCTTCTCCTCCTCTGGACTCTGCTTTTTACACACAACCCGGGAAGCATTCTCTGTTTCATTTTTCAACAGTTTGATTCATCAGTGGATGTCAGGCTTATCGCTGAGGTGCAGGAGCCAGACGTGTCAACCCTGACTTCCCATCTTTGCCCAAAGACAAAACAAAAAAAAAGTGCAATTACTGATTTGGTGCTGTGAATCACCCATCTCCATTTGTGCTATTAATCCTACCGTCAAAATGGTGGTGATGGGTGCAAAATGGCTGCCATGGCACACAAATGACAGGACCGTGAACCCAAATCAATACTGTGTAAACCTACACAGGCTATCTCCTCACTTCTCTGATCAGTCCATTTGGTATTTAAATCATTGTTATTCCAATTTCACACTGGAATTTCATTTTTCTTTTCCTTGGAAAGCACTTTGTAACACTGTAGGTTAAGAAAAGGCATAGGTAGTATTGGTAAAATTATTTCATTTTTGAATTTTATTTTTCTGGGGGGATTTACAGTTATGGCTGTGCTAGTTACTAAACCCTACATTAAAGAAAGCAAGGGGCTATGTTCAAGGTGCTGGTGAGAGAAAGAAATTGGATTCAAAAAGTCCATATTCATGCATTTAAAAGGCATAACAGGAACCAAAACACTGCATAATAGTTTATAATGCTCTAGATAGTTCTCAAAGGAAAAACTATTTTATCTTTGGTCATAATAATCACAATATAAACAGTAGAACAGACAGTTTTGAGCCAGAGCAATGCGTCAATGCATTGGGTGCATGCATACAAGAGCAGAATGAGTTGGACTAACTTTTTAGTCAGGTCTGTCCCTACATTTGTTCCCCACGGTCTTGCTCACTTGACTGTGTAGCTGGGCTGGGTTCAGGTCTTCTCACTCTAAAACTCCGTTGGTTTTAGTTAATTCAGGTTAACAAACAACATAGACAAAACCAAACCAGAATCTTCCAGGAATGAGGGCTATCATTCATTGTCCATCTCTCCAGCATGTCTCTCCTTCGGAGTCTGCCTTAAGACCACCCCATATGGCAACCTGTGCCTGTGACACTACAAAGATTATTAATGCTGTGTTCTGTCAACATTTGAATTGGTACTCCAGTGATTTAGTAGTGCACTTTTATAAAGTTGTGGGACTTGCATCATATCTAAAAATGAATGTTCTAAATATGTGCAGCAAAGAGTGAAACATCCTGACTTTAAGGTTTAGCTTTAGGTTAAGTTCCAAAAACACTAGATCCTTCATTTCCAACAATGCAACCAGCAGTATCTGTCTTTAGAACCTTCCTATTTGGTAATCTCCACCTCCTATTTGTAACATAGGCTGACTATCAGTTTAAAAAAAATGACAACGCTCCACCAGAGACACTGAATTCAGTTCACAGGCTGAGTTGTACTTGACACATGAAATGCAAGAACATATCAGCACCCGATATCAACCAGGTATCCTAGCATTGGACTGTATTCATTACCAGTTATTAATCTGCTAATTAATAATAATTTGGTCTATAAAGCATTGGGAAATACTGAAAATGCCCATTACAATTCCCCAGAGTGTAATCTAGTTCTAAATTCTAACAAAGGGTGTTCAATTTACTACAACAGTGGCTTTCTAAATTTTTGTGGATTAAATTGTTGCCAAGCCGCTAATTGAATAATCAACTAATCCTCTCAACTCTAACCAGTATTGGGAAATCTGAAATGATACCCAGCTCTAGCATGTTCAGATATTTAACATTCCAGGATCAAATTTAGAGCAAGGTGTTGATGGATGCTATTGTTCTACAATCCAACATACAACAGAAAGAAAAGAAAGAAAAAGACTGTGTACAGTGGTAGGACAACAACCACAGAAAACAACAGAGATTGTTTTAAAAAATATGTTTACTAGCTTTTGTGTTTTCAAAAGGTTAGACATTAATAACGTGAAATACAAGAGGCACTTTCCATTTACTCAGGCAATTCATTGACTAAGTGAGCTTTGGTGCTGCATTTCAGAACATTATAATCCAGTTTTAATGTACTGTGTTGTAAATGTTGCCATATATTTTCTGTTGGCTTTGCTGAGATTTATTGCCACATTTTGATCAGGTAGTTAAGGGTGCCCCAATCAATAATCCGCCGATTGTTGACAGCTGATATTCCTTCTAAATAATTTGATCAGTGTTCTCTATAAAGTGTGTGTGTGTGTGTGTGTGTGTGTACAGATGTTTTGCACACATCGGGCCTGTCATCCTGTCTGAACAGCTCAATTGGTAAATTAATATGTTGACTGTAAATTAACCTACTGGCTGCAATGTGTAAGTGGTCAAAAATGTTCTCATGGTTAATTGATTAACAATTACAGGCAGTATATGCAAAATACTAGAATAATATATGCAATATTAGTGGTGGGGAAAATATTGTGGTAATATTGTATTGATACATAAAAGTCAACAGAGCACCCTCCTCTCCTGCCCTAGTTTGTCTGGCCCTGTCCTGCTTGGCTCAACACCAGGTTAACCCCAAAACTAAAGTATTGTGTTGATAGATGGAAGTCCATGATCCATTTTCAATTAAATAAATTATCCTCATAATCTCTCACTTCAAGATGTGTGAATGAAATCTCTGACCAGGGTGAAAACTATATCTTATTAGATAAAACAGATGATGAAGAATTGCAAGATATCGCAATATATCTTATTGCAACATATATACAATCCCCCCCCCCCAAGCTATTGGAACAGTGAGGCCATTTCCTTTATTGTTGCTGTACACTGAAAACATTTGGGTTTGACATCAAAAGATGAATATGAGACCAGATATCAGTATTTCAGCTTCTATTTACATCTAGATCTGTTTCACAACTTAGCAGATAACATAGTTTGTTTGAACCTGCCCATTTTTCAAGTGAGCAAAATTACTGGAACATGTGACCAACAGGTGTTTTTTGTTGTCCAGGTGTGTCCTGTTACATTAATTATTCAAACAATAAATAGCGTGGAATGTCTACTCTTTGGGTAAGCTAGCTTTGGGTTTTTCCTGTGCAGACAGCGTTTATTTATTCATTCATTCATTGTCAATTTCCCCACTGTGGGACTAATAAAGGAATATCTTATCTTATCTTATCTTATTCATTTAAAAGGTGGAACCAACATGCAGAGCAGAGAGCTGTCTATGTCACAAAAGCAATTTTGAAGCTGAAAGAAGATGGAAAACCAGTCAGAACCAATGAACAAACAATGCCCTGAAGAAGAAAGAAGCCCCTGGTGTACTGAGCAACAGATGTGGAACTGGTAGACCAAGGAATACATCAGCAGCGGATGACAGAATCATTGGGTGAACAGTAAAGAAAAACCCTAAAACAATTGTCGGTGACATCAGCGCATCAGAGGGCAGGTGTAACGTTATTGCATTGAACAGATTAATAATGAATCATGAATTAATAGCAAAATTCATATTCACAATTAATAATCTCAAATGATTAATTATGACACACATTATCATAAAATGTGATAATAATGTGTGTGTAATGTTCAGATATTACCCACAATTAACTTATAACTGATATAACAATATCAGGATTTACCTGGGAGCCACCCAGTTTTATAAAAACAGGGAAAAATAATCAAATTTGATATTAATCAATTGAGTCTCATAATCTCAGGGTTGCTACAGAGTTCTTGGCTTGGTGAACAGTTTGAACACACACACACACACACACACACACACACACACACACACACACACACACACACACACACACACACACACACACACATATATATATATATACGCGTATATATATATATATATATGTGTGTGTGTATATATATATATATATATATATATATATATATATATATATATATATATATATATACACACACACACACACACACACATATGTATATATATATATACACACATATGTATATATGTATATACGTATGTATGTATGTACGTGTATATATATATATACACACACACACACACACAAAATCAAGTAATCAAGTAGTTCTTTATAAAATGGAGTATTTGACTATGTGACTACACTACTAACAGGAATATATTTGAATGGATGATAAAACAATAAAATCGAATAAAGAATAGTTAAAGGAAAACAACAAATACAAATACAAAACATTTATGGATAGACCAAATTAGAGATGACCAGGTTAGTTCAGTGACTGATATCTCTCTGACTGGATTTAATGCTTGTATATCAACGAAATTTACTTTTAGTATTAATATACCATTGAAACAACAAAGAGTATAAGAAGCACCAGGGAAGACTGAGAAGCAATTTCACGTTATAAATTGTGACGTGGTCTAATTCAGGTTTAGAATTTGTGGATGGATTCCCTAATTCTTCCTGTGTCTAACATTAATTGCTAAGTTTGTAACTGATCTTGGTTATTAGTTGACTATGAATTGGTTCATTAGTCTTTCTCTTTCTCTTCTGGAAATACATCTATACATCACCCTTGCTGAGGAGATGGTAGATGGAGGTTGTTCTGTCTGGAGCAGAGTGGCAGCAAGTTCTGACTGGAACACGGCAGTTTAGATCTTCTGGATTGAGGCGTTTCTCTCCCTCAGTGGCTCTCTTTGGTGTCCTCAGGCACCCTCGTTTTTGGATGGTTGGCATGTCACCTCGATGCATGTTTCCAACTTCATCTCTCTCTGTCTCTCTCTTTGAATCTAGTGGGGGGGGGGGGGTGAAAAAATGGCACCCCCCCACTCGATTCAAAAGATTCTGGACCTAAAGTCTGTCTGTAAGTCTCTCTTCACAATGGCTGGGATTCACCAGCACGCAGCGGAGCTGCTTCAGGCTTCAGCAGCTGGCTGTTTCAGCCGTCAGGGCAGAGTGGCAACAACAAACAACAACAAAATTGTTGTAAATAAATAGAGCTCAGACGAACAGAGACACAGCATAGCCAAATTGGTTCAAGTCCTAAGGTTCAGAGCCTCCTTTCAGGTAAGGTGGGTGCCGGTATCAGTAAACAGAGTTGATTATCACGAAACTAATTCTACATGTTCTGAGCATGTGTAAGAAAATTAGGCAATTTATATATGGTTCAGTCTACATAAAATGGTGTAACACACTTCAACTAGATTAAAATATATATCAGATATAAGATTAACTAGGCATTAGTGTGCACCCAACCTATAATACTCAAGTTATACTTACGTATAAGATACACATGTAAAGGTATTGATGCAGCCAGATATCATCAAATGATTAGCATAAAAGAGAAGGTTTCTGTCTACAACCTGCAACTATTTTAACTTGCTTTGGTTGAATTTGTTATGTCAACAACCTCCGGCCACTAGAACACGTTAGTGAAGCATAACACATCAATTCATGTACACTGTAATGTTAGAATTAGATTGTTCTGCCTCCATAATGTATCTGTATTTCACCACTTCTCTGCCAGAGAAAGACCAAGTATTTGACCTGTTGACCTGTAACTCAAACCATCATCTGGTCAGGACCATACTGGGTTGTTATCTAGTGAATTTCACCAGGCTGGTTGTAAATGAAGAGTCTCACCACTTAGAGCCCTGAGAGGTCAAACAAACAGTTTCTAGAAGGATGTAAAAGTTAAGATGTGTACTGTGGATTCGTCAATATTTTCATTATCACATTTCATATTCTTCATCTTTCTGTCATCATCCGCTACACAGGAGTGAAGGAATGACAATCCACCGTTCAAGAAGACTTCAGGTACAAAAGTGGCTACACCAGAAGATGATAACCACTCATTAGCAATAAGAAGAGGAAGAACAGACAGGAATCAGAGTAAAAGTGCAGAGACTGGGCTTAAAAGTTCTGGGACAAAGTTTTCTGGACTGATAAGACAAAGATGAACCTTTACCAAAGTGATGGACAGGCTAATGTGTGGAGAAAGCAAGGCTCTACTCATCATCCTAAACACAGCAGCTCATCTTTTGAATCCCGGTGGAGGTAAAGTCATGGTTGGGCTGCATGGCTTCTTCTGGGATGGATCATTGATCTTCACTGATGATGTAACACATGATGGTAAAATGAACTCAAAAGTCTACAGAAACATTTTGTCTGCCAATTTAAAGAGAGATTAACCAATTTGATCAGGAGATCCTTCAACATGCAGCAAGACAACGACTCAAAACAAACTGCCAGAACAACCAAGGAGTTCATCAGGGGAAAGAAGTGGAAGGTTTTAGACTGGACAAGTTAATCTGCAGACTTAAGATCTATTGAGCAGCATTTTACCTGCTAAAGAGGAGACTGAAGGGAGAAACCGCCTGAAACAAACAAATGAAAGAGGCTGTGGTGACAGACTAGAAAAGCATCACAAAAGAAGATTGTAAAAGTTTGGTGATGTCAATGGGTCACAGGCTTGATGCAGTTATTGCATAGCAAAGGATTTACAACTGTTATTATTCAAATTAAGCTATTTTAAGTTTATCTGTTCCTATACTTTTGCTCACCTAAACGTTTGGTGTTCCATTACAAAAAGGGGCTACATCTAGATGTAAATACCTGGAAACAGAAGCTAAACTGCTGATATCTAGTCTCATATTCATCTTTTGATGACAAACCCAAATGTTTTTAGTGTACAGTAAAAATAAAGGAATTGGTCTCACTGTTCCAATAGTTTTGGGGAATGTATACAGTATATATTAGATAGATCACATATATACAGTATTATTACCGCCGCCAAGAGGGTTATGTTTTTGCCGGCGTTTATCTGTCTGTTTGTTACCTCCACTAAGGAGGTTATGTTTTTGCCGGCGTTTATCTGTCTGTTTGTTACCTCCACTAAGGAGGTTATGTTTTTGCCGGCGTTTATCTGTTTGTTTGTTTGTGTTCAAGATAACTCAAAAACTTATGGACGGATTTTGGGTGTGTCGAAAATGGGTGTGTCAAAAATGTGAAAAGGAAGAACTGATTTAATTTTGGAGGTGATCGAGAAGAAATCCTGGATTGTGGATCACTTTGAAATTTTCGTTAACATCGGGGTAAATGGGACCCAAAAAATTGTTTCTCAATATCTCTGGTAATTGTTGCCCAAAGCTCATGAAATTTAAGTCAGGGATTTACAATGTGTACTTCTATCACATCCCAAAGGCTGATCCAGATCTGATCCAGATGGCGGATTTTATAGCAATTTATATAAAAAATGGGGGTACTCTTACATTTTGGCCTAATGTGCATTTAATATTAGAGGTTAATTTTTCTAACAAGCGGCATCGTGTAGCTGAGACAATTCAGCATCTGAAGTATGTCAACGAATTTGATCTAGCTTTAATACTTGAGGAGACAGATCCAGAAGAAACCGCCAGGGGGGAAACTATGGTGCTTGGCGGAGGTCTGCGCTCTCTGAGTGCTTTTCTAGATTAGAGTTTGAGATCCTGTTTTTCAGAAACCAATTCTACACTCACTGTCGATAGGGTTAGAAAATGTGGGCTAAACCTTCCCAGATTTTGATGTCCCAGTGAGTTGCTTTTTACAGTGAGCAGTGGTATTAATGTCATATTTGACCTATTTTTTTTAATTAAAATTATTACTTTTATCCTTTGGCATACGACAGTGTTTCATATCGGGAGACATTTCTTTTTGCTTACAATACATGTAATAGCAGTGGTATCAGAAGCCATAGCAAAAATTATAGAGGTCATGTCCATTTATCATAACATATATAAGTCGATAATGCAGTCATCATGACTCGCCTACCAATGGTTGTTTTAATTATGAGCAAGTATCCATGGTATAAGCAGTCCAGTAATTCACTCAGATTCTTGCGATTGTTGCACTCCATTGAAGTAAATCCACTGGCCTTGTGCATGATTTGTTGATATCCATGCAGCTCATGTACCCCACATACAAATAAACAGCGCCCACCCTCCCTCCATGCCATCAATGCAGCTGGTCATTTTGTGTCATCTGGCAGACTTTTGCCTGCAGAAACACAGAGCTGGTTGAAAATCAGATCAAGTTTTTCTTGAATGAATTAGGGACCACTGACATCCATGCACATCTCCTCCCATAGTTGCCGCTAGGGACACATGCTGTACGTAGGGCACCAAGTGCTGGAGGGGCCACAAACAGCCTGGCCATAAACCTGGCATTTGCCACTGAGGTGTTGTGGACCTCACAGCAAAGGCAGCTCAAATTTGGAATGATATTTACCCCCTTTCCCATTATGCTAGCATGACATGTCTGGTATCAACACATCCATTGCATCCATTGAAAAAAGATTCATGGGAAATCACTGTATGTCCACTATCTGATGCCTGCAGGATGAGTCGTCTAACTGAAACCATTTTACAGAAGAAAAACGACAGGAATTTTATATAAAAACACAGATTATTTTAACATATATTTGGTATAGAACAAGATAAATTAATACAAATTAAATTAACACG
Source organism: Pterois miles (assembly GCA_947000775.1). Lineage (NCBI taxonomy): Eukaryota > Metazoa > Chordata > Actinopteri > Perciformes > Scorpaenidae > Pterois > Pterois miles. The sequence goes on along the minus strand of CAMQGK010000200.1, from coordinate 1,564,772 downwards.
GACACAGGATGAAAACTGGGAAAATGTATTTTCGTTTCACTGGGTCTTTAAAGAATTATAAAAATAGAGAAAGCAGACCGACAGTATCACAAAACACAACTCACTGGAGCAAAGTTCCACCTGTCTTTGTGAAGCAGAAATATAGTCCTGACTGGCTCGTGCCATGTCCATAGCAGAAAAGCTGCTGTGTGTGGTATGGAAACTCCTTGTTGCTAATCATCAACAGTCCTTCAGGTAACCAACAGCTACCATCTGGCTTCTTTAGCCAGTACTAGAAAAGATGGAGTGATGGAACAACAAACCCCTCCCTGTGCCAACTGGAGGCAGTGGCTCAGCTTGCTGGTTGCACACACGGACGCATGCATGCACGCAGCATGACTGTCTGCCTGGCTGTAAAGGATGTTGATGACATGGCTGCTGGGAATATGATCAAAATTTGCATATGGCCAGTTTTTAAGACTACTGGGAGCCAATCAGAATGGAGCTCATAGCAACAGAGTTGTAATTGGTTGTGTGGAGCCGCTCAGGCCAATCATGGTTGTGGGCTGCAGATTCAGATGGCAGTGTTTCATTGCATTGACTCTATACAGAAGACAAAGCCAGCAGTACCACAGTGTGATAATTACACACACCACATCTTACCGCAGCACATAAGGAAACACACACACCTTCCACCTAGTGCTCAGACACAACGCTGCTCTTTATTAAACTAGACAACAGCTCATTGTGGGTGTTGCTATGACAACCAGTCGTCTATTTTTAAGTTGTGCCACTAATCAATTCCTCTTCTGCTGTCGCCTGAGGGGTGGGGGTGTACATGTTCATGTGAGGGTGGAGGGTACTGATGTTGGGGGGGCAGTGGTAGGGGGCAAAGGGGAGGAGGAGGGGTGAGTGTGCAGTTGGAGACAAAGAGGATGGCAAAAGAGAGAAACAGTGCTGAGGATTCATCTTATATCAACACACACAACAGCAGAGGTCTTCATCCACGTTAATGTCTGAATGCTTCCACGCCAACCAAACTGTCTGTTCATCAATTAGCCACCAAACATTTACTGCTTACAGCCTCTCCAGAGTAACGACTGTTGGTCAGACTAAATAAGACATCCCTTTATGTTCTTAGAGCTTATGTCATTCATCATTCATTCATTATCCATAACTGCTTATGTCATTCATGAATGCGGGTCGTGAATGCTGATCACAGTTGTCTTTGGGATAAGGCAGTCACAGTCACACAAGCACTTCTAAGTCACCAATGAACTTAACCTGCATGTCCTGCATGTCTTTGAACTGTGGGAGGAAACTGGAGAAAACCCACGCTAAGAACATGCAAACTCCACACAGCAGGGCCCCAAGCTGTATTCAAACCTGCCACCCCACAGCTGTGAGGCGACAGTGCTAACCACTGCACCACTGTGCAACCCTTCTTTTATCATTCTTCCTGTGTGTTATTTTTGATATTTTATTTATTTACTACATGCAAAGATTACATTTTCATAGTCTGGATCACGTGTCAAACTCAAGGCCCACGGGCCAAATGAGGCCCAGCACCTCATTTTATGTGGCCCGCGAGGGCTTGCAAAGAATATATTCTGATTATAATACAAATCTATATCGCTTTACAGATGTACGGTGTCCTTAAACTGTATGTGCCACAATGCATCTCAATTTTTTTACAGTTGTGCTCAAAAGTTTACATATCCTGGCAGAATTTATGATTTCTTGGCCATTTTTCAGAGAATATGAATGATAACACAAAAACTTTTTTTCCACTCATGGTTAGTGGTTGGGTGAAGCCATTTATTGTCAAACACCTGTGTTTACTCTTTTTAAATCCTAATGACAACCAAAGCTTCCCCATTTTCCTCCAGTATTTTCTGATAACATGCTGCATTCATCTTGCCATCAATTTTGACCAAGTTTCCTGCCTTTGTAGCTCACACATTCTCAAAACATCAACAATCTGCCTCTGTGTTTCACAGTGGGAACAGTGTTCCGTTCATCATCGGCCTTGTCGACTCCTCTCCAAAAATAGTGTTTATGGTTGTGGCCAAAAAGTTCAATTTTGGTCTCATCACTCCAAATTATTTTGTTCCAGAAGTTTTGAGGCTTGTCTGTCTCTGTGCTGTTTGGCGTATTGTAAGCGGGCTACTTTGTGGCATTTGCGTAGTAATGGCTTTCTTCTGGCGACTCGACCATGCAGCCCATTTTTCTTCAAGTGCCTCCGTATTGTGCATCTTGAATCAGTGCAGCACTGGATGAAAGATGCGAGGGTCTGTCGGGAGCACAGAAACTCAAAGACCTTTTGTGCACACACATTGATTACAAGCAAATAGGTCACAGGATGGTTACCTTTAGCTGCCATTCAAACCTTTTTGTGTCAGCTTGTGTGCATGTTATCAGGCCAAAATCACCAGGGTATGGAAACTTTTGATCAGGGTCATTTGGGAGTTTATGTTGTCATTATGATTTAAAAAGAGTAAACACAGCTGTTTGACAATAAATGCCTTCATCCAACCAATAACCATCAGTGGAAAAAAAAGTTTTTGTGTTATCATTCATATTTTCTGAAAAAATGGCCAAGAAATCATAAATTCTGCCAGGATATGTAAACTTTTGAGCATCTCAATTTTACTGGTTTCCAGCAGCGCCGCTCTAGCCGAGTGATGGGATTGTAAGAAAAAATATATAGTAGTACCAAAATGTCCAAGAAGAGAAAAGTTAATGCAGAGGGAAGGAAATTTAATGAGACAGAAAGCAAATACATTTGTGCTTAATGGAGACAAGCTGGTCTTTCCTATGAGGCAGTGGTAAAACACTGTAATGTACCACACATGATCTCAGCTGATCAGCTGTTGGAACACAAACAGTTTATATGCCACAGACTGGATGTTAGATCAGAGCACATTGATCTGTTGAACTATAGTTCCGCCCCTCTCAACTCCGACCACAAAGTTAATGGAATAAATTGAGTTTGATAACTGTGTGCTGGTAAAAAAAAAATAGACCGTTATTATTGAATTGAGAATTATTTTGATCTTTGATGGATCAGTAAAGATGAGAGTTTCTTAATCTCATAAATTCATGGATTTATTATAATCACAAATAGAAGTGTGTGTGTGCCCACATACAGTGTTTTTGTGTCTATGTACATGCATATATATCGATGCACAAGCACATGTTTTTGCTACTGAACTCATCTTTAGTGTGAATGCTGTTCAACTTCAACTATTCTGTATGTTTTTTGGACATTAACTGCTCCTGCGTACTTTCAGCTACAGAGACCGTTCAACTATCAAAATATTCAGCTCTTTACGGATATTAGTGCTGACTTTTATTGTTTCAACTATTTATACTGATATTGATACAGCTTTTTGATATCTTTTACAGTTTGTCCACAATCACAGTTTAAGTTTTATGCTTTTTCTGTGTTTATAATGGGTGTGTATCGTGTGGAATGATCAGAGCTAGAGCGATTTTCAGCAATGTTTTGCAATTAATTTCAGTTATCCACATTTACACACATTTTCAGCAGGACATGCATTTCCTAGTTAAAAAAAATGTACAATATTTCTGCTTGCAATTACTTTTCCTTAACTTCTGCTTTCAGAGTTAGTTAGATATATTTATTTAGTCTTACAACCGGCCCTTTGAGGGCTGCTTTCTCCTACATTCATGAAACTTTCATATCACCTGTTTAAACAGTTGTAATTACAAAAAAAAAAAAAATAACTGTGCGAGAATATGCTAAATTTATCTAATACTTCAAGAGCATTGATTGTAAATTTTAAATTGACAAAGCCCTCCTTAAAAATAAAGCTCTTTATTCATAGGCAATAACTTTCAAATATAAATTGGGTACACATAATGCAAAAAAATAGCTAAGCCATAACTTGTATATGAACTGTCTAGATTATGTCCTCCTCAAGAGTAAGGTATTTCTTGTAGAGAGAAATTGTGTCAGCTGGTAATACAGTTCTCAAGTCACAGTGACTGGAGTCTGGTGGGTCCAGGATAGGTTTGTGACAGTAGTCTGTTACCTGTGTTACACACTGGCACGCACTGATTACATTACATACACCATAATTTCTTTTTTTTATTTTCACAGAAATAAAAGCAATACTTGGGAAACCTTCCTCACTGTCACATCCCTAGTCCAGTCATTCAGATGACCTGTAAAACATGACAAATTCAGTGTTATACGGGTGGGTATATGTATGTATTTGGGTTATACAGTTATCTAATAATATCTGACAGTAAGACAGTAAGTATGACAGGAGGAAACATTTACTACAACTTCATCATCTTACATGTGTACTTATGGCAGCAGCTAAGAAATGAATTACACTGACCATTTGACTGGAGTGTAACTTGTGTTGTCTATACAACAAGCTTGTAAACTCAGTATAAGGTAAATAAATATTGTCAGAAGTAACCTCTATTTTATCACTATGGGAAACTGGGCACGTTTCAGCATTTATTTTACTGAAGATCATTCCAAACAGCATATTATTAAGAAAATTACATTATATGCAGGAGTCTTTGAACTGTACAGGACTGACTGTTTAGGGTAGCAATGTTTCCATCAACAAAACTTAAGATTTAACTTAACATTAACACTTCCTTCATTTCCTTCTTTGGTTGCATGCAGCTTTGTAAAACGTCCTTTGCTGCTTTTGTATCTTAGCTAGCAGCTCCTCGGCTGTCCTCTCCTTCTCCTCTCCAGACAGGTTTTTGTATTTTTCTTCATGTTTTGTCTCAACGTGACAGTTCAAGTTGTATTCTTTAAGTACAGCCATGTTGCAAAGTAAGCACACAGCTTTATCGCCAACCTCTGCGAAAAAATACTTAGCAGTCCATGACTTATTATAGACGTGCCGCCTCAGCAAGTGACGCGACTTCAAATATCACTAACATCAATTTACCTCAATGTCAAGTGTTATAGGAAGAAACGCACTAACAATGCATGAGCAATTCAAAACAAAAGCTGTGCAACATGCTAACATTGTCAGTAAAGATAAGATAAGATATTCCTTTATTAGTCCCACAGTGGAGAAATTCACAACAGTGAAGTAAAGTACAACAGTCTGCTAAATAAACAGTCACAACGCAATATAAAAATCGCAAACTTACTTTATGTAGTAGCTCACAGACAGCCGGTACAATCCATTTTGAGTGGAGTGAATCCTGCCCTCTGCTGACCCAGCATATACATATTTATTAGGTTTGAGAGGGTTCATAAAATTCACGGTTTGGTTCGGTTCACGGTTTGGGGTCACGGTTTTCAGTTCAGTTCGGTACAGTTATGGTACAGAAGGAGGCCAACATCCAACTTCAATTTGAACATGCATTTCATTTATTTGACAAAATAAGTCAACAACTGTTTGTCTTCACAACAGCAGACTAACATCAAGAACAAAACACTTCATTGTCACATCTTATGGCTGGTCTTCTGATCTAAAAGAAATGTGCCACTGTGTTATTTAAAAAGAATTACTAAATAAAAACTACCAGTAGTCATCAACAAAACGGTCAGCACCAGGTCAGCCAGCTAAACAACAGTAACATATACTAGGCCAGCACCATATGAGGAAAACCTGCCATGTGCAATAACACTGCTGAATATTGCAATGACGATATGACTTGTGATAAATGTGCATATGTGCATATTAGCTATACTTATGTCAGCCCGGTTGTTTTTAAATTCAGAACCAGATTAGAATTGAATATGTAAAGTACAATTAGGACACTTTCTTTCTAGAGCAGCAACAGTAATGTTTACAACAGCAAAGTCACCATAGAAACTCATTAATATCTCACTGGAAACAATCTATCAATGAAATACATTATATTCCTGAGTGAAGTTTATGAAGACTGAAGAACACAAACATCAGACAGTATCAGTTCATCCTCCTTCCTTGATTTCTAGTGTGCCAATAAACGCAACGAAAAAAATACACAATCGTTCTCACAACCTATTTCAAATGAACTGAGCAGCACATGAACAAACCGAACCGTGACTAGCGAACCATGTAGATGTGGTCAAGACAATTTGCTGAAGTTCAAACTGAAAGAAACAGGATTTACACACAGACAGAATTGTTGGTACCCTTCGGTTAAGGAAAGAGAAACTCACAATGGTCACAGAAATAATTTGAATCTGACAAAAGTAATAAATAAAAATTCCATAAAATTTAACCAATGAAATTCAGACATTGCTTTTCAACCATGCTTCAACAGAATTCTTTAAAAAAAAAAAACCTCATGAAACAGGCCTGGACAAAAACATTTTGTTACACAACTTTTTGAGGCAATCACTGCAATCAAATGATTCCTGTAACTGTCAATGAGACTTCTGCGCCTCTCAGCAGGTATTTTGGCCCACTCCTCATGAGCAAACTGCTCCAATTGTCTCAGGTTTGAAGGGTGCCTTGTCCAGACGGCATGTTTCAGCTCCTTCCAAAGACGCTCAATAGGATTTAGGTCAGGGCTCATAGAGGGCCACTTCAGAACAGTCCAATGTTTTCCTCTTAGCCATTCTTGGCTGTTTTTAGCTGTGTGAACATAGAGCTGATGTGCCTTGGCAAAATGTTCCATTTTTGTCTCATCTGTCCAGAGGACTTTGTGGCTTGTCAACATATAGTTTGGCAAATTCCAGTCTGGCTTTTTTATGATTTGTTTTCAACAATGGTGTCCTCCTTGGTCATCTCCCATTAAGTCCACTTTGGCTCAAACAACGACGGATGGTGCAATCTGACACTGATGTTCCTTGAGCTTGAAGTTCACGTCCCTGGCCACGTCCAGGGAGGTTGGCTACAGTCCCATGTTTTTATCTTCTTATCTTAAATTTATGAATTATATGTGCAACTGTAGTCACAGGAACATCAAGCTGCTTGGAGATGGTCTTTTCAAGGGGTACCATCATTTTTGTCCAGGCCTGTTTCAGGAGTTTATTTTTAAAAATAATTATGTTAAAGCATGGTTGAAAAGCAATGTCTGTCTTTCATTGGTTAAATTTCATAGACTTTTTTTATTTATTATTACTTTTGTCAAGTTATTTCTGTGACCATTGTGAGTTTTCTTTCATTAACCGAAGGGTACGAAAGGTACGATTTTGTCCATGTGTGTAAGTGACTTTGAATGTGGCATGGTTGTTGGTGCCAGACAGGCTGTTCTGAGTATTTCAGAAAATGCTAATCTACTGGGATTTTCATGCACAACCATCTCTAGGGTTTACAGAGACTGATTCGAAAAATACCTGTATCTATAGTAAATAAAATAAGTTGTGTGGACGAAATGTCTTGTTGATGTGAGAGGTCAGAGAATGGGCAGACTGGGTAGAGATGATAGAAAGGAAACTCAAATAACCACTCCTTACAAACAAGGAGTACAGAATACTACCTCTGAACACACAACATGTGGAACCTTGAAGAAGATGGACTACAGCAGCAGAAGACCACACGGTGCCACTGCTGTCAGCTAAGAACAGGAAACTGAGACTACAATTCGCACTGGCTCAAAAAAATTGGACAAGAGATTATTGGAAAACGCTGCCTGGGCTGACGAGCGTCAATTTCAGCTGTGCCATTCAGATGGCAGGGTCAGAATTTGGCATAAACAACATGAAAACATGGATCCATCCTGCTTTGTATCAATGGTTCAGGCTGCTGCTGCTGCTGGTGGTGTAATGGTGTGGGGGATATTTTCTTGGCACACTTTGGACCCCTTAGTACCAGTTGAGCATTGTTTAAATGCTGCAGCCTACCTGAGTATTGTGCTGACCATGTCCATCCCTTTATGACCACAGTGGACCATCTTCTGATGGCTACTTCCAGCAGGATAATGCACCATGTCAAAGCTCATATCATCTCAAACTGGTTTCTTGAACATGACAATAAGTTCACTGTACTCCAATGGCCTCCACAGCCACCAGTCAACAGATCTCAATCAAATAGAGCACCTTTGGGATGTGGTGGAACGGGAGATTCGCATCATAGATGTGCAGCCGACAAATCAGCAGCAATTACGTGATGCTGTCATGTCAATATGGACCAAAATCTCTGAGGAATGTTTCCAACACCTTGTTGAAAGTATGCCACGAAGAATTAAAGCAGTTCTAAAGGCAAAGGGGTGTCCAACCTTTTAATAGCAAGGTGTACTTAATTATGTGGCTGGTGAGTGTAAATACTGCCACTATGTTCACACTACCACAGCTATTAACTCACCACCGCACGTTAGCTTGGTGGCTAAAAGCAAATAGTAAACACGTGTAAGTAAATTACTTTAGTTCCTTTCAGTCAGCAGTGATCAGTGGTTGTTCGGGGAGTTTATTGTGAAGGGAGGAACAGTAGCAGTGAGGTGGTGATGTACAGTTATTGACAAGGGTCTTAACTACAGAGCCTCTATGTTATCAATATATTGACCTCATAAAGTTTAGGAGCGACGTAACCCTCGGCTACACAAGCTGAAACTAAAGCTGGCAGTAGGCTCTGTAGTCTGACTGTTTAGGTTAGTTTGTCATGTATCTTAGCTGTAAACCCATCAGCTGTCTGAGACAAAGCTGCTCCTCCTCTCCCAGCGGGACCTGTAGTGGTTCACATCAGCAGAGGGAGGAGGACAGAGGACAGGAGGACAGAGGACAGGAGGAAGGACTGATACTGATGGCAGGTGTGTTCTGACTACTATTTAACATGAGCCTGAAAGATTGATTCTGTCAAGACTGAGTCTGAAGGGTGATGGCTTAATTCTAAACACAACCACATCCCCAATTACAAGAGGGTGTGCACACTTATGCAACATCATTATTTCCATTTTTTATTTTTATTTTTTCCCCCTAAAAGATTTCAGTTTGTTTTTCAATTGAATTGTTATGGGGTTATAGGTTACAGGTTATAGGTCACATTTAAGGTGGAAAAAGTTCTGAAGTGATTCATCATGGCATTTTAACAGGGGTGTGGAGTCTTTTTCTATCCACTGTATGTATTGCAATGTACAGAATGTGTCTCCAGTCAAGAGATATTTATATCTACATGCATCTTTCAGCTTTTTTTGGACAATAATATCAATATTGTCTTTTTCCTCAAAGCAATATTGTCAGTAGAAAAATTTCAATATCAATTAAACCTAGCTGCAACTAATAACTACTACTACTTTCACGGTAAACCAGCAAAATTTGTGGTGGATAGTATTACCTTTTCAAATATGAATTTCAAAAAATGAAATCATTAAAACTGTGGTTGGTTACTGCTAGTGTTTTGCAAGCCCTGTGTAATGTTGGGAGAGAAAATAACCAACCATGTGTGTAACCACATCGTGCACGGTTGTTTCTGTTTACTAAAAAGATAATGTGTTTTTGCGGTTTCCGCACGCCAAGCCTGGCAGCCTGTAATGTTAGCGAGTGTGTTTGACAGAAAGAGAGAGAGAGAGGGAGCAAGTGTCACATACAGTCGCCTCCAAAACTATCGCAACAGTGAGGCCAATTCCTTTACTTTTGCTGTGCATTGAAAAAAAATTGGGTTTGACATCAAAAGATGAATATGACACAAGAGATCAGTATTTCAGCTTCTATTTCCAGGTTTTTACATCAAGATTTGTTACACAACTTATAAGACATCACTTTTGGTTTGAACACACCCATTTTCAAGTGAGCAAAATTATTGGAATGTGACTGACAGGTGTTGATTGTTGTCCAGGTGTGTCCTATTACATTCATTATTCAAGCAATAACTAGCACTGAATGCCTACTCTCAGTTTCAGCTTTGGGTTTTGCCTGTGCAGATTGCATTTATAGTTAAAAAGGTGTAATCAACATGAAGACCAGAGAGCTGTCTGTGGAAGAAAAGTTGAGAGAAGACGGAAAATCAATTAGAGCCATTGAACAAACATTATCCATAGCCAGTACAACCATTTGGAACATCCTGAGGAAGAAAGAAACCACTGGTGTACTGAGGAACAGACGTCTAACCGGTAGACCAAGGAAAACATCAGAAAGCTGTAAAGAAAAACCCTAAAACAACTGTCAGTGACATCACCAACAACCTCCAGAGGGCAGGAGTGAAGGAATCACAATCCAAAAGTAGAGGTCGACTGCTATGGGTTTCTTATTGCAGATGCCATTGTTTTACAGAATTAGGACAGCCGATGGCTGATATATTATGCTGATATTTTTTTGCCGATATCTTTGGCTAGTTTTCTTTTTTCTCCCTCTCATAAAAGATAACACTTTAATAATAAATGACACACAACATTTCTAAACCTTTTTGAACAACACTGGTATATTTTGTTCAATCTGCATTTTGTGTCTGCATGGTTTCTCCCAGTTAGGATGTTCTTCCCACACACTCTTGCAAAGGTTAACCCACTGAGCTACATCTATTGAGGTCTGTTGTTAGAATGGCAATTTGACATGAGGGACAGAGTCACATATCTTCTACAGGAACAACACTGGGCTAGCCGTAGATGCGGCTGCTTGCTAATCGACTTAATATGCTCAGGCATTGGCCAATACAGATTATGAAAAAATGTCAAAATAATGCCTCTCGTACAGAGGCTACACCAGAAGATGATAACTACTCATTAGCAATAAGAAGAGGACAGACTGGAATTAGACAAAAAGTACAGAGACAGAGCTCAAAAGTTCTGGGACAAAGTTCAAAGTGATGGAAAGGTGTGGAGAAAGAAAGGATCTGCTCATGATCTCAAACATGTATGCTCATCTGTGAAACACAGTGGAGGTAATGTCATTGTTAGGCTGCATGGTTTCTTCTGGGACAGATCGTTGATCTTCATTGATGATGTAACACATGATGGCAGCGGCAAAATGAACTCAGAAGTCTACAGAAACATTTTGTCTGCCAATTTAAAGCGAGATGAACCAAACTGATCAGAACATCCTTCATCATGCAGCAAGACAACGACCCAAAACACACTGAGAACAACCGAGGAGTTCATCAGGGGAAAGAAGTGGAAGGTTTTAGACTGGACAAGTTAATCTGTAGACTTAAACCCTATTGAGCAGCATTTTATCTGCTGAAGAGACGACTGAAGGGAGACCCCCCCCCTTCTGAAATAAACATCAATTTAAAGAGGCTGTGGTGAAAGACTGGATAAGCACCACAGAAGAAGAATGTAAAAGTTTGGTGATGTCACTGGGTCGCAAGCTTGATGTAGTTATTACAGGCAAAGGATTTACAACTAAATGCTAAATATTATTCACTTCAATCTAAGTCTGTCTGTTCCTATACTTTTCCTCACCTAAAAATCTGGTGTTACGTTACAAACGATGCTATCTTCTCAGTTGTGTAACCAATATAAATGTAAATACCTGGAAATAGAAGCTGAAATACTGATCTCGTCTAATATTCATCTTTTGACATCAAACCCAAATGTTGCAAATGCAAAAATAAAGGAATTAGCCTGGATGTTCCAATACTTTAAGAGAGGACTATATGTTGTGGACCAAGATGAGTATGACCATGTGTTATAGCTGTGAACGTAGCAGTAGCAGCGTGTGTACAGTAGGGATGTCAAAAATGAACCGTTTAACCATAACCAACATTAGAATTTCAACCAATTAACAGTTCAACGATTATAAGAAATATAAATAATTAAAAATCTGAGCAAAACTCAGCAGCTTGTCACTTTAAGGAAAATAGCTGGTCCACCATTACAGCCCACCATAACAGAGCCTGAGCCAGTATTGCAAGATACAAGAAGTTGGCTCAGGTCTTGAGCTGTGGAGTTTTAGCATTTATTCACACATGCGGTCTGTCAGACTGTATGTGTGTGACAACGGCAGGCATGAAGCCATCAGCAACGCTAAAGCTGTGAATGTAGCACAAACACACAAATGGTCTGTCGGACACTCACTATCGTTAGACTGCGCGACAGAGTATTGTTACGCCGGGCATACACACAGCTGACAACCTGTTAAACTAAAAAATGTAGTGGCCGTCTTTCACTGGGAAAGGTGCTGCATCTGTCCTCAACAGTGAAAGCAGCACCATGGCTGCTAACAGTAACTCAATAGACAGGTGAACTGGACTGGTTAATAATCATCACCAACAGGGGTTGGTGATCAGTTAAATTTTAATTTCAAAATTAGCATGCCTAGTGTACAGTTCATGCATCAGCTTTAAATAGCTTTATCAGGGGCCCCCATATTGATCATCACAAAACAGGGAGAAAACAGATGGAGGGTATTTCGGTGAGTTACATTTGTTTTTAAATTAGAACCTGTAATTGTGTCTCTGCACTTTCTCCGCTGTATCGTTAGTCTCTCTGCCTCAATTTTTCAAATGCTTGCTCCAAACACAGAGGGGATGGCATCATTTCTTGTAATTCATCATGTGAGCTTCACAAGGTGTGAAGAGGGTGCTTTCATGGAGACACTGCCAGTGTGTGTTGGTCAGAGATCCAACTAATCAATGATGAAATTTTGGCATTTAATAGATAAGTTGTTGCAGTCCTTTTTAATCTATTCACACTAATTATTTCATAAAAACCAATAAGTTGCTCATAAAGCAGTCAGATAGACTATGGCGAACCTTAGTGTTAATGTGAGAGAGAAGCATTCCCTTTATGAAAAGCATGTAATACAAAACCTACCCACTAAAAATGTAAATGGTGCTTTTTTTGTTCTCTGAGGTAAAATCAAAGAAACTATTTACTGGAAAATGTCACTAATTATTCCTTATTATCAGACAACAGTGTGAGTGTTTCTTGTTGCTGTTGCTGTGACACTCCTGCCGCAAATTAGTGTCATGTTCCTTTAAAAAGACACAGACGTAATATTCTCTGTTTTTTATTTATTTATTTATTTTTTTTTGCCTGGGGAACAGAGCAGAGTCAAAACGCATTGAGCCAGTCTGATCCGGTTTGCAACCTCAGGGTATGGAATTATCTCTTAATATGTAGCTGTTAGTGGTCAAGACGTCACACAGTAAGACAGAGGGAGAACCAGGGTGGGAGGTGAGGAGGTGGTGGAGGAGGAGCAGCCAGAGCAGAAAGAGGAAAATATCTTCCTCTAAGAGCTGGCATTTTGACAAGAAAAGACTGAGTGCAGAACTTCAGACCACAGGGTGGGGCAAACACTGTTACACCAGCCAAACGAGAGAAAAAGAAGAAAGAAAAAAGCAGCGGGAACATGAGACATCCAGTCAGTGAGGCACACAGAGGTAGCCCAGACATCTTAAAATGGGGCTGAATGTGAGTCAGGAGGAGTGTCAATACACAGCAGAGACAATCAACACTCCTAAGCAGAGTGATACTAGCTACATTAACTACACTTTTGCATCTTACAAGGATTCAAGAAATGTAAAAGGCACTTCACTTCAAAACTATAAACCAGCACAAAAATCACAGATACCAAGTCAACATAAGCCACCCTTTTCTGAACAGACACATTAAATTACCAACACTAACAAAAGCAACAACTGCATTATAGAACACAAAAGCAGCAAACTTAAACTACTCAGTCCAGCACTCAGGACGAGGCAGGCATGATGGGAAATGCGGGCTGTCCCTGTCGCTACAATACTCAGGGCACTTCCTTTATGTCTGTGGCATTTTACACTGCAGACAGTTCCTGACAGAACAACACCACGGTTGAACTTTTATCTTCATGCATGTTTTTTCAACTCAGCGTTGTTCAATCAGAGCAGCTGATGGTAGCAACAGGCTAACAGGGTTGCCGCGTGCCGTCTCTCTGTGAACACAGACTGTACCCAAAGCTCCACCTCCACCCTCAGTGGCACAGTCATAAGAGGAGAGAGAGGGAGAAAGAGAGGAGGAAAAAAGGAGGAGGAGCAAGCGCAACAGTAAATGACAACTAAACCATATTTTTGTAGATTACAGCACCCTTGTGATGCACTGTAGAAGGATTTCTGTATTGTTTTAGTAATTATTATGTATTGAGGTGGGTCACACAGATATTGATATTGAAAAGATTCAGCTTTTTATATTGTAGGCTGTTGTAGTCTAACTTTTGAAACATTTTCTAAATAAAAAGGGAGTTCAGTTCTCTTTTTATAGAAGAATTTGAAAGTGTAAATGACAGTTGTCTAGGCATTAAAAAATGACCTGTTGATCCTTACAAATATTCTCAAAGACTCCATATTCTCATAATGACATGTTTAAATCGAAAATTGAATAGAATCAAGGCCTCAAAATCAAAAGTCATATTGAATCATGGATTTTGAGAATCGTGATACCCCTACCCAGATCTAGAAAAAAAAATACTATTTGTGTGGTTTTGCTCACAGCCAACCCCAAGCTTTCTTCAGTTCAACATGTGATTGACCCACACTGCAGCTACAGCCCATACAGACAGGATTGCCTGCCTGCACACAGCTCTCAACATGGAGATGTCTGAGCCCTATGTTAGAATTCTGCAAACTATAAATGCATACCACACATTTTGCACTACACTGTTTTATGGCTTATTGTGCTTTATGTAGGTGAATGGTTCAATCTATACTGTAATCTGGACTGTTATCAACATTTAAGGACATTGTAACACCCTGACATAATAGACATGGCATGTGTATATCCAATTCGCTGATATGTTCCCAAAATCATAATACAATATAATCTAGGAGGCAAGAAGCAACGAATGAGATTCAAAAATGAGTGTTTTATTAATGCTATATCTGTGATCACACTTGAAAGATACAGACCTTACTTTCACCTGAGGTTGAACTGATGGTGAATGGAATTGCATATACAGTATACTGTATAGTGGCTTTCTAATATGAGCAGTATAGCAGAAGTTGACTGATATGTTTTTTTTTTATGGCGTAACAAATGATGCACAAAATTTCTCAACTTCAGTAAACATTTATTGAACAATACCTATGGTCTCTCTCCAATCTACGTTTTGTGTCTGCACTGCAGTGCACTTATATACAGTGAACCCTCGCTATAACGCGGTTCACCTTTCGCGGCTTCGCGGATTTTTTTTACAGTGCATTTATTGTGCTCTAAATCCTGATTGAAAAAGAAAGAGTGCCAACAACTACCCATAACGATGTTGTTCTCTCGGAGAAAGACTCCTGCGCAGCCTGCAGTTGAAACAGACGCTACAGCGCAGCGGAGTGAGGACGGAGAGGCTCAGCTGGAGGGACTGTGAAAGACGCGAGTGACAATGTTTCCAACCTTGTATTCATTACTATACTTACAATACCGTTCTTTAAACTATCATAGTTATTTGTAAGAAAACGTCAATATTTTCATTTCTTCAACATATTTTGGGCCTGAAAACAGGTTTTGATTTTTGGTTTCATTCTATGGTACAGTATTGCATTGTAAAATAACAGTAAAAAATAAAGCTGACTACTTCACGGATTTCACCTATCGCGGGTTATTTTAGGAATGCAACTCCCGCGATAAACGAGGGTTCACTGTATTTTCAATAAAAGTAAGTATTAAATACATGAAACAGGTAATGGAAAAAAACTAAACTTTGTCAAACCTTTGGAGGAAAAAGTAAAGTTTTAGTGCACTTTGCAGCATTTATGAACCTGCTTGATAATCAGCTTAATGGCTGATGCAGATCATGAAAAAATGCCAAATAATCGGCCCGATTAATCGTTGACCTCTATAGCATAGTATACACTGATGGTGGAGGCTACCATACAAGGATCTAATCTAAATACTCATTCACACACTGATGGCACAGCCTTCAGGAGCAATTTGGGGCAAAGTATCCAGCTAAAGTAGACTTCAAGATGTGGACTGGAGCCAAGGATCGACCCACGGCCCTTCCTATTGATGGGAGAACAGCTCTGCCTCTAAGCCACAGCCGGCCAGTCATGTCTAAACTAACAGTATATGACTGACTCATATACTAGTAGTTCTTTCAGTAAATACTTTTGTATTCAAACTCAACTTGTTTTTACAAAGTAACAACACCTTTACTTGAAGGGTATAAAAGGAGCATCGGTTGACAGCAGAAATTAGGGCAGCAACTTATGATTAGTCTGCTTAGTTTAGTATTAATTGTTTGGTCTATAAAATGACAGAAAATGGTGAAAAGAGCCCACAATCAAAGATGACGTCCTCAAATATCTTGATTTAAGATAAGATAAGATAAGATATTCCTTTATTGGTCCCACAGTGGGGAAATTCACAACTTGTCCACAACTAGAAGAAGTTTACTGTCATAGAGGAGTAATCAGAAAATATTCACATTTAAGAAGGTGGAATCAGAGAATTTTGACTTTTGTTTCTTAAAAAAATACTCAAACCGATGAATTGGTTGGCGATTAATTCAATAGTTGACCAATCAATTAGCTATTATTATTAATTACTAACAAGGGATGTTAATTGACTGATTAACCATGAACTGACATTAAGAGTTTTAATGGATTATTAAATGGTTAAAAGAAATTAATAATTCATTAAAAAGCTGAGCAAAACTGGTCCACCTTAGAGCCCACCCTAAGAGAATCTAAGTCAGTGTTACAGATGTAGGAAGTTGGCTCTGGTCTTGAGTGGAGAAGTTGTAACCTTGTAGCATTTATTCACTGACAAATAAACTGTACACAAACTGCTTCACCTATGTTCATAGCTATAACACCACCAACAAACCCACACTCATGGTCTGTCGGACATTCACAAGTACCACGCTGACAGAGTGTCTGAGTGTGGGTAAGCGGAGCACAAAGCCACCAGCAGTGCTACAGCTGTTAATGTAGCACAAACACACACATTGTTGGACATTCCCTTAACTTACGCCAGGCGACCATATTGTTATACCAGGTAGACAGGATACAGCTGACAACCTGCTAAACCAACTGATACGGTGGTGGTTGCGGACATTCACTGGGAAAGTGGCTGCATGTCCACGGCACTACACACAGCACCGTAGCTGCTAACGCTCCTGGACGGCTGAACTGGAGACTCAGTTGTCTGTTGTGCTCATACACTGCAACTGGTGCACCACTACATTCAACAATTAATGGTTAATAATCCCTGAAAGAGGGTCAGTTTTTTTTTTTTTAATTAGCATCCTTGGCTGCAGTGTTAGCAGACATACAGGTGACGGGTTATTTTTAAGGTACAAAAATGATTGCCACTTGCAACAGGCTGAGCCACATCATGACTAGGACTTTGTCATTTCAAATGTTTTGACACAAGATGCATTTTAGTGCTGAAAGAATTTCTTGCTTGAATGATAAGCTGACTGAGAAAATTCATTGACAATGATGATCGATTAATCCTGCATTTTGTAAAACAGAAAACAGTGAGCAACTCCAGCACAGTAACTAAACAGACCATGTGATGAAATTGTTTTGTCTGTTTCCAAGGTCAAGAATGAACTTTGAAACTCATCATTTAAGTCAAGCATTTCTCAAGAAAAAAATGGAAAAATATCTGGTTGCCTCGCTGTGTCGAAGTGACTGGGAACCTTCTTTAATGTGCATGGTAACATCAGGCTTGACATAGACATTGCTTTCTTAACTTTGTGAAATAAAATAGAACAAATAAATATATAGCTTAAATACACAGCTAAACTTCAATGGGAATTAAAATGTCAGTATACAGGGCTCCAGACAAACTTTCTACATTGATTGCACTGGTGCAGCAAATTTTTTTATTTAGGTGCACTAAAAATTGTTCACCTTGCCTTTTGGCACTGCAGTAACACATTTTAAGCCTTTTGTTAGTTCTCATAGGCCTACACTAGGGATGTCACAATACCAGTGAAATTCCACAATTCTCAATACCATGTTAAAAAAACAAAAGTGAAATAATAAATCCATGCACTTCAATATCCACTCCTTTATTTCAGTTTGCATACTGTTTTTTGTTCGGAAGTTAAACAGGCTAGGGTTAGGGTTAACCGTCTCTATTATCTATTTTATATTGCTGTGAAAACATCTCCTTCAAACTGGATTTATTCAGGTTTCTAGCCAAAAAACACATTTAACAAGAGGACATTTGAACACATCGTGATAACATTAGAATTTACCTTACCCTGCCCAATACTCATCTTAGAGCCTGAATGCATTATAAGTTTCATTCAAAGGCACCACCCGTTAAGCTCTCATCCTACTGATTTCAACACCAATTGTTGTTCACAATGTAGCATCATCAGGAAACAACATTCTGGGTCATCTGGACGCATCGATAGAGACAGTCTACCTGCAGTATCGTATTACGTTAGTGTAAGAGCAGCATAATGTAATGTGTGCACACAGCAAGTGAATGGTCAAGTGACAGAGAGAGAGAGAGATGTGCTGTGTTTGGTGATCATCAGAGCAGAGAAGAAATTAGCGGTAAAGTTGCCTTGTGTTATTAAATGTACAATTGCTTCACACACTCGCATACACTCACTCCTTCTGCGCTCCCCTCTTGTGAAATGAATCCAGTGCCATGTTCAAGTTAAGGCATCTTACGGGGACCAGGTAGACAGGTGGAGGAGCGCTGCTCGACCAGTGATGCTATTCTGGGCCATTCAGGGCTGGGGAGAGGTGTAATGGGCACAAATCATTTTTCTTAACGAAAAACAATGACTAATTCTCTTCATTTTGAACTACCGTCATGTTTTATGGTTGTGAAGTTGCTCGAGGAGGAGTAGGCTTCAGGATGCAGTTACACACATGCATGCATGCACACACACAGACAGGCGCACCCAATGAAAATTTTTGTCGCATTCCACAGATTTTTGGTTGACATATGCAACTAAAATGGTCACACTTTGGTCCTGGTATATAATGTCATATATATAGATATACAAATAGAACTGAAGTGACTAGATTGGCCCCATTGTCACCAATACTCAATCTAGTTAGTCAGCATCGGCCCAATATCAAATTGGGTATCTGTACAACCCTAGGCAAAACCAGACATTTGAAGACGCCATTTTGAGTTCTGACATTTTTTTGTCTACTTTCTCACATTTTTGAGACATAATTAATCAATTGATCAAATAACAATCAATAATTAAACAAGGAAAAATCAATTAGTTAGTTACAGCACTAAAATAGTAAAAAAACAAACAAACAATCCAAACACCAAGTTAAGATTATGACCCTGACCGCAAATTTGGTGCCAACTTTAAGCACACCAGTTTTTGACACTTGGTGCTACAGACACATTGTGGTCTGTAAGAACAGTAATAGAAAGCAATAGAAAGTACTGAGGTTCAACATCCAGAACTAATCAAAACATAAACTGGTAAAAAGCACAATGTACTGTTGATCTTCAACCTACAAGAATGACAGATAAGTGAATCATGTCAAATGTACTGTGGAACATGCGAGGCAGTTTATACCAATAAAAGAGAAATATACTAGAAACGTGATCACACTTGAAATGTTTTTCTGAGAATGTACTGTATGTAAATATATTACATACATTACATATAATATGTATAGTATGTAAATGTATTATCAAAATGACCAACTTGATTTGTCCTCACCATTTGGCATTAATAAGCACCTTTATACCAACAAATCACAGTAAAATGTATCTGGAAGAACATACAAGCATATGCTGTAATTGTATGTTTATAAACATCTATACATCTTCTATGCAGCATTCATAACTGGTCCACAAATTAGTAACTTTGCAACTGTAAGAGTTCTGGTAACATATTAATGTTAATATGAAGGGATGAATTCAGTACCACAGTACCAACAAACATCTGCTAGTTAACTGGGTGCTCTGAAACTGATCATGGTAGCCACAACCATCTTCAGCAGTTCCTGCTAACAGTCAAGTGCACTTCAATCTTTCAGCTATTAGTGCTACATGTATGACTTCACTCAGTGTGCAGATTAGTAAGAATATCCACTGCACATTATCTGCATACAAACGTGCCTCTTGAAGATCCCATCTTAGTACTATAACAGTTATTCAATGTATTCAGAACATTAGTTGTACACATTACATCAGGTACCACTGCAGAAATGCTCTGATCCTGGCAGTCATCACTGGGACGATTACATTTGGACAAGTTGACTGGTGACCTTGTGTAGCACCAGACTAAATGCAACACAGCAATGATCTGCACACTGCTTATTCACCGGCTGGGCCATTATTCTACAACAGACTCTCGACTCTGAGAATAACAAAACAGCAGCTCTGCTACTGTTACAACACAAGTCATCATTCTCAACCCAGTCGGATGTCTCCCCCCCACCACCCCCCAACATGCGTTCTGTTCTTTTGTGTTTCAATTCGCATGTTGTTTATATTGACCACCATTTCATCTATGAAGAAAACATGCCACTTGTGTATTTACTGGCCTGACAATGTTGTGGGGGCGGCAGTAGCTCAGTCTGTAAGGACTTGGGTTAGGACGTGGACGTCACGGGTTCAAGACCCCCATGGACCAAGACCAACTGGTTGCTGGAGAGGTGCCAGTTTACCTCTTGGGCACTGCCGAGGTGCCCCAGAGCAAGGCACCAAACCCCCAACTGCTCTGGGCGCTTGTCAGGAGCAGCCCCTCACTCTGACATCTCTCCATTGATGCATGTACATGTACTGTGTGAACAACAGAGTGTAAAACTGAATTTCCCCACTGTGGGACTAATAAAGGAATATCATCAACATATAAATCAAATAATAAACTATGATGCATTATGATATGAGTATATAATTAAGTATATAAGCTAGTTAAAATTTGCTCCACCTTTTCAAGCTACAACATAAATGTTGCTCTCAAAGAGCACCAGATTTGATGCATTTAACTTTAAAATGTACAAATCTTCTGGGGGAGTATGTTCCCAGACTCCCCTAGAGGGTCCAGGTCCACCCACCACAGTCTCTCAAAATCCTGTGGGAAACATTGTATGAAGGAAAGGTTAACTGGGAGCAAAGCATATCAATTGCTGCGCACAGCAGTACAGTGACAGATTGTGTCATTTTTTTAACACTAGTTGTCTACTTATCACTACTTTCTTAAGTTAAACAACAGATTAAGCAGTAAATCAGTGGCTCATTTAACAACCACTGCAGTCTCTGGGTGGGAGTGAAACTACTGTGTGCGTAATGTGTCTCTAGAATCCTGTCAGTCCAACCAGGGGTGACACAGCATGCACCATGTTCCAGTGGAAACATCCTCCCTCCCGTGCAGCACTCCATGGCACACACCAAGGTGAGCCAAGTGCAGCATGTGAGGCCGCTGCACGCATCGTTATTCAGCCTGCACAGCTGAGGCAGTGAGAGCCAAGGCTGCACCAGCAGAGCAGAGCTCCCCTCCACTCCCTGGCAGCATACTGACACCACTAGCTAATCGATCACAGAGGGCGTTCTTCTCTTGTATAGATAAAAACATATTCACCAAACACACTTGGGTGGTCATTACAGTACCCAGGAGGCCTGCCGAATTATATTCCGTGTGGGGAAACATTGGCACATGCACTCACCATGTCGCCACCTACAACGTGATATCCAGTTTGATTGCAAGCTGCTTACAACATACCAAAAAAGTCTAGTTTGTAGGTCCTCCGTTCTATAGAGCCAGGGTAAGGGTTACTACACTATGCTACTACACTAGGCATGTTAATAATTAACCTATAACCGACATTAAGCATTTTAACCAATTAACACTATCAGTTAAATAGTTAAAATAAGTAGCACTGTGGCTGCTAATGCTCGCGGACAGTCAACTGGGGACAGTGAACGCAACACCGTGACTGCTACAGTGGCTCTCCTGACAGTGAACTGTTGACTCAGTTGTCTGTTGTGTTCATATACTGCACCACTGAGTGTGAGGCACAAATATTGTCGGTTAATGATTAATAATGGGTTAACAACGGCTGGTGATGGGTTAAGAAAATTTTTCTAAACTAGCATCCCTATTTTACATCTTCATCCTCCACTTTGTTAATCCGACACAAAACTGTCTCACTCGCTACTATTACAGGAGATGGCAATGGCGATGATCAATTAAGAAAGAAAGAAAGATATTCCTTTATTAGTCCCACAGTGGGGAAATTCAGTTTACACTCTGTTGTTCACACAGTACATATACATGTCAATGGAGAGATGTCAGAGTGAGGGGGCTGCTCCTGACAAGCACCCAGAGCAGTTGGGGGTTTGGTGCCTTGCTCAGGGGCACCTCAGCAGTGCCCAAGAGGTAAACTGGCACCTCTCCAGCAACCAGTTGGTCTTGGTCCATGGAGGTCTTGAACCCGTGACGTCCACGTCCTAACCCAAGTCCTTACAGACTGAGCTACTGCTGCCCCCAAGAAGATGGATTTCATGGTTCTGTTTTTGTGAGGCAACTTCTGTAAAGAATTTTGCTGAACGATTATGGCCAATGTGATAATCAAAATTGTTTTATCGATATTGAGATCACAATTATTCTTAGATTTTGGGGGCAAAATATTTTTATTGCAATTTCACATTTACATACATTGTTATTGTCATCTATAATGGTTATTTGCACTAAAACACACAATTCAAATTATGAAATATTTTGTTATAAAAAAATAATTTTTAATTTTTAATAAAATATTTGCTTTGATTTAAAAAAAAATGGCATTAGTTCTAATTATATATTATAAGCTGCTTATAGCTAGAAGTAGAAAGTTAAAAAGGTCATATTTCTCTCTCTGATATCTCTTATTTTGCTGTGAAAACATCTTCAAAATAATGAATAAGTTCATGAACAAGTTTCTCCCCAAAAACTACATTAAATTGTATTAAATTCAAACATACCATGATAGCTTTATACTCTACCATCACCAAATACTAAGTAGAGCTTGACACACCATAATGTACCTGAGCTGTTCAGCCTTGCGCTTAACAGATGAGCCAGTCACTGTGATTACGCTGAGCGGCATCACGGTAATGAATTACAATATAATAAGTATCTGATTATGTTCAGTGATCCAAATGTTTTACAAATTGCAGCTTTATGTCTTCTTAAGTTACACTGAAGAACTTCCACGCTGACAACATTTTGTGTGTATGACGTTGTGTGTATGACGTATGCCAATGTGCATGTGTGTGACTTGTGTGTGTGTGTGTGTGTGTGTGTGTGTGTGTGTGTGTGTGTGTGTGTGTGTGTGTGTGTGTGTGTGTGGAACTTTAAAGACTGTGCTGCTATATGCCGATGTGCATGTGTGTGTGACTGGCAAAAAAAAAAAAAAAAAAAAAAAAAAAATCGGCTTTAAAAGCATCCAGCTTCAATCGGTGGCCGATTGGCGGCGCATCTCTAACTATTAGTTTAGAAAGGGCTTGATATATGCAGTAGACTTTTCTATGAATGGTGCACACATTTTAAATGTCAATATCGAAGTTGAGCCAAAATCATGATTGTGATTAATATTTGATAAAATATGCAGCCCTAAGTTTTGAACTAGGTCTCATCCTGAGGACTTTTGGTCACTTTTTGTCTAGGATCCTGAAGAGATGCTTTCTGTGGAGAAAATTTTAACTGAGCACTTGTATAACATACTGTGGTCAACCATGAATTTTGTGTTTTGCGTTTGTGTCATTGTGCTACCTTGTTGTTAGGTTATTGATATCCCAGGAGATATGTATTGAATGGTATGTATTAGGGGTGGGACGGTTGATTCACGGTTCGATTCATAGTTTGGGGTCACGGTTTTCGGTTCAGTGCAGTTCAGCGGTAAACAGTATTTATGGTAAAGCAAGGAGGCCAATTTCATTTTCAATTTGAAAAGCTTTTCATTTATTTGCCAAAATAAGTCAGCTGTTTGCCTGAACAACAGTAGACTAGACTAACATAAAGAACAAGTGCCAATGTGTTATTTAAAAATAATTAATAAATAAAGCACAACTTATAGGCTCAGGCCATCAACAAAAGGTGCATCAGGGCAGCCTGTTTTTTTAAAAAGTAAATATGTCTCTCTTTTTCCTGATATCTAAAAAAAAATAATAAAAAACACACAAAACTAAAGCCATCAGCATGAAGTGCAGCATAAACCAAAAACACACCGTTTCAAAACAGCACTGCTCTGTTCATTCCGTTTTCATGTACTTCTGCAAGAAGATGAATTTGTCCACATTCATTTTTTGCTCTGTCTGAGTCTGCATGTAGAGGCTGTTTAAATGCTGCTGAGAGAAGGCTAATCAACGGACACACATATTAGAAGTATTGTCACTAGCATAAGCCACACGTGTTGCACAGTACACAAAGTTGACGTTTTTTATCCACCACTTTTTTCCCGTCACATATGCCATATGTAACAGCAAATCCATAATGCTCCCACACAGCAGAGTGAAACAATGTTGGTGGTCTTTATCATGTCCACTCCCCATTTCCTTAACGGAACGACGCTGTACGCCATACTCTGCACTTCATCACTTCATCTCTGCCAACTGAGAAGTTTGAGAAGGAAGGAGGCTGGGTCACGCTTCATCAACGCGTCATATCTTTGGCGGTACAACACATGCATAGTAAAATCTGGTTCGCCCTCACCGAAATTAAACCAATAACGCACGACCGCAGCTTTAGTTACACTGTGCATGTGTTATACCTGATATTCACATCTGCCCCAGCCTCTTTCCATAGGCCTTGATTTCTAGTGTGAAAATAAACGCAATATTCACAATCAGCCTCATAACCTATTTCAAATGAACTGAACGGTACATACATGAACCAAACCATGACTAGTGAACGGTTGTTTTTTTTTTTTTTCCCAAACTGTGCCCACCCCTAGTACAGACCCCGCACTCTTGGGTGCTCTCACCCACACTGGTGACTGTCTGATATGCTTATAATCTTATCCCTTTATTTAAGAACACTTATAACACGTATATATTAACATCCATAAGGCTGTCTGTGTAGTGTTTGCATATCTACATGTTTCGATAACAAGGTTTATTTGTGTTGTTGCTGTGTTGTTGTGCATGTATTTGAAACAGATGGGGAGGACGCAGGCTCGCGGTCCTGAGGACCGAGGTCCAACACCTCACACTCGGCTGATCAGCCTACCTGAAAGGAGAACCTGAACCTGTGGACATGCTCCAGTATGGCTAAAGAACTGAATGCTATTCTGCCAAACTGTCTCTCTTACTGATCTGTAGCCCTGCTGTTCTGCCCTGATGGCTGAAACAGTCAGCTGCTGAAACCTGAAGCAGCTCTGCTGTATCTACGTGCTGGTGAACACCAGCCATTGTGAATAAAGAGACTTTAAGAAAGAAAGACTTAAAGGCAAGAATCCGAGTCCGGGGGGGGGGGAAATGACACAGAGATAGACAGAGAGAATCTGGGATGGAAAATCCATCGAGGTGACACCCCAGCCAACCATAAATGAGGGTGCCCACTGAGAGAGAGAAACGACTCCATCCATGAGGCATCGTTGGATTCAAGAGATCCACCTTGCCATGTTCTAGAAAGAAGCTTCCACCAATCTGCTCCAAACAGCATAACTTCCCATCTAACCGTCTACTCAGCGAGGGTGATGTGTAGATGTATTTTCAGAAGAGAGAGTTTAATGACTAGACTAATGAACCAATTCATAGTCAATAAACAAGAAACAAAATTGACAATTAATATGAGACAAAACCTGAAACCTAAACCTGAATTAGACCATGTCTCAATTTAGAACCTGAAAGTGCTTCTCAGTCTTCCCTGATGCTTCTTAAACTCTTTGTTGCTGAACAGTACATTAATACCAAAGCTAAATTTAACTGATAGGTAAACATCAAATCCAATCAGAGATATCAGTCACTGAATTGACCTGGTCATCTTTAATTTCTTTCTATTATGAATGTTCATCATTTGTATTTGCTGTATTCCTTCAGTTATTCTTTATTCAGTGTTGTTATTTTTCTTTTATCATTTATTCAATTATTTTCTGTTAGTAGTGTAGTAATGTAGTTAGTCAAATTAACACATCATTTTATAAAGAACTTGGTTACTTGATTTTGTGTGTATACAAACTTTCAATTTTTACAATTTTTCCCTGTTTTTATGAAACTGGGTGGCGTCTGTCACCACTTTCCTTCACATTTTACAATAATTTGTGGTTTATAATTAATAATGTGATTATTAATTGTAAATACATATTTTGATATTAATTAATAATTCATTGCTCATCTGCTCTATGCAATAACACCATATAAACAAATATTAAAGTGTGCATATTAGCTATACTTATGTCAGCCAGGTTGTCTTTAAATTCAGAACCAGATTAGAATATTTAAAATACAGTTAGGATACATGTTTCTAGTGGAGCAACAAATGTTTACAACAGCAAAGTCACCATATAAACTCCTTAATATCTCACTGGAAACAATCTGACATGTTAACAAAATAAATCATATTCCTGAGTGAAGTTTGAAGAGCACAGACATCAGTCATTATCATCCCCCCCTCCTGTCCTCCTCCCTCTGCTAATGCACTACAGGTCAGAGCTGCTTTGTCTCAGCCATCTTGATGAGTGTACAACGAAGATATATGACAAACTACCCTAAACACCCAAACTACAGAACCGACTGCCAGATTTAGTTTTAGCTTGTGTAGTCAAGGGTTACACTGCTCTCAAACTTCATGAAGATAATAAATTAATAACACAGAGGCTCCATAGTCAAAACCCTCGTCAATGACAGCGCATCACTGCTTCACTGCTACTTCCATCCTTCACAATAAACGTTCCAGACACAAACACTAAACACATTAAAATGTATGAACACTCAGCTACAATACTTGACTCATGTTGCTTTATGGCTTTTTTAACATTCTTCACTGACTTGCATTTTTAAAATATTTTCAGTTTTTATAATTAATAAAAATGGTTGATGTTCCTTCATCTATTATTCCATTACTTTTCCTGATGATTTAATTTTCTGTCGTGGTATCGTTTCAATATTGGAAATTAAATATTTAGGCTGGTATCATATCACAGTACAGATAAGATAAGATAAGGTATTCCTTATTTGATGAATTGCAATCTGCTGTGGATTGAAGTTTTCAGCTGATCAGCCATGACCGGTTACCCACCGGTCAGTGGCATTTTTTTGCTTGTCATATTTACACAAATGTGTTGCGCAATAATTTTACGTGAGCACTAGAGATCGACCGAAATGTGTTTTTTTTTTTAAGAGACAGAATCGGGACAGCTGATGGCATGGCCGATATATGATGCCGATTTTGGGGCGCCAATATGTTTGGGTGATTTTCTTTTTTTTCCTGCATCAGATAAAAAAAATAACAGCTTAATAATAACAACATTTCTCAACTTCAGTAAACATTTATTGAACATCTATGGTCTGTCTCCAATCTACATTTTGTGTCAGCCAGCTAGATGTTGCTTACCTACACTGCTTGAAGGGATCCACCGTTATGCTGTGCTTATGTCACAGAGCGGTACATACACAGTGGACGAAGTCAGGAAATGACTTGGCTGGGCCAGATTGCATGCCTGACAAGTGCGTGGCAGCTGCGTTACCTGTTGTTTTTCATTTTGACGTCCATGTTAACAGGTTAGAGCTTCACGTGTCTCAGCTCTGTCTCTTCTAGAGATTCAAGGTCTCACCTGTTTTTGATTGCAGGGCTTCATGAATGAATATGTTACAGGATTTTAATTGTGTATTATTACTATTATTTACAAATGAGCACACATTTCTTGACCTTTCTCTGTCTAAAATAAATATAAATGAAATTTATAATGACATGAGGTGGTCATTATGAGGGTCAAACCACTTGTCAAGCGGACAGTCTGGCCCAGGGCTGAGGCTGTGTGAGTGAAATGCAGTGCAGATTTTAGTGCAGTCATTTATTTAAGACAAAGAAAATTTTACATTTACATCCTGCCAGTGGCAGTTTCGTGCGATTCATTTGCAGTCTGGACGCGAAGGGGGATTAATAAAGGTTCATCTTATCTTATCTCCTGCTCTGACTGCAGCTAGGAGGGACTGCTGCATGACTAGGCCCCGGACCAGATCGGCCACTTGACGAGCATGTGGCTACTGACCGTGAGTGCTTTGGGGCAGGGGAGGGGTCCACGGCAGCACCCACTGCTCGTTGAGAAGAGTAACAATGATACGTGCTTTCACTTCAGACTCCAAAAGTCTCCAATAACACCAGAAAGTCACTAGATTTGTCGCCAGTTTTTGAAAAGAGTCGCCAGAGGTGTCTGAAAACTTGCTAAATGTAGCGACAAAGTCACTAAGCTGGCAACACCGCTGAGGTCTGCTGGTAGAACGGCAGTTTGATTGACACAAGGGAGGCGGAGTCAAATGTAACACACTGGGCTGCCCGCAGATGCGCCTGATGAAAATCTGCTTATTATGCTCAGACATTGGCCGATGCCGATCTTGAAAAAAAAAACTGACAACCTTGAAAGTTGTGTAGTGTTAACTTGGTTAGACACATACAGGTCTTAGGCTCACCTCCCAGCCAGATGGAAATCAATTTTCACACTCAGACAAACGTGGCAGAATGTGTTGAATGATTGTGGGTGTGCATGGTTCCACAGCTAACCATCTCACCAGTACACCTGGTAGACCAGAGATAAAGCTTCTTTACAGGAAATAGCTTGTGATGGGGAATCGGTCTCACGGTAAAAGCCACATATACTGTACAGAGGTGTACCAGGTATGAAGCAAATATTAGTAAGCTTCTATCTGCCTTGTGTATTGCAAATTTGCATATTTTGTGACCAAAACATCCAAGAAGTACATTTGTAAAATGACTGCTGAAATTGAATATAAGCAATGACCAAGTAAAGCAAAAACAAACAAAATGGCCAGAGTGGACATAACAATATGGCCTCAGCATGCTTAGAACAAAGCATTTATCAGATCATCAAACAGCATCCTTACCTTACCAAAATCTGACAATCTGATAAACATGCACACTTAATGCATTGATTGGCCGGCTGCACAGATCTGTCAAGGACTGTGCAAGGCAGAGACCCCATGCAGACAAGCCGATCACTATGATTACTATGAGCAGCATGCATGGGAATGAATTACAATATAATAAGTGTCTGATTAAGTGGTTTAGTTGTTCCAAATGTTTTAAAGTTGTCCCTCCATGATTTATTTTAGATTGTAGGTAAATTGCTGTTCTATGTCTTTTTTACTCATGCGAAAGACCTTCCACACTGACGACATGCCATGTATGTGTGGCTGTGATGTAATTGTCTGTGCTGCGGTGTGCTCACTAGAGGTTCAACTGATTAATTGGCTGGCCGATTAATCAGGCTAACTGGCATTTTTTCATGATTGGCATCGGCCAATATCTGAGCATATTAAGCCGATTTTCAAGCAGGCCAGTGTTACTCTGCCCCCTTGCATCAATCAAACTGCTATTCTACCAGCAGGCGTCAGCAGTGTTGACAATTTAGCACTTTGTGTTTTGTGAGTTTTCAGACCCCTCAAGCAACTCTTTTCAAAAAAAAAAAAAATCAACTAGCACAAATCTAGCAACTCAGTCTGGACCAGACCATCCACCTGACAAGCGGTTTGGCCCTCATGACCATTTCATGTCAATATAAATGTCATTTATATTTATTTTAGACAGAGAACGGTCAAGAAACGTGTGCTATTTGTAAATAATAGAAATAATGCATAATTAAAGTCCCGTTCTATATTCATTCATTGAGCCCTGCGAGTTACTGCAAGTTCTGCAACACTGTCCTGCACATATTTCAAAATAAAAGCTTTGTGTTAAAATTAGTCAAAAATACGCAAGACATCAAATCTCTAAAAGAGACGCAGGTGAGATGCATGCACACTGTAAATAATAGTAATAATGCACAATTAAAATCCCGTACCATACTGATTCATGGAGCCCTTCAAGTCACGTAATACAACACTGTCCTGCACATATTTCAGAATAAAACATAATAAATGATCACTTTCACTGTCTGTTGCTGCCATGAAATGCGCGGCTCGCTTCATAAATATGCAAGACCGCAAATCTCTAGAAGAGACACAGCTGAGATGCGCATCCCACACGGGTGGTGTGGAAACACTAACCCGTTCACATGGACGCCGAAATAAAAAACCAGGTAAGACAGCCACGGTGTGGCCGAGCCGTCAGGCACTTACTCACCTTGTCCACTGTGTGTGTGCCTCTTTGTGACAGAAGCACAGCATGTGGATCCCTTCATGCAGTGTAGGTAAGCCACATCTAGCTGGCTAGCTCATCGAGTCTGCAGTCTAAACTCTACACACAAAATATAGAGAGGAGTGGGAATTGTACTGCAGTGCAGATGCAAAATGTAGATTTGAGAGACAAACCATAGGTTCAATAAATGTTTACTGAAGCTGAGAAATGTTGTGTATCATTTGTTATTACTAAACTGTAATCTAATGCCTTATGGTAGTATTTCACTTAACCAACACCAGGGAAGGCCAGATGCAACCATGTGGTGAGCATGGGAGCTGACACAGGGAAGAAGAAAAACTCCACAAACCTATGGAATCACCTGAAGTGTCTCCACCTCCAGACTCATAGAGATTCACAGAAAGAAAAAGCTGCTGCTAAAGCCGTCTCACTTCAGCCCACTGTAGCATTTTCTTCAGGCTAAAGAAATATGCTACAGGATACTACTGTATGCAGCACTTTGTCATTTGTTTTATTTATGTAGGTTTACACATTTTTGTCTCAGAAATGTGATAAATGCTGCTAAGTGCACTAAAACTTTATTTTTTCATCCAAAAGTTTATTTGACAAAGTTTAGTTTTTGATTACCTGTTTCATGTATTTGATATTTAGTTTAAACATTATTTTTAATTAAAATATAGAAATGCACTGCAGTGCCGATACTGCATATATAAATGCACTACAAATGTCAAAGTTAATAAAAATAAATAAATACAGAGAGAAATTAAATAGAAAAGTAAATAGATATGTGAATTAATACAAAAGTAAATAAATAAGCAAAGTAAAACAAATCATCAATTAATTTTTTAATTTTTAATTTTAGGTCAGTTATTTATTGATTTCTATATCAATCTATTCATTAAATTTTGATTTTGGCAGATTCCTCCCTCCATACATTTTCACACATCTTTACTAATTCTCCTATGTAGATCACTTACTGTGACCCTGAGTGCAACAACCACCAATGTAACACCTACAGTAAAGTTCCTATTGCTACAGGTGACCTCTCCGCCAGGTCTTCTCTCTTTTTAGATGCGCATTAAAAGTTAAAATATTGTCAATTTTTCAGCACAAGGCATGGAGTCACACCATTCTTCAATGCCACACTTGGTACATATGTTATAGACTAAATTATAGCTAGGGTGAGTAATCCAGCCCGAAGTTACCAACTCTTTTCCAATGAAAGCAACTAGCAGCACTAGCTCCAAAAGTTGCTAAATCCAGAGGGAAAAGTTGCCGACCCTGCAACACTGACAACCCGTTGCTTCAGGTCTCCCTTCAGAGCCACTCCCACAAAATGATCATAATGAATGTACACAACAAAAGGAGCCAGTCGAGGAGGTTCAGGCATCTGGTAAGGATGCTCCCTGGGCGCCTCCCTAGGGAGGTGTTCCAAGTATGACGAGCTGGGAGGAGGCCCCCGGGGAAGACCCAGGACTAGGTGGAGAGATTGTATCTCCACACTGCCCTTGGGCCACCTCGGGATCCCCCACTCCACACTGTGGCCCAGAAAAGGGAAGTTTGGGGTCCCCCGCTGGAGCTGTTGGCCCAGCGACGCAACGCCGGATAAGCAGTTGACAATGAGTGAGTGTGACGTAAACACCGAAAATGATTGTTGCCATTACTCACAGCTGTGCAAGACTCCAGTGATGCAGAATGAGTGCACACAGGTAGACAGGTACACAGGCAGGTAATAAAATGATTGGATGGGCTTATTACAGTCCGGAGACAGACACATTTTTTTCTTTTTTTTTTTTTTTGTGTTAGAGCATTGCATTTATTGATTACTAATGGAGTGTAATGAGAATTCCAACAAATATAACAACATCTTTTGAAGATTACAAACCCCACCTTTAATCTTAATCTACATTGTTTCAATAAGGACCAGATAAATGAAAAGGATCAAAACCTAATTGCACTAATCGCATATTCATCAAAATCTACACTACAATGCTCTAGAGCAGGGGTGTCAAACTCATTTTCATCCCAGGCCACATCAGCATTATGGCTGCCCTAAAAGGGCCGGTTGTATTATAAGACTACCGGTATATAAATATATATACCTTGATCATTTTACAAAATTGCCTCTGCATTTTATTATTATTAATTTTAGTAATAATTTATTTAGTAACTACATCTGAAGACAAAAAGTGAGTAAAACAATTCCCTAAATATGTTTATAACTACATATGAAGTGTTTTCTTTTTTTTTAATGCCACAATTCATCCCTCCTCTTTTATCCAGGCTTGGGACCAGAAAAGGTGACCAAAAAGGGAAACTCTGGTGGAGTAATTTTTGTTTTTTTTTTTTTAATTCAGGGTTTGAGTCCCAAAATTTTACATTTACATCAGCCAGTGGTGGCTTTGTGCATGCGGGAGATCATTCATTCTTGATGTGGAGGGGGTGAACAGCTCTGACTGTAGCTAGGAGGGACTGCTGACGAGGACTGGACCACTTGTGACTGCGTTGGGACTGTGGAGGGATCCACGGCAGCACCCGCTGCTCATTGAGAAGAGGAAGAACGATACCTGCTTTCATACCAGAGTCTCCAAAAGTCTCCATAACACCAGAAAAAGTCGTTAGATTTGGCGCTAATTTCCTTTTTGAAAGACTTGCTAGAGGGATCTAAAAACTGGCTGAATATAGCGACTAAGTCGCTAAATTGACAACACAGCGCTGCTGCTGGAAACCGCTGATACTGAGACGCTACACTGCGCATGTCACAAAATCGAGATACATTGTGGGACATGCAGTTTAAGGACACGGTACTTCTGTGAAGCGCCATAGAATTGAATGATATGCATTCCATATTCTTTGCTAG
The DNA here is from genome assembly GCA_947000775.1 of Pterois miles. Taxonomy (NCBI): domain Eukaryota; kingdom Metazoa; phylum Chordata; class Actinopteri; order Perciformes; family Scorpaenidae; genus Pterois; species Pterois miles. Next base: position 1,531,914 of record CAMQGK010000200.1, on the reverse strand, counting down.
CCCTCGTGGGCCACATAAAGTGAGGTGGCGGGCTGGATTTGGCCCACAGGCCTTGGGTTTGATACATGTGCTCTAGAGGTACTGTAAAAATCTGTTATAGCAGTTTGGTGGTATTCATCTGTATGCTATTGGGGCTGCCATGGGACTCTGAGCTGGAAATAGGAAGAGGAAGGACTCCATCATTGCGAATACTACAGTTCATTCACACTGTTCAACAGCAGGGACCTTTCATTCATACAGACCCACTATCACTATGTGAGTGGAGGTCTGAGTGTATCAAGGTCTGCCAGCTTTGATCTCAGAACCAAACGCTGTGGGGCTACTTTACTTCCTGATTCAGATGAAGATCTGTGAAATGAACACAATATCCTAAATTTCAAGTGTCTTATGTAAAGCACTTTGAATTGCCTTGTTGTGAAGATGTGCTACATAAATAATGCCTTGCCAGAGGAGACAGGACTAGAAACAACCAACTGGTTGAAAGTGACACACTTCTGAGTGAAAGTGAACGGGGAGCAGGTTTCATGGCAAGAAGAGTCAAAGCAATGACAACTACTGTCAACTTTTCATTTCAACAATTTTCCTGTGACTAAAACTTGAATTGCCCAAGCTTTTCTTATCCAAAGCTGGTGTAAATGACAAAACTACACTATATCTGAACTGGAACTTAAAATAACTTGTAACCTTTTGTTGTGGAGGATGGTAACATTAACATCATTTGGCCATACCCCTTCTCTCTTCACCTCATTTAACCACTCTCCACATCAACGACTGTCTATTCGAATTTAGTTAGGGACTACACAATAGAATCACAAAGACAGTGATAGCATGTGAATCCATCTGCATCTGCAACGCATGTAAATCTTGAGGAGCAGTGCAGCAACAGAGGAGATACCAATTCTGGTCAACAGACACGAAATAAAGTCCTGTATACTGCAGAATAATAGGCAGCACACATTAAATATTGATTCCCATTTGGTCTCTAACGTCATCTAGACATCTACCTTCGTTAATCCGCCGCTCAGGAAACAACCAGCCGCTCGGCTTGAATAAAGCCTTGCCCTTACAGTAAAATGTTGGTTATGCTGTCAGGCGCCAGGCAGCCATTTAGGTGCATATGGAGCCAGTTGAGTAAATGGCTGATGCATTTCGAATTTTTCTACCTAATTGCTGAGAGCCATCAGCGACCCCGGCCTCCTCCTAGCGCCATTTAATCCGCCACTTCTGACAGTTTTGCCTCAATAACACCATTCTGACGTATTATCTAATGTCTTGTGCTCTTTAAATAAGCGTTAATTAGTATTTGGAGGACCCTGGCTCTTTCTCCAGTCTGAGTTAACCCCTAGAGACTGTGGATCAAACAATGAAACGGATTGGAGGCATTCCGCACACCGTTTCCATCTCAATGCAATCACAATATATCCGTTAACAGTTCGGTTATTATCAAAACACAAACAGCTGGGTAGGATTTACATATCCAATAATGTTTCTGCTGCGACTCAGACCTTTAAATATAAATTAACAGTTCGAGGCGACGGCTAGTGGTCGCCAACATGTCAGTCTGCATCAATAAATAGCGAAGCAAAGCCGCTCTATTGTCTATCAGCATATCCACCGGTAGGAAAACGACACAACAACTAGCAGTCCTGACGCGACATGACTCCCGCCGCTGCCATTTCAAAACATCTACCGCCGGAGCCAGGCCTCGCACACATCCTCGGACTCACCTGTGTCTCCTTTTCGCCTCAGTGTGTACCGTCTCCGGGTTCACTGTCCGGTCCTGACGCGCTGCAGCGGCTCCTCACCACCCGTCCCCGGCACCGGCAGGCAGCACTGAACCGCTGATTGGGCCTCGGCAGACGCTCACCCCCTCGATGCAGCCAGACAGACAGCTCATTGGCTAGGCAGTCACTCCGTGAAACCCAGACAGACAGCTGAATGGCTGTTCGTTTCCCCAGCAGATCCAGACAGACAGCTGATTGGTGCTCCGGCCATTATGACTGCAAGCACCCAAACAGCTGATTGGTCGTTTATTTCCGCGGTGGAGACAGAAGGAGATCGGATTGGTTGGTAGTAGTGTTGTTGTCTGTCTGGATGGAGAGCCATGTTAATTCTAACGGGGCCAAAGAAACAATGTGTTCGTTTGCATACATTAAAATAGCCGCGCCGTAAGATTTCTACATTAATTCTTTCCCGTAGAATAAACCGGTTTCCTTGACTGGAATCAGGGATTAAGAGAACCCTGGTTGCTTCATTTTCAAACCTCATTTCTTATTATACCGGGTTCCTAACGGGTTTCCGTACACGAATACATGTGCATGACAAAGACCTAAGACAGGGCAAACAAATCTGTGACAGCAGTGCGGATGGCTGATAAGAAGCGTCATTACTCCCATCAAACCGAAAGCACTCCGAAGCAGTCCTGTGTAGGTCACTGTGGGGTGTCTGTACACAGGGCTGCCGTCAGTCCAAATGTTCTGACAAAGGAAACTCTTCAGTCTGCAGCGTTACTGCACTTTAAACGTGCCACGGTTCAAAAATATTGCCAGTGATAGGAGAGGAAAATGATCAGCTGAATAGGTTAACTCCGGGGTTTACTATAACAAGGTGTGCTGAGTAAATGCGTTATCCTGCTTTCATTTATTTTCTTCATATAGCTGCTCATTAAAAGACACTGGCAAGAACAGCTTTGTCTCGACATGTAAATGATAAAAACGGAATTGTCAATTTGAGATTTGGTATTTACCAAGACGTTGCCACTTATAGACTGAACCATCAATGTCGGTGGACTGGCTGACCTACTTTGGCGATGAAATTATTTGTCATTGACTTGACATAGGACATGTTTTACCTCCAGTTTTGTTTGCAGCACTAACTGTGTGTAAACTATAGGTGACCCCTTTGTTGTTATGGCATGCAGCAGCTAACTGTGTGTAGGTTACTGGTACAGTAATATTTCTGAGCATGTCGTTCATGTGGCTCTGTTTACACGAGGATCAAAATTATCCACGTCTTTTTCTGGAACTGAAATAATTCTTTTTCCACTATCTCGTACACCAGGCCTGCAGGTAGACAGTTGTCATTTGGAGACACAGTGAGGTCATGTCTAATACACATCTTAACAACCTTGGATTCAGGATGTAGCAGACAATGAATGAAGTTAGACGTTGCAGCTGTTCATATCGACTATCACAGAAACTGAGCCCTCTAGTGGCTTCAGGATTTAACTTCACCTACACCTCTTTGACAGCAATGACTATGTTGGATCAGGGTTATCTGACCCAAGTTAACCCCTCCTTTTGTCAGTTCAAACCAAGCCAGTCAACACAGGTTAATCACTGAAAATATAGACTTTAATACAACTTAGACTTTAATACTTTAATAGACTTCCATGGTATAAAATAGATTCAAAATGAATACATTATATGACATTGTTTTGGAAAAATATTGTCTCATTTGTCTGGAAATGAAAATAATGGGAGAAAGAAAGGAGGGAGCAACAACATGAGAGGCACTCAGGTAGTTGGTTAAAGTGCCTTTGTAGTAAACAGGAGATCCATGTGCATGACAAAGACCCAAAACAGGGCAAACAAATCTGTGACGGCAGTATGGATAGCTGATAAGAAACGTCACTTCTCCCATCAGAAGGTCACAGTTTGGTGTCTGTATGCCACCAGTCTAAGAAAACCCAGTCTACAACATCATTGCACATTAAATGGGCCACGGTTCAAAAACACAGGATAGGAGAGGAAAGTGATCAGCTGTATAGGTTAACTCTGGGTTTTACTGCAAGTGTATTTTGCACAAGGGGAAATCTTTATTTTATAAAGATTGGATGAACAAAGGAGTTTGCGTTTGAGTTGGGGTTGAGTTTTATAGTTCATTTAATGGATGGAGATGGTAATATTTTGAATTATACTGATTTTGAAGTCAAATTAAATTTGGATTGCTCATATACACAATATTTTTAGTTGTCCAAGCAATTCCAATGGCTTTGATTAATGTGATTAAAGGACTATTACAATATACTTTGGTGATACCTGCATCTGCTGCTGTGTTTATTGATGGTCACAAGTTTGTAGATAATAAGTGTAGTAACAAGATTTTGTGATCTTTGTTAACAAAAGATCGTCATCATTGCCTCTGCTACCTAAAATGAAAGAACTTAATTTTAAAACAATTAATTACATTTACCCATGTAAAGAATTTTTGAGAGTTACTATACCAATCGATTTGGATAATAACACATGTACATTTTGCCAAGAAGATACTGAACCCCAGGAAAATCTTTTTAAAAACTGCACTATTGTCAGAACTTTTTGGGATAGAATGCATGAATGGATACTGGCAAAGAATGTACCTGTTTTCAAATATCAGATTATTAAGTTTGGCGAATTTGTAATAAACAAAGATGTGGGATTTCTATGTAATATTATCTTGATTATGGGTAAAATTTATGTACACAGATGTAGCGCCAGATGGGGAGGCAGTAGCTCAGTCCGTAGGGACTTGGTTTAGGAGGCGGAGGTCACCGGTTCAAGTCCCCCATGGACCAAGACCAACTGGTTGCTGGAGAGGTGCCAGTTTACCTCTTGGGCACTGCCGAGGTACCCCTGAGCAAGGCACCGAACCCCCAACTGCTCTGGGCGCTTGTCAGGAGCAGCCCCCTCACTCTGACATCTCTCCATTGACGCATGTATATGTACTGTGTGAAATTAACAACAGAGTGTAAAACTGAATTTCCCTACGGGGATTAATAAAGGTTCATCTTATCTTATCTTATCTTATGTAGATTAAAAGTTGTTCTGACCTTAATGGTGTTTAAAAATGATTTTTTTTCACTCTTTAAAATTGCTGAAGAGTGTGAGTTCTTTAAGACTCTCTGAATTTCTTGAGTTATACAGTATATTGATTAACTCCCTTAATGTGAATTTAAGTTATGTATAGATATTTATTTTCATATATTTATGTATATTGTTTTGTTTTTTCACTCAAATGAGCTGCTTTTTTTTTTTTTACTGTAACAAGGTTATTGCAGTGTGAGGAAAAGCATTATCTTGCTTGAACCTAATTCCTTCATATACAACTCTGTGTAAGCATAGACAGTGTGAACAATATAAACATTTTGGCTTGCCATAAATCAAGTCAGCGCTCTCAATAGGCTTTGTGTAGCCTAGTGTTGTCAATTATCTTAGCTATTATGGTAGCTCAATAAAAATAATTAAAAGAACAACTTTGTCTTCAGATGTAAATGATAAAAATACAATTGTCAATTTGAGATTTGGTTTTACCAAGACATTACCACTTATAGACAAAACCATCAATGTCAGTGGACTAGTTGACCTACTTTGCATAATGACGATGAAATTATTTATCATTGACTCAATATAGGACATTTTTTACTTCCAGTTTTGTTTGCAACACCTACTGTATGTCATCTATAGTTGACTCATTTGCTTTCCAAGCATGCATCAGCTATCTGTGTGTATGTTACTGGTACAGTAATATTTCTGGGCATGTCATGTGATTCATGGGAGTCTACATAAGGATCAAAATTATCCACATCTTATTTTTGGAATTGAAAGCATTGTTTTTCCACTATTTGGTACACCAGGCTTGCAGGGTAGACAATTGCCACCTGCAAACACAGTCAGGTCCTGCTATAATACACATTTTAACAACCTTGTTTCAGAGTGAATGAAGTTAGATGTTGCAGCTGGTCATACAGAATAAATATATTGAATATATGGTATATTAATAAATTCTATACTGTATTGACATTGACCATCACAGAAACTGAGCCCTCTAGTGGCACCAGGGTTTAACTTCATTACACCTCTGACACCAATGACTATGGTTGGATCAGGGTTATCTGACCCTCCTTTTTGCAATTCAAACCAAGTAAACATAGGCTAATTACTGGAAATATAGACTTCAATAGTAGAAAATAGATTCAAGATGAAAGCACTCTGACACTGTTCTAAAAAAAATGTCTCATTTGTGTGAAAGTGAAAGGAAATAATGGAAGAAATAATGTCATGTTTATTGCTTGGTTGGGCAGGGGTTGCACAGTCTATATGTCAGCCTTGTAATAGTCTGGCAAATGGTCCAGGGTGTACTCTGCCTTCGCCCAATGTCAGCTGAGATCCCCTGAATAGGATAAGCGGTTACAGATGATAGATGGCTGGATATTTGGATGTAATGAAGAAACAGAAAGCCCCTATGTTGAACTCTTAGTAACTCTTTTTCACATTTTGGACATGAATGTAGCTTTGATATGAGAGAAGAAGACTGTCTCTATTACCTCTTTCATGCGAATGACCATTTCCATTTGTCAGTTCAAACCAAGCCAATCAGCCCTGGTTGGACCTGGTCAGGACAAATATGATCTGGGTCAAACCAGAGAGCAATGCATACCAATTACCTGAGGTGCTGTGAATGGACGGGGTGAGGTGCACGTCATATTTAGTGGACAGCTTCCATCACACAACTTCCTGCAGAGCCAACAGCCCACCAGGGCTTTCTTTGCTGCTTCTTTAGAGTGCAATTGTTTAAAAACAACACAACAAACAAGACGCACATGAGTAGCAGGTACCTTGGACAGCGCTGATTGTGAAGATCTTTTTTGATTTATAATATATATTCATCAACATGAATCTTTTTTTCCTCTGTCTACGGTACCCATTTATCATATCACACTACATTGTGCTATCTAATGTGATAATATAAGCAACATTTAAAAAACAATTAGACACTTCTGAAGATTGAAATGTATTCATTTTGCTCATTCCATCATCCCAGCAAAGATTTGCTTCATGTAGTAGGGCTACTAAAGTTGTTCAGCTGAGCATGTGGCAACTGTTGGATAATGTAAGAGCTTGTCCAAATGAAATAAAATAGTTTATATTTCATTTAGTTGTTAATTGCTTGATAATGTAATGAAGTGGTACAATGATAAAAAGTTTAAAAAGGTAACATTACAAATACAACATGTGCAAACACACTTTAAGAACAGATGCATTCACAGCTGGCAATACCATGAGGTGGTCAGCGTATTATTAACACGGTGTCTTTCTGTGTAAGGTAACGATGGATGTCTCTTTCATTCAGAAGCCTTGTTATGTTCATTTAATACTACATTGTCCCTCACTGTCTCATCATCTACGTTTTTTTTTTCTTCCGAACTGCAGACGGCCAGGAGCTCCTACACCTTGATGTCTTGCCACTCATTCATGTTGCTCACCTCCACCCTTCACCTCCAGTGTATCCTGGTTGAGTACTTGGTGTGAAAGGGGCATACTGTCCCCTCCAAACTATTGGAACAGTGAGGCCAATTCTTTTAATTTTGCTGTACACTGAGAACATTTGGGTTTGACATCACAAGATGAATATCAGACAAGAGATCAGTATTTAAGAAGAAGAAGAAGAAGAAGAAGAAGAAGATATTCCTTTATTAGTCCCGCTAGGGGAAATTCAATTTTTTTCAATTTCAATTTCAATTTTCAATTTTCAATTTCAGCTTCTATTTCCAGGTATTTACATATGATGACATACAACTTAGAAGATTGCATTTTTTGTTTGAACTCACCTATTTTTCAAGTGAGCAGAATTAGTAGAATGTGACTGACGTGTTTTTTCCTCTCTGTATGTGTCCTCTCAAAGTAGATATTGGATGTTACAGGAACTGTGATAACTGTATAGTACAAAAAGTCACAATATGTTGCCCTTACTTACAATATCGCAATATATTGACTTGTAACACCTGTATTGCCAGATTCCTGCCAATATATAACCCTACTCAGCATAGCACTCAGCATGGTGCTCAACATGGCGACAGTTGAGCCGGTGCCTCGCAGCTAAAGGTTAACTAAGCTACCAGCGCTACCACTGAAAACAACAACAGCGCTGCTGATGGAACTAGTAGTTTTAACCTGGGGGAAATCATCAGTTGGGATGGTGTTATCAACTGTAAGTGTCATATGAGAGCAGTGCAGAGAGGTGATTGTGCATAATAGTATAAAAACATTGCAATATATCACATCGCTCACAGTATCGCAATATATTGAAATGTAACCCCACCATCATGATACTGTATACAGTCCCCTCCTTCATTCCTTTATTCTTTCTGTACACTGAAAACATTTGGGTTTGACAACAAAAGATGAATATAAGACCAGAGATCTCTCACACCTATGGACTTTTGTGTTAGTTGGTTTTTCGATTAGTTTATTAGTTGGTTTTGTTTTGTTATATTGAGTTTCTGTTCTAGTGTATTGTTTGTGTTTCACTCCCTGTCCTGGTCCTGGTGTCTTGTCTTTGGTTGTTTCCTGTTATATTTTGAAAGTCTTGTGTCTCCATGTCATTTCTACTTTTACTTCCTGCCCCTGTGTGTTTTCACTCCGTTTTCATGATTCACACTCCCTGACCTAGTTTCCCTGATTGTTGCTCTGCCCCTGATTATTTCCACCTGGTTGTCGTTCTCATTTGTATTTAAGCCACCCCTTTCCCCTTTGTTCTTGTCGGTCCATTTGTTCAGTCTTCATGATCTTCTCATGCTCTGTGACTTTCGTGTGCCTCTTTGTGTTTTTCCCGGATTCCCTGTTCCCTGTGACTCCCTTCTCCTCTGTGTAGCTTTGAGTTTCTTTTGTTTCCAGTAGTTTTCTCCCTGTTAAGATGTCTCCCTGTTCACTCCTAGTGGTCCTGTGTTTCACTTTTCTGTGTTTGCTCACTTGTATGTCCTCACTATCTCATTGTGTACTTTAGATTTAGTGTTAATTGTAGTTTGTGTATTTAGTTTCTTGCTGTTACCTTGTGTTTAATTATTTAGTTTTCTTGCTGTTACTCTGTGTTTAGTTAATATCACTTTTGAGTATCAGTTGATTGTTTTTGTATTATTTTAATTATTAAGATATTGTTTTTTTTTTTCAGTCTAAGTTTAAAGACTCACTTTTCGTTTATCCGTCCGTTGGTGTGTTTTCTGCGTTTGGGGTTTCTTTCGTCCTTCTTTCTTTATTCGCCAGTATGCCTGACAAGATCAGTATTTCAGCCTTTATTTCCAGGTATTTACATCTAGATCTGTTAAACAACTTAGAAGATAGCACCTTTTGTTTGAACCCACCCATTTTTCAAGTGAGCAAAATTATTGGAACATTTGACTATTTTTCGTTGTCCAGGTGTGTCCTGTTACACTGATTACTGAAACAATAACTAGCGCTGAATGTCTACTCTAATTTTCAGTTTTGGGTTTGCCTGTATGCAGACTGCATTTATAGTTTAAAGAGGTGTAACCAACATGAAAGTAGAGAGCTGTCTATGGGAGAAAAGCTGAGAGAAGATGGAAAATCAATCAGAGTAAGTACAACCATTTGCTGGAGAAGAAAGAAGCCACTGGTGTACTGAGCAACAGATGTTGAACCGGTAGACCAAGGAAAACATCAGCAGCTGATGACAGAAACATTGTGAGAGCTGTAAAGAAAAACCCTAAAACAACTGTCAGTGACATCAACAACAACCTCCAGAGGGAGGAGTGAAGGAATCCCAATCCACCGTTCACAGAAGACTACAGGAACTAAAGGACAGAGGCTACACCACAAGATGATAACCACTCATTAGCAATAAGAAGAGGAGGAACAGACAGGAATCAGAGTAAAAGTGCAGAGACTGGGCTTAAAAGTTCTGGGACAAAGTTTTATGGACCGATGAGACAAAGATGAACTTTTACCAAAGTGATGGAAAGGCTAATGTGTGGAGAAAGAAAGGATCTGATCATGATCCCAAACACAGCAGCTCATCTTTTGAATCCCGGTGGAGGTAAAGTCATGGTTGGGCTGCATGGCTTCTTCTGGGACGGATCATTGATCTTCACTGATGTAACACATGATGGCAAAATGAACTCAGAAGTCTACAGAAACATTTTGTCTGCCAATTTAAAGAGAGATCCTTCATCATGTAGCATGACACTGACCCAAAACACACTGAGAACAGCTGAGGAGTTCATCAGGGGAAAGAAGTGGAAGGTTTTAGACTGGACAAGTTAATCTGCAGACTGAAACCCTATTGAGCAGCATGAAAGAGGCTGTGGTAAAAGACTGAAAAAGCATCACAAAAACAGAATGTAAAAGTTAATGTCAGCGGGTCACAGGCTTGATGGAGTTATTGCAAAGCAAAGGATTTGCAACTAGATATTAAGTATTATTCACTTTCATCTATTTTAAGTCTATCTGTTCCTATATTTTTGCTCACCTAAAAATTTAGTGTTCTGTTACAAAAGGTGCTATCTCTTAAGATGTGTAACAGATCTGGATGTAAATACCTGGAAATAAAAGCTGAAATACTGATACTGACTCATATTCATCTTTTGATGTCTAACCTAAATGTTTTCAGTGTAGAGCAAAAATACAGGAATTGGCCTCACAGTTCCAATAGTTTTTGAGGGGACCGTATGTGTCAGTCCTGTGATTCAGAGCCTGGTGACTGGTCCATGGTGTACCCCTCCTTCACCCAGTGCCAGGTGGAATCTGCTAACTTAAGAGAAAGACTGAGGTTCTGGTTAAATGTAGACTTATGGAGTGAAGAAACAGACAGAACAGAAGAAGCTCTCTGTGTGTTTTAAATCCAGTTCTGTTTTCATTCATGTTTACTCGTTCGTTGTCTTCTTGCAACAGGGAGCTGCAGCTGTAGGAGGTACTATGGCTTAGTTTGTTAAATTGCCTGTCTAGTAAACAGGAGATCCTGGCTCCCAGCAGTGCCTTTTGATTACAGAGATTGTGTCTCTCTTTGGACTAAATGTATTTCATATGAACAATACAAGTTTGTTTTACCTTTGACCACTGGCAGCATCACATGCACCTGAAACGACACCCAACAGTGATAGGGTCTCAGAGTACACCTGTACAGCATGGTGATAAGTCAAAGTGCGCTGTTCTTGAAACAAACAAAATTCATGTTTACATCATAGAAATACAACAAGAGTAGCATGCACATCAAACTGTTTTCTGTGGACATTCGACTAGTGCAAATGAAAATGCGGATTATTGTTAATTGCTGGGAAGAGAGCAGATGCAGCTCCGGAGGTGGTCACTGATGGCTGGCAATTTAGTAGAGGTAGCTTGTACTTTTCTGGAGTTGTGGAAAGTGACGCAGAGGGACCGATCCAGCTCTGCTACTGGCTACCTGCCTGCTGTTCAGCTCATTTTCTCTAACAAGTGTACAAAGCATTGCGGAATTAGCAAGCTAGCTAACTAGCCAATTCTGGGGTTCTCTGGCAAATGTCAATGGAGCTACAAGGTACTGGGCTGTGAGCACAGGTCCGAATAGATAATGTCGGGCCCTCATACCACCCTCATGGAGTCTGTTTCTGACAGTTTGGTCAAAAACGTGCACACCAGTAGCCTTCTGGAGGTCATTTTCTAGGGCTCTGGCAGTGCTCCTGTTCCTTCTTGTACAAAGGAGCAGATACTGGTGTTGCTGCTGGGTTTATGCCCTTCAGCAGTTCTGTCCAGCCCCCCTTGTGTAACAGCCGGTCTCCTGGTATCTCCTTCATGCTCCTGAGACTTGGTCATCCTGGAAAGGAGGTTCGATCGGTCAGAGCCTCCTTTCTAGCACCTAGAAAACACTTTAAAACACTTTAACTATATTAACTAAAAGAGTTTAAAGAGTTTTACAGTGGAAAAGAGATTAAGAAAATGATGTGACATTGCTCTGGAAGAAATTCAGGAATATGTTCCCCTTGGCTGTGCTCTGGCTGGTGGGTGGTATTTCCTCAGCAGATCAGTAAACAGTACACTACAAGGTGATTCTGAGAACATCTGAAGAGAGAAATTGGCATGACAGAATATTGATTCATATTTGATCAGAGCTGCATACTTTCACCGTTCGATCGGAGTTTGCGGGTGACTGATAGGCAGCTTTCATAGACAGCACCTGGATGGTAGACTCCAGAGCTGCCTCTTATTTCCTGATTTTGTGCCTCTACGTCTCCTTGCTCCTCGATCCTCTGGCTTGTGACCCAGAAATCGATTTCAGTGTTATACCTTGAAGGACATTCCAATTCCTAAAATGCATCTTAAGGAGCAAAGATTGAGGAGCAAAGAGGCTTGCCGGAGTAGCCATAAACTAGGATACACCACTGTATCCTTTGCAGAAGTCTTTCATGACTGACTCGCTCCCATATCACTGAAGATTTATACTGAAGTAAAGACGGATCAGAGATTAAAAGTTTTGCATTTTAGTTGTCTTTTGCAACAAACTGACCACACTGATTTTGTGTGTTCCAGCAGCAGATGGACCTGTGGTATCTCTCCTTTATACACTGCAGCTGAAGCAGCTTGTCACTGAAAGAACTTCATAAGACCTGACAACAAACAGCCTTCAAACAACATTCTTCATTTATAAGAAAGATTTTTCTTTTCATGATGTTATTTCCCCCATTAACTTTTATTAAGGATACAATTAAACTCAGTGAGAAGAAGGGTTTGTCTTTTACACCTTTTTCCATTTTGTCACATGTGGAACTGATAATTACTGAGTGTCGGGTTTGATATGAGTTAAATCATTTCAATTTTACCAGTAGAAATGATTCCTGAGCCTTTAAGCAGGACATTGTCCACTGCATAAATACAGACTGCAGGCTGTTATTGATATGCAGGTGTTTGAGAAACACATAACAGGCTACAGAAAGAAAACACTGCTGCTCTGTCAGTGATAACTGTGTACCTTTATTAGCATTAGTACAGTTCAGACATAAACAACTGTTAAAGCTAGAAATGGATGTCACTTCATGTGACCCTTCAAAGGAAAAGACATCTTATTTCTCTAAAAACATATGTCCTTACTTCCTCTTTCATCACATCTCTTCCTCTCCTAGCATCTCCCGTGGATGGGTCTAAGATGCAAGGAGAGAATATAAGGAAAGGAATCAAGCCGTAGAAACTGGAAAATGGGAAACGCAAAAGATCAGCTCTGACTGGTTGTTTTCTTCTGATCTGTGAAATCTTGCAGATACCATTAGGAGCACCAGAGGGGACATGTTTAGATCTGCTGATGAAATACAAAGCACCGCCCACTAGAGCACAGCCAGAAAGAACGCTCTCGCTCTGAAGTGACCTGTGATTGGTTAATGTCTGGAGGGCCTGGAGCAGATCCCAGCGGGCATTAGGTGAAGGCGGGGTACACCCTGGACAGGTTGCCACTCTATGACAGGTATGACACAAAGAGAGTCATTCATGCTCCCATTCACACCTTCGGGCTATTTAGAGTCAGAGATAAACATGACAGACTTCATTTAAGCGATCATTTCTGGAAAATGGGATTTAAACCATGAACATCATGTTTATGCGACAGGTACATTAACCAACTATGCCACAGCACCTCCCACAGCTGTTGCTCCCTATTGCAAGAAGACAACAAGCTAGTAAACATAGATGTAATCAATACTGGATTTAAAACATTTGGCTCTGAAAAAGTTTTTTTTTTTGAGGAAGGTAATGGAGCAGCTGGCCAAAATTACTCCTTGTCTCCCTCATGTCGCCACTCATGAAATCTTTTTTTTTTTTTTAGCTTTATGAAAAACAGTCTCTCTCAGCACTATTTACTAACAGTGAAGAGTTCAGTTTTGACAGCCCAATAAACTGGATCACACTTACTCCACTCACTAGTCTACACACCTCTGCAGGGTAACTAGAGTGGGGTCCTCTGCTGACAATTCTACCATTTCTCTAGGTGTGAAAGCATATGGCACTGTATGTAGACATGATCTTCCATAGTCCCAGTCTGTACTGGTGGGTTCACTGTGAGGCATGACAGTGAATCAGCTGCATTCTGAGGCCTTGTCTTATACACAACTTTAATGCAATCGGGCTGCAGCCTCAAAGCCCATCTTTCAACCTGACTGCCGATTTGGACTTTGGCAGGTAGATGGTTTCAAGCAGCTTATGGTCAGTGACCAACACAAAGTCCTTTCCATAGAGTAATACATGAAATTTCTCACATGCCCATAAAATGGCAAGGGCTTCTCTTTCAGTCTGAGAGTAGTGGCATTCTACTTCAGACAAGGCTCGGCTGGCTCAGTATCACTCCAAATCCCACTGGACTAGCATCTGCAATCACGTGTCTAAGCATCCTGGCTGGAGTATGCCACTGCATGTGAACTGGCCAGCTGTCTCTTTAGCTCCACAAGTGCTGTTCCTGCTCTGATCCCCATGTCAATTTGCAGGATTGCTTTGTGAGCCTTCTCGGTGGCTCTGAGGTTGTGGCCAGATTAGGAATGAAACTGCCACAGTAGTTCACTAGCCCCAAGAAACTTGCTCAGCAGCATTTGTTGGACATTGCATGTTTTCCACAGCCCCAGTCTTTGACTGAGCTACCCCTATGCCATTTTTGGGCAGCATGTGATCCATGAATTGCAGTTGTGACATTCGGAATTGGCACTTTTTGCCATTGACTGTCAGCTGTTTCTCTTGCAGCCGTTGCATGACTTGGTGCAGTCTCTCATCATGTTGTGTTTTCTCCTGAAACAATGATGTCATCAGATATGTTGTGCACTCTGTGAATGCCTTCGAGGACCTGTCCAATGATGTTGGTAGATCTCAGGCACAGCTGAGATTCCAAACTTCAGTCTCTTTGCCACACCCGTGTGTGTGTGATGAACGTTGTGAGCTGCCTTTACTCAGGCTTCGGCTCTATTTGATGATATCCCACGCTTAATATCTAACTTTGAAAACATTGTGGCTCCTGTCATGTTCTCCATGTATGATGGGGATAGGGTGCTGTTATAGCACTATAGCTCTGCTGTTTCCTGAACATCTCACAGTGTCAATCTGTGCAGTGGAAAGTGAGGGACCCTACTGCTGCTGCTGCCCATCCATGCTCTGTTAAACAGAATGATCATGTGTTAATACTTCAGTGTAGGCTAAATGTCACACTTGATATTCCACCAGAATGTTAAAAATGTGAATGGGAAGAGAACTCTCAGTAACATAGCAGACACTGTTTCCTCACCCTCTTCATCCTAGATGAGTGATATGTTTCTGTATACTTTAAACTACCATTTGGTATTGCCTCCAAGTTCTGTTGTGGTGTGAGGGGGCCCCACCAGGCAGATAGCACCATCAGAATCTGTTGGGAAAAGAGAAGATATAATATATATAGAAGCGCCATTATATATAAGAATAGAAGCGCCAGAAGAGGGCTCTTTCCACAGCTGGGGGTGAGACCACCATAAACGCCTTAAAGTTGCCTATGAAAGGGAAGTAAAGTGAATGCAGGCTGCAGCACACTAACGTGCAGACCACCAAGAAGCACCTGCCTCTGACCCACTGCAACTACACCAGCTGGTGTACCTCCGGGACCACAGCATAAGGGACCAGAATAAAATCCAGGACCACTGGAGCTCCACACTATATTGTATGCTCAAGGTTCCTGATGGTGCTGGCCCAGTATATACAATTACTCCCCTGAATCATCTGGAAAAGGTAAAACATGTTAACAGACAGTTAATAAAACCTATTCCAAGTAATCTCTGAACATTTGGACAGTGACACTCAGAAAACCACCAGCCCTGCCGCCCCCAGGAGACACGGGCAAGAACGACCGAAGGTGGGGATTTCTGTGTGGCAACGAGTCTACTCACCAACAGGTTATGCTCTCTGCCCTCAACCTCATGTTGGTTCAGAAGCATCAGAGCAGCCCAGTACGTCACAAGGTCAGCAGTCCAGGGATGCCCTTCTACCAAGCCCTCCTAATGACTCCCCAGCTCTAACTAACTCCAGAAGAACCCACCGTGCCACAGCTAGTCATCACTCAAACATTCACCATCTGCCCCAAACTACAGTCAGCAACAATGCCACTGCAACTTTCTGTAGACCCTGGCCTTAAATTACTTACTGTCGGGACGCCAGTACAAAAACCAGGGGGGTAGATGTGAGGGCCAGCACCTAGATGGGGAGCACCGTCCCTTGTAGGTGGGGCTGGTGGAGCTGCCTACCTTTATAAGACCAGGTGTGAGTGATTAGGGCCTCTTTGTTTGAATCTGGGTAGAGGTGTGGCAGAAAAGCACTGTGTGCAGGTAAGACAGACTTCAGAAGAAAGTGTTGCTAGTTTTACAAGTGAGTTTAACCCCTGGTCTGACACCATGTCTGGGAAAACCATGAAGCCAAAAAACATGATAGAGCATCACCTCCGCCGTTTTCTTAGCGGAGGGTAACTTTGGCAAAGGTATGAAATGGACTATCTTAGAGAATCTATCCACCACTGTCAGAATAGTAGTGTTACCTTGAGAGAAAGGAAGACCAGTAACAAAGTCTAGGGAGATGTCAGACCAGGGGTGATGTGGCACAGGGAGCCGCTGGAGAAGACCCACAGGAGGACGATGCAAGGCTTTGTTTTGGGCACACACTGGACAGGCAGTCACGTATTCCCCCACCTCTCTTTCCACAGCACGCCACCAGAAATGCTGCTTAATCACGAACATTGTCCTTTTGGTTCCTGGGTGGCAGGAGATAAGAGAAGCCTCCTTAACGTTTCCCTCAATTTCCCAAGTAACTGCTCCAACTATACATGATGGAGGCAGAATGTAAGTAGCAACTCTGGGAGCCAGATTAGGGTCAAAAGGTGGAATAACGCATCTGGCTTAGTGTTCTTAGATCCTGGACGGTAAGACAAGGTGAAAGAAAAGAGCCCATCTGACCTGGCGGGAGTTGAGTCTCTTAACAGTTCAAATGTACTCAAGGTTTTTATGGTCTGCCATACCAAGAAAGGCTGCTCAGCTCTCTTCAGCCAGTGTATCCACTCCTCCAAGGCAGCCTTAACCACCAACAGCTCCCTGTTGCCCACATCATGGTTCCGTTCGGCAGGGCTTAGTTTTTGGGAGAGATAGGCGTAGGGAGTTTGTTGTCGTTGGCTGACCGCTGGGATAATACTGCTCCAATCCCTGTATCTGACGCGTCTACTTCCACCATGAACTGTTGCTTGAGGTCAGGAAGGGTAAGAACAGGGGCCGAGGTGAAACAGTCTTTGAGGCGGAATGCCTGATCCGCCTGAGGGGACCACACATACTTAACATGGCGGAAGTTAGTGCATGTAACAGAGCTGCCACAGAACTAAAGTTCCTAATAAATCTTCTGTAAAAGTTAGCGAAACCCAGAAAACTTTGAACTAACTTCCAGCTTGAAGGTGTGGGCCAATTGGTGACTTATCGGGGTCCATCTGAAGGTTGTTTGGGGAAACCACAAACCCAAGGAAAGTCACTGTGTTGACATAGAACTCACACTTTTCTGCCTTAACAAAGAGTTGGTGGTCAAGGCACTGAAGGACCTGACGGATGTGTTGAACATGAACCCGGTCATTAGGGGAGAAAATCAGAATGAATCAGACAAACTGATTTAACAGTTCACAGAGAACATCATTCACTAGTGATTGAAACACAGCTGGGGCATTTGAAAGTCTGAAAGGCATGACTAAATGTAAATGTAAATCTAAACGTAGTGACCAATAGGAGTATTGAATGCGGTTTTCACTTGTCCCCCTCCCATAGTCTCACTAAATGGTAAGCTTTTTCTTAGGTCCAATTTAGTGAAGACTTTAGCCCCTTTAAGTTGTTCAAAGGCAGAGGAAATCACTGGGAGTGGGTACCTGTTTTTGATGGTAATGTCATTCAACCCTTGGTAGTCAATGCAGGGATGGAGGATCTTGTCTTTTTTCTCAACGAAGAAAAACCCTGCTCCAGCAGGGGAAGATGAAGGGCAGATGATTCCAACAGTGAGGGAGGAGTCGATGTAGTCCTTCATTGCCTTTTCTTCAGGAGCAGAGAGGGAATAGAGATAAGATAAGATAAGATGAACCTTTATTAATACCCGGAGGGAAATTCGGGTGTCATAGCAGCATCGACAACATACAGATGAATATGGTATAGTAAAAAGTAAAAGAGAAAAGGTGCAATGAAGAAAATTGACAATAAAATAAATAAGTAACAGTAATAAGTAAAGTTCAGCAGGTGGTGGGTATTGTATATGCATAGCATATATATGTGTAATTATATAATTATATGTAATTACAGTGAACCCTCGCTATAACGCTGTTCACCTTTCACGGCTTCGCTGCTTCGCAGATTTTTTTTACAGTGCATTTATTGTGCTCTGAATCCTGAATGAAAAAGAAAGAGTGCCAACAACTACCCATAACGATGTTGTTCTCTCGGAGAAAGACTCCTGCGCAGCCTGCAGTTGAAACAGACGCTACAGCGCAGCGGAGTGAGAACGGAGAGGCACAGCTGGAGGGACTGTGAAAGACGCGAGTGACAATGTTTCCAACCTTGTATTCATTACTATACTGTTGTATTCAAATTATTGTTTTACAATAACGTTCTTTAAACTATCATAGTTATTTGTAAGAAAACGTTAATATTTTTATTTCTTAAACAAATTTTGGGCCTGAAAACAGGTTTTGATTTTTGGTTTCATTCTATAGTACAGTATTGCATTGTAAAATAATAGTAAAAAATAAAGCTGACTACTTCACGGATTTCACCTATCGCGGGTTATTTTTGGAACGCAACTCCCGCGATAAACGAGGGTTCACTGTATATACATTTGGTCCAGGAAGAAATACGGATGATCAGAGTCACATGGGGGTCAGACCTTGGTTATGGAGCCTGATGGCCACCAACAGGAAGGACTGACCCAGACGGTTTGTAGTGTGCTGAGGGGGGATCAGTCTCAGGCTGAATGTACTCCTCATCTGGACCAGTTGGTCATAGAGGGGGTGGGAGGGGTTCTTCAGAATAGACTCCAGCTTCCTCCTGGTTCTCCTCTCTGCCACCACCTCCAGACTGTCCAGCTCACATCCAACCACAGACCCAGCCCTCCTCACCTGTTTGTTAAGTTTGGTGGCATCCCTGGTGCTGATGCCACCCCAACCAACATACCACGGCAAAGAACAGAAAGCTGCTACTGCAGACTGGTAAAACATCTGAAGTAGCCTGTTGCACACGTTGAAGGTCCTCAGCCTTCTCAGGAAGAATAGTTTGCTCTGTCCCTTCCTGTAGAGGGCCTCGGAGTTGTTGGACCAGTCCAGCTTATTGTTTAAGTGAACTCCCAAGAACTTGTAGTTGTCCACCACCTCCACCTCGTCCCTACGGATGGTGATGGAAGTAGGGGAGCTCTTCCTCCTCCTCCGGAAATCTACCACCAGCTCTGTGGTCTTACCAATATTGAGCTGTAGGTGGTTGATGTCACACCACCTCACGAAGTTCTCCACAAGGGTCCTGTGCTCCTCCTCGTTGTCATCTGTGATGCAGCCGACGATGGAGGAGTCATCGGAGAACTTCTGCAGGTGGCATGTTCCGGAGTTGAAGCAGAAGTCGGAGGTGTAGGTGGTGAACAGGAATGGTGACAGCACAGTTCCCTGGGGAGTACCGGTGTTGCTCACCAGCACATCAGACAGGCTGCCCTGTAGTCTGACATACTGTGGTCTGCTGGTGAGGTAGTCTGTAATTCAGTCCACCAGGTTGTGGTCCACCTGCATAGCTGAGAGCTTCTCAGCTAGCCGGTGTGGTTGGACTGTATTGAATGCACTGGAGAAGTCGATGAACATGATTCTCACTGTGCTCTGCGGCTTCTCCAGGTGTGTGTAGGCTCTGTGGAGCATGTAGATGATGGCGTCGTCCACGCCAATGTTTGCCTGGTATGGATGACGCCATCATCTATCTAAATGAACCCGGAAGATCAATCCAACAGTCGTATGACGCCCGATGAGGAGGCAGGGACGTAGCCCGGGCTTTGCTGAAATCCTTTTTAAGGTCGTGGTAGCAGGAGGGCATGTTTGACAGGTCCGGATGAGCAGGAATGGAGGCTGGAGCCACCGGGCCTGAGTGTACTGAAGTGGGCGCCGTCTCCCTGTTGACCAGTCAATATGAGGGTTATAATTGGCTAGCCAGTTGTCCACTCGGATGGCGAGCGCAATAACCGAGTCCAGGTCAGGCGGGAGATCGAGGGGAGTCAGCTGGTCCTTAACTGGATTGGAGAGTCAGTGCAGGAAGGTATTGAGGAGGGAGGCGTCGAATGACCGTCACCATAAAGATCAAATACGAACTGGCAACATGAGGAAGTCAGTCACACAGTCAGGGCAAAGCAGACAATCAGACACCGGTGCAGCGATGAGAAGTAGGTCAGTGGGCGTGGAGACACACAAGGGCAGGAAGTGCAGTGATCTGAAACGAGAGGGAGGTTAGTGATGTCAAAATATAACAGGAAATGGAAATACAGAAATGTGGAAAAGGAAAATAAACTTAACCTAGGATCTGGAGGACCTAACACCCATCATTCACTAGAGCGCCACTGCTGGAAAATGGTGATATTGAGACGCTTCAATGTGCATGTAACAAAATTGAGATGCATTAAGGTACATGTAGTTTAAGGACTCTGCACTTCCTTAAAGCTGCATAGAATTGTATGATAAGCATAATGGGGGGCGGCAGTAGCTCAGTCTGTAAGGACTTGGGTTAGGACGCGGACGTCACGACCCCCATGGACCAAGACCAATTGGTTGCTGGAGAGGGGCCAGTTTACCTCTTGGGCACTGCCGAGATGCCCCTGAGCAAGGCACCAAACCCCCAACTGCTCTGGGCGCTTGTCAGGAGCAGCCCCCTCACTCTGACATCTCTCCATTGACATGTATATGTACTGTGTGAACAACAGAGTGTAAAAAACTGAATTTCTCCACTGTGGGACTAATAAAGGAATATCTTTCTTTCTTTTTCTTTCTTTCTAATATATTCTTTGCAAGCCCTCATGGGCCACATGACATTAGGTGCTGGACCAGATTTGGCCCACGGGCCTTGAGTTTGACACATGTGCTGTACAGGATATGACACTCTCTGTCCTTTACAATGCAACCCTCTCGTCAGATAAGGAAAAACTCCACAAAAAAAACCCTTTTGACAGGGAAAAAAGAAAAAAGGAAGAGCAACAGAGGAGCGATCACCCTTCCAGGATGTACAGATGTGCAACACATGTTGTGTGTACACAGTAACAACATAATGAAAATACAACATACTCAATCCATGTGACAAAAATCAATACATGTGAACATAACTGTATCCAGGAGATGGATACAGGAAAATATTGGTCAGCTTCCAGGCATTGTCAAACAAATAGAGCCAGCAACACAAACTCCACTCCATGCCAAATAGAAAAAGCCAAAGCAGCACAGCCTCCTTTCCACCCCAAATAAATAGAGCCAGAGCAACACGATTTCCTTGCCACACCGAATAGATAGAGCTAGACAGACTGTCCCAATTTGTCTGTGACTGTCCTGGTTTCAAGCTGACATGTCTCGAGTCCCAACAATTATTTATGAAACAAATGTCACAGTTTTCAAAAGTCACTAAATTGTCCTGGTTTCCACAATTTAAATAACAATATTATACTTGCATTCATCCACAACTAATCCGCTGTTTCCGCTTGTTTGTGCAGTTTTGAACCACAGAACCCTCTGTGCTTATATGCACATCAAACATGTTGTTTTGATTAATTATTCTCTACAGTTGCTTCTGTGCATAAACAGGCATTTTGCTTCACTTATAACTCCCTCAGAACCACCCATCTATCAGTGTTTCACCAGGAGTCTGCATCCTGGCCAAAATGTTAAGCTGCACAATTTTAACTAGAATGGAACTCGGAGAGCACAGGCCTCTGCCAAAGATGCTTCATTTAAACTAAACAGAAACAAATGCTTTAATAAAATACAAGTACCTTGAATTTATCTTAAATAAAGTACATTCCACCACTGTAGCTGACATTATTTAGCTACATACTGTAGCTGTAGCACCCCAATGTTGACAAATTGACAATATGTGCTGGTGTAAATGATTTTAGTAACTAAAAGTTTGTTAACAACATCCAGGTCAATACAGGTCAAGCAGTCATGTAAAGTGTTCTATCACATGAGCTTGCTTGGTCTTTTCTTTGGAAAGAAATAGAAACGAAGCTTGCAATCTACTGTATGATATCAATCATTCCATTCATTAGTACATTAATTTTGAGCTTGACTTATTGCTATATAGGTGTTCATGTAATTTGAAGCTGTTTGTTTTAATCTAAAAACTATTTTTAAAAATCTGTACCAACTCATCCTTATGACTGCTGTGTTTTGCTTGTCGAGGATAGACAATCACATCAGACAGAATGTTGCACAGGTGAGTAGTCAAATTTAATTAGTTTTGCCCTTATCTTATAGTTAATGATGACAACATTTTAATAATAATTGGAGGAAAAACAACACTGACAACTGTCATGTCATGTTTGTGACTCTGTGAAAACCGTGACTTAATAAGTTACAGTATGCCACATGCTGACAGTTTGAAACTATGCACATTGTCAGAGAGATCTGCAAGTGCAAGCACTGAATGTGCTGTGTTGATAACATCCAGTAGCCTTTGTGTGATTTTGAAGCAGGGCATTCTTGAAAAAGGGCATTCATGCTCAGCAAACAAAAATCCATCCATAAAAGACAAAAACACTGATTATGATTACTGAGTTCCCTCTCTGAGAGCCATCACCGTAATGTGGTGGAGAAGTTTTTGTGTCCCTATGACCCTGATGGCAGTGTTGTCTGCAGCCTTGTACTCCTGGTAGGGTCTTCCATGGCAAATTGGTCTCAGGTGAGGGGCCAGACTAAGAATGGTTCAGAGGACCCTATGACTGACTGAGGTAGAGAAGGAGAGACCTGGCCCAGAGGAAGTCCGGGGCCCCCACCTGGAGCTAGGCCAGGTCAGGTAAGCCAGCGACCTCCTCTTCATCCTGTGTGCTCATCACTTGTGGGAGGAACCCCTGGGGGCAGGTGCACTGCCACACGGGTGGCAGTGAAGGCCAGGTACCTCAGCGGATCAGACCCGGGGCAGTACAGGCTGGCTTTGGGGACTTGGAATGGAACCTCTCTGTGGGGGAAGGAGCTGGAGCTTGTGCGGGAGGTGGAGCGCTATCAGCTAGATCTGGTGGGGCTTACCTCTACACACAGTCTTGGTTCTGGAACCGTACTCCTGGACAGAGGTTTGACTCTATTTTTCTCTGGAGTTGCCCAAGGTGTGAGGTGCCAGGCGGGTGTGGGGATATTCACAAAGCCCTGGTTGAGTGCTGCTACGTTGGAGTTTACCCCAGTGGATGAGACGGTTGCGTCCCTATGCTTTCAGCTTGTGTGCATATGTACCGAACAGCAGTTCTTTTTGGCCTTCTTGGAGACCCTGAATGGAGTCCTGTGTGGGGCTCCAGTAGGGCACTCCATAGTTCTGCTGGGAGCTGGGAGTTCTGCTGGCTATGATGGAGGCACCTAAAGAGGTGGACAAGGGGGCACTGCCTCCCTGATCTAAACCCTAGTAGTCATTTGTTATTGGAATTTTGTGCTAGTCATGTTCTGTACATAACGAATACCATCTTTGAACATAAGGATGCTCATAAGTGTACATGGTACCAGAGTGTTAAGGATCTGTACACAGGTAATGGAGGAGGACTCCAAAGCAAACACAGTAACACCAGGTCTAAGGCAAAAATCAGCGTCTTTAATACAATCCAAGGTTCGGTACACAGTAATCAGGCAATCAGTCAAACAAATCCAAAACGCTAGGCTGAGGGCAATGTCAGGAAACAGGCAGAGGTTCGATACACGAATGATCAATGACTCACGAGGGAAGAACGCTGGAACTCTTGGCATGAGGACACAAGACGATCTGGCACGGAAGGAATGGGGAGGACGCATTATATACTAGTGAGGGAGTGATTAACTATACACAGGTGGACATGATCAGGGCGGGGGAAGACGATGAGACTCAGGTGAGTGGTGCAGAAACTGGGTCA
This sequence comes from Pterois miles, assembly GCA_947000775.1. NCBI lineage: Eukaryota > Metazoa > Chordata > Actinopteri > Perciformes > Scorpaenidae > Pterois > Pterois miles. The sequence goes on along the minus strand of CAMQGK010000200.1, from coordinate 1,508,071 downwards.
GAGGGAAGTGCTCGAATGTGCAGGCGGGAAGCGTGCAGGGTAGGGAGTGAAGTGAACTGTAACGAGAGGAGAGGTTAAACATGCCAAAATAAAACAGGAAGTGCACCAAAATAAAAGCATGCAACACGTAACATAAATAAACTAAGACCTGGGGTTCCTGACATTACCCCCCCTCTAGGGACGGCACCTGACGTCCCAGGCTGGTCAGGATGAGCAAGGTGGAATTCTCTAATCAGGTTTGGGTCCATAATGTCTCTGGTGGGCACCCAAGAGCGCTCCTCTGGTCCATACCCCTCCCAATCAACTAGATATTGTTTCCCCCGCCCCCGCCGTCTTTTGACGGTCTACACAGGACCACCATCAATTACCCGGGGGGGTGGCGGGGGTTTGGAGGCAGGGACCAGAGGGCTTTCCTTACAAGGCTTTATTCTACCCACGTGAAAAGTGGGGTGAACTCTCAAGGAGCGAGGAAGTTGGAGTCTTACGGCTACAGGATTGATTATCTTTGAGATAGGAAATGGACCAATGAAACGTGGGGCTAATTTTTTGGACTCAACTCTCAAAGGGAGATCTCTGGTAGATAACCATACCTTCTGCCCAGGTCTGTACGCCGGTGCCGGAATCCGCCGACGGTCAGAGGCCCTTTTGCTGCTGGCGGAACTCCTCAGCAGCATCTGTCTTGCACCTTTCCAAATCTTATGGCACCGACGTACCAGGGCCTGGGCAGAGGGGACGGCAGACTCGGCCTCCACTTCAGGGAATAATGGAGGTTGGTAACCATAGGCGCACTGAAATGGAGAGAGACCGGACGCAGAGCAGGGCAAGGTGTTATGAGCGTATTCTATCCAGATTAAATGCTTACTCCAGGAGGAGGGGTTCTGAGCCACTAAGCATCTGAGTCCGGTCTCTAGCTCCTGGTTGAGCCTCTCCGTCTGGCCATTGGACTCTGGGTGATGACCAGAGGAGAGGCTCACTGAGGCCCCCAACAGGCTGCAGAACTCCCGCCAGAACTGGGAGACGAATTGGGGCCCCCGGTCTGACACCACATCACTGGGGAAACCATGGACACGAAAAACATGAGAAAGAATCACCTCCGCCGTTTCTTTGGCGGAGGGTAGTTTAGGTAATGCAATGAAATGCACCATCTTTGAAAATCTGTCAACAACTGTCAGAACCGTGGTGTTACCTTCGGACATGGGAAGCTCGGTCACAAAATCTAAGGAGATGTCAGACCAGGGGCGATGAGGAACTGGCAGGGGTTGTAGCAAGCCTGAAGGGGGCTGATGGGAAGATTTCCCTCTTGCACACACAGGGCAGGCTGCTACATATTCTTTTACGGCCCTGTCCATCGCTGGCCACCAGAAGCGTTGCTTAATCAAAAACATCGTCCTTCTGGCGCCAGGATGACAGGACACTTTGGACGTGTGGGCCCAGTGAATGACCTGAGGACGCACAGACACAGGTACAAACAAACGGTTAGGCGAAACCCCATTAGGGACCGCAACATCAGTCAGAGCATCTTTCACTTTCTTTTCAATGTCCCATGTTACTGCTCCCACTACGCAGGTGGGAGACAGTATGGGTTCAGGGTTCTTGGACACACTTTCAGAATCGTATAACCTAGATAATGCATCGGGTTTACCGTTCTTAGAGCCTGGTCTGTATGAGAGGGTGAAGTTAAACCTGTTGAAGAAGAGAGCCCACCGTGCCTGTCTGGAGTTTAATCTTTTAGCTGATCGAATGTATTCCAAATTCTTATGATCAGTCCAGACCAGGAACGGTGTCTCTGCCCCCTCCAACCAGTGTCTCCATTCCTCTAGTGCTGCCTTAACGGCCAATAGTTCTTTGTTACCGATGTCGTAATTTCTCTCCGCGTCTGTCAATTTTCGGGAGAGAAAAGCACAAGGATGGAGCTTATTATCAGTGAGTGAGCGCTGGGAAATAACTGCTCCTAAACCAGTGTCTGAAGCATCAACCTCAATGATAAATTGTCGGTTTAGATCAGGGAGATTCAGTATAGGCGCGGAGCAGAAACTCTCCTTTAACTTAACGAAAGCTCTGTCAGCCTCCTGGGACCAACAAAACCTGTTCTTAGGAGAGGTCAAGGCATGCAGGGGTGCGGCAACCGTGCTAAAATTTCTAATGAAGCGCCTGTAGAAATTAGCGAAGCCCAAAAACTTTTGCACCATCTTACGGTTGGTCGGAGTAGGCCAATCAGAAACTGCACTTACTTTAGATGGGTCCATCTGGATATTGTCTGGACTGACAACAAAACCGAGGAAAGACACTGTGGTCACGTGGAACTCACATTTCTCCGCCTTGACGAACAGCTGGTGCTCCAGCAGCTTTTTAAAGAACTTGGAGAACTTCCCGAACATGGAGCACGTGTGTCTGTTCGTCAGGGGAGAAAATCAGAATATCTTCGAGATACACAAAGACAAACTTATTCAACATATCCCGCAGTACATCATTCACCAGTGCTTGGAAGACTGCTGGTGCGTTGGTCAGTCCAAACGGCATCGCCAGGTACTCGTAGTGGCCGCTGGGGGTATTGAAAGCGGTTTTCCACTCGTCCCCCTTCCGGATTCGAACTAAATGATAGGCATTTCTTAAATCTAATTTTGAGAAGATCTTGGAGCCTTTAAGCTGCTCGAAGGCTGAGGAAATCAACGGAAGGGGGTACCTGTTTTTAACGGTGATGTCGTTGAGACCTCGGTAGTCAATGCAGGGCCGGAGAGAGTGGTCTTTCTTTTCTACAAAGAAGAAGCCGGCCCCCGCTGGCGAAGATGAAGGTCTCATGATGCCTGCCTCGAGTGATGTCTCAATGTATTCCCTCATAGCGTCACGTTCAGGGCCGGAGAGGGAATACAGTCGGCCTTTGGGTGGAGTAGTGCCTGGGAGTAGATCAATGCCAGAATCGTATGGTCTGTGGGGAGGAAGCGATGTGGCTCTGGACTTACTAAACACCTCACGCAGATCATGGTATTGGCTGGGCACTCCAGCCAACTCAGTGGAGTTCTCCGGATACGCTGTGGAGGGTGTAGTACCCCGAATGACCCCTAGGGGCGCACTAGTCGGTGGTGGTAGCTCGGGAGGAGGAGCAGAAAGACAGCACGTTAATTTGCATCCCCCCCCCCAGCTCAACACCCTCCCCGTAGACCAGTCAATCAGAGGTTGATGTCTCTTTAACCATAGCAACCCCAGTATTATTGGGTGAATAGAGGAATCAAAAACATGGAAACATACAGTCTCGGTGTGATTCCCAGAGATGGTCACTTGGACGGGTAGGGTCTGGTGTGTTACCCGGCATAGGGGTCTTCCATCAAGAGCGCTGGCTTCAAGTGGTTTTTCCAGCGGAGTCGTCGGAATGCCCAGTTCAGCAGCAAGGCTCTGGTCCATGAAATTCTCGTCTGCCCCGGAATCAACCAATACGGGGTGAGAAAGCGACCTGTTGGCAAACACAAGCTGAACCTGGGTTAGAGCACGAGAGGAATTACAGGAGGAGGAGGTTGGGCTCACCAGTGTCCTCTCAGTCACTGGTGAGCCTTTCCTTTTAACGGACAGGACATCATGAAGTGACCCAGCTGGCCACAGTAGATGCAGCGACCCTCCACCAGGCGGCGCTGACGCTCCTCAGGGGTGAGGCGTGTCCTGCCCACTTGCATCGGCTCTGCTGCATCACCAGGGGGAGTCGACGAGCCTTCGGTTGGAAGCGGCGAAGCAGGACGCCACAGTGGTCTCTGGGATCGATAGTGCCTCATCTGGTTGAGGGGTGGAGTTGCAGTTTCCTTCTTTTTCTCTCTCTCTCTTTCCCATAGCCTGTTATCGATCCTTATGGCGAGGGCGATAACGGAGTCAGGATCGCTCGGGAGATTCAGCGGTGCCAGCTGGTCTTTTACAGGATCGGACAACCCGTGCAGGAATGTGTCCAGGAGTGAAGCGTCGTTCCATCCGCTGTCCCCAGCCAATGTGCGGAACTCAATGGCGTAGTCCGCGACTCGGCGTTTCCCCTGTCGCAGCCCCACCAAGGCCTGCGCCGCTTCTCTGCCTGGAGTTGAATGATCGAATATTTTAGTTAGAGTGTCAGTGAAGAGAGAGAGAGAGTAGCACATGGGAGAGTTTCTTGCCCATTCAGCCGTAGCCCACGCTTCTGCTCTGCCTGAGAGGTGTGTGATTATGTAAGCCACCTTAGCGCGCTCCGTCGGGAACTGGGCGGCTTGTAACTCAAAGTGTAATCCACACTGGACCAGAAACGAGCAGCAGCTTTCTGAATCCCCTGAGAATTTCTCCGGTTTCGCCAGGTGAGGAGAAGCAGGCTGGACTGGAGATGGTACCGGAGGAGGAGCGGGAAATGGAACCACTGGAACACCCGGTGGCGGCGGTGGAGATCCGCCGGCAGTAGCGCCGGGAGACGGGTGAGTCTGTAACAGGTTCAGAAGCGATTGCAACTGTGTACCGAGCTGATTTACCTTTTCATCAATGCTGATGCGGAAGTCTTCCTGTTGATCTTTTATCTCCTTTACTCCGTGGCATACGGCGGTAAGTTTCTCCTCATGTTGGTGGATCCGCTGTCCTTGAGCCAGGATGGCGGTCCAGACCTGTTCTGTGTTAGCGGAGTCCATTTCTGGCCAGATCGTACTGTTAAGGATCTGTACACAGGTAATGGAGGAGGACTCCAAAGCAAACACAGTAACACCAGGTCTAAGGCAAAAATCAGCGTCTTTAATACAATCCAAGGTTCGGTACACAGTAATCAGGCAATCAGTCAAACAAATCCAAAACGCTAGGCTGAGGGCAATGTCAGGAAACAGGCAGAGGTTCGATACACGAATGATCAATGACTCACGAGGGAAGAACGCTGGAACTCTTGGCATGAGGACACAAGACGATCTGGCACGGAAGGAATGGGGAGGACGCATTATATACTAGTGAGGGAGTGATTAACTATACACAGGTGGACATGATCAGGGCGGGGGAAGACGATGAGACTCAGGTGAGTGGTGCAGAAACTGGGTCAGAGGGAGGTGCTCGAATGTGCAGGCAGGGAGTGAAGTGAACTGTAACGAGAGGAGAGGTTAAACATGCCAAAATAAAACAGGAAGTGCACCAAAATAAAAGCATGCAACACGTAACATAAATAAACTAAGACCTGGGGTTCCTGACACCAGAGCACCTAGGCCGAAGGTCGATGATCCATTTTGTCAATCAATCAATCAAAGTTTATTTGTATAGCCCTTTACATTAACCGAAAGGCTCCCGAAGTGCTTTACAACAAAGCCATAAATCGATACATAAGACTACATTAAAAAAAAACACTACATAAAAATAAAACATAAAAACTCTATAAGAAAGTGCTCCAGTACTACAGAGTGTTAAAAACCTTTAAAAAGTACATAAAATGGGACCAACAAAAATAAATACATGTAGAATACAAATAAATACAAAACAAGGCTGCCCTAGTCAGTACTGAATGACTGTCTAAAAAAAAGTGGGTCTTCAACTTTGATTTAAAAAGGACGAGTTCGGTGATGGTGCTAATGTCAGGGGGCAGTTTCTTCCACAGTCTGGGAGCAGCGACGGTGAAAGAGCGTTCACCCCACTGTTTGTATTTTGCCGTGGGGACTTCTAACAGAAGCTGTCCTGAAGAACGCAGGACCCTGCTGTGATTGCAGATAGTTAAAAGCTCAGACAGGTAAGAGGGAGCCAGGCCATTAATGGCATTAAAAGTAAATACTAAAAGTTTAAAATCGATTCTAAAATGAACTGGACTGACGACAGCACCGAGGTGATGTGTTCACGTCTGGGCCTGCTTGTTAAAAACCGGGCAGCAGCGCTCTGTGCCAGTTGCAGAAGCAAAATTGAAGACTGGCTGAGGCCTACACAAAGGGCGTCGCAGTAGTCCAGTCTAGAGTTAATGAAACCATGGATTGCCCTCTCGAGATCCCGCTGACATAGAAAATGCTTCACATTAGCCAAGAGACAGAGCTGAAAGAAGCTCGATCTAATGACAGAGCTAATCTGCTTGTTGAATTTGAGCCCACTGTCAAATGTTACCCCACAATTTTTGACATATGATTAAAAAAAATTGTGACAATTTTTGATTGTATATCTGATCTGAGGCTGCATGTTTTGGACATGTTTTGGTGAAGAGAGGGGCGGAGCTGTGAACTGATCAACATCTGGTGGTGAGTTTGGTCAGAGGGTAGGGGAAGACTTTGGACAGACCTGATAAACCCAAACGGGTAGTGCGGGTGAACTGGGAACATCTAGAGGAGGCCCCGGTTTGAGAGATCTTCAACTCACACCTCCCTCAAACACTGCAGTGGACAACGGTGGTCAGGGAAGCCACCTGACTGAAGAAGGAGTCCTTCCGGGATATGTTATCTTGGACAATGTACTGGCAGGCCAATAGAGCAGCAGCCACTGCTGTAAAGGAGGCAAAGCAGCCAATGTGGGAGGAGTTCGGAGCAGCAACGAAAAACTATCCGGCATCTCAGAAGGGGGAAATCAACATCCAAACATCCAAGTTGTGTACGGTAAGGATGGGACACTGTTGACCTCAACTGAAGAGGTAATCGGGTGGTGGAAGGAGTACTTTGAGGAACTCCTGAACCTGACCAATATACTCTCTATTGTAGAGTCAGAGCTGGAACCTGATGGGGGATCGTCATCAATTTCCCTGGTGGAAGTCACTGAGGAAGTTAAGCAACTCCACAGTGGCAAAGCCCCAGGGATTGATGAGAACCATCCAGAATTGCTGAAGGCTTTGGGTGTAGAGGGGCTGTCATGAATGACAGGTCTGTTCAACATTGCATAGAAGGTGGGGACAGTGCCTCATGAGTGGCAGACTGGGTGGTGGTCCCCCTGTTCAAAAAGGGGGACCAGAGAGTGTGTGCAAATTACAGGGGTATCACACTGCTGAGCCCCCCTGGTAAAGTCTACTCCAGGGTGGTGGAAAGGAGGGTTCAGCCAACAGTCGAACCTTGGATTGACCCGATTGTCCTGGCTGTGGAACAACAAACCGACTCACCACTCTTGCAAGGATCCTGGAGGGGGCCTAGGAATACACCCATCCAGTCTACATGTGCTTTGTGGACTTGTAGAAGGTGTATGACTCGGTCCCCCGCAAGATAATTCTTTCAGCTGTTGTGTTGAAAGGGGCCAGTTGAGGTGGTTCGGGCATATGGTGAGGATGCCCCCTAGGCACTTCCCTAGGGAGGTGTTCCAGGCACAACCAGGGAGGAGGCCCCAGGGAAGATTATATCCCCACACTGACCTGGGAACACCTTGGGATCCCCCAGTCAGAGCTGGTTAATGTGGCCCGGGAGGGGGAATTTTGGGGACCACTGCTGGGACTGTTGCCCCCGTGATCCGACCCCGGATGAGCGGTTGACGATGAGAGAGAATGAGAGATGATTAGTTGAAAAGCAATAGAATCATTATTGATCATCAATAAGCCCTACACTAATGCCTTACACAATCACCCTGTTTTGACACTTCCTTTTGAAATTTAAAATGTGGACTTTTTTTTTACTTTTCATGTACTCATGAAACAACAACATTGAAAAAGTATTCACCCTGTTGTTAATTTGTGTCATTACACAGTACAGATTGTATGCTGTATGTGTTGTGTTGCATTCAGAGCTGTGTTAATTCTGCATTTGTTCTCTGAGCAAACAGTGGATCACAGTGGATTACAGGATTTATCATGGACTCAGTATCACAGGACATAAGCACAGAAGTAGAAGAGTAATGAAGGTGTTGGATCTGTTTATTAGTTTGCTTTGAGTATTTGATCATTATAGATATTTGCTTTATTTAGATTAGCTATTTCAAGTATTTTTTGGTTACTTATTTATTTAGTTTGCAACAGTTTGGCTAGTTGTTTAGTTTCATTTTGTTTTGTAAGAACTGGGCAGCACCTTTCTCACCTCAGCTTTTGAGAGAATGAGCTGTTTGGGTTTCAAATTCCAGTAATTCTATATAAGTTTATGTGCAAATAATATGGAAGTCAGTGGAGATATTGGAGTTGTCATCTTGCAATGCCTCCAACTTCCATCCAACTGGATCAGCCTCTGCTGATCTGTGATTATGTTGCACCCCCTGTTGGGGACAAGGTGGGAAGCAGGTTGTCTATGTGTTCATCCTGGGAGAATCTTACAACTCCTGAATAGGGTGTTTAAACTCATGAACATAAAAGTTTGTGTGGAGGTGTGGAACAGGCATCTGCACCTTGTTCAACAGAGATCTCATGTATGGATAAGACCATCATCACTAATCAGGTGAGGACACTAAAGGACCATCCTGTATGTCACCCAGCAGTCCAAGCATTACACAGGACCAGACATCTGTTTGCACAGGAGATTCAACTGCATTCCTACATATCCTGCCAGTTAAACACCCTCCTCTCCAGTGTTGCCCTGACAGCCAGTCACATCATAGCCACACATTGCTGTGATGTGGTTTTGTCTGTAATTCGGAGACCCAGCCGGGACAGGAACAGGAATTGTCGGCTGCAGTGGCGGAGACCCAGCCGGGACAGGAACAGGACCAGGAAGCGTCGGCTGCGGTGGCGGAGACCCAGCCAGAACAGGAGACGTCAGAGGCTGCGGTGACGGAGACCCAGCCGGAACAGAAGACGTCAGAGGCTGCGGTGGCTGCCAAGCCAGGACAGGGGACGTCGGAGACTGCAGTGGCTGCCAAGACAGGACAGGAAAAGTCAGGGGTTGTGGTGGCTGTCAAGACAGGACAGGAAAAGTCAGAGGCTGCGGCGGCTGCCCAGCCGGAACAAGAGACGTCAGAGGCTGCGGCGGCTGCCCAGCCGGAACAGGAAACGTCAGAGGCTGCGGCGGCTGCCCAGCCGGAACAGGAAACGTCAGAGGCTGCGGCGGCTGCCCAGCCGGAACTGGAGACGTCAGAGGCTGCGGCGGCTGCCCAGCCAGAACAGGAGACATCAGCGGCTGCGGCGGCTGCCCAGCCGGAACAGGAAACGTCAGAGGCTGCGGCGAATGCCCAGCTGGAACTGGAGACATCAGAGACTGCGGCGGCTGCCCAGCCCTGAGCTGGAGGCGCTGGAACACGCGCTGGCTGCGGCGTCGACCCAGCCGAAACTGGAGGCACTGGAACATGCACTGGAACAGGCACTGGAACAGGCGGTGGCTGCGGCGTCGACCCAGCCGACACTGGAACAGGCAGTGGCTGCGGCGTCGACCCAGCCGAAACTGGAGGCGCTGGAACAGGCGCTGGAACAGGCGCTGGAACAGGCGCTGGAACAGGCGCTGGAACAGGCGCTGGAACAGGCGCTGGAACAGGCGCTGGAACAGGCGCTGGAACAGGCGCTGGCTGCGGCGTCGACCCAGCCGAAACTGGAGGCACTGCAACAGGTGCCGACTGTGGCGTCGACCCAGCCGGAATTGGAGGTACTGGAACAGGTACTGGAACAGGCGTTGGCTGTGGCGTCGACCCGGCCGGAACTGGAGGCACTCGGACCCCTGACAGGACACGTGGGGCTGGAGTTGGCCGGACCTCAGGCAGGACACGTGTGGCTGGAAACGGCCGGACCTCAGGCAGATCACGTGGAGCTGATGTCGGCCGGACCTCAGGTGGGACTGGAGTCGGTTGGAACTCAGGAGAGACACGTGGAGCTGGAGTCGGCTGGACCTCAGGCGGGACTGGAGTCGGCCGGACCTCAGACAGGACACGGGAGTGCTGCTTCGGAGCCCCACACTTCCTTCTAGGAGCTCCAGCTCCTAGATAGCGGGGGCTATAGCCACACTCTAACAGTAGAAATAAACTATCACAAAAGTCCATAACTGTGACAGGGACCTTAATTGCCCAAATTTTGAATGTGAGTGGTTGTCTGTCTCTCTGTGTCATCCCTGTGATAGTCTGGTAACCTGTCTAGGGTATGTCAACATTTAACCACAAAAAAAAAAAAAAAAAAAAATCTCGGTGGAACCTATTTTTTTTTTTTTTTTTTTAGGGGCAGCAGTAGCTCAGTCCGTAAGGACTTGGTTAGGACGCAGAGGACGGTTCAAGTCCCCCATGGACCAAGACCAACTGGTTGCTGGAGAGGTGCCAGTTTACCTCTTGGGCACTGCCGAGGTGCCCCTGAGCAAGGCACCAAACCCCCAACTGCTCTGGGCGCTTGTCAGGAGCAGCCCCCTCACTCTACATCTCTCCATTACGCATTATATGTACTGTGTGAACAACAGAGTGTAAAACTGAATTTCCTCACTGTGGGACTAATAAAGGAATATCTTCTTCTTCTTCTTCTTCTTCTTCAGATGATCAGAGCACATGGGGGTCAGACCTTGGTTATGGAGCCTGATGGCCACCAAAAGAAAGGACTGACCCAGACGGTTTGTAGTGGGCCGAGGGGGATCAGTCTCTGGCTGAATGTACTCCTCATCTGGACCAGTTGGTCATAGAGGGGGTGGGAGGGGTTCTTTAGAATAGACTCCAGCTTCCTCCTGGTCCTCCCCTCTGCCACCACCTCCAGACTTTCAGCTCACATCCAAGCGAAACATTGGAAGCGGCGAAGCAGGACGCCACAGTGGTCTCTGGGATCGATAGTGCCTCATCTGGTTGAGGGGTGGAGTTGCAGTTTCCTTCTTTTTCTCTCTCTCTCTTTCCCATAGCCTTTATCGATCCTTAAGCGAGGGCGATAACGGAGTCAGGACGCTCGGGAGATTCAGCGGTGCCAGCTGGTCTTTTACAGGATCGGACAACCCGTGCAGGAATGTGTCCAGGAGTGAAGCGTCGTTCCATCTGCTGTCCCCGGCCAATTGCGGAACTCAATGGCGTAGTCCGCGACTCGGCGTTTCCCCTGTCGCAGCCCCACCAGGCCTGCGCCGCTTCTCTCCTGAGTTGAATGATCGAATATTTTAGTTAGAGTGTCAGTGAAGAGAGAGAGAGGTAGCACATGGGAGAGTTTCTTGCCCATTCAGCCGTAGCCCACGCTTCTGCTCTGCCTGAGAGGTGTGTGATTATGTAAGCCACCTTAGCGCCTCCGTCGGGAACTGGGCGGCTTTAACTCAAAGTGTAATCCACACTGACCAAAACGAGCAGCAGCTTTCTAATCCCCTAGAATTTCTCCGGTTTCGCCAGGAGGAGAAGCAGGCTGGACTGGAGATGGTACCGGAGGAGGAGCGGGAAAGAACCACTGAACACCCGGTGGCGGCGGTGGAGACCGCCGGCAGTAGCGCCGGGGACGGGTGAGTCTTAACAGGTCAGAAGCGATTCAACTGTGTACCGAGCTATTTACCTTTTCATCATGCTTCGGAAGTCTTCCTTTGATCTTTATCTCCTTTACTCCTGGCACGGCGGAGTTTCTCCTCATTTGGTGGATCCGCTGTCCTTGAGCCAGGATGGCGGCCAACCTGTTCTGTGTTAGCGAGCCATTTCTGCCAGCGACTGTTAAGGACTGTACACAGAATGGAGGAGGACCCAAAGCAAACACAGTAACACCAGGTCTAAGGCAAAAATCAGCGCTTTAATACAATCCAAGTCGGTACACAGAATCAGGCAACAGTCAAACAAACCAAAACGCTAGCTAGGCAATTCAGGAAACAGGCAGAGGTCGAACACAATACAATGACCACGAGGAAAACGCTAACTCTTGGCATGAGGACAAAAGACGACTGGCACGAAGGAATGGGGAGGACGCATATATACATGAGGGATATTAACTATACACAGTGGACATGATCAGGGCGGGGGAAGACGAGAGACCAGGAGTGGTGCAAAACTGGCAGAGGGAGGTGCTCAATTGCAGGCAGGGAGAAGTAACAACGAGAGGAAGGTTAAACATCCAAAAAAAACAGGAAGGCACCAAAAAAAAGCATGCAACACGTAACATAAATAAACAAGACCGGGGCCTACACCAAGCACCTACCGAAGGTCGATGCCATTTTTCTCCCATTTTATAGCCCTTTACATTAACCGAAAGGCTCCCAAGTGCTTTACAACAAAGCCAAAATCGAACATAAGACACAAAAAAAAAACACACATAAAAATAAAACAAAAAACCATAAGAAAGTGCTCCAACACAGAGGTTAAAAACCTTTAAAAAGACATAAAATGGGACCAACAAAAATAAAACATGTAGAATACAAATAAATACAAAACAAGGCTGCCCTACAGACTAATGACTGCTAAAAAAAGTGGGCTTCAACTTTATTTAAAAGGACGAGTCGGTGATGGTGCTAATGTCAGGGGGCAGTTTCTTCCACAGTCTGGGAGCAGCGACGGTGAAAGAGCGTTCACCCCACTTTTTATTTTGCCGTGGGGACTTCTAACAGAAGCTGTCCTGAAGAACGCAGGACCCTGCTTGATTGCAGATAGTTAAAACTCAACAGGTAAGAGGGAGCCAGGCCATAATGCATTAAAAGTAAATACTAAAAGTTTAAAATCGACTAAAATGAACTGGACTGACGACAGCACCGAGGTGATGTGTTCACGTCTGGGCCTGCTTTTAAAAACCGGGCAGCAGCGCTCTGTGCCAGTTGCAGAAGCAAAATTGAAGACTGGCTGAGGCCTACACAAAGGGCGCGCAGTAGTCCAGTCTAGAGTTAATGAAACCATGGATTGCCCTCTCAGATCCCGCTACATAGAAAATCTCACTTAGCCAAGAGACAGAGCTAAAAAGCTCGATCTAATGACAGAGCTAATCTGCTTTTATTTGAGCCCACTTCAAATTTACCCCACAATTTTTACATATGATAAAAAAAATTTACAATTTTTGATTTATATCTGATCTGGGCTGCATGTTTTGACATTTTTGTGAAGAGAGGGGCGGAGCTTGAACTATCAACATCTGGTGGTGAGTTTGGTCAGAGGGTAGGGGAAACTTTGGACAGACCTATAAACCCAAACGGGAGTGCGGGTGAACTGGGAACTCTAGAGGAGGCCCCGGTTTGAGAGACTTCAACTCACACCTCCCTCAAACACTCATGGACAACGGTGGCAGGAAGCCACCTACTGAAGAAGGAGCCTTCCGGGATATGTTATCTTGGACAATGTACTGGCAGGCCAATAGAGCAGCAGCCACTGCTTAAAGGAGGCAAAGCAGCCAATTGGGAGGAGTTCGGAGCAGCAACAAAAACTATCCGGCATCTCAGAAGGGGGAAACAACATCCAAACACCGTACGGTAAGGATGGGACACTTTACCTCAACTAAGAGGTAATCGGGTGGTGGAAGGAGTACTTTGAGGAACCCTAACCTACCAATACTCTCATTAGAGTCAGAGCTAACCTATGGGGGACGTCTCAATTTCCCTGTGGAAGTCACTGAGGAAGTTAAGCAACCCACAGGCAAACCCCAGGGATATGAGAACCATCCAAACTAGGCTTGGGTGTAGAGGGGCTGTCTAATACAGGTCTGTTCAACATTGCATAGAAGGTGGGGACAGTGCCTCATGAGTGGCAGACTGGGTGGTGGTCCCCCTGTTCAAAAAGGGGGACCAGAGAGTGTGTGCAAATTACAGGGGTATCACACTGCTGAGCCCCCCTGGTAAAGTCTACTCCAGGGTGGTGGAAAGGAGGGTTCAGCCAACAGTCGAACCTTGGATTGACCCGATTGTCCTGGCTGTGGAACAACAAACCGACTCACCACTCTTGCAAGGATCCTGGAGGGGGCCTAGGAATACACCCATCCAGTCTACATGTGCTTTGTGGACTTGTAGAAGGTGTATGACTCGGTCCCCCGCAAGATAATTCTTTCAGCTGTTGTGTTGAAAGGGGCCAGTTGAGGTGGTTCGGGCATATGGTGAGGATGCCCCCTAGGCACTTCCCTAGGGAGGTGTTCCAGGCACAACCAGGGAGGAGGCCCCAGGGAAGATTATATCCCCACACTGACCTGGGAACACCTTGGGATCCCCCAGTCAGAGCTGGTTAATGTGGCCCGGGAGGGGGAATTTTGGGGACCACTGCTGGGACTGTTGCCCCCGTGATCCGACCCCGGATGAGCGGTTGACGATGAGAGAGAATGAGAGATGATTAGTTGAAAAGCAATAGAATCATTATTGATCATCAATAAACCCTACACTAATGCCTTACACAATCACCCTGTTTTGACACTTCCTTTTGAAATTTAAAATGTGGACTTTTTTTTACTTTTCATGTACTCATGAAACAACAACATTGAAAAAGTATTCACCCTGTTGTTAATTTGTGTCATTACACAGTACAGATTGTATGCTGTATGTGTTGTGTTGCATTCAGAGCTGTGTTAATTCTGCATTTGTTCTCTGAGCAATAAGCACAGAAGTAGAAGAGTAATGAAGGTCTTGGATCCTTTTATTATTTTGCTTTGAGTATTTGATCATTATAGATATTTGCTTTATTTAGATTAGCTATTTCAAGTATTTTTTGGTTACTTATTTATTTAGTTTGCAACAGTTTGGCTAGTTGTTTAGTTTCATTTTGTTTTGTAAGAACTGGGCAGCACCTTTCTCACCTCAGCTTTTGAGAGAATGAGCTGTTTGGGTTTCAAATTCCAGTAATTCTATATAAGTTTATGTGCAAATAATATGGAAGTCAGTGGAGATATTGGAGTTGTCATCTTGCAATGCCTCCAACTTCCATCCAACTGGATCAGCCTCTGCTGATCTGTGATTATGTTGCACCCCCTGTTGGGGACAAGGTGGGAAGCAGGTTGTCTATGTGTTCATCCTGGGAGAATCTTACAACTCCTGAATAGGGTGTTTAAACTCATGAACATAAAAGTTTGTGTGGAGGTGTGGAACAGGCATCTGCACCTTGTTCAACAGAGATCTCATGTATGGATAAGACCATCATCACTAATCAGGTGAGGACACTAAAGGACCATCCTGTATGTCACCCAGCAGTCCAAGCATTACACAGGACCAGACATCTGTTTGCACAGGAGATTCAACTGCATTCCTACATATCCTGCCAGTTAAACACCCTCCTCTCCAGTGTTGCCCTGACAGCCAGTCACATCATAGCCACACATTGCTGTGATGTGGTTTTGTCTGTAATTCGGAGACCCAGCCGGGACAGGAACAGGAATTGTCGGCTGCAGTGGCGGAGACCCAGCCGGGACAGGAACAGGACCAGGAAGCGTCGGCTGCGGTGGCGGAGACCCAGCCAGAACAGGAGACGTCAGAGGCTGCGGTGACGGAGACCCAGCCGGAACAGAAGACGTCAGAGGCTGCGGTGGCTGCCAAGCCAGGACAGGGGACGTCGGAGACTGCAGTGGCTGCCAAGACAGGACAGGAAAAGTCAGGGGTTGTGGTGGCTGTCAAGACAGGACAGGAAAAGTCAGAGGCTGCGGCGGCTGCCCAGCCGGAACAAGAGACGTCAGAGGCTGCGGCGGCTGCCCAGCCGGAACAGGAAACGTCAGAGGCTGCGGCGGCTGCCCAGCCGGAACAGGAAACGTCAGAGGCTGCGGCGGCTGCCCAGCCGGAACTGGAGACGTCAGAGGCTGCGGCGGCTGCCCAGCCAGAACAGGAGACATCAGCGGCTGCGGCGGCTGCCCAGCCGGAACAGGAAACGTCAGAGGCTGCGGCGAATGCCCAGCTGGAACTGGAGACATCAGAGACTGCGGCGGCTGCCCAGCCCTGAGCTGGAGGCGCTGGAACACGCGCTGGCTGCGGCATCGACCCAGCCGAAACTGGAGGCACTGGAACATGCACTGGAACAGGCACTGGAACAGGCACTGGAACAGGCGGTGGCTGCGGCGTCGACCCAGCCGACACTGGAACAGGCAGTGGCTGCGGCGTCGACCCAGCCGAAACTGGAGGCACTGCAACAGGTGCCGACTGTGGCGTCGACCCAGCCGGAATTGGAGGTACTGGAACAGGTACTGGAACAGGCGTTGGCTGTGGCGTCGACCCGGCCGGAACTGGAGGCACTCGGACCCCTGACAGGACACGTGGGGCTGGAGTTGGCCGGACCTCAGGCAGGACACGTGTGGCTGGAAACGGCCGGACCTCAGGCAGATCACGTGGAGCTGATGTCGGCCGGACCTCAGGTGGGACTGGAGTCGGTTGGAACTCAGGAGAGACACGTGGAGCTGGAGTCGGCTGGACCTCAGGCGGGACTGGAGTCGGCCGGACCTCAGACAGGACACGGGAGTGCTGCTTCGGAGCCCCACGCTTCCTTCTAGGAGCTCCAGCTCCTAGATAGCGTGGGGCTATAGCCACACTCTAACAGTAGAAATAAACTATCACAAAAGTCCATAACTGTGACAGGGACCTTAATTGCCCAAATGTTTGAATGTGAGTGGTTGTCTGTCTCTCTGTGTCATCCCTGTGATAGTCTGGTAACCTGTCTAGGGTATGTCAACATTTAACCACAAAAAAAAAAAAAAAAAAAAAAAATCTCGGTGGAACCTGATTTTTTTTTTTTTTTTTTTTTTTAGGGGCAGCAGTAGCTCAGTCCGTAAGGACTTGGTTAGGACGCAGAGGACGGTTCAAGTCCCCCATGGACCAAGACCAACTGGTTGCTGGAGAGGTGCCAGTTTACCTCTTGGGCACTGCCGAGGTGCCCCTGAGCAAGGCACCAAACCCCCAACTGCTCTGGGCGCTTGTCAGGAGCAGCCCCCTCACTCTGACATCTCTCCATTGACGCATGTATATGTACTGTGTGAACAACAGAGTGTAAAACTGAATTTCCTCACTGTGGGACTAATAAAGGAATATCTTCTTCTTCTTCTTCTTCTTCTTCAGATGATCAGAGTCACATGGGGGTCAGACCTTGGTTATGGAGCCTGATGGCCACCAAAAGAAAGGACTGACCCAGACGGTTTGTAGTGGGCCGAGGGGGGATCAGTCTCTGGCTGAATGTACTCCTCATCTGGACCAGTTGGTCATAGAGGGGGTGGGAGGGGTTCTTTAGAATAGACTCCAGCTTCCTCCTGGTCCTCCCCTCTGCCACCACCTCCAGACTGTTCAGCTCACATCCAACCACAGACGCAGCCCTCCTCACCAGTTTGTTAAGTTTGGTGGCATCCCTGGTGCTGATGCCACCCCCCCCCAACATACCACGGCAACGAACAGAAAGCTGGCTACTACAGACTGGTAAAACATCTGAAGTAGCCTGTTGCACACGTTGAAGGTCCTCAGCCTTCTCAGGAAGAATAGTTTGCTCTGTCCCTTCCTGTAGAGGGCCTCGGAGTTGTTGGACCAAATGACCCGTTCCAAGGTTAAATTGGGATTATATTGCACCCACATCAATTTTAGGATGTTGTGGAATATAGCTTTTAATCACACAATAATATGTTCAGATGCTCAATAAACAACACTTAAAACTGATCTGTGATCAACTGTAGGTGTTGCGATCTTGTCCAGACGTTTCATCCATGTACAGTATGTGTGCTTACTGGGTATATGTTCAGTAGAAGCATGTTTGCCTCAGTAAACTAAAAAAATAATATTATATTATTTTTTATATAATAATTAAAAAAATAAAAATTAAAACCCTTTTTAATAAAAAAAAAAAAAAAAAATTTTTTAAGATTTTTTTTTTTTAAATTTATTTTTTAAAAATAATTCTCTTTCCTTTTTATGGGATTTTTTTTTTCCCTTAGTTTATTAAATTTTTTTAGTTTCGTTTCTTTTTTTTTTTTTTCTTTTAAAATCTCCTTGTTTTTTCAAAATTTTTTTCCTCATTTTAAAAGGTAATTTTTAAAAATTTTGTTTTTTAAAAAAAATATTTTTCCCCCCCGGAGTAGCAGCTAATATTTCACCCAGTTTTTCTCCCCCCTTATCGTTCATTTAATATTCATTATATCAACAAGCTAAGGGTAAAGTACAGAAATGTTACACTGGTACAATGTGGAAGAACTGGCCAGTGGTGTTTGTATGTTCGACTTAACCTGGAAGACCTCTTTTTTAATCACCATTTGCAATGAACAGTTTGTCAGTTACACATAAATCACTGAGTGGATAATAAACTTGCAGCCTGGTGGACTGTGCACACTGAACTCAGCATCAGTTACACTGAAAAGATAAATAAAATACCAGTTACATCACTGTCCTTTTGTTGTTTTATTTCAAGTGAACAAAGTAGTACATGAATTGAACTCTCACTTCTTTCAGTTTCAGGACCCTACAGAATTCTGTCAGTGTAAAAGCAAAAGAACCATTAAATTTCTTTAAGAAGCAGCTCAGCTGAGCATGTGGATGTGTTGTGACATATAGGTGGGGCTGGCTCTGACACCAGCCCGTCTTGAGAACACACAACCAAGGAATATTCCTGCTGATCCAACTAGGCCTGTCAATAAACTGGATTACACAAGACATATCTATAGGGGGCTATGCTAATGATGAAGTCACAGCTTCTCCCAGCCAAACACTCTCACCTTTTACACATGGAGACAACGAATACCTTTTGGACTGTTGATAAAATCAGTTTTGTGATTGTTATTTACTTTTTCGTATATCCATTTTTCCTCAGTTTCTTCCAATGTCATTATACAAGTAACCAACTACAGAAACTTTTATCACAGTAACTGTTGCATTACATACAGATCTGAAACTACTGGACTAGTGAGGCCAATTCCTTTATTTTTGATGTGCCTTTGAGCAGATCCAAAGACTTTCTCCATTTGCCTTTTCATCACTTTGGTAAAGGTTCATCAAATTCCAATCTGTCCTTCCTATCTAGCCTGCCCATACAAAACCCAAGCTGAAACTGAAGTCAGACATTAAGTTTGTTTGAATAAACAATGTAAACACTTGGGTAGCACGAAACACCTGTAAGTCACTTGTTCCCATAATTCTGCTCTGAGGTAAATATGGTGTAGCCCACCCTTTATATTCTGGATATCGGCGTTTGAACTGTGTGTATGACCATATGAATTTCCCTTGTGGGATAACAAAGTTGACCTTGACCTTGACTTGAAAAATGGGTGGGTTAAAAAAGTGCTACCTTCTAAGTTCTTAGTTAAAGGAATTTTTTACTTAAAATGAGTTAAGGAATTTTAGCTCACTATTAGGGCCAGTGAAGTAATGTTATCTCACTAAGCTAACATTACAAGTATAAAGTGCATTATGGGTGAAAAAAGTGTTTTAAAATCAGTCCAAAAAGTCTAGCACTAACATTTGTTAGCTACCAAGTAAGGCTGAACCTCAGTGCTCATTTGGCAGTGAAATATTTCCACAGCACTAGTCTAAAACTGTCAAGTAATGAATGCCTGGTCAAATATATTGTAATCTTGTTTACGTGAACAGCTGCTTGTATCCAGACATTTAGCATTTGAGCATGTTGTTTTTGTCTTTGTTGTCTTTTGTTAAATGAATAAGGGTTTTGTAGGAAACCATGTGTCTTCTCCTCAAGGTAAGATAAAGAAAAACTATAATTTTGATTATGGTACTGAAATTATACTGGCACTAGTACAGAACATTTTCAAATCATGCCCAGCCCTACTAGCAAGCTAACATACCAGAACCAAATAACCATAACCAGTCAGCTCCCAGGTAACAAGCAACTGTGACTGGGTGAATTATTCACCCTTGTCTCTGAATTACCTCAATAATATCTTTGGTATTTCTGCATTGACATTGTTACTTAAGAGTCAAAAAATACATTGATACTGACATATCTGCAATTAGCTAATTGATTATCAATGACAAATATATAATCAGCCACAGAGATTTTGGTCCAGCCCTAATTAATAATCTGAATAGTAATAGTAATCTGAATGATGATACATTCAAAATTATTTCATTGTATTGAATTTAACTGTTACTTGTCATTATTAACTGTTGTACGATCTGTAGATACTAATTACAGTGGTACATGTGAAGCAGAGCTAATGCATTAATTACTGTGACAAAGATCCAAATCTGGCATGGGGGAACAATGAGCCATGCCCTATACTCAAAACCCAGTATGCGTCTGCACTGCATTCTGGTCTTCTGAGAGTAGAGGAATTGAGCATCTCCCCCATTCTGCTATTGACTGGTTGGTAAAAACTGATGGTTCTAGAAATAATCCCTCACCCTATTTCAGTGACAAGGATTGACAACAAAAGCTAATTCTTTAGATGGACTGAAATATTCTGCTATCAATGTAGCTGTGCAACAGGAAGGTGGGTAGACTACCGAACACCTAAATAATTGTTTCCATCATTAACAGCCATTTTGACCAGTGTTTACATGTTTAAGGGTCACTGTGCATCTTGTTGTTGGTGAACTATTACTCTTCATGTAAACTTCTTGACCAAAGCCCCATTGTGCAACATTGAAACAAAATACCTGTCCCTATACTGACGTGCAGCATTGATCAGTTTGCTCTGACACAAGCTTTGGTAGCATTATATATTCAAACAAGTGACATAAAACAGACAGGTCAGAGCTCCTTGTCCACTTTTCTGTTTAGTGTAAACTTCATAGTTCTGTCCTGTCCTCTGTGGGAGCCAAACACTGGCTGACTTGAACAAACAGTCCACTGGCAGGATCAAACTCAGCCACATGACTAGTCACAATGGACCAGTCGATTATATGCAGCTCACAGTAGTTCTCATGTAGCTTAAGATCCAGCTCATGTTTTGTAGTTCCCACTGTTAGCAGATCATCTCTTCTTCTTCTGTTGCCGCAACATCTTTCTCCTCTTCATGATCATGGCATGTAGCTTCTCCAGGCCTTCCTGCAGTCCCTCACCAATGATAGCACAGGCAGGCTGAAGGTGCCAGGGTGTGGCGATGCTGAGCTCGCCTAGAGCCAACATGCTCTCCATCTCAGCCAGGCTGAGTGAGTTCCTCAGGTCCTGTTTGTTAGCCACCACCAGAACTGGCACTCCCTGGTTCTCAGCCAGACGTGTGATTTTGAGCAGCTCTGTCTTGGCCTCTTCAATGCGCTCAGCATCCACTGAGTCCACCACAAACACAATGCCATCAGCACAACGTGTGTAAGAGCGCCACAGAGGACGCAGTTTCTCCTGGCCGCCTACATCCCAGAAGTGGAATGAAGCTGTCCGTCTGCTACCTCCGAGAGTCACTCTGATCTTCTCTGTGTTAAAACCCTTAGTTGGGACAGTGTTCACAAACTCATTGAAACGCAGGCGGTACAGTACAGTGGTCTTGCCTGCACAGTCCAGTCCTAGAATTACAATGTGGAGAGACTGGAAGGATGGCAGGCAGGGAAAGAGGGAGTTATGATCTGATAACCCATTCCCCATCTTAGTAGAGCAGGAGAAGTCGTCACCAAATGTTCATCAGGCTGCTTTTATTCCATGGGGTCTGCAGCAGGAGCCTGGGGGGGTCAAGAAGAAAACCTCTTCTTCTTCTTCTTCTTTTATTCCATGGGGTCTGCAGCAGGAGCCCGGGGGGGTCAACACAGCATGCATGATAAGTCAAAGCACTGAAAGCAGTAAGCACACAAACACAAAGCACTCCATTGCTTTATGAAACCCAACAAGTGAATACCAGTATATCCCCTCTTTCATTGGAGTGCACATCGCCACATTATACTGGCAGATGAATGAGAAATAGAACAGCAGGGAGGATAGCACCCAATTTGCACATGTAGCGCTACAGCAGCCAACAGGGATTTCATACGCTAATTTCTATTCAGAGTATGAAGCAGTGAACAATACAATGAAGGCTTTTGAATTTTACCTGAAATCTCTGATTCAACCGACCATCCAGTGTTCGCTGATAAGGACCGATCAAAGGAAAGCTATTCTAACATAGCAGACTGACACGGAGATGTAGCCTGGGCTTTAAAAAGGTGTTGCTTGGCAACATACTGTATAACGTTACTGACTTCTCTCTTTTGCTGAAAGCACAAGGCGAATTTCAGTTTTAAAATTGCCCATTAATATGCCCTTGCTCATTCAGCAAACACATACAAATCGAAAAACATAATTCAGCACCTGCAGCAACTCACAAACGTGTCCTGATAAATTCGGCATACGTGTGGTCCGCATTCAATTTCCCAGACTTCCATAACTGGTTTTTACAGCTGGCGCTCCTACCCTGCTCCCTGCTGTTAACGTTACGTTAGGGGAAGACTGAGCCACAAAAAGTGGACATTTGATTGGAAATCACTGCTGCTTGGTATAATAGATGTGACCCGTACTGAATAGCAGTCGCTATGGATTCAGGAAATATCTCTACTCATATCAAATACGACAGGTAAATCTAGTTTCATCGCTTAAGCGATTCAAAGCCCTGCTAATTTGTGAGATTTTTAAACGGAGCCTGGCATGTAGTTCTATGCCTGACCAGAGCAGACTCGACTTGATGCTATGATGCCAACAAGTGCTGAAAAATCCTAAAAGTTAAATTGGCTTTATGGGGCCCTGGCAGCTGGGCCTGCACATCTGCATATTGTATATCCTTAATCAGACTTACGTTAACGTTACGCGACAACACATTGGAGTGGGTAACAAGTATTTGAATCATGAGGGGAAATCAATTTTAGCTGCCTATTATAACATTAGCTAAATGCTATTTTGACAGCAGTTAACCGCGTTCGACACAATTCGTAGCATTCCTGTCAGAAACTTACCTTTACAACATGGTGTAAACATCAGTATATTAGGAACTGACAGTATGTCCATAGATGTGTCCTCGCTACGTGCTCTCATCATGTCCACAGACCCACTGAGACACTCCCCTGACTCGGTACGTTCCTCAGAGAAGTCAAGCCAGAGTAATATACTATACGATTTCCGCTCATGTTTTTCAAGATAAAGCTCCTTCTGACCTAAGAAGCAACTAATGTTCAAATTCTTTAAAAAACAAAAAAAAACAAATCCATTATTGAAGTTCAAAACAGCTGAAAAGCGTGCACTTTTACAACAATTGGTATAATTTGCCAGCTTTTTGTCAAGTTAGCCAATTCCATGGAAGCCCACAAAAAAGCTTGGAAAGTGGACAAGTGTTAATGTTACTGTTTCAAAGGCAGAGACTAAACTTTCCCATAAACCCCAGTTCATACAGTGTTAAGCTGAATTAATACAGCGTCCAACTTATAAAAACAAAACAAAGAATTAATAGATTAATGAACTAGAAATTTGAAAAGGAAATCATGCTCTTCACGAGCAACTGTGTTGTTCCATGAAATCTAATACCGAGCCCAAAACCTTATGGAATTCATTGGGAGTTCTTTTAAATTATACTTATTTCTCTCCCGCAACACTCATTAACAGTGATACAGGAGGGAGGAATCTATCTTTCTTGCTGTGAAGCGCAACGGGAGCAACTTGGGGTTCACTGCCTTGCTCAAGGACACTTAGAAATACACAACAACCACAGATTGGACCACCAGCCTTGTGGTTAAAAGACAATAAATACAGCTGATAATGGTATTGACGACAAATTCTACACAGTGAACTACAGCTGCCCAATAACAATTTTTTTTTAAATTTGTTGTTAAATGCATCTAATTTAGAAGTATCTCCAAAAAGAACAAAGACGATCCTATAGTTAGATTTTCTCCTGCTTTTGTAGTCAGTGTTAACACATTATTTCGAGCAATGATCAAATGGAAATTCCATACATCCAACATATACATAGCCTATAATTCTCACTTTTGCTTGACTTCTGACAAATATTTGAAAAAAGGCTACTTCTCTGGTGTCAGATGTTCTATTTTAGGACTGTTTTTAAATGACTCTGATTCACTTCAGTGTTTGGTTATAGTTTAATGTGTAATCTAATTTGTCCACATTTTCTTGTGGTTGATACCCTACAGTTTCCTAACGTATTTAATACTTTTATTGCGAAGGAATGATGGCACAATTTCCGGTCTTATTCTACCTAACATTAGAAGACTTGACGCAGTTCCTCCTCGCTGTCTGATCTGTCTGGCCTGCTATGGACACGCGAATGCGAACAAATATAATCACACGTATGCACCTGTTTCTGTCACTCCAACAAAGGCAGCCTCCCAAAATCTACTGAATTGAAAGCACTTGTAACTATTTCTTTGAAAACTGTTTATTTTAAAGTAATTTTTGACCCCTCGTCTAATTTTGATTTATTGATTTTTATTATTTATCCTCTTGGCTTTGGTTTAAATACAATACACAACATCAATTAACTGATAAATATATCAGTTTAATACTGAGCATTTAAAGTGAAGTTAAACTACCTTTGTGTGAAATAACAGATACCCAAAAACATTTCCTCAACGTGCCTCAAGGCCTACAGAGCCAATAGACATGAGGTCACAACGTGACTTATTTCCTTTGCCTGAGAAAACACAATCCTAAGGGAATAGTGATTTTGAGGGAAACCTCTCTGACAATGGTGTAACTGAATAAACACTGTTTAAAGTGTATAACAATATAACGTAATGTTATACAGTAACAGTGTGAACGGCATTGTTGACACATTAATTGGGCAATTGAAAATTATTGTAAACGCACTATGCTCTCATGTACAGTATATGGCCAATATAGGGGCTAAACAGTATATGTTTTATTCCATTAGACTCTGGACTTCCATTTAGGGGCAGCAGTAACTCAGTCTGGGGCGGCAGTAGCTCAGTCCCTTCGGACTTGGCTTCGGAATTGGAGGGTCACTGGTTCCATTCCCCATATGAACTAGAGGTGCCAGTTTTGCCTCTTGGGCCCTTACTGCTGAGATTCCCTTGTGCAAGGGGCGAGGGGGCAGGACATGAATGAGGAAAATCAGTTAAATACCCAAAATTCAAATCAAGTTGAAGATACTGTTTTGGAGGTGGTTGAACTTGACTACTCCATGAATGGATCAGAGGCAGGCAGCTGGGCAGACATAGTGTTACAAAGGTAGACATGAAGAGAACAAAGGGATAGTACAGGGATGGATGAATGAAAATCAAGACAATTGATTGTAGTATTGCCATAATAAGGTTTAATGACAATACTCAACAAAACATTAAGAAACAAACACAGGGAGGGTGGACGCATGAAATGATAGTGGATGTAGGAGTGATCATGAGGAGGAGGTTGGTATGGTAATTTCAAAGGGAGAAAAATATGAATGCTCAAAGACTGAAAACTATCAAAGACAAAGTGAAACAGTACTGATTGAGAGAAGGATAGAGTGTGCCAAAGAGGGTATTCCTAGGTTTTATGAGTTACTCTGAGAGCGTACGTCAGAGATTTGGGCACACAGCCAAAAACTGTAAAGAACAGTATGCTAGATGTGGGGGAAACCATCAGTATGCAGTGTGGAGGAGGGGTTCAAACAAATGTTGGAACTCTGGAGGAGACCATAATGTGACCTATGGAGGATGTGAGGTGATGAGACGGGAGGATTTATGTGGACAAAATTTTAGTAACATTCTAACATTCATTGCAGGAATGATTAATAATGCAGCTGAAGTAAACTCCAAAAATGTCAAAATCCAGCTGGTTGTCAAAGCAGCAGTGAATCACTTAGTATTAGTGGGACTGACATGGGAATAATCGTGGGAGAACCTTAACAGTCAGTCAAGCCAGAAAGCACCATGGGTTCATTAATACTAATTATGGTAAATCTCTTACAATGGAAGGCAGAGCTTACTGGCCAATGGCAGGATTTCAAGCTTTTCACTCAAGACATGGCTGCAAAACCAGATGGTGTATGTTTTAAGGAAACCTGGTTAAAACCAGTAGACTTCATAGTACATGGGTACAGGGCCAAATCAGGGTCTGAATTTAATACCCACCAAGCACCAAATGAGGGTAGATTTTCCATTTGGCGAGTAACGCTCTGAAGGCTGTCCGTTACACTGGCAGGTAAACACTTGTTCCCAAATCAAGTTAGTCATGCTACAAAAACTCTAGAAGAGTATCTACTATGTTTTGGTGTCATTTAATGTCATGGGCACACTGCTTTTGTCCTCTACTGTCTGTGTTGGAGTTTGACACGCACACACGGTACGCACAGCATGCATGGCACGCATAAAGAGATCCTTTATGGATTTGTTTGGGGGGATGTTAATTGTACGTGTGAATAACAGCAGGACCGGCAGTATCTCTCCTTCACACACTGCAGCTGAAACATCATGTCACTGAAAGAGCTTCATAAAACTTAACAAATGGACAAACTTTTTCATTGATCATAGAGTTTTCATGATCTGATAATTTGCCTATTAACTTTTATTAACAATACAGTTAAAGTCAGAGTAGAAAGCAAGAAGCACCTTTTACGTCAGGGGTGTCAAGCTCAATTTCATCCCGGGCCACATCAGTATTAAGGTTGCCCTCAAAGGACCGGTTGTAATTGTAAGATAATATAAATATATCTACTCTTGATCATATTACAAAATTGCCTCTGCATTTGAGTAGTAGTTTTAGTAATAATTTATTTAATAACTAGCTCTGAAGACAAAAAGTGAGTAAAAAACACCCTAAATAAATAAATAAATAAATTTATAACTTAGAATATAAAACTTTCTTCTGTCTGTTTTGTTTTTAAATGCACAATTCCAACCCCCCTCCTTTATCCAGGCTTGGGACCAGCAAAAGTGACCCAAAAGAGACACTCTGGCAGAGTTACTTGAGTTTGACATGTGTTTTATGTAATTTATCATCATTTCCATTCAGTTACATGTGAGGCTGACAATTCCTGAGTGTTGGGTTTGATAGGAGTTATATCATTTCATTTTTCCCTCAAACATTTAGCATAATTATCCATTTCAAAAGACAAGATAATCATATTCTGATTTCACAATCTCCTCCACACACACACACACACACACACACACACACACACACACACACACACACACACACACACACACACACACACACACATCCATCCATCGTCAACCGCTTATCCCGTTAGGGGTCGCGGGAGGGCTGGAGCCGATCCCAGCTGGCATAGGGCGAAGGCGGGTTCACCCTGGACAGGTCGCCAGTCCATATAGACAGACAACCATTCACGCTCACATCCACACCTACGGGCAATTTAGAGTCATCAGTTAACCTAAACAGCATGTCTTTGGACGGTGGGAGGAAGCCGGAGTACCCGGAGAAAACCCACGCTTACATGGGGAGAACATGCAAACTCCACACAGAAGAGCCGCAAATCGGAATCGAACATGCGACCCTGCGACCACTACACCACCGTGCAGTCCACACACACACACACACACGTATATATATATATATATATATATATATATATATATAAAAAAAAAAAAAAAAAAAAAATATATATAATATATATATCAATGAATACATTTGTGCTAGTAATGAATAAATAATGCAAAGGTATTGTGCCAGTAGAAATGGTTCCTGAACCTCTAAGCAGGACTCAGTGTAAATACAGAATACAGCTGTTATTCATGTGCAGGTGTTTGTTGAGCCGGTAACAGGCTACAGAGACAAAACACTGCTGCCTTGGGTAGACAGTAGCTTAAGCACCAACTTTACATATTGCCTTTGTAAATACTGTATATCAGAAGCAATAGGGGTGAACTGCCATTTTCATTTAATCTCCCATTTTTCTCCTGTTAATGTTAAATTTGGGAGTTAGGCTTAACCCATAAATTTTTGTTTGTTTCTTTTGTCAAAGGGCCAGAGCTCAGTCAGTAAGTTAGGTTGTTTTGTTTGTTATTTTGGCTTTTGGTTCACCCTGAGCCCACACTTTTCTTCTTGTACATAATAGCTGTTTGATCATTGTGGGCAGCAAAAAATGCCCGGTGTTACATTTCATCCACTCCCCACTCTCCCTTCTCCTTGTCCTTATGTTGTGCCTCTACACCCCTAGACTGGGGCATAACAAATACACAGTATATGCAAGTTTAAGCAGTTTGTTGTAAACAAATAGTTAAAGTCATAATCTAGGCTAAAAGCAGAATCACTGAGTGTATGAATGCATCCAAGGTATGATTGCTCTGACTGTAACATTCTGTATGTCTATTGCATTAAATGAATGTTTTGCTTAGATACATTCGTATAGCATGTATGGCAACATACATGTCTGAGTGGGGTAGGGTACAATTGTTAGCTCTATAGATAGACCAGTCAAAGCCAGACAACGCCACCTTGGAAATTTCACCCAAAGAAGGAGTTAAATGTATCATACCAACACAAGGCACTCAGGTTCATTATACTAATAGAGGCAGGAGTCGTGGTTATGGTTAAACGAAAACATAATTATTTATTACAAAATTCTTCAAAAAAAAAAAAAACACCATGCATACAGGGACGTGAAGAAAAGGGGGGACACTAACTGGTTTGGAGCCTACCAGTGGGGGAAATGGGGCAATGAGGAGGTGAGAAGGATCCCACCATTAGCGTCTAGCACCTGAAAGGACATGGGGAATTATTATTAGTCCGTTTTTCCGTGAGCTAAACTCAAATGAACCAAAACACCAATAAACAAAAATCCCAACTCAGTAAACATCTTTTTTTTTCTTTTTGGATTTAACCCTACCCTCCTTCCAAACCCTCCCTCCCCCCCATACCCCCATAACAAACCTTCAGGAGATGGCAGCAACCATACTTACAAAATAACCATCTTAAAAAAGCAAAATAATTTAGCTGCCAAAAATAATTTCAAATTAGAATTCACAAATGGAACAAAACAGTTTAACAAAAACTATTGTACACAAAATAAGCAGAGTTACTCAAAGAAAGAAACAGAGAAATGAAACAGCTAAATTAATCCGCCTTAAATTGGTGACTGAGCAGAAGTCAGAAAAATAACAAAAATAAGGGAGTTAACCCCACAGTTTACACATAAAAATATAGGCCCAAGGAGGAATGGGCAGTGGCAGCGGCGAACCAGACTATAATGGAGGTGAGGATGACTCGAAGATGGCTGAGTAGAAGTGCACCATCATCGTCTGTGGCAGGTTGAATTTCTTCAGCTGCCGCAGGAAGCTGCTGCAGGAAGTACATCCTCTGCTGGGCTGTACTGATGAGGGAGCTGATGTTAGGATATGAAACAACTTGGCTGTGTTGACTGGGGAGCCGTGCAGGATGAGGGGGTGTCCTCCTGAAATCCACCACCATCTCCACTGTATTCTGAGCATTGAGCTCCAGGATGTCAGATGGTCTACCTCCCATCTGTAGGCAGACTCAGGCTCCTGCAGAGCTGGGCTCATTGTGTTCAATGTGGAGCTGAAATCCACAAACAGGATCCTGGCATAGGTGCCAAGGGAGTCCAGGTGCTGGAGAATGTAGTCCACTACATCGTTACTGCATCGTCTACAGACCTTTTGGCTCTGTAGGCAAACTGCAGTGGGTCCAGCAGGGGGTTGGTTATTGTATTTAGGTGGTGCAACACAAGGCGTTCAAAAGTCTTCATTATCATAAAGGTCAGAGTGATGGGTCTGTAATCCTGAAGACCTGTAATCCTTGGCTTCTTGTGGACTGGGATGATGGTGGAGGCTTTGAAGCAGGCTGGCACCCTGCAGGTTTCCAGTGAGGTCTTAAAGAACACTGGAGACAACTGGTCTGCACAGTGCTCCAGGGTTGCATGTGAGACAGCGTCTGGACCAGCTGCCTTGTGGGGGGTTTGTCCTTTGAAAAGCCTATTGATTTCCCCTTCCTGGATGTAAAGAGGTGTGAATGGAGGGAGGGGTGGGCACAGGCTGGGTGCTTGTGGAAAAGGCTGGGGGTTGCTGATCCTGACTGCTGATGGCTGATAGCTGGGGAGGGAGATGGAGGGAGAGGAGATGTAGACGTGGCTGGCACATCGTCCATCGAATCTACAGTAAAACTCATTCAGCTTGTTTGCAAGTCTGAGGTCATTGGTGAAGTGGGACAGTTTGGGCTTGTAGTTTGTGATCTGCCTCAGCTTTTTCCAGAATGAGGCAGAGTCATTGGCTAAGAACTGTTTTTCAAATTCCTCTGAATACTGCTGTTTGGCTTACCGCACGACCTGCCAAACGCATATTTTGCCACTCTAAAACCCTGTCAGTCACCATTCCTAAATGCCTCTTCCTTGACCAAACAAATCTGTTTGAGCTGTGAACAAGGGCTTCTCGTTGTTATAGTGAACCCTGGTGCATGTCGGTTTACAGCTGTCCTCACAGAAGTTGATATATGATGTCACAGCATCTGTGTATTCGTCCAGACTGTCTGGCAGCCTTAGACATCTCCCAGTCTGTATGGTCCAGGCACTCATGCAGATCCTCCACCGCTTCGCTGCTCCATTTCTTGGTACTCCTCACAACAGGTTTAGCCAGTTTGACCCTCTGCCTATATGCGTGGATTAGGTGGACCAAGACATGGTCGGAGTTTCCCAGTGCAGCTTGGGGAATGGCGTGATATGCGTTGTTAATGGTACAGTAGCATTTGTCAAGCGTGTTCTCCTCTTTCGTTGGACATTTAATAAATTGTCTATATTTTGGGAGTTCTTGTGTTAAGTTCCCTTTGTTAAAGTCCCCAAGGACGATAACAAGAGAGTCCAGGTTTTTCCTCTCAACCTCCCATATCCGGTCGGCAAGCAACCACTGCGCATGCTCCCCGTCAGCTTGCGGCGGAATGTAAACACCAACCAGAATGAAGGATGAGAATTCATGGGGAGAGTAAAATGGTTTACAGTTAATGATGAGAGATTCCGGATGTGGAAACACGTCCACAAATCACTGTCATGGTCCTGCATCAGCCATCATTAATATAGAAACAGATTCCTCCACCTTTTGATTTGTGCGATTTGTCGCCTCGTAACAGCTGGGAGCTGGGAAGCTGCAGTGCAGAGTCCGGAATAGAGCCACACAGCCATGACTCCGTAAAGCACAAAACAGAAGAGAGAGAAAAGTCTCTGTTGCATCCAACCATTAGCAGCGGCTCGTCCACTTTGTTGCACAGTGAGTGCACAATGAAGAAAATCGCAGGCAGCGGAGATCTTAATCCTCTCTGTCTGAAATGCACCAGCATGCTTCCTTCTCCAATGAGGTCCAGGATCCAATGAGGTGTATTCCCTGATGTTAAGAATCACATTAGCGCCATCTTGGATGTGACACTGACTTTCTATATATGGTGGTATCCGTTGCTGATTGACTAATGAGCTGGGGGGAGAGGAAGGCTGCGTACTCACTTGCAATGAGAGCAGGGATGATGCATCTCATCCTGCTACAACCTACCCCCGAATAGCATAGTTGCCCTGACAACGTAGCAATCAAGGCTAAGGCTACCAATGCTAGTTCCACAATCCAAAGAGAGCTGAAACGGCATTTTAGACCAGGCCAGAAGAACTTGCAGCCCCACGTACCAAGTCTCCAGCCGATCTTGGGAGATGGTGGACGTTGGAATGCTGACCTGCAGTTGACCGTGCTGTACGGCGCACTGCCACTTTCCTGGTATCAGAGTAGGTGGCTGGTGGAATGGCTGAATGGGCAGATGGTAAGGCTGTCACAGCAGTGGGGGCCACAGAAGGGCCTGGCACAGTTTGGACTGGGTCCACTTGTGGGAGCAGCAACCGAAGAGTGGTTTGGGTCACTGCAGCTGTTCAAATAGGAGCTGCATGAGGGGCCTCATGCCTCAACACAAGAAAGTCACCATGACATGGTAATTCAGCCTCTGACTGGCTGATCAGGAGGGGGTGACAGAGGGGCAGCGGTGGCATCTGGAGTGCCAGCTCCAACCACAGCCTTTAACACTATATGGTGGACCTGTTTGACTTTGTTTGGGTCATCTGCCGGGGCAATGGTATACACACAGCCTCCCTCTTTCAGTGCTTTTAGGACCCTATACACTATAGAGCTCCACAGATCGTAGATCTTATGACACCCTTTCGCACTGAAGTCCCACAACAGCACCAACTGGTCATCCTCCGGTGGAGCATCTCAAACATATCGGTTGTGAGAGAGGCAGGGCACGTATTTGCAAGCTGGATGGTACAGGGTGGTGCGGGATTTTGCAGGGCTGTCGAAGCTACAAAGCTGCTGAATCAGGCAGTTTTCAAAGTTGCGGCCCTGTTCTGAATGTATACGGGCAGGGACACCAAACTTACAGAACCATTCTGTGACCAAAACCTGAGCCACAATGGGAATGGTCAGTGTATACTTACTGAAAATGTCAGTCATGACGAGGACATTCTCAATCCCAGTATGGGTGGGTTCCAACACTGTGTAGACTCCATGGTCAGGATTTTGTTTGGCTGAGAGGCTAGCAGATGTCGCATGAAGCTATGAGCAGTGGGCTGGGCATTTTTTGGCAACCTGGAACCTCTCAGAATTGACACCAGTGTGTCACATCTGAAGACATACCTGGCCAGTAACACCACTTCTGTAGTAGTTCCAAGGTCCTCTCAACACCTTGGTGGTAATGCCTCTAGTGGACTTCCGTTAGAACCTCTTCTTTTAATGCAGCAGTCAACCGCAGCTGGAAAATTGCCTCAGCACCATCTGGGTGAAAGACCTGACAGTACAAAGTTCCATTCCTTGCCACCAGGCAATCCCATTGGCGGAAGAGGGCCAAAGCAGGCCGAGATAGCCGTTTTCACTCCTCATGATTAGGATGCAGCTTCTGTGTCCAGAACATCAAAGACTTCCCGAGTGACAGGGTCAGCCTGCTGGAGTGTACAGATGTCAGAAGGGGTGAGGCAGAGCTACAATTGCAACTTGGGTTGCCTTGGACTTCCTGAACCTGTGCTGAGGGGCATGGGGCTGCCTGCTGAACTGTTGCGCAAGTAAAGAAGACTGGGTGCGAGGGGCAGCATGAACCCAATCGCACTCTCTGACAAAATAACCAGGTTGGTGACATTGTCCACAGATGATGGGGCCACAATAAGAAGGGCAACTGCACTGATGAGAGCTTTGCAAGTGAGAAATGCTTTGAGTGAGTTGGTTAAGCTGCTCTTGCTGGACTTTAAGGAACTCCCTTATCTTGCTCAGTTCAGACACATGGTTTGGGTTAGCTACCACCTGACGACCACTCTTGACTCCACACTGAAGGCCAACGACTGAAGGGACAGGATGACTTTGGCCCCTACCGCCTCCTGGCAAACCCTCATGCTCCCACCTGATCACCTCACCCTGGACCTCAAGAAATGTAGCAGTAGCCTGCCTGTACACAAACTGTTTTAACTCACAATGGAGGGAGCCATCAACAACATGCTCGACAAATTGATCACACTGTAAGACCTCGGCTTTTGGCATGTCACTAGGCACATGCTGTTTTAC
The DNA here is from genome assembly GCA_947000775.1 of Pterois miles. NCBI lineage: Eukaryota > Metazoa > Chordata > Actinopteri > Perciformes > Scorpaenidae > Pterois > Pterois miles. The sequence continues at coordinate 1,475,045 of CAMQGK010000200.1, read as the reverse complement.
AGATGCCACAAGACTCATTAATGTAAGGGAGGACTCTAGCAGGGTCTCCCCCTCTTGCTGTCATCTAGAAAAGAAAGCTACATGAGTCAGAACAACCGTAAAGCTCTTGCAACACAGCAAGGTTGGCTGGATCTCCCCGTTCCGCACTAGAACGGAATTTGATCTCCTCATGTGCCTCTCCCTCAAGGTGATCAAACGAGAAAAATGCCTGATCGTATGTAGACAAATGGTGTGCTCTCATGCAAGCCTGGACCTCCTCATTCCACTCAGCTAACCCTATACCTGTTCTTTCCCTGAACATGGGACATTTCCTATCTTGGGCCACAATCACAAGTCTCTCTGCGGCACTAGCAGTGGAAGGAGCAGTAGAGGATACAAGCAGAAGTAGAAGGCATGGCACTAGGACCAGGCATGGCTGCAGCCTGTTCCTGGTGCAGCCTCTCATTATCTGCCTTAAACTGTGCAACTAAATCCCTCAACTCTTGTAGCTCTCCCTCCAAATCCACACTATGACCAATAAAATGGAGACACAATTACAGTTATGATGGGGCAATGGAGGGCTGCACGGTGGTGCAGTGGTTAGCGCTGTTGCCTGACAGCAAGAGGGTCGCAGGTTTGATTCCTCTCTTGTGTGTGGAGTTTGCATGTTCTCCTCGTGTAAGCGTGGGTTTTCTCCGGGTACTCTGGCTTCCTCCCACCGTCCAAAGACATGCTGTTTAGGTTAATTGGTTACTCTAAATTGCCCGTAGGTGTGGATGTGAGTGTGAATGATTGTCTGTCTATGTGTTGTCTGTCTCTATGTGCCCTGCGATGGACTGGTGATCTGTCCAGGGTGAACCCCGCCTTCGCCCAGTTGGGATCAGCTCCAGCCCCCCCACAACCGCTAACGGGATAAGCGGTTGACGATGGATGGGGCAATGGAGCAAAATGAGAAACATGATAGAAAAAAAACCAATTTGGATGCCCAGGACACAGAAGGGAACACCACCACCAGAAGACCAGGACCACCAGCGTAAGCTTCCAGCACCTGAAAGGACAAGAGAAATTATTATTAGTGGGGTAAACTCAAATGAACCAAAACACCAATAAACAAAATAACCCAACTCAGTAAACAAAAGTTACAAGAGTTGGCAGCAATCATATTTACAAATTAGCCAGCTTAACAAAACAAAATAATTTAGCTGCCAAAAATAATTCAAAATTATAAATCAAAAGAAGCAAAACAGATTAACAAAAACTAATATACTCAAAATAAGCAGAGTTAGAGAAACAAAGAAAGAAACAACAGAGAAATGAAACAACTAAATTAATCCACCTTAAATTGGTGACTTAACAGAAATCAAAAAAGTAACAAATATAAGGGAGTTAACCCCACAGTTTACACACATAAAATATAGGCCCAAGGATGTCAGCACATACAGTTCTGATTTAGCTGCACAGGCCTGCTATCAGGCCATGCAGCGAGGCAACAGTGTAGTTGACACCGGTAGAAGCAAGGCAGGAAGGCAACAACGCAAAGCCAAAGCATGGCAAGCAGCGGTGTACACAAATCACAACAAAGCAGAGCAAAGTAAACCAAACCAAGACCAAGCAGCAGTAGTTCCCCACCAGCAGCGTCACCCGACCCGGCAGTCAGTGTCTGCCATAAAAATATGGAAATAAAGTAAATTAATATATCAGATGAACTAAATGTTGAGGCTGAGAGCAGAGAGACAGGTTGACATGCGCTGTACATTCTGATTAGCTGCGTCAGATCACAGGTGGAAAAGGAAAGCTTCACAATAGTTTCTCATACACTCCTGACCAGGTGAAGTGTTTATGAGTTACAGGTCAACAGGTCAAACACCTGGTCTTTTCCCACAGACAAGTGGTGAAAACACAGAGACATTACAGCAACAACAATCTAATTCTACCATTAAAATGTACATGAATCAATGTGTTATGCTTGCTGACATGTTCTAATAACAGGAAGTTGACATAACAAATTCAACAAAAGCCAGTTAAAATAATTACAAGTTGTAGACCAAAACTTTCTCTTTTATGTTAATCACTTCATGAGATCTGGCTACATCAATATATTTACATGTGTACTTTATATGCATATTATATGTGATCTTAATAAAGTTAGGTGCACACTAATGCCTAGTTAATCTTCTAATTTGATATATGTTTTAATCTAGTTGAAGTGTATTATAACATTTTATGTGAACCATACATAAATTGACTCATTTTATTACATTTGCTTAGAACATATAGGAATTAATTTCATGATAATCAAATCTGTTTACAAGTTTCATGTTGTTGGTAACTTTTATCTCATCATCCCTGCAGTGACACAGACACACTGCTTCCTGTCTACAAACCCTCCTTTGGTGTTCTCACCCACACTGGTGACTGTTTGATATGCTGATAATCTTATCCCTTCACTTAAGAACACGCCTATATTAACATCCATATGCCTGGATGTTCATTTGTGTTGTGTAGTTGTTTGATTCATTTTAATTCAGTTGATCTTTTTTTTTATTCAATGGTTGATGTCTTGAGTTTGATATTTCAAACAGATGAAGCCCAGATTTCAAATCTCAAAGAATCATGTGAAAAAAATTAATTAGTTTTAACTTCACAAAGGAAGTTTAACTAAAAGAATCAGTATTGAAATGACTGGGTATACAGGTGTGAACAGGACTGAAATGCACGACTCACAGAGCAGATGGTTTTCAGAAATATAAGCCTTTACTGTTGTCAAAAAGGGTTCGGTACACAGGCAGGCAATAATTGCAGGCAAGCAAATCGGCAGGCAAGGCAGGATCATGAAACAGGCAGAGTATTAAGAAAACACGAGAAGTCAAACACTAGGAAAAAATGCTGGGACGCTATCACACGAGGACCAAAGACAAACTGGCAACATGAGGACGGAGGACACTCATTATATATGAGGGAGTGAATAACGAGACACAGGTGGACACAATCAGGGGCGGTGAGGAAGGTGGAGGGAAGAAAAGTAGGGGGGGGGGGAGGGGGGGAAAAAAGGGGAGGAAGGGGAGAGGAGATTAAAAAAGAAAGAGAGAAAGTGATTTTTTAAAATAAAAAAAAAAAAAAAAAAAAAAAAAAAAAAAAGTCTCCTCCCCTCCCCTAACCCCATCTAATCACAAATCCTCCTCCCTTCCCAAAAAAAAAAAAAATTCTCTTCTAATCTATTTCTCTTCTCTTCTTTACCCTATTTCTCTTTTATTCCCCCCCTCCCCCCCCACCCCTGAAAAACCACACTCCTGTAACCCCATACTGCTCCACCATTCCATCCTTATTTATAATACAAATATATTCTTCATACAATTATTAATTAATTAATTATTTTATTTTAAATATTTTTTTTATTATGCAAAAAATTATAAATTTTTTATATTTCTGTTTCAATACTCATTTCCATTTATATAAAAAAATTATACCATTATATTCTTGTGCATTCACAAATACAGTACAAAACGATGATATAAAAATATAGGAGTGTATTTTGGGATTGGAACAGCATATAATTAAATTAAATGAAAATTGACAAAGATTAAATAAATGTGTAAATTAAATAGACAAAATACATGCAAGAATAGGAACATAACGCAGATAAGGCAGTCTACAAACCTACCTTTATCGCCCCCCTTATTCTGAGTCTATAATTATACTACCCGTAAGCCTTATCTATTTAAGTCAGAGACTTTCTTAAAATGGAGTTTAAGAAAAAGGTGTAACCTTTGGACCATTGATGAGTCAAAGTCGCACAAGTCTGATTTGCATTTGTGTAGCTCACAGTATTTTCATTTACATGTTCATTTACATACATTCTCCCTTGTTACCCTTCCCTGTTGGTATTGGCATGGATTGATTTGATTTGATTGATCTGTTTTGCCCGAATCAGACCCAGTGGCACCAATGACAGGCCTTATGACAAAAAAAAAAAAAAAAAAAAAAAAATATATATATATATATATATATATATATATATATATATATATATATATATATATATATATATATATATATATATATATATATATAAGCAAACAAGACTATCAGTGTCTCTCTCCCTCTCTCTCTCTCTCTCTCTCTATATATATATATATATATAGAGCCACTGATAGTCTTGTTTGCTTATATATACATCATATAGAGCAGGGGTCGGGAACCTTTTTGGCTGACAGATTTGTGAACACCACATATTTTAAATGTAATTCTGTGAGAGACATACAATATGTTTAAAACTAAATATCATTGTATATTAGACACACTGCAGAACCTGCTCTCTCCACAAAGGCTAATCCCTCTGTCCATTGCTGCTGAAAAGTACGATACTCCTCGTCAATTTTTCTTTTAGCCATCTTCTCAAAAGAGTTTCTGCAATTAGCTACTTGACAACTCGATTAAAACGAGACGTTGTCACTAATTGAGCTGCGAAGGACCCTTTTGCCCATGCGCACATCGACCGCTATTTTGGACCGCAAAATACTGCAACCCAACTTGGAGACGGGGTTGAGACAGGGTTATGTGTGACTCTGCAGCGACAAAAGTAACAGAAGGCCAACTGCCCCAACTAATTGCAGTTTCTCTGTCAAACAAACTTGCTATTATAATATATTGTATACAGTATGTTAGCTCAGCATAGCATATCAATTAAATAACATGTTATTTTGCATTAAGAAATCAGTTTTATTCACAACTGGATGTGTTTCTTAATGATTTTGGGAGCCACATAATCAAAAAATGCAGGGTAGGACATAATTAAGGTGGATGGGGTATAAAGTCTCCAGAAGACTTGGGCTCTTACTGACTTCATAAATACTTTGGATGTCAAGATTGACATTTACATATCGCGCTCTTGTCTGCGAGTTTATCCTGGCAAGTGGTAAATTGGGAGTCTAACCACTCAATAACCAAGATGTCATGTAAACCATTTCTGGGAGAAGTTTTAAGAATTAAGATACAACTTCATTATAATTTTCATTATCACAATTTAGTATCAGTGGGGAATGGAAAAAGTTAAAACCATAACTTGTCACATTTGAATTTCTGTTTGTGTAAGAATTAAAGAAAAGACATACATTGTGTTAATTAGAGAACTTTAAAGGTCTTTAGAGATCCAGGATAAGCAGTTTCCTCCTGCTTCCAGCCTTTATGCAAAGCTAGACTAACCAATTCTTGACTCAACACTGCACTTAAACAGACATGAGATTGATAATCATCTTCTCAAATGAAAAAGAAGAAAAACAAGAAAATGAATAACCTTTTTCCTAATATGTTTATTTCCTTGTGTTCCTTTAAGCATTTCATACAACCTCCAGAATATAAAGTTATTTGTTTTTAAATTATTTTCCTTACAAAAATACATATTCTGTCAATATTCTGAATCAGTGCAGCCTACACTGCAGCAAGACATTTGGAGATTTCAATCTCAGGCAGGAGTTCAGCCTGGCAGACCCCCCAGGATGGTGATGGCCAGAGCGGGAGTTGATCTGTCAACAACCTGCACTCTTTCACTTTCCTTCATTTATTTATTTATTTGGGGGCGGCAGTAGCTCAGTCTGTAGGGAGTTGGCTTGGGAACCGGAGGGTCACCGGTTCAAGTCCCGACATGGACCAAGAACTGAGTGTGAACTGGTAGCTGGAGAGGTGCCAGTTTACCTCTTGGGCACTGCCGAGGTGCCCCTGAGCAAGGCACCAACCCCCCAACTGCTCGGGGCGCTTGTCAGGAGCAGCCCCCCCACTCTGACATCTCTCCATTGATGCATGTATGTGTGTTTCAGGTCTGCATGTACTGTGTATACGTTACAACAGAGTGTAAAAATTGAATTTCCCCTAGTGGGACTAATAAAGGTTGATCTTCTTCTTCTCCTTCTTCTTCTTCTTCTTCTTCCCTAAAGATGAGCCGGCATGTCACCCCAAATCTCCACTTCACCAAAAGCCTTTAATTTAGCCTTTCTGTCAGTCCCTTTTGTTTGCATCTCATGTTATTTTTCCTGATTTCTGCTATTGCAGTACATCTCCTGAGATTGGTTCTATTAATTAGGTGCCATGCACCTTGACCATAAGAAGGGAAAGTGAAAAAATGAGTAAATGTCCTCTTCAATGCAGTCTGGTTATTTGTGGTTGTGTGGACTGACTGAACCTCCGAAGGGGGTTTAATGAAAGACTGGTGTGGTGTCAGGAGCCAGTGGTTGGAAAAAGCCAACAGGGCAATGACAGCCTGTGACGGTTTGGTAGCCGAGGAGACTGCATCAGTAGTTGCAAAATGCTCTGATGACTGGAAAACAAAACCCTGGAAAATTGCACAGTGACTGAATAATACACTGAACAGTTAAATGAAGGAATGTTGGAGCAATTAGATATCCAGAGGAGGGAAGACCCTGGAAATCCCCAGAAAAAGAAAAACAGCAGAGGCAAATCTAAAGGAAAATGTAGGTGACGCAGTCGTCTGCAATTATGTCACAGTTCATTTAAATGGCACTCATTTCACACTCAACTGCACCAGATGTCAAAGTTCTCAGCCCTGGTTGGATTGAATGACTTTTGGAAAACCAAAAATTGACATGAACTGGGAAAAAGCAAACACCACACATCTAGCAGTTATTGTGTGCAATGTGTATGCAGCCGGATAATGAGTAGTTTGACCCATCATTGTAAGGAGGTACACAGTGCCAAACATAGAACAAGGAAATAAACCCACCCAGTCAATTATCAGGTGTTCAAAAGGCTGTCTGACTGCAGAATAGGAGGAGGCATGTGTGTTATAGTCTGATTAGGTTTTCCAGTGAGTTGACACGTGTTACAGGTTTTAAAATTTTTTTAAAAGGTTTTGAAATACACAGCAACATCTGGTTTCATACACAGCTGGAGGACCCAGTCATAGGTCTTTAGAGTTAGCCTTAAAATCACAACAATCAACTTTCCAGTGCCCTTTTACACACACATGTAACACACATGTATCCTCCCTAAGGTGAGGAATTCAACAAAATTACGCAAGTGCATCAACACATGGCCATTTGGCAAAGCGGCCGCTTCAGTAACAGTTTTTAAATTTTGGCTACTGATACACATAGCAACTTTCAGGAATTAAATTTTTTAACTGCTCCAAGACTATCAAGTCACACAGCTCCTCAAAACTCTCCACCTCTGTCGTGGAACACCAGCATGTGAAATGAGCTGTCAGATCACAGGCAAGTTCAAGGTGTGTCTGCTTATCCCCTTCTCTCCATGTCGGAAAATGTTGACGGTAAGCCTCGGGGCTTGTAAGCCTTCAACACAACTAACTTGACAATCACATTCTTTTGACTATTTGTAGAAGACAAAGATAAATAAGCCTCCTGCACTCTACTAGTCAGCATTAAGGTGAATGCAGAGTCCAGCCATATAGTGTCTGCCAGGCACAACAGGGTGAAATGTTTCTGGGTCCTTTTCATTGAATTTTGGCAACAAACACAGATTACTCAAAATATCAAAACACGTTTCAAGGCAAGGCAAAGAACTCCCCGGCCCCACAAAACAGTCAGCTACCACTTTCCCATTTCAAATCAAGTCAAGTTTGTACTGCTGCAGAGTCAACTTACTCTGCTCAGTCTCACAGCGCAGTATTTACACTGACAACTGCTTCTCAGTCTCAGCATGCTGCTTTATTTTTCCATGTTCCAACTGTTACATACGTATTTCTTATTGCTTATCAAATGTTAAAGTACTGGCTGCCAGAAAAAGTAATGACAAACAAACAATATTAGTTGGATCAGGAGGTTTCTCCAAAACACAATTTCATGCAGATTTGCTTTCAAATTGCATTCAACAGTGTATTTTAACTGCTTATCAGAGATATCTACATTATAATCTGCTATTTCTGCTATTTCTAATGGCTGCTCATTTATACACCTGTCCAAAAACCCCTCGGTTGGAGTGAGTGCTTAACATTATTTTTAAAAGACACACTGAATATGGGATGTTTTAATCAATGTGGTCATTGTGTCAGCAGATGGATGAGTGTGGTGAGTGAAACTGCTGTATGGTGTAAAACCTAAACCATGCCCTCTTCCTGTCCTAGGTACTAGGTTTTATACATCTGGAGTTTTTCTTTGTGGATATATTTGGCTGTGTTGATGCATATGGTACGATTTTGGTCAGGGTGATGCTTTTTGTGGAGAATTTTGGCAATTCAAATTTGTTATTTTAAGTCTTTAAAACACTGATGAGCATTTTTAGAGCAATCCTTTGCCCCTATGATGAAAAAGACCCCACTGAAGCTCATTCAATATGCAGCCTTTGCAGATTGATTTTGGATTTTTTTTTTAAATTTTGTCATATGGTCAATTCCCTTGAATATGCATTTTCTTTTTACACCAGGTGGCGCCATTTACCCATGTACAGCCTGTCTGGCATCATCTACTTCAGTGAGGACAAATGGCGCCCTCTGTTGGCAAATTTCCAACAAATTCAATTGAACTAAAATGATTTGGGAGTGTTTTATGGATGTCATAGTGAAGTGTAGAATATAATTTAGAATTACTTTGTGTGTGTGTGTGTGTGTGTGTGTGTGTGTGTGTGTGTGTGTGTGTGTGTAGCCAAAATGCAGCGACAGTGCAGCCCTAACGGAAAGTCGGGCTGCACTGCACTTTCCTTGTTGGTATCAGGGGGTTTCAGCCTCCTGAGCCACACCGTGGCGACGGCCAGCAGACTCGACCAGCTCGAAAAGAGCGTAAACCTTCAGATTCAATGTGAAGCAAATGGCTTTCGCCGGTCGGTTTCAAAGGATGCTGTACTTTTAGGCAGTATATGATGAGCAATCCCGCAAAATTCAGGATGGTGTGGACCCTCTGACACCACAACTTATGCCTGGAACATGCAACCGTATCCAGACAGAGCGGACCGCGACGCTCCGCCGGATAAGCAGACAGGGGAAGTTCCCAACGACTACTTTTTTACACCTCATGTGCTGGGAATGGATCTGTTGAGGAAGAGAAAATTGGCTGTGGTCGGGACAATCAGGCACAACAAGCCGGATGGTCCGGAAGCTGGAACTCCTGAACTAATGTTGTTTAAAATAAATTTGTATCTGTATTTTTTTTTTTTTGCTTTATTTCTTGCCTGTAGTCTAGTATTGCACAAACAAACAAACAAAAGAAAAACATGAAAATAAATGTTTTTGCTAATCAAATATATATCCTAATCTGTGATAATTATGATACAACTTTCCTTTCAGTATATTGGAAATATTTCTATTTTTGTGCATTTTTCCCCATTAAAAATTCAAGTACTATCACAAAAACTGGCATTTAAGGGGTTCATATTCTGAAAAGGAATGAATATTTGATATGTATGTGGCAGAATGGTCTCCTGTCATCCCCTCCCCCTTTCTTTGCGCCTGATCCACATCAGGTGTGGCAGTGTTGAGTGTAAGGCGGAACCGCTGTCATTATAGCTGCCAGGTGAAGCCATGGGTCAGTTTGCTCTCTCATAAGTCCATCTTGCCAGGTGATATTGGGGTACCATGTGGTCTCTGGGCATGACACCCGCTCTTTATTGTGCCTTGCAGTACGTTGAGCTGCTGGCTGTGGCTGTGTGGGGCCGAGGCTGTGTGGTTTGGCCATTCTCCTCAGGTATGTGGGCTCACTAAATCAACAGTGGTAATTCAGCTCTCCTGCTGATTGCTAACTTTTACCTTTCCTTGTCTCTCAGCAGTATTTAACTGTGATTGCTGCTCTCCCTCTCCTCTCCGTCAGGGGCTATAATTAGGTTGCGCCTTTTCATTCATGAATTTTCAACATGTTTGTAATTATCAATTGTATGCGTGCTTTGCAGGCACGTGTGGGCCTGGCTGTGCGCTGTGATGCTCCGTTCTGTGGCTTTATGCCCCAGTGCAGTGGGATTCTACTGCTGTCTTGTCTTGTCTACACACAAGTGAAGTAAAGTTTGCTTCACATCTGGTCATAGCGGTGAAGTCACTGCAGGTCTCTGTTTTACTGACTCATTTATGATCACTTTTAAGAGACATGCTACATCTCGTTTTACTCACTGTATGCTCAAGTGATCTGTCATTTGTGCCAATCATATATAGCTGTGGATCTGTTTAATGTTTGGTTTATTATTTTGCTTAGGTTTGCATGTTTCCTTTTTTTTAGTATATTACTGCATGATTTGCTTTGTGTTAAATAATTTACCCTTGTTTACTTTGTGGTAGCTTTGTTTTTCTTGTGTTTAAATAATTTGATGGTTTTATTGCTTTAATTCTTTATTGCTTTTGATTGCTTTATTTCTTTAATACTTTGCTTGCTTGATTTCTTTAATAATTTATTTTGATTGTTTGTTCCTTGGTTTTGGGGTCCACCACTCATATGATACAGTGCCTGTTGTTGAGTATGGGTGGTTCAAGTGTTACAGTATCGGGAAGACTAAATATAGACTAAGTATACAAAATGGTTTAATGTTGCCTTTTAAATAATTGAGTATAAATAAAAGAAATATAGTTTTATAAAAATAAAGCAGTCGAACCTGTGTCCTTAACTATGTTCCTGAGGGTGAAATTCCCCCAGGTGGCATTGTCGTGCAGTACAAATTATTTAGTTAACCCATTTATAAACCCCAATCGCGTCACCTCTTGGCATTGTAGGCAGGATATATTCTTAGACACAGACGTGATTTATTGTTTTTTAGAAATTAATTTTTTTTTTCATTCACTCTTAACCGTTGTATCAGTAAGAGACTGCCAAATATCGTGTGTGGTGTGCTGATAGACAAGACAGCTGTAGTTGTCCACTTAATAACCTACCTGTGACTTCAGGACTCTATTTGGTGTGAAGCTTGGGTGCAGCTTGCGTCCTAAGGGTATGGAGGAGGAGGTGCAGCAGCTTAGAGACCTGGTGGCCCAGCTCAGGGAAGAAAATAAGTGGCTGCTTCAGGAGGGTGTTGCCCAGTGTGGCTGCATTTGTCCCTCTTGCCATGGCAGGTGGTGTTCTGCCTGCTGGTCCAACGGTCACTGAGCAGTTTGTGGTCATGCCCAGGGACCGTAGATTGGGTTGGGATTGTGAAGGGGAATGGGTCTGTGCTCGGCCTGTTGCTTATCTGTCTTCCACTGTGGCCAGGCCCATGAACTCCCAAAAGCAGAGCCCACTGAGCCACAGCTCAGATGGGTACTCAGCAGGCTCAGGCAGCAGCTGCCACCAGGTTAATGGCACCCTGTACATATATTGAGGTTTGCATGCATGGGATCACTGTCTTCTGCTTAGTGGACACTGGGTCCATGGTGTCCACTGTCACTGAGAGCATCTTTCATGAACACTTTGCATCTTGGGTGCATGACCATCTCCAGTCCAGTCATTGGTTGCAGCTCCAGGCTGCTAATGGGCTTGTTATTCCCTACATTGGCTATCTGGAACTGGACGTCGTTCTTTGTGGTAAGACGATCCCTTGTTGTGGGATTCTGGTGGTGAAGGACCCTGTGAATGTTGACTCTTCAGTTCATGGTATCTGTATGTCATCTGCCCTTGCTACCAAGTCTCTTTGGGGCATATCCCTCTTCAACCTAGCAGCAGTCACCCAGTCTCCTGGTCCTGTCATTGAGGCCTTGAGTACTGCCACCAGGCCACCACTCCGGGCCATGTTCTATTTACGGGTGCGGCAGTAGCTCAGTCTGTAGGGAGTTGGCTTGGGAACCGGAGGGTCACCGGTTCAAGTCCCGACATGGACCAAAAACTGAGTGTGAACTGGTAGCTGGAGAGGTGCCAGTTTACCTCTTGGGCACTGCCGAGGTGCCCCTGAGCAAGGCACCAAACCCCCAACTGCTCGGGGCGCTTGTCTGGAGCAGCCCCCTCACTCTGACACCTCTCCATTACTGCATGTGTGTGTGTTTGTGTGCATGTACCATGTATAAGTTAAACAGAGTGTAAATTGAATTTCCCCACTGTGGGACTAATAAAGGTTGATCTTCTTCTTCTTCTTCTTCTGTTCAGGTTCGAGGTTCTCGAGTGGTGTGGATCCCTGGGGGCATTACGAAGATGGTGGCTAGCACTTGCCCTGAACAGTTCTCTGGTCAGTCTGCTTTTTGTGCCTCTGGAGTCTGGCTTGCCTGCTGGGCTTCTGGCGTCCCCCTGTGTTGTTCGGATTGTGCGAGGTACAACCTACATTCCAGTGGTAAATGTGGGAGCCGCTGAGCTTCTCCTCTATCCATGAATATGCCTTGGTGTCTTGTCTGCATTGGCACAACCAGAGCAGGAGCAAGTCCGGTTACTGTTGCAGAGGTTTAGTTTAGTAGTCTTCTCTGCTCATGAGGGTGACCTTGGCTGTACAGATCTGGTATCCCATGACATTCCTTTGCTTGACGATGTCCTAGTTTGGCAAAGATACAGATGCATTGGACCTTCAGAGTATGAGGCAGTCAACACACACATCAATCAGCTACTTGAGGACCATGCTATACGAGAAGGCAACAGTCCTTATGCTTCTCCAATCATTCTGGTGAGGAGGAAGGACTGTAGCCTATGCATGTGCATTGACTACCGCCTCCTTAAGGGCAAGACAAGGAAGGACGCTTTCCCTTTACCTTGCATCAAGGAAAGTCTTGACGCTCTGGCTGGGTCTCAGTGGTTTTCCTCTTTGGATTTGGGGAGCGGTTATAATCAAGTACCAGTCTCGGAGAAGGATAAACCAAAGACTTCTTTTGCACACCATTCAGGCTCTTTGAGTGGAACCATATGCCTTTCTGGTTGCGCAATGCACCAAGCACCTTTCAGCGTCTCATGCAGAGGATGTTTGGAGTCCAGCAGTGCCAGTCACTTTTCTTGTACTGTACTTGGACGACGTCATTGTGTTTTCTTCTTCTGTGCCCCAGCATGTTCAATGGCTCAAGGTGGTTCTGGATCGGCTCCAAGAGGATCATCTTGCTGTCTGTCCTTAAGCAGGACGTTTTGAATAGTTTCACCAAGAACATGGCCACCAGGGTGTGGAACGCACCTTGGAGTTGGTGCACTAGCGCTGTTTTTGGCCAGGGATGACATCTGATGTCAAGCAGTGGATCCAAAGGTGTGTGCCTGATGCTCTGTCTCGTCTGTTTGACCCTGACCCTTCTCCCAGAACCCCCTCGTACAATCTGTCGCCTTCCTGTATTGTTGGGGCGGTTACGTGGGAGGTGATGGGAGGTAATCGCTTAAAATACTGGCAAGGAAGGCCATTATGGTAAAGTGGGTCATTATATTGATGGAAGGACTCATCTTTTCCTGCAAAAATGGAAGAACCCACTGGGATTTTTGGGAGTTCAATATAATCTGGAGTTAAATGGATAACTATGGACAAATGTTTGAATTAGGGACATTGGGCATGAATCAGATCTACATACATAATTACTGACTTCATTCATCATTTAGTTTCATCATACTTTCTTTGTTATATAAGTGCAGTGCCTCAGTTTTATTTATGCTCTATCCTATTTTAATTTATTTACTCTTTTTTTGTTTTGTTTTCCTCTATGGACCAGTCTTGTAAAGCTAATGTATCATTGCAGTATGTTTTATGTTTGTTTGTTAAAAATTCAATTTGCTCTGGCTCCACCTGTTCAGCAAACCTGGGAAGCTGCTTGACGTCCTCCTGGATCCACATTCTCACATATGTTCACATTATATGGGTTAATTGTTGTCATATGGATTATCTACGTTGTACTTTCATTATGTTGTTCCTCCTGTTCCTCTGATTCTCCATCCTGGAAGGGGGATCCCTTCTCTGTTGCTCTTCCAGAGGTTTCTTCCATTTTTATTTTTCCCTGTTAAAAGGGTCACACTGTTAAGGACAGAGGGCATCATTTCATGTACAGGTTGTAATGCCCCCTGAGTCAAATTTATTATTTGTAATTTTGGGCTATTGACAAAGCAACATTGACAACCAGGAAAACAGCAAGCCCTGGTAAAACAGGAGGGCCATCACATTCAGCTGTTCGTTTGTGTCATATGTTCACGACATTTAGTTTCATTTTCACTTTACAAAAGTAGTTTCATTTATTATTATTATTGCTTTTTTAAAATTAATTTTAGGCTTTTTTTGTGAATTTCCCGGCTGTTAGACTAATAAAGGAATATCTTGTCTTTGATTGACAGAGATAGTGTTAGTTATGAAAGGAGTTTGGATGGGAATGTGTTGGATGAACACACCCAAGAACACATACACGCACGCAAACACACACACACACACACACGCACACACACACATACATACACACGCACACACACACACACACACACACACACACAAAGCAGCTAAAACCCACCAAGGTGCTGCAATTGATTACTATTGTCCTTTCTAGCACAGCTTCAAAGCTGCATCTGTGTAAACCTGTTCTTATCACACCTGGCATATCCAGATTATCTCCAAATTGATTTTAGAAAGTCTGGACAACAAAAACAACATATGAAATGCACATCACATCCAAACACATTGGAGTTGGTTTGAATTGTGATTTCACTTGTATTCTATAAAGGCATCTCAGTCCAGACTCTGGTCATTAATAAATTAATTTCTACTCATCATAATTTCCGTTCCCAAAATGAGCACCAGTTCAAATATGTACTATGTATGTGAAGTCACTGTGTTCATGCTCCTTCATGTCTCGGTATAGGCAACCAACTCTCTTGTACCACAAGTTAAAGTGAATCTCAGTCCAACAACTAAAGCTCTAAATGGGTAACACAGCTGTCAGTCAGGGTGCCCTGCCAGTTTATTGGAAGGCTTGTGGTTTCCTGTGTGTCATCATTCAGACTCATTCAGCCATAATCTTCAGAATATAAACAACTTCCTGAGCACAATTCTTTGGCCCTTGATTCTTTCCACTGTCACAGTGTGGTATTGGACTTCTAAAGGCTAGTTTGATGTGATTACACACATGTAACCAGGACTGAACAAATTGTCTCTCTGGACCAAAAAGACAATGAGATCCACAACCTGCCTTAAAAATCATCACAACATTGGTAATCTTCCAATTCTGATAATAATTTGAATGAGCTTTGTAGCCCAGATGGACATTTTGAATTCTTCCCATATGAACTGTGTGGAAAAAATCCCAAAGTGTCTGTCATCCATGAGAGATCCAGTGCAGGAAGATCTATGGTCAGAGTTTTTCCCAAAAGTGACTGAATCACTGAGGAAAAACTGAGACTCTGCCTCAAAACACTGATTTTAATATTGCTGTTCATTTTGTGTTTCTCACCCTCACAGCTTGGACCCACCAGATTTGTTGAAGCATTCACAAAAGTTAGAAGAATACTATCCAAGTGCACCACCTATCTGTAAATGTCATTAAATCATTTAGTTAGAAAAGCAAAGTGTGCCTGCTCTCCAGTCGAATTTGGAAATGTCTTCAGCTGGCTGTGTTGATCTTGGCATGGCAGGCTGTAATGACAACATGACCCTTCCTGCTGAAGGAAAGCTGCTCCCTCAGGGGTCAAGGTATGAGGTTCATCCAAGATCAGGCGTGATACTGGCCAGATGTGTTCCGCAATACTTTTATACTGGCCAGATGTTTTTTATCCTCTTCTCATTTAAAACACAAGCCTTTATCATCATTCAGATTGAAATATAACAGGAGTAGTCTTTGGTAGCACTTTCTATGACATCCATTCCTATAACATTAAAAACATACCTATAGTGTGTTATAATCTGCTTATAGCGCTGTATAGTTACAGTACTCATACATATTAATAATGTGTTAAAACAATAATCAAAACAAATCATAAAGTATTTTATGACTTATAAAGTCTAATATCATAATACTACACTATTGCTTGCCACTCACTGACATTTATTTTTGCAAGGAATGTACTGTATATTATGTGTATATAATTCCAATTTTTGTAATCAAGATTGTTTTGCGATGTATTATAATGACTTTTATAATGTATTGGAATGTGATTCAGAGTCACTATAAGTAGTAGTTTACAATGTTCTGTGTGTTCTTGCATAGATATTTAAATATTTTTTGAGATATTTTTCTACGTTCCTTAAAGCAGACAATGACTACTTAGAGTAATGTATAATCACATTATAACACATTGCAACAGTGATTATAATATATTATAAAATTATTAAAATGTATTACAACTATGGGGAAAAATGAATAAATAAAATCAGCAAGTGAACAGCAGTTATGAAGTATTATTATGCTGGAACTTATATGTTATTGTAAAATACAGTGTGATGAATATTGTTATAAAGCATTATGGATATTTGAGTGCTTATAACTATAATTAAACGTGCTAAAAGAAAATTATAAGGCACCGTAATTATGTTTATAATCTATTATAGACATGGGCGTCATATACTGGTAAAGTGTTATCTAGTCTTTATCTGCAGGATCTAATCAACGTTTCTTACCAGCTAGTTTAAGATGATGTCAGGAAGTCCAAGACGAAATGGGGAAATTTGTATTTCATATGTAATGGTTTCATGACAGTCACATTGTCATTGTATTAATGAGTCTGGATGATGTTTTTCTCTGTCTACATGGGAAACTTTGCATATAGCCAGTCAAATCATGACACTTTTCATTAAGTAGTAGCATTAATATCACAGCCAGACACAACACAAAAAGAGCCAAACATGTTGAACAACAAACATTAGATCTCTAGCTAATGTCTTGTCCTTATCTACACACAAACATATTCAGTATCTTGTCCTGCACCTTGTCTACTAGTGCAATTTAGTAATTTGGGGATTCAGAACAGAAGTGGAGTGGAAGTTCACACTTACATCAAATTAACATATTCAAATAAAGTACCTCACCATTGTCATCAAACTATTTTAGTAAAAAGTCTCTTCACCACTGGCTTTACGGAGGTTGCTGATGATTTTCCCTGACATGAACTGCAACTAAACTAAATTGCTAGTTATTGAATTTACTCAAGTGACGAACATTACTTAAATATTATCAATTTATGCTCCTACTGTATGTCCTCCTATTCTATACATGGAGTATTTCATGTATGTAGTATATTGCATATACTACTTTATGTGAATGTGGATGTGAATACTTATTCCAGTACCAGGATGCTATTTTTCTGCATACTCTCTTTTCTCTCTTTTTTCAAACAGATAATTCTGTTTCAGTCTCTGATTTTATGTGTTTTGTATCTAAGAATGTACATGTGTGTACGTTTGTACGTGTGAATCAATAGCTGTTAAAGGCCTTAGGCAGTTGCCTGTGCCTAAAAGTAAAGTCAGCCCCTAAATCTCCATGCAAAGAAATCACCAACAAGACATTTGGATTTTTCAGATTTATTTGCATTGGGAATCCAAGTTTTTGCAAGTAAAAAGCATGTGAGACAAAAAAAAATAATAATAAAAATACATGAGAAGTTTGGGTTTATGGTGGTTACACTAGTAGGACCTCTTTGATTTGGATAAATTATTGAAATTCAAAAGCATGAGATTGTTTCAGTTCAGTTCATTGTACACGAAACATAAATAATTTGTGTTGATTGTTAGAAGAAGTACAGTAGAATTTGATTGAAACATTCTTTCACAAGCTTTTCATCAATGAGAAGCATCTCTGGAATGTTCTGTGAGCCTCATTTTTGTCTGTTGGAAGATTGCTCACAGCAAGCTGTATACGTATACGTGATTGTCTTATGTCTCACCAGTGTTTCTTTCCTTTCAAACCAGTCCAATAGAACCATGGGAGGTCATAAGATAGGATTCTCTGAGCTCTGGTCGCTGTCGTGGCAATTGTCCTCGGTCGCCAGCCTTGGCGAGTTGGCAGAGTACTTTTGTCCTACTGTCTCTGAAAACTGAGACAACAGTAATGTCTCTTTCTTTACATTCACCAGGTCTTTCTCTCGTTCTGCTGTCCCCTGTTGGCCTCCCTTCACACGCTTCCACTTCATCCTCCTGTTCTGGAACCATACCTTCACCTGAGAGGAAACACAAAGCAGTAAGACACAATAATTGTGGTTTCTTCATATTATAGAGTGCAAGCCAGCAGGAAAAGGATAAAGTATCTCCTCAATTCAACAACTTACACAATGGACAGCTAGCACTACAAAAATTTAACTTTGTACATAAAGGTGCTCAATATGGAATTCCGATCATTTCTATTGCATCCACATGGCTCTAAACATGGTGACAGCTGAGGCAATGGCTAACAGCAATGGCCGACAAACAGTGTTAACCTGATGGGCAACCAGGAGGGTGGGTGCTACGCTTACGCAACAACACTGTCACTTGGGATGGTGTTATCAGCTGTAACCTCTGCATGAGAGCAGTGCAGCGCAGTGGCCATTAGCTAACCAGTGCCTGTGGCACAACAGAGAGGCTCATATGAACTAAATTATGTGTGGCTAGCTGGCTGTCAACAAAGCACAGAGAAGCTCTGATTACAACACACAAAACCCCAGGAAGAGCGGCAGTCATTGATGCCAATTTTCATAATGGCCAAATGGTAGTTGGACCCAAAAGACTTTTTTTTCCCATAGACTTACACTGGGAAAGAGATATCTGTAACTCAGTGGACAATTTTATTTTTGAGCCGAATCAACTTCCCAGTATGAACACTTGAATAGTCGCCTTATCCTGTATTTATTTTAGGTTGTGCTGTATAGTGGCCTGTCACTCAGCTGAGGTCGAGACATTAAGATGTGAAACAAGCTTAACAGTGGGCCCAGTGATTGGAGGAGAAGTGGTTGAGACATAGTGGTTGCAGAGAGGTGTCTTCAGTCATAGATTTATACCCCCAACGTGTCCCACTGAGTAGCACAGGACCGTTTTTCCTAGTGGCCATCAAACTGTATAATTCATCCCCACTCAGTCGCAGTATGGATATCAGTAGAGGGCAACTGCTGAGGTCTTACTGTACATGATAACTGGTCTCTTTATTGTCTTAAACCTAGCCCAGTGTTGTCAACTCTTCCCCAATTAAAGTAGCAAGCAGCACTAGCTCCAAAAGTCCCTAAATTTAGAAAGAAAGTCACAAAGTCAACAACATTGACAGTCCATTCCTTCAGGCTTACCTCCAAAGCCACTCCCACAAAATTATTATTATGAACATAAACAACAAACTTTGCTTTTGTTTGCATTCACAGTTGTAAAGCTAGCCCAGTCATTTCATCCTGCAACAGCCACAGATATCAGATGATTTTTTATCTTTTCCTTTTTCCTTTTTCATTTGATTTAATGATTGCTTTATTGAATTTCAACAAATATTTGTGTTAGTGCAAGGCAAAAGCAGCACTCAAACATTGTGGCACAAGTGCAGAAAGAGAGGGTTGTCCTAAGCCTTGGGGCCAGCACACTATCTACTCCATCTCAGAGTTGCAGAGTTACTGCAGAGGAAGCAACAAGGTGTGCACAACTTATGGCCCAGGCATAGAAATGACCGTGGATGAATTGGGAGGGAGTAGGGAAGAACTAAATCCCCTGGAAAAAGCTGTGCTAAATGGAGACATCCGGTGCAAGCTTCACCAACAAGGCTGCCTAAGATGCCTTAGTCTCCCAAGAATCTCAGAAAACATGCTCCCTTTGCCCTACACTAGCAACTCTAAAATTCATCCTAGTGGGCTGTAAGACCAGCCTCACACAAGGCAGATAGAAGAAGAAGAAGATAGTCCTTTATTAGTCCCTCGAGGGGAAATCAATCCTCTAACAACACGACATGCAGACCCGAACACACACATGCACAAACATGCAACAATGGAGAGATGTCAGAGTGATGGGGCTGCCCTACAACGCCCCGAGCAGTGGGGTTTGGTGCCTTGCTCAGGGCACCTCGGCAGTGCCCAAGAGGAAACTAGCACCTCTCCAGCACCAGTCACACCAGTTGTCCATGTCGGACTAACCGGTGACCCTCCGCCCAACCAACTCCCTACAGACTACACTGCCGCCCCCCATACACCTCTCTGCCCATTTTTGGGACCTACATTGCTGAATATTGTCAACTTGTCTCTTTTGACTGGCATTGTATCCACTAGCTTTAAAGGGGAACACCACCTAAATGGAAGAAAAAAAGAATTCCAATATGTTCTTTCCATGGCCTGGGAAAGTGATGTCATAGATATATTGCCCCATGGACAATGAATGGGAGACTTTGTAGACACTCAGAATGTTTTCTTCTTAACACCCAGTGGGATTTATTCTGTTGCAGTGTTCTCAGTTGTGAAAAAGAAAATGTAGCCCTATACATTGGGAACATCTCTCCCAATGATTATAGAGCAGTTCCACACTTTATACCCAATCACAAATTTGAGTTTCAGCATTCTAGCTTTTGGATTTGGGAAAGAGTTGGCCAATTATACACAGTCAAGGAATTAATTTCCACTGCTGTGCTGATACTCAGCTGTATATGCCAATTAAACTGATGAGCCCAAATAATTACATCACAGGTTTGCTGCAAAAACTGTATGTCAAGTAATTTCTTGCTCCTAAACTCTACATAAATATAAAACTAAAACGCTGGTCATTGGCCCTGCTTGACATAGACACTGGTTTGATCAAACAACAGTAACTCCAGACAACTGTGTGATATCCCAAAGTCAGACAGTTAAAAGGAAAATTGGCTCCTTGTGTGTGGATGTCTAGTCAGTGATGTGGTAAATGTAGTCCATTGAAGTAATAAATTCCTCAGTGCCTGACTGAAAAAGCTGAATTCTGCTTGTGGAGCTGTGCTGGCAGTGGCTTCATATACCAGAATATGTTGCATGTAAGTTTAACAGGTGTGATCTTGTGCTGTATTATGAAGACACCACAGGTCTGGATTCCCATTTGAGTTGGTTTATTCTGATGGTAGACACAGTATACATACACATACACACACTGATTTAAAAAAACTGACCTGTGGGAGGTGCTGCAGGTGTGTTCACAGACAGGCCTGTTACCCACATCCTGTCAGTGTACAGTTATTTCAATTCTACCCAAAAAAGGAGATTTGGCTCTGCTCAAGAAGAGTAGCTTTGTTATGCACAGACTACAAACGTCTTTCAAAAATACTTGTCAACGGGCTTAAAACCTTTCTGGAAGAATGTACCGAACCAAACCTTTCTTTTGTGTGTAAAGCAACATCAGGCTTAAACATTACTTTCAGAACATTGTAAAACAAAATGCAACAAATAAATACATAGATTTACTCTAAATTTTCTATATTCTTATTTTCTTTAATGAATAAATCATACACCAGAGTCTTTGGAAATAATCGTCAAAATTAACAATTCAAGTGTAATCCTATTTATTGCTGCAACAAATTCCAGAATATATAACATAGATTGTATCTAAACATAGAATTTATTGAATAGATCAACCCCATTGTCACCAATATCTGAGCCATCCATTTAAATGCTTGTGGGTGGGAAGCTTGTGAGTGACTATGGTAACGTAGTTTTCAGAGTGAAAAGACACACACTGGGCAGGTGGGATGGAAGATGGATGGGTCCAACAAACACAAAGCTTAATCCAGGAAGCCACCGTTTGTGCCCCATGTGAAAGTTTCACTTTCACATTACAATAAGCTGTTCATTTGTGTCATGTGTTCACAATAAATGTTTAAGCCCAACCGTGTAGTTTTTTCCTAATCCTAACTATAATGGTTTTGATTCCAAAACCTAAAGTGACACCATGAGGCATGACAAAGTGGCAGTGTGTGAAGAGTTGGAATGAGAACAAATTGGTGCATCAGGCTTATTTTGGCGACACCTTGGAGCTGCTTGACATACTCCTTTTCATATATGTTTACAATATATGTAGGCCTATCATGTTGTCATTGGATTATCTATACTGTAATTTTATTATATTGGTAATTCTGTAAGCACGATATCTATTGCACATCTGTCCATCCTAGGAGAGGGACCCCTTCTCAGATGCTCTTCTGGAGGTTTTGTCTATCTTTTTTTTTGTGAAAAGGGTTTTGGGGAGGGGGTTTCTTTATCAAAATCAAGGGTCGAAAAGGACAGAATCTGTCATATGCAGTAGTCACGTCTGGCCCGAGGTATTGGCATTATAGGCAAATCCTAGGGACACCATCCATCCATAGCGGTGCCCCATATGATGGAACAAAAAAAAAAAAAAAATGTATATCTTGAAAAGCCTGTAATGAAAAGATTGCTTCTCTTTGCAAGTAATTTGTGTCATAAGTAAAACAAAATTGGCTAAAGAAATCAGTCACATGCATGCGTGCATGTTCGTACACATGCACGCACGTATATATACTGTGTACTGTACTCTATATGACATGAAGTGTCGCAGACCTTGTGGTAAAGAAATTTGGATCGATATTTTCCCCCTTTACAAGTAAGCTAGCATAACTTCTTTGATATCAACGTCGCATGATCCACCATCATTTTCAAAAGGTTTAAAAGTAGAAACCTTTTTTAAATCATGGTAATCAATGAGGCAGGCAGAGTCTAATTATATATAGTCTAATTATATATAGTCCAATATGGTTCTATTTTTTGATGTTAGATGGTAAATGACTTTACAAATAGGCCTACCAGTAGGCTGCAGTTTATTTCTTGGCCGATTTAAACAAGACAATTTCATTTAAATTATATATACTGTATATTTTTCATTTTAATAATATTATATTATTATTTATCAGTTTTTCAGTTTCTTTTTGTGTTACTGTTGGTGGTGCATTCTGGTCAGATTTCACTCTTTTCTTTATAAAAACAAGATTTGATCTTCAAAAAAAATTTTTTTTTCAAAAAAGGAGCCTTGAATAAAAGGGAGGTGTCTCATAACCAAGGTCAATAGAATATAACATTTGTATTTCCCGAATTTCCCTCCGGGGATTAATAAAGGTTCATCTTATCTTATCTTATCTTATGTTTAACTTGCCAACACTGTTTAAGCTTCTACGTGTTTTGCAAGTGCACAAAAACAAGGGGGCGGCAGTAGCTCAGTCTGTAGGGAGTTGGCTTGGGAACCGGAGGGTCACCGGTTCAAGTCCCGACATGGATCAAAAACTGAGTGTGAACTGGTAGCTGGAGAGGTGCCAGTTTACCTCTTGGGCACTCCCGAGGTGCCCCTGAGCAAGGCACCAAACCCCCAACTGCTCAGTGCGCTTGTCTGGAGCAGCCCCCTCACTCTGACATCTCTCCATTACTGCATGTGTGTGTGTGTATGTGTGTTTGTGTGCATGTACCATGTATAAGTTAAAACAATGAAATTATTTCCCCACTTGGACTAATAAAGGTTCATCTTCTTCTTCTTCAAAAGCAAAAAATCTAAACAGAGAGACGCTTATGTATAATGCCCACAATGTTGTGTGACACTCCTGGATGCAATGGGCACCTGCTTGCCTAGAGCACCAAATAGATCAGGGCTGGCTCTGCTGCACAGATTGTAAAGTGACTTGTGATTTGTAAATAATAATAATAATAATAATAATAATAATAATAATAATAGCCGTTTGATAGTCTGGCGACCTGTCCAGGGTGTACCCTGGCTTTGCCTAATGTCAGTTAGGATCAGCTCCAGCCTTCCCATGAACCAGAATAGTATAAACGGATAATGACTGAATGAATGAATAAAAATATCATATTAATAATAATTATAATATATAAAATTGACTTGAATTATTACTTGACATATCAACATAAGTATACAGCCAACAGATCTCCAAATGCACTGTACTTAAGTCAGATGACAATTTGTACGACCATCTGGTTGAAAATGATAATTCTCCAGCCATGACACAGTGGTGCGACCACAGCCAAGTGTCCTAGTGGAGATGCTGCGCTCAGTGGTTAACATATCACTTGGCACACTTGTGATATGCCCTTCTCAGCAACTCGGCCATCTCCATGTCCACAAATGGAGCCTGACATCAGAGACTGGACTGTTGCCTGCCGCTACGATTCCTGAAAGGGAAAGGCATATCCTTCCACTGCAGCGACAATAAAGAACATAATTTCATTCTACTCATCATCAATAGTCTGCCGGCAACAACAACCACTTAGCCTCCCATGCTTCCGGCTTCTTCAGAGCCAACCACCGGTAGTACTGCCTTGTCACAGCGTGCATCGTAAGCCCATCAGGTTGTATTTCTCCCTGCGCCATGTCTGCCTCCATGTCTCAGATAATCTCAGCTTTCTTTTCTTCCATGTTCACAGCCATCATGAAATTCCCATGCACATATATCCTTTCATGCCATCATCCCCTTCTCTACCCTTTCTTCAGCTGCTTACAGTTTCACAGCTTCTGCTCCGCCCTTTTCTGTCATAGCCAACACAGCAACACAAAAGCCCCATCCCCAGCAATCCAAGGAGCTCTAGCATAGGCCAATCAAGATGGTCATTCTTAGCTAGCTCCATCATTTCTGGTCTATCCTGTGCTCTACGTGGCCTTAGATTTTGGAGGAACAGGGCTCTGCAGCTACTATGTTCACTCTGCTTACTAAGCAGCTGGCCAGATTCGGTAAGATAACATACTGGACCATCCTAGACTCGGTTTTACTGCCCAGTCATCCTTCTGCACGTTATGCAGAGCCCCTTCCCACCCTGCCACAGCATGCACAATCATTGCTCCACCACTTCGCTCACATCCCACTTCCTCACGCAGCACCCCAGTTTTCAGCTGTTTATCACCCATAGCACCCCCGCCTTTCCTTATCCCTAGGCTTGGCAACTGTGTGCTGTTTACCCCAGTTTCTTTTTTCATTGAAGCTAATCTGAGAGTGCTGGCATTACATAGGGAGAAACAGGGGACTCAGGCACACAGCATCACTAGATACAGGAACATTGTTATTCATGTCAGTACTAATAATGATAGTTTGAGGCAGTCAGAGATCACAAAAGATAGCATAGTTAGGATACTGGACTGCGCTAGAAAGATCGGTCAGTATGGCGTAATTGTCTCTGGTCCCTGCCTGTGCAGGGGAATGATGAGATGTACAGTAGGCTTACTGCAATGAAGCGCTGGCTGGCATGCTACTGTAGGGAGCAGGGATTAAAAATCAACGGCTGCCCACTTATCTCCCTGCCTCCCTCAACTACCACCTCAGCAGAGCCACCAACATCATCAAAGACTCCACCTACCTCAGCCACCACCTTTCTGAACTGTTGCCCTCTGGCAAGTGTTACAGGTTTTCCAAAAGATGCACCTCCAGATTCAGACACAGATTCTTTCCAAAGGCCATTTGGACACTGAGCACAAAAAACACAGAGACTCAGATCATTTCACTCATGCTGCTGTCCACTAAGCACTTTACAACCATGTGCAATACTGATTTACAACGTCAGGCCACAAGGGCCTTATTTACACTGAAGGAATTATTATTATATTAGGGCCCAAGCATCAACAGCGTCAGGCTGCAAGGGCCCTATTGAAACTGAAGGAATTATTAGGGCTCAAGCACAGACAATGTTGGGCCACAAGGACCTATTGAAACCATAGGAATTATTAGTATTAGGCCTGAGCACCGACGTCGGGCTGCAAGTTATATGACACCTCCCATGTGGGGCGGCAGTAGCTCAGTCTGTAGGGAGTTGGCTTGGGAACCGGAGGTCACCGGTTCAAGTCCCGACATGGACCAAGAACTGAGTGTGAACTGGTAGCTAGAGAGGTGCCAGTTTACCTCTTGGGCACTGCCGAGGTGCCACATGTGAGTTAGAGAGTTATGAAAGAGGTGTGGCTATTGTCTAGTGGGCAAGGATACAAAACACTAGCCATGCCCCTTTCATAACTCATGAACTGTTTGTCATTCAGCAGAGAGTCTCTGTTTAATTGTTATAGTTATCCCCACCCCTCTCCACATTAGCCACGTCCCCTTTCATAACTCTGTTTGTCATAGACTCTTGCAGGAGGTGTCCTATCACTCAGCAGAATGGGAATAATTCTATCAATGAAACAGGAACTCTCTGCTGACTGATATGACACCTCCCACAAGACTCTACGACAAACAGAGAGTTATGGAAGGGGGCGTGGCTAGTGTGTAAGGGTGGGAAAAAACGCTATCCACGCCCCCTTTTATAACTCTCTGTTTGTCACAGAGTCTTGCAGGAGGTGTCATATCATTCAGGAGAGAGTACTTGTTTCATTGGTGTTGTTATCCCCGCCCCTCTCCATATTATCCACGCTCCCTTGCATAATTACTGAACTGGTTGTCGTAGAGTCTTGCTGGAGGTGTCATATCACTCAGCAGAGTTCCTGTTTCATTGATAGAATTATTCCCTCTCTACTGAGTGAGATGACACCTCCCTTAAGACTCTTCGACAAACAGTTAGATGTATGAAAGAGGGCGTGGCTAACGTATATGGCCCGCCCCCCTACATTAGATACGCCCCCTTTCATAACTGTGTGTCATAGACTCTTGTGGGAGTCTGTCATTGAGTAGAAAGGGAAAAATTCAATCAATGAAATAGGAACTCTCTGCTGAGTGATATGACTCCTCCCACAAGAGTCTGTGTCTACGGTTTGAGAGTTATTAAAGGCGCGAGGCCAATTGTGTAGGGTTGGGGATTAAAACACCTTCCACGTCCCTTTTATAACTCATGAACCATTTTTCATAGACTCTACACAACAGGCCATGGCTATTGTGTAGGGGGCGGGAAAATTCTGCCAATGAAACAGGGACTTTCTGCTGAGTGATACCTCCCACAAGACTCTATGACAATCAATTAGAGCAGAGGTGGGCAATCAATTTTCCTGGAGGGCCACATGAGAAACCCAAATTGTTGCCGGGGGCCAAACAAAAACTGCCAGACAAAACCTCTATTTTAACACTATAGAAAACATACTGGGCACTTATTTTTCAGTATTTATTATGCTGAAAATCAGTCCAAACAGCAGATTATTAAGAAAATTACATTATATACAAGAGTCTGAACCGTACAGGACTGACTGTTTAGGGTAGTAATGTTTCCATTAACAAAACTTAACATTTAACTTAATATTAACACTTACATTTAATATTTAACTTGACAAAAACACTTAATTTAACATTTATCTTAACATTAACCCTTCCATTTCCTTCTCTGGTTCATGCAGCTTTGTAAAAAGTCCTCTCTGCTCAGCAGCTCCTCGGCTGTCATCTCCTCATCTCCAGACAGCTTTCTGGGTTTTTCTGCATGTTTTGTCTCAACGTGAAGGTTCATGCTGTATTCTTTGTATACAGCCATGATTTTTGCAAACCAAGCTCACGGCTTTACCACCAACTTCCACAAAAAAACACTAATCAGTCCATGACTTATTAAAGACGTGTTGCTGGAAGGACCGCTGCCTGTGGACCAGGACTGGACGGCGTTTGAGTGCGTCTGGACGGGGGAGGGGTCCACCGCAGTCCCCGCTGCTCGTTGAGAAGAGTAAGAACGACACCTGCTTTCACGTCTCCAAACTGCGACAACAACGCCAGAAAAAGTCGCTAGATTTTGCTGCTAGTTGCTGTTTTGACAGAGTCTCTGGAGGGTCTGAAAACTCACTAAATATAAGTTTGCGACACTGCAGCCTCAGCAGCAGACGCTACTTCAATCATCACTCACGTCAGTTTACATCAACAGGAAGAAGCACACTAACAATACACAAGCATTTACAAATAAAAGCTATTTTATTTACTGTTTTTTTAAGCTTCGTAGGGTAAATTGTGTGGTTTGACTGAGATGTCGCGGGCTGGACAGAACTATCACGAGGGCCGCATGCGGCCCGCGGGCCGTAAAATGCCCAGGTCTGAGTTAGAGAGATAGGATAGAGGGTGTGGCTACTGTGTAGGGGCAGGGATAAAAACACTATCTATGCATCCTCTCATAACTCATGAATAGTTTGTCATAGACTCTTGTGGGAAGTGTCATTTCACTCAGCAGAGAGGGAATAATTCTATCAATAAAACAGGAACTGTCTGCTGAGTGATATGACACCTCCGGCAAGACTCTACGACAAATGGTTAGAGTAAGAAAGGGGGGCTACTGTGGCTTCTGTGTAGGGGGCGGGGATAAAAAAAACTATAGCCACGCCCCTTTCAAACCTCATGAACTGTTTGTCATAGGCTCTTGTGGAAGATGTCATATCATTCAACAGAGAGTCTCTGTTTCATTGGTATTGTTATCCCCGCCCCTCTACACATTAGCCACGCCCCTTTCATAATTCCTGAACCTTTTGTAGTAGACTCTTGCAGAAGGTGTCATATTACTCAGCAGAGAGGGAATAATTCCATCAGTGAAACAGGAACTCTCTGCTGCGAGCCAACAATTTTGGCTCACAGTCATACCGCCATCTAGAGGTAACTGGAAATGTTTTACATGTTGATGTACAGCAGACTACAACACATTAATCCGATCCACCTCAAATTACGTCAGGACACACTTACGAACCTGATGATGGTTCCATGATGATATATTTTGATGTACTACCATTAGCAGGTTTATCAGATCCACCTCAAATTTGGTCACAAACATAGTTAGACATTCATGATGCCAGAAAGTGAAGTTTTTGAGTTTCTGTGAAATGTTGTCGTGGCGATGCATTGTTCACCATGAAACAGGAAGTTGTGTTTGAGGGGTTAGGATTGCTTTAATAGAAATGAAACTTGCCATACTTGCCATAAAGTGCGAGACATGTGTGTAGGTGCGAGGACCTGTTCATCACTGCTTGCAGTGATGAGTAATCATCATTCTATTTTCGTTTTGAGTGCAAAAACAAGGTGCTTAGGCTATTCAAAAAGTTTTGAATTTTGGCATGTGTCAGACATACATGACATGGTAAAAGGTAACATGTCTGAGTCCCACCATAACATTTCTGTCATATTATAGAGCAAGATATTTGGTCCGACCTAACAAAGAAATTGGATATTGGAAAGGTTCTTTTTCATTTTTTTTTTTTTTTATTGCCAGTAATCCCTACCAGTGAAAGATTGGCTACTAATCAGATGTCTGTCATTAAAGGAATTGTTCCACATGCTTATTCACACTCACAGTGAGATATTCAGATAGATATAAGGCTGATGTCTGTGCGATAAGTAAGTGTAGCCTAGCTTAACACAAAGTCTGGACAAAACTTCTAACAGTTGTTAATTAAGAAGCACCTTGAAATAAAAGTACTGTATATTTGACATTTATATTTCTCCAGGTGAAATATAACATATCTCCCTGTCTTTGTAATAGGCTAAACACATCCCAGACCATATCTGTGAGATGATGTCAGTGATGAAATTTATATTTTTCATTTAATCTGACTGCTCTCTGAAGAGACTGGTGCCGGGGTGTCAAACTCAATTTCATCCCAGTCCACATCAGCATTATGGTCGCCCTCAAAGGGCTGGTTGTAACTGAAAGACTATATAAATGTATCTAATCTTGATCATATTACAAAATTGCCCCTGCATTTGATTATTAATAGTTTTAGTAATAATGCATTTAATAACTAGCTCTGAAAGCAGAAGTCTAGGAAAAATAATTGCAGGTAGAAATATTGTACAATTTATTTAAAAAATGAGTTAAATGTGCGTCAATATACTTTTATGCATGCACACAGACAAAATTACTGTATGTGAGCACAAGAAACCCTCATCATTACTCATCCATCAAAGGTTAAAATAATTCTCAAGTGAATAATAAAGGTATTTTTTTAACCACCACACAAATATTATCAAACACAATTTATTACATTAACTTTATTTAACTTTGTAGTCGGAGTTGAGAGGGGCAGAACTATATTACAACAACTAAATGTTCTCTGATCTAACTGTCTGTCTGTGGCATATGAAGTGTTTGTGTTCCAACAGCTGATCTGTGTGGTGGATGACAGTGGTGTGGCACTGACCTCCATGTTCGGTATCAAAATGCTGCTGTAAATTGTATTCCTTGAGCACTGTCACTGCCTCGTAGCAAAGAAGACATACCGGCTTGTCTCCATTAAGCACAAACATGTATTTGCTTTCGCATCTCATTAAATTAATTTTCCTCTGCATTTATTTTTGTTTTCTTGGACATTTTGGTACTATTCATATTTTTGTACGATCCCATCACTCAGCTAGAGCGCTGCTGCTGCAAAGCAGTGATATTGAGATGCTTCAGTGCACATGTAACAAAATCAAGATGCATTGTAGAACATGTAGTTTGAGGACACAGCACTTCTGTAAAGCGGCATAGAATTGTATGATAAGCATAACACTGTATATTCTTTACAAGCCCTCGCGGGCCACATAAAATTAGCTGCCGGGCCTAATTTCGTCCATGCGCCTTGAGTTTGACACATGGATTAGTGGATTAAGGATTTAAAGCCCAAAACGATCCTACTGCATTTAATGTAAAAAAAAAAATGTTTAAAGGATATTTATTGGATACTTTTATGAAGTAAACAAACATATGTTTACGTCACTTCTCCCTTTCCCACCACTGAGTAGAATCATAACATATTTTATCTATGAAGACTAAAAGTCCAAAACCCTTGTTCTCAAAACAAAGAATGACTACAGTTCAATAGTGATTTATTACCTCCTTGGATATTTTGTTTGGAGCTCTGCTATAAAATATCTTTTAACTCCTCAGTGTCAAACTATGGCCCAAGTGATTTTTGTTGCAATACCTAACGGTTCCCAAAGGATTTTAATAAAAGTCATGGCCAGTTGAATCTGTCTTTAATTGTATTTCATGACCTTTACAACATTAGCTATAAGATTTTAATGGCTACAATATTTATCACCCTGCTCCTGTTTCCTTCTCCTCTGCCCTTGCAATGATTCAGAGTAATTCAGCAGGTACCGTACTTGTCGTTCCGTGAGGTCGAGGTTGACAGCTATTTCGTAGCGTCTCAGTCTGGTCAAATAGTTGTGGTGTGCAAACTCGGACTCCAGTTCCCGGATCTGTTCTTTGGTGAAGGCTGTGCGCTCCTTCCTGGGCTTGCTGTTTATGTCTGACTTATAGCTCCCATCTTGGTACTCTAAAATGAAAAACAGAACATTTTCCAACCACAGCTGAGTCTCCAAAAGAGAGAGGGGGAGGGAAACATGAAAAATATGATGGGGGTTTTGACAAACTGCAGGGGCCCATCTGAAAAAAAATTAAGATGAAATAAAATGACAGCAAGACAATTACAAGTTCCAGTCACCTTTTATTATGGATATCTTGGTGTTGCACCCAGTAGTATTCAACCCAAACAGGGAGTTGGGAGTGCTCTTTGCTCTTTAGTCACACTATTGTTTGGGATTAATTAACAGTACAAATTTAAAGATGCTAAAGATGCAAAATTTTATCAGAGAAAATGTTTAATACCTTATAATTCCAGTTTGTTCCAAATCATTTTCTCTAGTTTGAGTATTGTTTTATTGGCTATGATAACACCATACTCACCAATAATACTGAAATACAAACCTAAGCTAACAGTTATCTAAACCCCTTTATCCATATGAATGCACAAAATCACATCCTGAACAAGAAAACTGTGTGCACCCAGCAAAATGTAGTTGGTAAACTGAAGCAGGAAGCGGGTTTGTAAACTGTGATTGGTGTTTCCAACAGACAGTTTGATAAATAATTGTACCGATGCCCTTTAAAAATTTGTTAACATGGCAGTGTGTTTACTACCTGTTTGATCGTCTGACTGTTTATTAATTTTATAGGAGGCCAATGGAGGGATGCCATAACAGGGGTAATGAGAGACTGATGGCTAGTTTAGGGATAATTTAAATACATTTAAAGCAGACTGAGGCAGGGATGGAATTACAGTAATCTAAAAGGGAGAAAAGAAAGTGAGAATTCATATTTCAACATCTGTGGAAGACAAGATGCATTTCTTTTTTTGGGGGGGGGTTCTTAGCTGGAGAATACGAATGGACCAGTTTAGTGTTACGATGGTCAAAAGTCAAAGATGATACCAAGATTCATGGCAGTAGGACTCATATTTAAATATAATGGACCAATAAACTGATAAACTGCAGTGGCAAATTTATCTGGTCCAATTTTAAAAATCGTTTTGTCTGGGTTTATGGGGAGAAGTTAAGAGACATCCAGTCTTTGGTCGCAGCTAAGCAGTCATAGAGGGACAGTTGAAACAAAGGTGGCGGTGCGTATGGACGCGGTAACTCATCTCTGTTTGAAAGTGTAACTTTGTTTAACTTCACGTCTTTATCTCCATGTTCGTCTGTCTTAAGACACAAGTACATCCATTAGTTTCTGCTAGACATTCTACAAGGTAAACAACCTAAACTCAACACTAGAATCAGTATGTTTACATCAGTGATGCTTGGTGTCGGGATGCCGTGGTGGTCTCTAATGATCATGAAGTGCCATCCCTTCTACCTGCCGAGGGAATTTACAGCTGTTCTATTTGTAGCTGTATACATACCTCCCAGTCCCAACAGCAGATCAGTGAACTGTATCATGCCATCAGTATGCAACAGACAGTGCACCTAGATGGATTTTTTTTCTTCTTCAACCATGCTGATCTAAAGTCACTGTTACCCAAACTACACCAGCACGTTGATTTTCCAACAAGGGGAAGTAGCACACTGGACCTTGTATACACTAACTACAAAGGAGCATACAAGGCTGCCCCCCTCCCCCACCTTGGCCTCTCTGACCATGTCACTGTTATGCTAAAGCCAGCATACAGGCCAAGAGTGAAGGTCACAAGACCGGTTCAGAAGCAGATGTGTGTGTGGCCAGATGGTGCCACCTTTGCACTACAGGACTGTTTTGACACCACTGCCCATGTTCAAGCAAGCAGCCATATACAATCATGACACTGATGTGCAGGAGTACACTGAGACTGTGACAGCTTAAATACCATCACCACTTGGGCTAACCAGAAGCCATGGTTGACATGGGAGGTTCACAGACTTTTGAGAAACCGGGACACTGCCTTCAGAGCAGCTGACACAGCTAAACTGAGCAGCCAGAGCCAGCCTGCCCAATGATACCAGGATAGGTAAGCACCTGTATGCCAAGAAAATACCTGTCAAAGACAGCAGTGACACACGGAGCAGGGGATACAGACCATCACGGTCTACAAATCTCCACCACAGACATGTGATATCAGCATCTCTCTGCTGAACCAACTAAATAACTAAAAAACTTTTTTGCACGTTTTGAAGCACTGAACAACACGAGTGCACAGAAGACTCCTCCCCCCACCTGATTCTGTGTTTTTCCCCAGCCTGCATGAAGAAATCACTCACCATGATCAATGCCAAGGCTGTGGGGATTGACAACATTCCTGTACGCATGTTGAAAGACTGTGCAGAGGAGCTCAAGGATGTTCTGACAGACATTTTCAACACCTCCTTGAGCCAGGCTTTTGTCCCCAGATACTTCCAAACCACAACCATCATACCTGTGCGAAAGAAGCCATCCCCATCCTGCTTCAATGACTACCACCTTTTGCACTGACTCTATCATCATAAAATCCTTTGAGAGGCTAGTCATGAACCACATAAAATCCATGCGTCCTCCCACCTTGGATCCCTTTCAGTTTGCATATCATGCCAACCGCTCTACCAATGATGCAAGCCCCTCTGCCCTCCACTCAGTCCTCACCCACCTGGACATAAAAAGCTCCTATGTGAGAATGCTGTTCATTGATTTCAGTTCAGCATTCAGTACCATCATCCCTCAGCAGCTGTTAAAGGAGCTGAACCTGCTTGGCCTAAACACCTCACTCTCTAACTGGTTACTGTACTTTCTCACTAAGAAGCCACAGGCAATAAGGATCAGCAACAGCACATCAAGTACCATCACACTGAGTATGGGGGGCCCCCAAGGATGTACGTTCAGCCCTCTGCTCTTCAGTCTGCTGACCCATGACTGTCCACCAACTTACAGCTCCAACCATTTAGTCAAATGTGCTTGACACAACTGTGGTGAGTCTCATCAGCGACAATGACAAATCACACTACAGAAGTGAGGTGAACCAGCTGGCCATGTGGTGCACCGATAACAATCTTTCCTCCCCCTGACTTGCCCGCAAAGCTGCCAGTATTGTAAGTGACCCTACTCACCCCTCGCACAGCCTTTTTTGTCTGCTGCCATCTGGGAAAAGGTACCAGAGCCTCCGAGCTGGCTCCACCAGGCTGAGCAACAGCTTCATACATTTGGCTGTTAGGAGGCTGAACTCTCTACACACCCATCACGTAGCAACAATCATAAGAACTTCTCTCATACAGACATGCACTGACACTTCGCCCAGCCACTTTTGATACTCATCAAATCACCAGATATTCATACTGTGGATGAAATATTACTTACACATCTGTCATTTGCACTATGATGATGTTTACATTATAACTATTCATTCTAGTTTACTTTTAACTATAGTCATCTACTGCAAGTTTATATTATCATTAGTTCTTGTTTTTTTTTTTTTTATCTGTGCCTTGTTGTCCATGTTGTGTCTGTTCTCTGTCTTGTTTGCTATCTTTAAAACATTTTAAATTCTTAGTTCCTACCTGTGTTATTTCAACCATTGCTTTGAGTTTTATATGTTTACACCGGGGCTACACTGTGGTGCAATGGTTAGCACTCTCGCCTCAGACTGGTAATATTTATTGGCCAACAACATTGACTGTCATCTCTGCACAACCGTACGAAGCAGTGAAAGTAAACTGAGTAGGAATGATGCAATGAAACTGAATTGCATTGTAGTGCAGTGGTTAGCACTCTTGCCTCACAGGAAGAGGGTTGCAGGTTCAAATCCAGCTTGGGACTCTCTTTGCATGTTTTCCCTGTGTTAGCGTGGGACATGCAGTTTAGGTTAAGTGATGACTCTAAATTGCCCATAGGTGTGAATCCTCACCTTTGCCCAATGCCAGCTGGGATCAGCTCCAGCCCCTCACGACCCCTAATGGGATAAGCAGTTGAAGATGGATGGAGATAGATGAATGTTTACACTGTGGGTTTGAGAGAAACAGCATTTCAATCCTCTATATGCCATGTACACATTTCAGAATTGACAATAAAGTTGACTTTCACTTGACTTTCACTTGAAGTTATTGGGGGCAGCAGTAGCTCAGTCTGTAGGGAGTTGGCTTGGGAACCGGAGGGTCACCGGTTCAAGTCCCGACATGGACCAAGAACTGAGCGTGAACTGGTAGCTGGAGAGGTGCCAGTTTACCTCTTGGGCACTACCGAGGTGCCCCTGAGCAAGGCACCAAACCCCCAACTGCTCAGGGCGCTTGTCAGGAGCAGCCCCCTCACTCTGACACCTCTCCAATTGTTGCATGTATATGGACCTGTTTGTGCATGTGTGTGTATAAGTTAACAGAGTGAAAAAAATTGAATTTCCCCTAGCGGGACTAATAAAGGACTATCTTCTTTTGTCATGAACGAGGCTGAACAAATGACCCAGAGGAAGCATATACAATAGAAGAGGATTGGTCGAAGGACATACCCCAGAGTGACTTCACAACATGAGAGCTGAGGATGATACATGCTTGATGCAAACATTGAAATAATATTTGTCAAATAAGAACAAAATCAATTTCAAGCTGTACCAGATATGCCAAACGAATTTTGCAACCTATAAAGTAAAATAGCATGATGGACTTCAAAGTTGGTCTGTAACTATTTTTTCAAGGATTTTAATGCAATGGGTCGATTCTATAATTATCTAATTCGGCTGGGTTGAGAGAGGGTTTTTTTTTAAGAAAATACACACTCACATTAACCTGACCTGTC
Organism: Pterois miles; assembly: GCA_947000775.1. Classification (NCBI taxonomy): domain Eukaryota; kingdom Metazoa; phylum Chordata; class Actinopteri; order Perciformes; family Scorpaenidae; genus Pterois; species Pterois miles. Next base: position 1,439,466 of record CAMQGK010000200.1, on the reverse strand, counting down.
TTTGGACTGTGGACGCAAGCCATAGAACACAGAGAAACATGCAAATCCCACATTTGAATTTGAACCTGAGACCTGATTGCTTCAAGGCGACAGTGCTGACCACCGCACCACCAGACAGGGTAAAATAGTTGGGGCAAATTTGGACCTCAGACCATGGATCTTGCCAACACAGAAGGATACAAAGTTTTCACAGTCATTAGGATATGAGATGGGAATGACAGTCAGAGAGGGGTTTGCAAGTTGATTAATAGTACCAAACAGAAATTCTCCATCTATGGTCAGCCTTTCTGTAGTCTCTTCTCTGCTGTCTGATGTTATCGTTGATCCAAGTGATTATATTAACAATTGGGGCCGACCTTGAGAAGAAAGGGAAAAAAAACTGGGGCTGATGCACACAATTCATTAAGCCAACTAAATTGGTCATTGATTTTGATGAAGTAAGGAGGATCATGGTTGGACTACAAAAGCTTCTTGAACACGTGGCTGTAGACGGCTCATTAAAGATGCAAGAGTGGATTATATGTTTCTGGGTTATTGTAGTAGGTATTAAGGGTGCATCAAAGATAGGGCATAGCCAAATGGCAGTTTGTTGTACTCAACCTGAAAAGGCGAAACCTGAAAGGCAAAACATGAGATTCCCTTGTTTTGAAGCAATCTAGACCTGAAAGTATGTGTCCTTTAAGTTGATGGTGATGAACCAATAGCCTGGCTGCACCAGTTCCTGTAACCACATTATCATTAACAATACAGAAGATCTTGCAGGCAATATAACGGTTGAGGATGTGGAGATTCAAATAGGTTTGAAATCTTCTGTCTTTTTGGGAACCAGAAAGTATGCAGAGTAAACCCCATTCTCTCTGTCATGACTAGTGTTGACACTAGTCATGACTGTAACAGATCCTGGATCTCTGCTGAGAGGTAATCCAACTCCATCTGGGAGGATAGATTCACCTCCTTAACACCCATGAATGAAGGAGGACCACTGTAGAAAATAACCCAGTCTCAGTGTCCTGTCCATTCATTCAGTTAACACGCTGTTGCATTGCCACTCCTCACAAAAAAAATGTGACATTCTGTCTTAGCCCTCACTGCTGCCAGACCTCCTAGAATAGGATGGCTCATAGGAGACTTATATAGAAAAAGTCTGAGCCAGAGATTGGGTAATTGAATGCATCACTGCTTGGCTGGCTTGAAAAAGTTGCAGCAGACATTATCATGTTCAATCTGTAAAGAAAACGTGGAAAGGGGTTGGGGCTGACAGACACAACCTGTTTCCATAACAAGACCTGGATCTCTGCTGAGAAGAATCTATTTCCTCTTTGGATGATAAATTTATGTCTTTGACCAGTGAACAGTGGAGGACCAATGCAGGAACTGGAGAGTATAATCCAGTCTCAGTGTCCTGTCCATCCATTCCTTTAATGCGTAGTTGTGTCACCATTCTTCAAAGCTGTTAAAGGATGAGCAACCAGGATGGAGGGGTGGGTGCATTTGGCTGGGAAGATGTCAGCGTACCCTCAGCACACACAAGTTGTTAGCAGCTGCAGCCAGCTGTACTCCCCATTGAAATATCAAAATATTCCAGTGTTTCCTTCTTATACAGCAGTGGTTGTAGAGGCCTCCTGCTCTCTGACTAACTGGCTGTGGAAGCAGGTTGACACAGATTGAGGTGTGGCACGCTGGCTTAAAATGCCCCTGTGCAACCCTGCACCCTGCAGGCAGGATGCCTGAACACACTGCCAGATATCTGCTAGAAACAATAGCCGGAGCTGGGCAAGCTTGGCTGTAAAACCAAGGTGGAGATGGCTCACTGGCTAAGGTGGGAGTAGTTGTTGGACACTATACTCAGTGGTGATCACCAGTAGTATGTCCCAGTGAAAAGATGTAAGTGGCGGGTTTCTGCTGAGAACTGAACAATGTACACCGGGCCTTTCTCATCATAGCACAGCATCACAATGAAGTGTCAGAAGTCATCCTACTGCTCGCATCAAATCTTCTGCAGTGTTCAGCAGGCTGGGCAGGACAACTGAACAACTTGTCACATACTGATGCATTGTCATGGCCTCACTTTTTCCGTAGCACTAAATGCATGCTAAACAACCCCTTTGTGTCACTTTTCAGTTGCATTTAACACATATGTGCTTAATGTTGTGAATTAAACAAAAACACTTGTGTAGGATTAGGCAACCACATTACTTAGCTTGGTTTAGGGGAAAAAAACAAAATGTGTTGATGTTGTGAACACAGGACACAAACAAACAGCTGATTGTAAAGTGAAAGTGAAATTAATGCACAGGACACAAATAGTATGGAGTTTTACTCCCATCTTTATTCAAGAGCATGGTCTTTCGATTTGAGAGCATGACTTATTGATTTCACGTTCAGATTTTGTAATGCTTTTCCTTAAAACCCTGTCTTCATATTCAAATAGCCCCTGCTTGTGCTTGGATTAGCTCTGCTTCTGCTCAAACTGTATGCTAGGACTTAAATATATTGTTGCATGCACAGAATTCCTGCTCCAGCTCGAGCCCTTCTCCACATCCAGGCTGTTTCTGTGTGCACATGAACATCTCCTCTTTTTCAGATTTTTTTGTGCAATAAGCCTGTTCCCCAGCAAATAGAATGCCAAGTGTAGTGTTGACCAATGAAATGATCCCTGCCTTGTTGCATTTGCTATACTAGAATGTACCTGACAGGAAGATACTCTTAACCTGGTTCATCCACTTCAGCTCTCCAAGGCTTTAATGTCTTCACTTCCATTGCTTTCTTTACGACTTTTGGAATAAAAAGACAGTTAAAACATACATGACATACATGCCAGCACTGCTGCCAGTGGCTCAAGACTGCAGTTAGTGGAAGGCTAAACTATTAGCAACATTTTCTCTCCATCTCTGAAATGCATAAGCGATATTGTACGACTTAATTTTGACTGACTTTACTGAAGGATAGTTTTTACTGAACTATAGCTCAGTGAACCATAAAACTCCAAGACTTATATGTTCTCAACATATCTTCACAGTGCTGACACTGGCTACCAGCCCGCTGGTCAGACAGCTGGCTACTTAGCTTGCTTCTTAATTCCGTTATACTTATACGCTGGTTACAGAAAATGAGCCCAGCAGCAGGCTGGTGGCCAGCAGCAGTACTGGGTCCCTTTGCCTCACTCCATGGGAGAGCAGGCATTAGCTAGTTATCTTATGACTCTCTGGACAAGCCTCTCCTTCTGAAGTAACAATCGTCTGTCAGCAGTGTAGGGGGCAGCTAATCTGGTCGTGTTGTTAACTTTATCGACTAACACTTGTGGTTCCAGAGAGGAAGTGACTGAACATATAAATATACATACATATGCATACATAGCCATTGTTAAAAAACAAACCAATAAAACTTGTCAGTGTTAACTAATACATAAAAAGTTGCTTCCAGTAGTAGTCAATGTAGATATCGTAATAAAAGAAAAAAAATAGGCACTGGTAAAAATAGTATAGCCTTTACATGTGATTTTATTCCAAAACTCATAAAGAAAGCAGGGGAAGTACATAATAAAACCTTGGAGGGCAGAAGTAGACTGTGTCTAGAAGGGTAACCCAAAATTTGCAAAATCTTATCTCAAATCAGTGAAAACTTTGAAATAAGATAAGATAAGATATTCCTTTATTAGTCCCACAGTGGGGAAATTTAGACTCACTACCTGATCATCCAGCTAAAGAGACCATCAGGGACACTCATAGCAGTAAAGCAAACACACCCACAATGAGGCAGGGATCATTTCACTGGTCAGCACTACACCTGGCATTTTATTGGATGAATTTAGACAAGCTTATTTCACAAAAAAAATACAAGAACAGACAAGACATCTGAGAGCAGACTTGCACACACAGAAGCTGCCTTAGTGTGTGGAGAAGGGCTCAAGCTGGAGCAGGAATTCTGTGCACGCAACAATATATTTGAGTGCTAGCATACAGTTTGAGCAGAAGCAGAGCTAATCCAAGAACAAGCAGGGGCTATTTGAATATGAGGACAGGGTTTTGAGGAAAAGCATTACAAAATCTGAACGTGAAATCAGTAAGTCATGCTCTCAAATGGAAAGATCATGCTCTTGAATAAAGATAGGAAAAAAGCTCCATAGAACATCAGTCTGCTGCATGAAAGCTTTGTGTTTGTTGGACCCATCCGTTAGCTTTTAGTTGATGGAAAGCCCAGTGCATTTATACTACAGTGAAAGGGTGCCTTTTGAGGTAATATCGAATGCCGACGGCCATAACAAAGCATCAGTTTTTGACTCCTGGGAATTGGAATGGGCTGGTTAGAACTACGGTCTTAACTTGACCTTAACCATACTGTAAAAACACTTTTCATTTCTACTTGACATATTATGGCATATAAACACTAAACTTTTCCCAGATTATCTGTGCTTTAACAGTAAAATCATATTTTCCCTACTCATATTGTCCATCACTACAAGTGTATTTCAAGGATTACTTTTATATATGTGGTCTATAAATGGTGAAAATGAACGGAGGGTTTTGAAAGCAATCTTTTCTTGTGAAAAAAGCACTGAATAAAACATTTCTTCTCTGTTCTCCAGTCCTCAGTTCATAATTCAGCTGACATTTCATTACTTGTGTAAATGTGGGATGTGCTGACAAACCACAGTGTGCCAGGAAAGAGATGCTGTCTGTGCCATGATGTAAGACAGACACCCAACGAACTAAACAAAGATATTGGCCACTGATGTTTTTGTGTTATATTATCCGTTTACCTACTTTATATTAGATTCTATTTAGCCTTAAAGTCTTTAATTTACAGGATTTCTGTTTTTAGTCATTTTAACAGTTGAAATCAGTGCAGTTGACAAATAGAGAGGTATTTTTTTCAGTTTCACCATCCACACAGCTCTGTGGCGTATTACAATAACTAGGTATATTTTATCATCACAAGATACTTTTTTGAGATCAAGTCCAGAAAAACTCTGAAGTTACAGTTAGGAAAGTGGATTTGGGTTAGGCCACTGGCAGCTTCAGCATATCCTTTTGAAGTGTTCAACCTGCCAAACACTGAGGAATTACTGTTCCCCTATGAGCTGAGCTACAGACTCACATCTTCTGGCAGGGTTCAGTTCCTGAATCCCAGCTCAAAACTAAAGGTGACCAGGCTTTTCTAGTCAATACCCCCCAGCGTTGGAACTCCCTGCCTGAGGGTCTGAGGCTTACAGAATCAGTGACATCTTTTAAATCGCTTCTTAAAATGTCTCTTTTTCTAAAAGCCTTTTACTAACACACTCTTTTCTGTTTCTTTTACCCATATTTGACAGGGACCCCAACTGTTGACTATACTCACATGATGCTGAGATGCAAGACCCCTTTCGCTTCACATCTCTATAATGTTATCAAGACACATTTGTCTAATGCCAAAAATACTGTGTTTTTCACTGATAAGACAATGAATGTTGGCTATTTTCTTGCTTGGCAGGCATGTGATGTGGCTGCAGGTAATAGAAAAGAACAGGTCAACAAACAATTTTAGAGCCATTATTGTGAAACTCTGTTTTGCGCCAACATACAGAAGCTATCATACATTTTAAAGTGAGACCAGGTCACCCTTCTCTTGGTTGGGACGTAAACTCAGGAGAGTCACAAAGTTCTAAACTTGGTAACCTCTTTGAGCTGCTCGTCAGCAGGGCTAAATGATGCTGATTTGGTGCCTCCTATTAAATCTTGTGGCGATGGTGTACTGGTGTCCTTTTACCATTCTTAGTAAGCATATGTGTACAGATGTAGACCTTGGCGGCAGTAGCTCAGTCTGTAGGGAGTTGGCTTGGGAACCGGAGGGTCACCGGTTCAAGTCCCGACATGGACCAAAAACTGAGTGTGAACTGGTAGCTGGAGAGGTGCCAGTTTACCTCTTGGGCACTGCCGAGGTGCCCCTGAGCAAGGCACCAAACCCCCAACTGCTCGGGGCGCTTGTCAGGAGCAGCCCCCTCACTCTGACATCTCTCCATTAATGCATGTATGTGTGTTTCAGGTCTGCATGTACCATGTATGAGTTTAAACAGAGTGTAAATTGAATTTCCCCATTGTGGGACTAATAAAGGTAGATCTCTTCTTCTTCTTCTTCTTAAAATTTATGTCAGGGAGGTTTTATGCCATTGATACATGACCAACACTTTCAGCATCACTTTAACTATTCCATCAGAGTCCCACCAACAGAACAGATGAATTTTTTCTGAGCCATAGCCACCACTGAAGACACTACGGTCATGACCATTTCTTTTTCTATGAAATATATTATACTGTACTTTACATGAATTCCATTATATTTTAGGTGAAATAATGAATAAATAAATAAATAAATAAAAGATTCCAAATTAAAAAAAAATTCACTCAAATATGAAAAAAATATTACTTGATTGTATTAGAAGGCATATGACCATATTCTACATTGGATCTTTTTGTTTATTAATGTTGTAAAATTGTAAGAATTGTAAGAAGAAATTGTAAGAAATTTAGTCTAGCTGGTGCTGATGGAATATCATTTAGGATTAAAGCTGTTCTATTTTTAAATTAATTAAGAAATATAACCAAAAGTGCCATTGTGTGTGTGTGTGTGTGTGTTTTTTATAGTTTGCAGGTTGTTTGATTAAATACTGTGTATGGTTTTCATCATAATTGTTAAAAGTTTTGATTAATTAATAGATTAATAGTATAAATTAATAGTTCAAAATCAACCAGACAAAATCCTTCCGTCTGAATATGCAATGAAAATGGGTTGACTTTACACTATAAAAGAATTGTTGCATGAGCACTACTGTCACTATCAGTAATGTGTAAAAACTTACTACAACAAATTCAGCTTGTCTTGTCTTTTTTTTTCAAAGAAGATAAAGGACTGAGGTAATTCAGTTGCTTATGTCTCAGGAATGTTTAGAAATGAAGACAGACTAAAGCTATCAATTGTCTATTTTTTTTTTTTAAATAGAAACACATAATAGCATGTCAGCACACTGGCACAATTTTTTTTCATTTCTTTGAGAAATAAGAATTTAGGACTCAACAACAGGCTAATTATTCTGAATTTTTTTTGCAATGGAAACTGCAATTGTCAACAGTTATAAGACAAGCAAAGTACAAATAAAAGTACATTTGTCTGGAACTTTGTATACAAAAGATGTGAAAGTGGAAAACACATTTCATTCAGGAAACAAGTTTATTTAAAGATTATTCAGAAAATTAAGCTATGAGCCCTATATCAATATACAGTTTTGAATTGTTCAGAGTTAAATGGACATCGTAAACTTACCTGAGCTGTCATTCTTGCATTTACTACTGCTTCTGTCTGGGTCTTCTGAAGACTCATTATGCCGGCCATATTCCCCAGACACCTCTATGGGGTCACCACTGCCCAATCCAGGGTCGGTGCTGCACAGGTTTGAGCCCCCTGAGCAAGGTTCCGGGGCCGTGGCATCAAGCGGTTTCAAGAAGACACTGTGCCTAGTGTCAGGCGAGAGCATGTGTAGGGGGGACGGGCCAGCCAGGTGGGTCCTGAGGGCGGAGGGGGTTCTGCTGTTGTTCGTCCTGTCCTCCAGAGAAGCAGCAGGGGGGCAAAGAACTAGGTAGATCCAGGTAGGAGATGTTGTTGCTCTGGCCGTGCAAGGGCAGTGGCATTTGGGTGGTGGTGGGGTGCAGGCTCTGGGCTGGGGCATGCAGGCTGCGTAGACAACCAAACAAAGAGTGATCCATGGTGCGGGAGTCCTCCAAACCCCCACTCCTGTCTGTCAGATTCAATCAAAACTCCCAAAACAACAAGCAAGAAGAAAGGCGTGTCAGGGATGTGGGCAGATATTTTCCCAGTTCTCTGCAGCCCCTCTCAGTTAAGTCCTCCAGACCCCCTAATTCCCAAAGTACGTTGGTTGTAGGAAGGCAGAGATGGTGGGGTTGAATAAAAAGGTCTCAGACGGTTGACTGGCGGATGGTGGGTAAACAGTGAAATGCGGAGAGGGATCTCCGATGACAGCGGAGAATGCCAGGACCAGTGTGGAAGAAGGAGAGGGAGCTTCCAGGGAAGTTGTGCTGGAGAAGGAGGAGGGAGAGGGGGGTGTTATATATAGGGTGTAACCTGAGAGGTAGGCTGGGTCACTGGCTCTCTGCTACTGACCACATGCATGTGATCATCCTCCAAAATGCAATGCACAATAAATCTGAACCATTCCTATAGCACTACCACAGGAAAAGTGGGTAATTTATTTTAGAGCTGAGCTATCTGACCCTGGTGAAACTTTTCTAGGAACAGCATTGCATCAGCTTTTTTTGGATATGGAGCTGCAGAGCTCAGTGACTATGTTTTCATGGTCTGTTTGCCCATTGATGATTGGATATAGGCCTAAAAATTAAATAAGATTTACTCTAGATTTACTATAAATTCTGGTGAAATTATTGCAAGCACAGTGACAGTGATTAAATACTTAAGATTGGCTTTTTGAAGTTCAAGTCAAACATTTCTAGATCAATGCTGGCAAAGTACTTTGCACTGAATGTCAAATATCAGAAATTCATGAAAACATTTCATGGCAGAGCTACAGACTAGACTCCAGTTAGACTTGACTGCTGTGGACTTACAAAAGACTTGATTTGTGACTTACCATAACTTACTGTAAAATAAATTCATGTGATTTTATTTTGATTGATTTTATTAAAAGTCATGTAACTCTAAAATACAAGCCAGTAATTCACAAGTACTATATTCTTCTTTCAGGTAAAAGGTATATTAACTGGAGATTAGTATATGTACTAGGGGTGGGCACATGGCATTCTTCATATGGTGCTGCCTAGTTTATGTTACTGTTGTTTAAAAAGCTCTAGTGCTGGCTGACCGGATGCTGACCTTTTTGTTCATGATTTGTTTTTATTTATTAATTCTTTTTAAATAACACAGTGTCACATTTCTTTTAGATCAGAAGTCCAGCCATAAGATGTTACTATGAAGAAGTGTTTTGTTCCTGGTGTTAGCCTACTGTTGTGAAGACAAACAGTTGTTGACTGATTTGTTGTTGACTGACACTGATTTTGCCAAATAAATGAAATGCATGTTTAAATTGAAGTTGGATATTGGCTTCCTTGGTCTACCATAAATGTAGCGAACCGAACCGAAAATCATGACCCCAATCCGTGAACCGAACCATGAATTTTATGAACTGTCCCAGCCCTACTATATACTGTATTTTTGGTTAAGGTAAAAGTGTTTTAACTGTGCAAAGGTAAATTTTATGTATATTCGTATAATTAAATGACACTAGGGCTGCACGGTGGTGTAGTGGTTAGCGCTGTCGCCTCACAGCAAGAGGGTCGCAGGTTCGATTCCAGCTTGTGGCTCTTCTGTGTGGAGTTTGCATGTTCTCCCCGTGTAAGCGTGGGTTTTCTCCGGGTGCTCCAGCTTCCTCCCACCATCCAAAGACATGCTGTTTAGGTTAATTGCCAATTCCCGTAGGTGTGAATGTGCGCGTGAATGGTTGTCTGTCTATATGTCGTCTGTCTCTATGTGCCCTGCGATGGACTGGCGACCTGTCCAGGGTGAACCCCGCCTTCGCCCAATGCCAGCTGGGAACGGCTCCAGCCCCCCCGCGACCCCTAACGGGATAAGTGGTTGACGATGGATGGATGGATAAATTACACTATCAGTACTATTAAATAAAACAATTTTGTGAATATGATAGGGTCAACAGTCCAGAGCAACAGATAGTGTGGAAAAGAAGTGAACAAGCATGTGCAAGCACGTTGGAACGGGTGGAGAAAAGTGTCAGGTGTGATGTGTGATAAGAGTATCAGCAAGAATGAAAGAAAAGCACATGTTAGATCGTTTGTAGATAAATCCAGAGAGGCCAGGCTGAGATGGTTTGGACATGTGCTGAGGAAGGATAGTAACAATATTGGTAGAAGGATGCTGAGGTTGGAACTGCCAACTGCCAGAGGATATTTATGGATTTATGTAATGTGTGTAGTATTTTATTTTATGCTTCTACTAGAAGATGTTTACATGCTGTTAAAAAAATATTTTTCTCATCTCTTTCTTGAATATGCCTGTATTTACCCTCTGTCTGAAACTTCATTTCAAATTTCAACAAAAATGAATTGTATTGTTTGGCAACAGCTTGGGTCCATGTTTACTTCCTGTCAGCTGATGTCATTCACATACACAGCAACCACGAATAAACTGGGGCACATTTATAATGTTTACATTTAAAACTGTGTAATGGTCTAAATATTGTAGATTTGTGATCACAAATTACAGAAATCCTGATGGCTTGTTTCAAAGGCAGAATTTTTCAATACTTTCACAGTAAAAAATATCTCTTTTAAGAATATGGGACCTGTAATTTGCCTTGGGCATGTATGCTTGTCAATGTGTTGCTTATTGTGTACAAGGCAAAGCAAGGTTTGTGTTGCACCTTTAAAACACAAACACAGAGCTTTGCATTGTAATGAATAAAGCACTGCACTGTTAGGGCAATGCATTAACAACAACTTTAAACAGGAGCTTCATCCCAAATTTCATTGTATGTACTACATACTCAATATGTGTCCTATTGTTCAACATACTTTTGTGTGAATAAACAGTAGCATATTTGTTTTTGGACGCAGTGAGCAGTAATTTAAGTCATCACTTCCTGAGAGCCAGTTGGAAACATGTAACCGTGGTAACTCATGCCAACCTCGCGCAAAACAATGGTTTGTGAGAATCGATCCATTATCTGTAAGTGAAATCTTATATTTACAGTTAAACTTAAGTGTATTGATGTTACTGTGATCATCTGATCACAGCTGGATCAACTAATGACAACTGGATCAGTTGATTGGATCAGTTGACAGCTTACAGTCAGCTTTAACAGCTTTAGAGACTTTTGATGGAGTTTTTGTCTGAAATGTACTAATACTAATAAAAATACACAGTGTTTTCTCTCTGTAGCCTGTTACCTGTTTAACAAACACCAGCATTTGAATAACAGCTGCAGTCTGTATTTACACTGTGTACTGTGTCCTGAGGCTCAGCAACCATTTCCACTAGTACAATTCTTTTATAGTATCTATTCATCATTTGCATCTGTATTTATTGATATTCTGTTTGAGAATTCATTATTTAATAACCCAGAATATGATTTGTGTGTATTTTGAACACTAGAAATTATTCATTGGCCTGAATTTTTCAGGCCTCACATGTGACTGAATGGAAGTGATGATAAATGATTTAAAAGGTATAAGGGACAAACCCTCCTTCTCTCCCTGACTTTAATAGTATCCTTAATAAAAGTTAATGGGGGAAATAACAGATCATGAAAATAAAAATCATTCTAATAATTGAAGAAAGTTGCTAGGTGATATCCTTTGTCAGGTCTTATAAACCTCTTTCAGTGACAGACTCCCTCAGCCATGGCGTGTGAGGTAGACATACTGCAGGTCCTTCTGCTGCTGGAACACTTACCATCAACATGGTCTGTTATTCACACCTATTAACACACCAATTAACACTTTAACTAGATGGTGAATCAGAAGACAACTGTACTATAAAACTGTTAATCTGTGATCTTTCTTTAGTTCGGTATAAAACTCCAGTGATGTTGAGCTGAATCAGCTAAGTCCAATCGGAGCAGCTTCCAATCAGTAACTGATATCCAGTAAGGAGGTTTGTCAATTGGTAAAAAACTTCCAAGAAGGATATATCAGTGTATCCTCGCTTATGGCTATTCCCTGCTCATCAGCCCCCCGAGATCCATTTTAGGAATTGGGATGTCCTTTAAGATGGAGCACTGAGATCAATTTGTGGGTCACAATCCTTGAGGAGTGAGCTAAGGAGGCAAAAAAATGGAAATGAGATACAGCTGATGTCTTGTGTCTCTAAAAACATATTTCCTCAAATCCTCCCTCCTCGCCTCTTCCACTCACACCACCTTTGGGCAGGACTAAGTTGTGAGGAGAGGAGTCGAGGAAAGGAATTGAGCCAGTACAAACTGGAAAATGGAAAAGGCCTCAGTGTTGTCGCAACAGGCATGGCCTAGTCCAGAGTGCTGGACTGAGTAGTTTGCAGTTTTATAAAAAAGGTTATTGAATGAATTTCCCTCCGGGGGTTAATAAAGGTTCATCTTATCTTATCTTATCTTATCTTATTTTTTATAAAATGATCACTAGTCTCACAGTAGTGCATGAGACAGGTAATCTGAAAAAAAAAATGTGCCTCATTGGGTACATCTGAAGTCTCTTAATTGCATCCGTGTTTCCCTCACTTGCTTCTTTTCCTCGGGTCTTAGTCCCTCCCTCCAGGGATGCATGGAGAGAAGCAAGTAAACCATGCACAGAGAGAAGAAACAAGGACATGGTGAGATACTGATAAAGAGACAGTTATACCTGGCAGAGCTGAAGTGGTTTCTCTCTGTAGCCTGTTACCTGTTTCACAAACACCTGCACATAAATAACCTACAGTCTGTATTTGTCCTGTGGACTGAGTCCTGCTTAGAGGCTCAAGAACCATCTCTACCTCCATCTCTACAATGTATTTATATTGTTTATTCATTATTAGCGACTGTATTTATTGAGATTCTGATTATAAATGAATTATTTAATAAAATGATTATTATGTGTATTTTGAACACTAGAAATGATTTCAAACTCAATTATCAGCCTCACATGTAACTGAATAAGAATGATGATAAATGATGTAAAAGGACAAACCCTCCTGCTCTCTGCTCTCACTGCAGATCACAATGTCATCGGCAAACATCATAGTCCATGTGGATTCCTGTCTAACCTTGTGCATCCCTGATGCAGTCCCACCTCCACGTTGAACTCCTCTGTCACACCTACAGCACACCTCACCACTGTCTTACAGTCCTCATACATGTCCTGTGCCATTCTAACATCCCTCTCTGCTACTCCAGACTTCCTCATACAATACCACAGTTCCTCTCTGGGCACCCTGTCATCAGCTTTCTCTAGATCTGCAGAGACACAATGCAGCTCCCTCTGACCTTCTCTGTACTTCTCTATCTACAACCTCAAAGCAATTACTGCATCTGTAGTACTCTTTTTTGGCATGAAACCATACTGCTGCTCACAATGCTCACCTTTGCCCTTAGTCTAGCTTCAACTACTCTTTCCCATAACTTCATTGTATGGCTTATCAACTTTATTCCTCTGTAGTTACTACAACTCTGCATTTCTCCCTTGTTCATGAAAATCTGCACCAATACACTTCTCCATTCCTCAGGCATCCTCTCACTCTCTCAGATCATGTTGAACATCCCAGTCAAAAAGTCTACACCTACCTCTCCTAGACACTGCCATACCTCCACAGGTATATCATCAGGACCAAGTGCCTTTCCACTGTTGATCCTGTTCAGTGTCCTCATAACTTCATCCTTACTAATCTTTGCTACTTTCTTGTCTTCTTCTCTTCGTTCTCTCACATTTTCCTCATTCATCAACTCTTCAAAGTATTCTTTCCATCGTCCTGTCATATTGCCAGCTCCCATCAGTACATTTCCATCTCTATCCTTGATCACCCTTACTTGCTGCACACCCTTTCCATCCTTATTTCTTTGTCTTGCCAACCTATATAAACCTTCTCTCCCTTCTTACGTTCCAACCTATCATACAGCTCATCATACATCCTTTGTTTGGCCTTTGCCACCTCAACCCTCAACCCCCCTTACGCTGCATCTCCCTGGAGTCCTGTCTGCTCTCTTCCGTCCTCTCAGTGTCCCACTTCTTCTTAGCTAAGCTCTTTCTCTGTATACACTCCTGCATTTCCTCATTCCACCAGCAAGTTTCTCTTCCTTCCAGAAGACACACCGATTACTCTCCTACCTGTCTCCCTGATCACATTAGCTGTAGTTTTCCAGTCATCTGGAAGCACCTCTTGACCACCCAGAGCCTGTCTCAACTCCTCTCTGAAGAGTATATGTCACTTCTCCTTTTTCAGCTTTCACCACTTCGTCCTCTGCTCTGCCTTTGTCCTCTTCATCTTCCTTACCATCAGAGTCATCCTCCACACCACCATTCTATGCTGTCTGGCTATGCACTCACCTACCACTACTTTGCAGTCACTGATCTCCTTCAGATTACTCCTACTGACTCAGTGTGAGAGTTTGCCCTATACTGTAAATGTCTCAGCTAAAACTACACATTTTAGAGTGGACTTTTATTGTGACAGACACAGGCACATCTGTGTAATAACCATGCTGTCTAACCAGCATCTTGATATGCCACACCTGAGAGATGGATGGATTATTTCAGCAAAGGAGAAGTGATCACTAACACAGATTTAGACAAATTTATGAGCAGTATTTGAAAGAAATAGGCCTTTTGTGTACATAGAAAAAGTCTTAGATGTTTGACTTCAGCACATAAAAACATGGGAGCAAAAACCCAGGGTATCTTCTCTTAACTATCTTAGCTTAACTAACTAATCTGGCTATGAGTGCATTCAGATGAAAGGGGCAGGGTTTGCAGTATCTGACAAGTCACAAACATGGATAAGGCTACTGTCAGCAGAACAGCACATTTTACAAAGGAAGAGCAAACTATAGTAAGAGATAAATATGAAGAAGTAAAACACATAATCCAGAATAAAAGTAACACAGTTCAAGCTGCCAAATGCAGGAAGGACAACTGGCAAAGAGAAAAAAAATGCTGATGTATAAATGTGTAAATTAACTGACTAATATTCATCTAGAGCAGGGGTGTCAAACTCAAATACACTGTGGGCCAAAATTTAAAATTAAACAAAGCCGCGGGCCAGTGTTGAACAAATGAACCTTTAATATGGACCCAAACAAGTTTTGCTTTAACACTGAATATGGAACAAGCAGCGCCTATATAACTTAATAGTGCAGTCATGCAAAATCGAATTTCAAATAAATAATAATATCAAAATAAGCTTTTTCCACAGGGTAATAAATTTGAAAATAGAATAACAATAATGAATGAATCAACCATTCAAGCCTTGGAGTAGCAAGAAAAAGTGCATAAAGAAAACGTTAATTATTGCTCAGTTTGCACCACACTGATCTAACCTGATGTGCCCAAGCCTGATTTTGCGATTTCTTTTGCCACAATATAACTAGCCTTTCCAGCAGCCTCACCTTGTGTGACCTTGTGGCTCTTTTGAACATATTCTGTTGTGAAACCAAACTTATTTTCATCTCCTCTACTTTCTGGCTCCTTTAAGTCATGTCCAGGTCCTTGTACTTGTCCTTGTGTCGTCTAATGCTGTACTCCTTAGTTAGAGACACATTGGCTCCACAAACAAGACAAACACTAGACATTATGATTCTGGTCCTTCACAAGCAGTACAATACTGCTATTCCCACCACAGTGACAGCACTCTATAATATATACACATTTGTACATGTATAATATATCTTACCTGGACTTGTTATCTTTCAGGTTGGTTATCCATTCTGTCATGAAGATAAGCTAAAGCATGATTATTGAGAGGCCATAATATCTGTATTTTGTATAGAAAGAGTTAGATATTTAAAATCTGAGTACCGATCAGGTGAGCCAGATCATAACAGATGTGGCACTGCACAGCTGGAGCAGCTTGTGTGTTTCAGCAAGAAAAAAATATCATTCAGTTGCTTCCAGTGTGTCATTGAAGAGAGACCATCTGATGCAGTGCTCCTGTATGGACCAGTAATGCTGGCTGGTTAGAAATATGTTTTGGGATTTGTTAAATTATTCTCCATGTGTTTGTTGACATCAGAACAGTGTGTAGTGAGACCAGGAGCCTGGAGGAGTACAGCTTCAGCCCGCTACACAGTGGAAACTGGCATGGCGTTCAGTGGTAGTTTAGTAATCAACGGTAGTACTGTTGTGTAGATTTTCTGGTATAGTAGGAACCGTGACATTTTAGTACCGCAGTAACTCACTCACTCATTCTGACGTAGGCTACTCTGCTCAGGCCGTGACTAATCATCGTGCTAGCAGCAGCAGGGCATTATGATTCATTACTACTTCTTCTTCATGTTGTTGTAAATGTAGAGCTGGCTGTAGCATACGTTATTTAGCGTACCTAACTTCCCTCTGGGTAACTCAATGTGTGCGTATCATGAAAGTGTATCCCAAGCTGGAGCGAGGTCCAACGCACCAATAGAAACTCTTCTCTCATCCATCAGCATAGGCCCTGCCCTTGAAGTGCAGCTGAATTTTCAAGCAAAACTTTTTTAACTTGCAAGCACAGAGAATTAATTTATGAGCAAAATGATCATACATTTTTACTTTACAAACATTAGTTTTGATTGAAGTTGAGGAAATATGCTCTCAAAACAAAACATTTTTTTTCAATTGCAACCTATTCTCTTTTGATCTCAAATCTCTTTTTGGTTGCAAATCTATTCTATTCGATTGAATAATAAAGAGACAAATGTATCTCCATACTGTTCTGCTTGGTCTTATTAATATCTTTACTTATTACCTGTATGTTAAAGGAAACAGAGCCATGACCTGTACTGAGTTGTTTGGTGCAGCCGAACGAGGCTTTTTTAGAGCGTCGACACTTTTTATAAAACCTGGTTCATTGCTCGAGGCTCCAACGACACAGTGCTCGAGGAGGACATCTAGTGGTCATTAGAATGAAGTGCAAACGAGACGTGTCGAAGAGTCAAACTTCTTTCCATGCTGCAGCATACCTATTTAATGCACACATCCCAGTGGTTCAGGGATTGTTTTGGAATTGATTGTCCATGCACATTCCTGCTTGACTACACTAGATGATTATATGTTTGTAGGTGAAACAATAATAATAATATTACTAGTAATAATGACAATAATTATTGAAAATGATTATCCTAATTTGGAATATCTGAATGTAACCCTAAATAAATCTTCACTTGTGGTATGAGACACTTAAATATTGCTGCTACATTCATGAGATGTGCTCCACAAATTGAGACTGGTGCCATTTCACATGGGTTTGGTGCAAATACAGATCATATTATGGATTTGGTCAAAGTATGTTTTCAGGTTCATTGGTAAATGGGTTCATGGGTGTGTGGGTAAAGTGGTTGTGCTTGAAAGACAGGGCAGTGACAGTGCTTGTGTAACTTTTTATGAGTTTTTATTTAAAATAATAATAGTTTCTCCACAGTTAGAGGATTTAAATGGTTTCTTTATTTGCATACCATTTCGCCAGCCTTGGAAAAAACCCGTTCACATGGGACACATGAGAATGGGGTAGACAAAAAATGTTTAGCTACTTTGTACAAGTTAGGATATACACCTTTGTGGGTACACCAGTATGTGAGGGGGTCTTGAGTTCTTTCAATAGGAGGATCAGCCAGGTACCGGTTCACTTCATGTGGTGCTTTGCGTTCTCCGGGCTTTGTTACAGCTTTCCTCCAAATGACTCCACAGGTGAACTCCTGAAAAATATTGAAGACCATTATCACTAGAAATTTAATTAGTCATTATTTATTCATAATAGAAGAAAAAAATACCTGTGGAGGCTGCTGCCGCTGCTGGTGGAGGATGAGGCTGAGCTGGTGCATGTACAGTGGAGGGCTGCTGAATCTGCTGCTGCTGGGCATTGTTTATGTTCATTATTTTTGTGCATTCAGTGATCAGGCGGTCTTTGACACTGGTTGCCACTCTTGCTGAAGCGGAACAATTTGAGTCGTGGATCCAGAAGTGTCGCGACTACAACTGAATTGTCTTTTTCTTTGTTGTGCAGTCTCTCCATTAAGCATTTGATGAGGTTACGTGCCAGTTCTTGTGCCATGGGGGTGGTAAGGTGGGGATACAATTGCTCTGTTGTATGTCTCAGAATACGGTAGAGGGGAATTACCTTTAATCCCGAAACCCTCTTCTCATCTGACAGCTCCACCGTCACCTCCTGGAATACAGCCAGCAGCTGAAATGACAGAAAAATACATATTGTCTGAATACATAAAGTGTGTGGTGAACTTGATTTCATTGTTCAGTCTAGTATGATGCTCTGAGTAAACCTTAACATAACAAACCAACTAGATAGGAATCTATGATAATTATTTCTGCAGCTTTCTGTTACATACCTTGATGCATTCTCCTGTGATCTCATGCTGCTGGTTGGTCAGAGGAGTCAAATCTGTACCAAGAGAGGCCAATGCTGATGCCACTGCTTCTCTTTGCTCATAGAGGCGCTGAAGCATCTCTAAGGTGCTGTTCCAGCATGTGTCCACCTCCACCTTTAGCCTTCTCAAAGGGTGACCCAGTTGCTGCTGCATTTGACTCAGCCTCTCTTTGGCAATTGTACTTGTTTTAAAGGCCAGAAGTGGCATCAGTGGAGTTCTTCACAAGTAGATTCAGGCAGTGTGCAATGCTTTTGGACTGCCTCAAATTCAGAGTATTTGCTGCAGCAGTCATGTTGCTTGCTTAATCAGTCACAATGCAACATATTCTGTTTGTTGTTTGTTATTGTTAACCTTAACCTATTGACCTTTGTTATAAAGGTTCATCTTATCTTATCTTATCTTAGGCCCCACTCTGCTATCACTGATGCAATTTAAGTTGCAATGTGGGCAGCAGTGTGGGTCTTAGGAAAAGGTTTTGCCCCAGAAGAAGAGTGGCCAGCTGGTCATGCCTGTTGATATAGTGGCAGGTTACAGCCAGATATGCCTCCATGTTAATAGAGGTCCACATATGTGAGGCTCACAGTCTCACCTTGAGTTCAGCTTTGGCCTGCTCCTTTTCCTCCTCATACCTGCACACACCATGTTATTCACAGCCTTACTTGTTGGAAGAGTGTATGTGGGCTCCAGTTTGGCCACAAGCTCTTTAAATCCAACATCCTCCACAACACAAGAATGGCTGAGAATCCTTGATGATGAAGTTAACCACTGCGTCATCAAGCTCCTGCTTTCTTTTGCCTGAAAAATATATTGTATATCACCAGACAATGCATGAGGTTACACAAAAAGTATGTGCATTGTGATACATATATTTATCACAGGCATAACTAATCCTTTTTCTAAATGTGTGATATTGGCCTACCTGGGTTAGTAGCAACAGCTGGCTGTGGCCTGTCCTCCGGTGCCGCCCTCTCTAGGTCATGCTTGGCCCTTAAATGCCTTAGCATGGACGAGGTGTTGTTGCTATGACAGCCTCGCATCACACAGCATACACTGGCCCTGTGAAACAATCCGTTAGAGAGGAGTTTTCCAATGTAAATACAGCTGAAATAAAAATAACACTTACCTTATTATTATCCGGCAACATTTGGAAACTATCCCATACACGGGACCTTTTCCTTGATGGCTCCATCTGTCTATCTATCTATGTATCTACCTATGTATCTTTCTATCTATCGATCTCTCTGTCTATCTATGTATCTCTCTGTCTATCTATCTGGTATAACACTACTAACTGTCAAAGCAACGAACTGAAACGACACAAAACCAACCTACTCTGCGAAAAAAATGAACTCCATTAAATAGGGACTCCAATCCCAGTGCACATTCGATCCCGCCAAGCGACTCACATGACAAACCAAACCAATCAGGTGATTCGAAGCACTCAGCTGCTTCATGAGACACTCAAGTGTGTCAACGTCACAAGTCACGTGACCAAACCACGCCTCGGCACTGTGCTTCGATTAATGCGCTTCATGAGCTACGGCGCATGCGCTGGAGCTTCGCGTGTCAGCAGCCCCACTAGGTGCAGCAACACATGAAGAGGTGCATTGGGCCACCAGCAGAGGGCGCCCCTGCACCACTTTCCACTCACCACACCATGTGGTGGATAATTACAAACTGGCCTTTCCATCACCGCCCATCACCTTTTAAAGCATGCTGTTGTGTCATTTTGTCATTAGCTTCTATAACAGTATAAAAAACCACAGCCTAGTGCAGAGGTGAACCTTGATATTGATGTCAAAAGTAGTAGTAGTAACATTATAGTATTTAATAGAGAGCTCACTTTAGCTTCATCCCCTGTCAAATCTGGCTCTAGAGCATTAAATCTATAACAATATTATGTTTTGACATGGCATAGTTGTTTCACTCTGAGGTGCATTAACAGCATTTGCACAGCATGGAGTCAAAGACCCTCCTGCATTGTGTGGATCTATGAGCAATTGGTTTATTTGAAGCAAACTGCACTTGTGTTTTTGTGTAACTGCAAAATTAAAAAATGTCAATAGTATATAGATTAGACCACATGAAGCTGAGTTTACCACTACCATTTTGAGGAGGTTAACTGGAAAGATATTAGAAGAAAGTCTCTCCATCACGTTGTGCAACGATGCTACACATGAAATGAACCAAATCTTTGTAATGAATGCAAAGATTTAGAAGGAACCCTGATATGTTGCTTTTAGGAATGTTGTGAAAATCAAGACTTTCTGGAGTAAATCTGCAGTAAAATTGAAGGTAATTGAATAAAATATTGTGGTGGCTCTGCCTCAAGGCATGTATAGTGGCGAGTAAAGACTAGTTTCTATTCCTGTTGCACATATATCATACTACTTTTGTAATTGCCCAATGATCCATCACATGCCCAATAGACCTCTAATGCCAGTTTAATCTAATCCAGCCTTTTCTACAGCAGTCGGGCGAAAATAAAAATAATAAAAAAAGAATAAGTAAACAGATATATGTCATAAAATGTAGAAAAAAATTATTTAAAAAACATCTAAAAGTAGTAAATAATTAATTCACATCACGTTATGCCCCGCACACGCGATAGGATTTCACCAACCAGATCGTTTCACCACTGACCCACTCCCAAATCTTTTTAGTTCTGAATATTTATTTAATTTGTTGGAAATTTGCCAACAGAGGGCGCCATTTGTCCTCAGTAAAATATATGGTTAATGCCAGTCAGGCTATACATGTGCAAAATGGTGCCATCTGCTGGAAACCTCAAAAAGCTGCAAATTAAAAGGGATTTGAACACTTCGGCATGAAAAAAAAAACATTTAAAAAAAATCAAAAATCAATCTGCAAAGGCTGTTCAAAAATGTGATTTGAATGTCAATGGGATTTTTTTTTATACATAGGGACCAAGGATTGTTCTAAAAAGGTTCATCAGTGTTTTAAAGACTTAAAAAAAATCAGAAATATCAAAATTCACCACCAAATGCACACCCTGACCAAAATTCAGACCATATGCATCAACACAGCCAAATTTATCCACAAAGGAAAAACTCCAGATGTATAAAAAAGTACATAGGACTGGAGGAGGAGGATTACGCTATCTTCACACTATACAACTTTCAAACCAATCACATCTCTGTACTGTTCACACTACACAACTTGCTGTCTTGTAATAGGGAAGTCTTAACTAATAACTGAGCAGAGAGAGTAGACTACAATACCTTTCACCAGGAGGAAGGTTTCCAAACTATGTTTAGTCATGAAAACACACCCAGGAAATACACAGTAAATGATGTAATACCAAAGGAGAGAAACAGACAGTTGAAGATGTGATACTGTTGGACCTTACTTTTCAAGATGAGGATCCTTATCTTCAACTCAGTCACATGATCTTTGAGTCCTTGAGCTCCACACTTGGACTCAGTGACCATTGGCATTCTAGACTGTACTTGTTAAATTGGATTCAGTAACGGCAGAGGATGTCGTTTGTTCTCTGGATTTTTGTCTCTTTCTCTCTTGCTCAGCCCCGGCTGCTGCAGGAGCTCAGCCTTTGATTCTTCTTCTCCTCACCTCTGAAGACAATAGGACACTGTTGACCTGCAAGAGGCCAGCTTGGCAGCTGAATTATGTCCTGTTGACAGACATATACACTCTCTCATCTCTGAAGACTACAAAGACATGAGTGCATGCTTTCTTAAGATTCCTGCAAGTTCAGTAATAAGTTAGCATCAGGGACTACCACAAACACAGCATCAAGCTGCCAAGCTGCTAGGATCAAAAAACTGGACCAGTTTCCCTCCAAATAGCACAACTGGATCTCAACTGTAAGATCCTCCGATATACCCCTGTTGGGATATAAAGACCAGCTTAAAGAGTCTGATTCTCAGTCCTGCTGATATTACTCAGACAGGATTTGCTGAAAATTATTTAAGCTGGTGACGAGGAGACTCGCCTAACATCTAACTACCTTCTTCCCGACGTCTACCCTGCTTGCTCCGATGCAGCACCAGATTGAGTAGCCTGGGATCCCATACCATCACCAGCCATGCCCGTTAACGGCAGCTCTGCTCTAAGCGATCTCTGCCTCTTGGTATTGTGTTAGGAAAAGGTTTTGAAGACTAGGAAAAATAAGTCTTCAGGGCCTGTTCATTTTGATTGACTAGAGCAACCAATAGGAACCATAAAAGAGGCAGGATATAATCAAACTTGCTTGGAGACCGTCTGAAGGAAGATTAACACAGAGTACTGCAAATTCTGTTCTTTTATACCTGCATTTTGATGCTGAATACGTCAACACTTTCTAGAACTTTCCATGCACAGTTGTGTGTGCGTGTGTGTGCCACAACACTTTTGGCCAGTTGGTGTGTATTCTTACACTTTCTCTTTTTGACTTCCCCCTTGGAATTTTTTAGACGATAAGTGCATAAGTGGCTGGACTGTAAAAACATCTGGCCTTCAAGTCACAAGGAGTCGGCACTTACCACAAACTATTCTCTATATTAAGATCGCTGCTGGTACACTTTAAAGACAGGGGAACTCACCCTGAGAGGAAGACTGGTGTGGTATATGACATCATCATGACATCACATGACAGCAGTTGAGAACACTACATCAGTGAAATAGCAAGCACCCTATACAGATTGAATAAGCACCAGGAACAGACATCAGCTGTCTGTAAACCAAAACACACAGCTTCTACAGGAAGGGGACAAAGGTTATAGACCAGGAGTCAGAAAGACTTAGTAAGTGAGAATATTTTGCCACACATAAATTAATAAGTTTTGGACTTTAATTCTCCCAGTCCCACACTGAAAACTGTGTCTTTGTGTTACCTGACCCTCAGAACTAGACTAGATTTTAGTATGTTTGTATTGCACTTTTTTAGGATACCCAAATACATTAAATTAGAACATATTTGATTGCAAAGATTTATGATGGAGTATACAGTATACAGTATACAAAGTAACTTCTCAACTTACCTCTGCTGGAGACAAGGGTCAAAACTTGGACAGTGGACAGTTTACAAAACCATCATGACCAATAATGGGTAACTATTCAGTGAACTATTTTACACCTATTTTCCATTGAATAGATTCAAACCCAACCAAACTTTGTTTGGATGGCCATAACAATACAGGTTACAATCAAGCATGACTGCTCATTTTGGGCATACAGTCCAGAGCTGATATGTCAACTGATGTCAAGATACACCAATCATGTCATGAGCAGGCCTCACTTAAACAGTAGGCAGAATGTCAGTGTCCTGCTTGGATCTGTCAATCTGACAGCACAGTCTGGCTGAGACATGGTTCACCTAGACAGACTGATGGTCTATCACAGAGCCAACTGAGCTAATCTGTTAAACACTGACAAAAGTAAAACAGAGGGAATCATTTATTCAGCAAAATGTTTTTATTTGGTTTTAGGCATGTCTGAATGTGATCAAGGAAGAAAAAGCAGAGGTCAGTCCAGACATTCAGATAAAGTTGTCTGCAGGCACACAGAGACCAAGCTGTTTGGAAGAAATTAGAGAGTTGAAAATGCTGCTATCATAGTTAGCAGATACTTTTAACTCTATATATTTCTTAGATCTAACTATCACACATTAATAGGTAGCAAGGTAAGATTTTACACCTAATTTTGCTCTACGGTGTTGTTTGTTAAGTGTTTATTATAGTCCATTTTATTTGGTCTATATGCAGCAATCAACAGAAACAACACTTTGCCTCAAAGAAGAGAAGCTTATAGATGCTGAGCTCCATCAGGATATTAACTGACAATACATATGTAGTTTATTAGGACTTTGTGATGAATAAATAAATAAATAACATTAAAGGGTCAGTTCAAAAAACATATTTTCCCTCTTACCCCTTGTAGTGTCTAGCCACTCAGGTGGTGCAACCAAAGTAGGAAGTACAACTGTTGTTGATTTTTCCAAATATATTTTAAAATGTTTTAAAGTGAGCTGATGTAACTTTTGCTGATAGCAGTAGCCACAAGTTAGACAAGTAAGTATGGGATAAAATGCTCCAACATGGTGTAACAGAAGCACAAGAGATTAGCAGTGCCAGTAACACAGCAATAACTATCTAAAGTTACATTCAACTACTTGCAGCAAATGTGTAATGAATTAAGCAAAGGTGTGTTTTATTCTTTGTGAATTAATTTGCAATGGAAAGCACTTGTTATTTCTTCTTTCAAAAGTTACATAGTCTCATTTGAAGCTACAAACGTGCCATTGACTTCCACTGTTCTAGGTTTATCACAGACAAATCTTGGTAAATAAAATGCAAACTGTGAGGGTTTTTTTTGTTATTTGTGTGAACTGACACCAATTTAGTGTGAATTTATTACATTAAAAGCCTTCCAAGTCACAGCTTGTCCTCTGTTTGTAGCTGCAGATTATCTGCAGTCAGTCCTTGACCTACAAATCTTTTCATTTTGGACAAAGACCAAGGATAGGACCTCAGTCACAACAGGTTAAAGCTTTAGGTTTTCAGTTGGCTATACACCAGTGGAAAGCTTAGAGAACAGAGAAGCATAATCATTAAAGCATTGGTTCTCAAAGGTACTAGCAGCCACTTTTCTACTTTCCTTTTCTACACCCCCACCCCCCTTTTTTGTGTTTTTTCTTCTCATCAGTGGTTCTTCAGGGCAGAATGTGAGTTTGGCTTCAAAAACTTTCCAATTTAGTGTCTCTGGAAAACTCACATCACTTGCTCTAAGACCATCACAAAGTAATTCTAACAGTCATTTTCATATCATCCATAAACATGTCAAAAAAGAAAATATTTGAAATCAGATCAGATCAGATCAGATCTAATAATAATAATAATAACAATAATAAACTTTAAAAAGAAAGCAAACATTTGCTTTGGCAACTTTTCCTGTGCACAGCAGGAACAACATAAGACTCAAAAGAAAAGAGGTAGAGAAATGAATCGTTACAAACAGAAGCAACAAGTGCTTTCTATTTTAAAAACTAGTTTAACCATTACACACATCACACTACGAAAAACACATTGCCTTTTTATGTCTTCCATATCAAAAACACTTTTTGGTATTGCATTGGTTTAACAGCTTTCAGTTATGTCAGAAAGGAGATGGCGGAAAAGCCCTGGTGTTTTATATTGTTCCACTGTTCTTTTCTTTGAGTAAACCTAAAACAATCATAAAGGGTTAAGGTGAACCTTGAGGACCATAAAAGCTTGAAGCGACACATACTTTTGGTTTCTTCAGTCAAGAGACAAAGTCATGGATGAAATCCTAGTTGACAGCATTGTTTTTTTCCGGTTTTCCATCTGTAATCTCAATCAGTTATACCTTTTTGTAGTCAAAAATAATGTTGAAGTGATTTTTAGCATGTATTGTTATTATTTGTTATCACTGAAAGGGAAAAAAGGTATTTGGAAACACATAAGAAATACACATTTAGCCTCTGAGCAGGCTTGCTCTATTAAGTGGTTGATTGACAGCTGAGTTAGCACTCACCAACAATCTTTGATAACAAACAGTAGTTTATAAGAGATGGACTGACAGTCAGCCAGTTCTCATTCCCTGCTTGTCAAATATGGCACCTGGGTCAGTGGCCCTACACGTCAGACTATGATGCTGTACACAGCCTTAGTTCAGGGAGATTTAAATAGGAAGTCATGTATAGTAGGGAGGAGGTCGGGGTGGATGGTTGGGTCCAGAAAGACAGGACTTTCACCCAGGAGACTGGTGTCTATGTCCCGCGTGAAACCAAAAGGCAATATTGACTTATATTAAATAACATAATGTTACTATGTCACTTACATAATGTAGCTTTCAAGTTTAATTTGAAAAGACATTGTATGCATGTAACAAGCATAAACTGACACGTGCAAAACTGACCCTAAAGGGCTAAGTAAAGCATCATAGATTGAAGTGTAGGGCCACTGACCAAGCTGCCGTATTTGATGAATTGAGAAAAAGAACACTCCTCACTTAAGGAGTGGTGAATAATGAGGATCACACCATTTAGCATCTAAAAACTGACTGTTGCTGGCGTTATTGACATTCACAGGCAAGTTTTTAAGCTATTTAATGTGCTACAGCTACAACACTTTTCCTTGGGAGACATTTGTCTGGTTGTTTGTTCTGCAAGCCAAGGAGCAACATATGATGTCTGTCCTTATTTGTAGATAAGTAAGCTATGGGTATGGGTTTGGGTTGTTGATCAAAGGCTCATTTAGTGTTGGGCCTGTTTTCTGGCTGTTAGTCAGTGTCGGTGATAAAATGGAGACATTATACTGTGAATACAGACAATAACAAAACTACAGTATTTGACATATACAGGCCTACAAATATAATCTAGAAATGTGTCCCTCTTAAAAGAGAAGAAATGTGGAATTCAGTGTAAGCTAGACTTTAAATTTAGTAGTGTTCTCTGTTGAGCTATGCATGAACAACTTGGGTCAAAACTTTATGAATCAAAATGTATGATGTCAAAGCTGCTGCCCTCAAGGTTGACCTATTGTTAGCCATTCACACACATGTATATTATCACAAACATGTTGCTGTGCTTTGGTTAGGTAGACTCTGAATGTTAAAAATGAAGAGGTATTTGGTTACATTTATTTAAGATAGCTAAATATTTGGCAACAGTCAACTACTTTAAAAAAAAGAAAGCAACTATTCCTTATAGTATTGACATAGAAAGTCTTTCAAAATATCTGACATCTTCATTTGGTTACTCTTTAAAAGTTAAATGTTAGGATCAACAAAATAAAGAGGTTCATGTTGAAGGGGTGTGCCTGGAATGACCAAACTAAAGGACATGATAGATATTATTTAAAAAAAGAACATGAAATCATGAAAACATTTTTTGGTTTGGGTTCAGTTAAAGCACTTTTACACACAGGCACCCCTTTTCAAACAGGAACAATCCAAAAATAATAAGTAAATGCACTCTCGTAAAATAATTCTTTAGAGGTAAATAAAGAAAACCATCAAAATGTTTACATCTTTGGGTATCATTCGGCTTGGTTTTCATACAAGAACTTTGGATAGGCTGACAGGGTGAAACACAAGCCTTGTCCGTGCATTCAGGCAAGTATCACCTTAAAACTTCTTTTGCCGCCAACTCAGTGTCATCGACATCCCAGGGTGACCGATTTGGCATCTGGAGAGTTAACTTGGCAGCATGGCCTCAAACAGTCTTTTTGGCTCGTCATCAGTATGCCATCAGGTTTGTGCAGATCAAACAAGCATCCTCTTAGTTTGATTTTTTTTCTTTGATGGACTTCATAGAAAAAAAATCAATCGCATGGCTTAAAAGGTTCATGAAGCACTCTTTGAGATCCATATTTTCCATGAGCTACATCCTCTGCACAAATATGTCCTTGGAGATGGACACTTGTGGGTATTTGAAGCCATGGAAAACCACATAATGGAGCAACAATAATCATTACAGAGGCATCACTACATGGCCTCCTTGTTTTCTGATGTCAGATCAGAAAAGTTGAAGATTTCCACCAAAACAGGGCTGTTAAGGCTGTTGTCGATCTCTTGTGCAGTAAGGCGTAGGCTTGTGGCAGTGGAATTCAGGCTCAGGTCACAATTATGCTCTCCTGGGTAGCCATCCTGGCATGGTTGACTGGCACAGCACACTGGCACTGGTCAAAGAAATAGTTACTCAAGGGAAAGGGTTTCAGATTTTTTTGGTTGAGGCAGACTAGCACAAGCAGCATAATCAGGCTAAAATTGGCCTCAACTATGTCTCATATATACTGTACATGTCAGACTGAGGTAGTTCTCTTTGGAGGTGTGCAGCTTTTGGGTGAGGAAAACTTAAGTAAAGATGCCTGTTTACATGGTTCCTCTAAATGGCTTGTATGGTGATAGACAATCATTTCTTATCACCTTCATAAGGCATTCACAAAGGCCACTGTGCTTTTCCCTTTCTTATTGCAGAGGAACTGAAGGCAAAGGCAAGAGTTCTGTCACAAAAGACTAATAATGGCTTCATTTGTGGTTTTAAGACCATAGAGCACACCTTCACATGTCAGCTTACCAGAGGAGATCTGAGGAATAGAATATTTTGGTTATGGAACAGACTCCCACTGGAAAAGCGACAAGTGGTGTACACACAGAAAGAATGTGACAGGACCTTATCTGGAGTAGCAATGCTTTTGAAGGTTTGTTCTGCATGCATATATGCATGTGCACAGGCAATAAAGGCAATAAGCTTTGGCTTGAGGTAGGGGTGGAGGATGGGGGTGGGGTGGCGAAGGACCGTGATGTCTCCTAGCTCTGTAAGCATTCTGTCATAGTTTTGTGAAGGCTACTTTCAGGTTATTAGCAGCAGGTGGTTTGGGGAGAATAAATCTATATCTGACCTCTATCAAAGGGCACAGGACATGCCCATCGATGAGAGGCTTGGATTTCCTAATTTAATAGCAGTCTGTTGGAGGGGAGGACAGGAATATGGGTGTTGATATCATTGACCAGTGTTAGCCAGTGTCTGTGCCAGGCAAACCTGACAAGTGCTGCTCAATGACAACCTGGTACTGTGCTGGACAGACCACCTGCTTACAAGAGAGTCACAACAGGGCAGGAAAGAGACAAAGGAGAACAAAGTCAAGGAATCAGATACCATTCAAACATGGCATTATATATGACATGCACAACCAGTGCACCAAAGTACCAATGAAATACCCTTGATTATCAACTATGTCACCATGAGACTGTTAAATAGCTGTATTATTTAGCTGTGAAGACTAGTTTTACTTACTGTAAAGACTGTTTTTCTAACTTCATTCTATGCCACCATCTGTAGATGATTATTTAGCCTGAGTCTATTCCTGATCTTGAAGGAACCCAGGTCACTTTAACAACCTCACTGAAATTTTCAGAATTTGTTTAACCCTTATGCATCACTAGGAACATTTTGACTTTTAATTTGAATGTATATTTGGTAGTTATGATCAGGACTGCTGTTGCTGTTTTTGTTCTCTGAGGACAATAGATTATTTTTTTTAAGGGATGCACAAAATGTTACATACAATGTTTAAATACAACAGTTTGTTTTAAGTGGCAACAACACAAAAACATAGTTGAAAGGTAATGAAATGGTACTTAATAAATGAAGTGGTTAAATGAAGTGGAAGAGGCTGTGGCCAGCATATTGTGAGTGACCATACCTGAGGTACTGAATCCACTCTGGGGTGGCTTGCTCCATCTTTAGGAATGCCACTGTGTCCTGTGTTGTCCTTAGGTACAGACCAGCTGTCCTGAGTCCCTTTACTGCAAAACAGACTGCAAACAGGTTCCAGCTATGAGTATTGATTCTGCTTAACTTCATATGAACATGGCTAAAGAGTAATTCATGAAGGTGCAGAAAAGCCAGCCCTATTAATCAATAAAGTAATCTGTTCCAGGTTTTAATGTTACAGTCAACATGATACATAATTCATTGGATTATAATTTAATAGGATGTACAGTGTATTGGCACATACCTGCGACGGTATCCAAACATGAGGAAGAGAACACAGAAGATGATACAGGCGGTGCCAATATGGATGCCAATGACAATGCTGCCAAGCGATGCCTCTCCATCCCTGCACTGACACAGACTTTTCTCTCCTGGAAACAAACCCAGTACTAATGAAGAACATCCTCTTGATAGAAAAGACCTGAGCTTCAGCCAAACTAGCGCTAGTCACATAAAAAAAAGTCCTCTTTTCCAGTGCCATGTACTACACTACTGAAAAAAATGAAGGAAACACTTAATGATCCCAGCATATCACCGAGTCAGTTAAACTTAAATCAATCCATTTAGGAAGCACAAGTGATTGCGAATCACTTTCACCTGCTTTGGTACAAATGAAAGTGACAACAGGATCAATGAAGAAAGACAACCCACAAAAAAGGAATTGTTTTACATGTGGTGGCCACAGACAATTGCTCTCTTCTGATCCTTCCTGACTGATTCTTCTCTAGTTTTGTGTTCTGCTAGTGTTCTTGTCACTACTTGTAGCATGAGGCGGTACCTTCAGCCAAAATAGCGGTCGATATGCGCATGTGCAAATGGGTCCTTCGCAGCTCAGGTAGTGACAACGGCTCGTTTTAATTGAGTTGTCAACTAGCATATTGCAGAAACTCTTTTGAGAAGATGGCAAAAAGAAAAAAAGACAAGGAGTATCGTACTTTTCAGCAGCAATGGACAGAGGAATTAGCCATTGTGGAGAGAGCAGGTTCTGCAGTGTGTCTAATGATGCAATGATATTTAGTTTTAAACATATTAAACGTATGTCTCTCACGGAATTACATTTAAAAATATGTGGTGTTCATGGCTCTCTCAGCCAAAAAGGTTCCTGACCCCTGATATAGACTGTCAAATCATTTTTGCAGCTTTGTATTCTATTGCAAGCCTGGTATACTAGACATTTCTCACATACTTAGAGTATTACTTACATTTCTATTTCTATTTGTATGCATCTAATAATATATTAACTACATTAGGTTCATTATCCTTCACTTGTGTAATGTCTTTATTAAAATTGTTTCTGGGCAGTAGATTCTGTATCTGATGAAATTTGGTTTTCAAAAATGCTAGTCTGTTCTTTAACCTTAAGTCTAATTTTATATAATATCAGAACATGTTTGCAACCACTCTTTAAGTTTAACCATACAAACTAGAAAATACATTAGGGTAATATAGGATTACTTACTCAAATTTAACATTCCAAATATTTTGTAGTCTTTCACAGCATTCAGAGGTGTAATCAAAGGACTCACTAAAAACTGACCCAGGACACAGTGTGATCATACTCACCAGAGGTTTGGTCAGTCAAGCCTTCCTCTGCCAGTGACACCAGTCTCTTGGAGCATTCACTCTCCCCGTTTCCATTGTAGGCTACCAGTTTGACTTCATACACTGCACCCATTTCTGAAACAGAAGGCCCCATACAGAGTCAGTCTGGAGTTGCAAACAATGTTTTTGAAGGGGAATGCTTTGTGTCGCAACACAGTCATACTCAGTTACCCTTTCCAACAAAGCCTACACGGTGGCTATTGCATTGGTGGTGCAAAGCCTGCAAGTGCACACCCTGAAGATCAGAGAGAATATTGGATCAGCTCGAATAGAGACAATTATCAAACCATCTCTCAATGTGACAATCAGACAAAAACTAACTGTCTTTGAAATGACATGACATCATCTTGTTCTTCTTTAGTCCTCTTAGCTCTCTGGATCTTACAATCTTTTTTATATGAGAATATCCTTTTAAGGCTGCTGGTGATTGTCTTTCATGCTTTGAATTTAACTGGCTAAATCAGTAAGTGGCACCATCCATTTTACAGAAATGGTCTTCAGCATCCATTTTTCTGTATGCTGCCTTTGGTGACAAAGCGATAATGTGTACATTGAGCAATGGGGCCACACTTCCCACTGCAACTGCATCCAGTGCAGTTAGATGATGAACTCATGAGGTAACTGTCATGTGACACATGAACATGATTATTATTGACAGCACTTTAGCTGTGAATGTGTGTTCAGTGAATTTTCCACATAGTGTCAGTGTGGACAGCAGCTCTTAGAGATGTTTTAAGAAGCAAAGGTTGACTGATAATAGACAAGCTTATTCAGCTCCATTGGTGGATTCATTAATCTGTCGACAGTCTTCTGGTGTTCAGTCTTTATTTAAACTGCAGCTAAACAGGGAGACACATTATCTTGTGGTCAGCTTTGACTATTGACTTTTCAATTGTCTTGAGTTTACAGAGTTTACATTAGAAAGAAATAAAATAAACATGCTGATGTGCCATAGGTAAAAGTGGTAATACTTTATCTCCCATGCCAGAAATTCCTAAAAGTTTTCTGGGAAGTTGGAAAAAAATTCTTGGAAAAAGAGTATAATAGTTAATTATAATTAATCCAAGCAACATGCATTATTACTGCATTACCAGACTGAATTTAGTTTTTGTGCCAGGCAGGCTTATGTTATGATGACATGAACGCCAGCAGGTCAGTATGCATTTTCACAATGCGTCAAGTTGAACTATTGTAAACTTAGAGGCAAATATCACTTTGAGCGCAAGTGTGACCACGCCCTTAGAAAGAGGAAGAGGCAGGCCCGGCTCTACAGGGGTGCAAATGTATGTCCTGCATCCTTTAAGGTACATTTTGAACAGATGGACAGATAGAAATGTGTGATTTATCATGACTGATCATGGACAATTGAGATTAAATATTTTAATGGAATGACAGCCCTAATTATTACTTTTTAAATGAATAAGTAGTAGTAGTAACTTATTACAATTCCTGAGTAACTTCCCCTGGTAATGGACTGCGATCAAACTGTCAAACTAAGCGGTGATGATCTGATATGACACCATCAAACCCAGAGTCATGGTAAATAGTAAGATTCATTTTTATACATGATTAAGGTCAGTGTCAGGGTGATGGTTGGAATTTGAATGTCAGCAGGAGCAAATGAGACAATATTATGAAAAAGCCCTGTCTGAGACACACACACACGCACACACAGAGACTCACCCAGTTTAGAGATGGTGTGGGCATTGATGTGATAGGACAGCTGGATTGGCCTCTGAAAGTCTGCGTGGGGGACCCTGCGGTAGGACAGCCTGAAACCCTCAGCCTTGCCGGCCTTACTGGGCAGCTCCCAGAGGACCTGCACTGCACTGGAGTTCACCACCTTGGTGAAGAAGGTGGGAGGGGTCGGCACTGGACAGAGAGCAAAGACAAAAAAAAAGTGATGAGAGACAAGCTGATAAAAACTGTACATAATGTCCACAAAGAAGATAAAGAGAACAGAAATGTTTATGCAACATCATGTGATGCATGAGCCATCTGTGTATACATGTACTCTCAAGCACATCAGGATATTAAAGTCTTTCTTATATTTAGCTTCTATTTTTTCAGTATGACATCTCCACTTAGTCTTAATGTCTGACTTTTGAATCTTTTTACTTTTTCAAATTTTTAGAAAGAAAGAAAGAAAGATAGTCCTTTATTAGTCCCACAGTGGGGAAATTCAGTTTTACACTCTGTTTTTCACACACAGTACATATACATGCGTCAATGGAGAGATGTCAGAGTGATGGGGCTGCTCCTGACAAGCGCCCAGAGCAGTTGGGGGTTTGGTGCCTTGCTCAGGGGCACCTCGGCAGTGCCCAAGAGGTAAACTGGCACCTCTCCAGCAACCAGTTGGTCTTGAACCCGTGACGTCCGCGTCCTAACCCAAGTCCTTGCAGACTGAGCTACTGCCCCTCCTGTTTGGCAATATTATTCTCACTTTTAATGATGACCAATATAATTCACTGTGAATTCACATAATTAGGAGACAGAGCAGAGATGCAGTCCCATGGTTTTGTCTATGTTTCATGTTCTTACCGCCCCCTAGTGTTGTAGTCACCACAGTGGGGGACTGCTGGCTGGCTCCCAGAGGAGAGTAGGCCTTCAGGTAGAGGGAGTAGGTGGTGGCTGGCTCCAGGTTGGTTACATCATGCTGGAAGGTACCTTTACTGATGGCTTCCTGCAGCTCCAGACTGTCAGGCTCTGAATCACACACACACACACACACACACCGCAGATGTTATCTTTCTAGTAAACTCTTGCTGTGTGTGTGTGTGCGTGTGTGTGTGTACTGACTCTTACCTCCTATCTTGCGGATGTGAAGGACATATCCAATGATGCCGTCAGTGACATTGGCAGGCGGCTGGCTCCATGTGATTTGCAGGGTGTTGGTGGACAGCACACTGGCTGTGAGGCCATGGGGGGCGACTGGCAGGTCTTTAGCCTGGGCCACGGCTAGACGGGCACTGGCTTGATTGGTGCCAGCACTGTTCTCAGCAATACACTGGTAGATGGCCTCATCCTCTGAGCTGATCCGGGTCAGAGCCAGAGTGCTGCACAGATAACATACAGCTGCATCAATTCACTGATTCCAGATCATCCGGGGCCACAACTGCCCCAGGTCTGTTTTGTGTGAATTTGCGTGACTGTCCATACTTTTAGTGCAGAGCTAAATCATTCCTATCCACAGTTTTCACTCAATGAATTGAGAAAGTAACATACTAACATCACAGTACATCACTGCCATCACCTTACCTGTTGTTATTAGTCAGCTTGACATTGTGTCCAGGCAACAGGACCTTGCCATTCTTCAGCCAGATGAGATGAGGCTCGGGGACACCCTGGGCCACACAGGTGAACACAGCACTGCCCCCTGCTGGTTTGGACACAGACTGCGGCCACTGCAGGAACTCAGGAGGCGCTTACAAAGGGAGATTGAGACAAGTCAACAAAAAGAAGAATTTTACAATTTAAAACTAAAGCACATAACTGACTCATGTCCTACATAAACCCTGCTGCACCCATGGTTGCACATGAAGCTATCAGTCTGTATCCAGTCAAGAATAAAATGTTATCACATCTTCCTGACTGTAGGACTGGCAAGATCTGTTTAAAGCAGCAGAGCTTAGAAATGGAGCAAAAATGTAAAAAAAAAAAAAAAAAAAAAAAAGAGTTATTTTTAGAAAATGGTCACTATGTCCTGACAGTAGTGCACGAGACAGGTAATCTGAAAATAATCATGTTCTTCTGTGTCCTCCTGTGCTCCTAACGACATTTGCAAGATTTCACAGACCGGAGGAAAACAACCAATCAGAGCTGTTCTGCAGTGTGCCATCACAAACTATGACCAAATGGCCATACTAAGTGCTGATCAAATATGAATCAATATTCTGTTATTGTGATGCTTATTTCTCTCCTCAAATGTTTGCAGAAACATCTTGTAGTTACTGTTTGGCTGTAAAACGAGAAAGTTTCTGACCCAGCAGCCATGTTGAGATCAGTTGAGGAAATACCAAGAACCACCCATCAGCCAGAAAACAGTCAATAGGAGCACTCTCTCTCTTAAATGTCCTGTGATTGGTCAATGTCTTCCGTCATGGGCTAGATTTTTTTTAAAGCCCGACCACAGAGCCATGAGGAGTCTACTTTTCTCTTAGAACATTTGCATTACAATCTGCAGAAAGGTTATTATGGAATCATTGCAAATGATGCCAAAAATATTAATAATAAAGAACAGACCAAGTTCAAAGTTGAAGTGAATAACTGTGGTATGGGTTAGACAAGAAAAAATATCCCCAAAACAAATCAAATAGTAATACTGACACATATACAGAAACCTTACTTTGAGAACCTCCTCAAGCCATTCAGACATACATAGAGGCTTTCATTACTTAATACATCTGTGTCTGTGCTAGAACTTCATATGTCAAGGGTGTGTTTCCAAACCCCAAATGATGGTTAGGCCCCTTTACCACACACACACACACACACACACACACACACACACACACACACACACACACACACAGCCTGCTGACCCCAGTCAGTCCTCGGCTGTCCAGATGCATGGTTGACTGCTCCTCCTGACACCCAGTTCAATATTAAAGGCAATGGACAATGGACATGCATATATTAGGCAGCACTCCCTGAGTCCAAAAGCCCCTCCCTACTTCAGCTCTCGATCAGCATCTCATTGATCTATTGACCTCAACACCAACTGTGACCCCCCACCCCCCAACCATCCACCTAAATGTGCATGGGGGTGGAGGAGGGGTGTCAAAAAGACGTCCATTTCAATAAGGACACATTCATTACTGCAGCCACGGATGTTTCTTTCTTCTGTTAGTCAGGGCACTTTTATTACAAGCAGCTCCTCAGTTCTTCTGAGACAAAAGTAACTGATTAAGGAGAATTGTCAGGCCACCACATTGGTGGTTGTTGTGTTATACAATCAATGGAGCAAATGTAGACATGGAGGGGGGAAGAAGAGGTGATGGTGTCTTTTTGGGGTTTCAAGAAACAGATTCATTTTAAATATTACATTAGTGTAGTCCCATAATAACAAGTTACTAAATTAGCTCAGTGATAAGACAGATTATACCAGCATGATGAATTAATTTTGACACACTGTAATATGTTGAATCTGCATTTTCACTTGTCCTGACTACACAGACTGTTTGGGAAGTAGTGAGCAAACGCCTGGATAAATGAATGTTAGAGTTTGCAATTCCTCAAGATTTTTTGCAGTTTTCTGATTCTTTGCTCACTGTGGTGGCATACAAGAAATTTCTCTCTCTCTCTTTTTCTCTATTCACGTGTGTGTGTGTGTGTTATGTATGCTCATTGTCTCTCAGGGGCGATAGCTGTCCACCCCGTCATCTGTTCAGCTGTCTCACCATTATGTTACAAAGTGTCAGGCATCTTCAGCTGTTCATCAGCTGATCCATACTCTGTATTGATCGGTGATTCTGTTGACCTTGAGTGACACCACATTTCATATATCTTCTTATTATGTTTAGTCCCTGTGTGTGTGTGTGTGTGTGTGCAAGATTGTATCTTTCTCATATTTTGAGGGCTGATCATATGTTTTGAGTTTGAGAAATGCTATGTAATACAAAATATAAATTATAAATGATATTTGCAAATCCTCTGGTTGGTCAGTTTTCTTTATATACTCAATAAATGAAAAATCTAGCAAGTCTGTGACTCTGTGACCGTTTTCACACACAATCCTCCTTTCTCCTCCCACCTCCCTAACTGTCCATCCTGACTCCACTGCCTCCTCCCTCACTCCAACCGTTTTCACACACAAGCCTAAATCCTCTTGTTGAGGTCAGGGGTCATAGGTCGCAGGTCATTAATTCCCCTCGGACCCCCTCCTGCACCTTGCACCCTGCATTGACCGTCTAGCTGTCCCCCACATTTTGTCTCTCTCTTGTGTTCTTTGTCCCTCATCCTGACCATGACCATGGACACACACAGACTGTGTGCACTGTACACATGCAGTGTCTGTTAACCTTCAGACTACAAACACACACAGCACCCAGCCTTTCAAGCATATCTCTAAATACTTCAAAAATTCAAACACTTTAAATAGAAAAAAAAAACTTTCCTTTTACAAATTTAAAAATCTTTGCTGACTCTGAGCTCAAATAAGGGCCAATCAGATTTTGAGCTTGTGAAATAATGCTTGCAAAGCCTGTGGTTGTATATCTCCCTTTATGTACTCAATATATGAAACATATATTGTAAGTTTGTGAATGTAAAGAAAATATTCATATAATTTGTTCACAAATTATATCAATGGAAAGTGCAGTGCTTTTTGCCTTTGTAGCCAAGCATGTCTAACTTCAGAGTTGAAGTTTAGGTGCTAAATTTCACAGCTTCCTGCTGTGAACGTGTACTCAGATGAGTCCTCACTGTTGATATACTGTCATTTGTGCACACATTTTATTTAGACCTTATTATCTTTTTTTACAACTATACTTTTTTTTCTGCACATTCAAAAGCATAATTTCATAAGGTAAAAATCTTATTGACACGTACCTGAGTCCATAAATATTAAACACATTTTCCAACTTATACAAATAACTACATTAATTATATCACTGTAATGTCACATTAGATATGATATACAATTTTCACACTTATTTTGAGCAGGATTGGTATTTCCCAAAATGACCCAGTAGAGATTTATCTTATTATAACTGGAACCAGTGTCAGGATAATGAGGCTATTTCCACTTCTACACTTTAACACTTTTAAAGCTCTGTAAAGCACTTTGTGGGTGGTCTTGCTACCTGATGACCAAAGCCTAAAGCTGTTTGTTCTATCTCAACCCCCAAAAGAGAGCAAACTGATCAATAAATTAATGAATATATTAGAGATCAGCTCCTTTGCCCCTCCTCTACATTAGAGGCACTGCCAATCACAGAGAGAGAGTGACAGGGGAAAGTATTGACTGATCCAGTCAGAATCTGACACAACAGGAACAGAGAGATGGATGGATGAAGGCAAAACTAAAAGTATATTTCCCTCTGAAATTAAGTTGACTAGAAGTTTAAAGTCATATGAAACAGAAATACTTGAATAAAGTACCTGTAATGATTTCCCTGATTCAAATTTCCGTCCGGGGATTAATAAAGGTTCATCTTATCTTATCTTAATGTTCTTATTTGTTTGTAACACCAAACACAATACTCCAATCAGACAATTAGCATCCTGTTTTATTTCAGTCTCCACTCAGGTTAACTGGAACTACAACACGGACACCCCTAACCTTTTTAGTCCCAGAGGTGACGTACACTATGTAGTACCTTAAAATTGTACCTTATTATAGCTTTTAAATGTACTTAGTTACTTAACAGCACTGCCATACATACATACAGTATATGTATGTTTTATTTCTACACATTTGGGCAAGAAGTTATGTGGCTCAATGTGTGATATTTTATCATCTCCATAATGTGGGAAAGACTATCATTAGTACTGAGGCCCTTGGTGGGATCTGCATCATAAAAGATCTTCAACTCATTTCGTCTGCAAAAGGGGAGGGAGGGAGGGGATGGCCGTATTTCACACACCATTCTCCAAAATGGCCGGCCATCCTTTGTGTTTCCCTCAATGTGATGACACCCTGGATGCCCTGACCCCTCTGCCAGGATGCTATTCATCTTCCAGCTCTCCCTAATTAACCCTGAGACCACACCTCCTTTCTCCTCCCACCTCCCTAACTGTCCATCCTGACTCCACTGCCTCCTCCCTCACTCCAACCGTTTTCACACACAAGCCTGAATCCTCTTGTTGAGGTCAGGGGTCATAGGTCGCAGGTCATTAATTCCCCTTGGACCCCCTTCTGCACCTTGCACCCTGCATTGACCGTCTAGCTGTCCCCCACATTTTGTCTCTTTGCATGTTGTGTTCTTTGTCCCTCATCCTGACCATGACCATGGACACACACAGACTGTGTGTACTGTGCACATGCAGTGTCTGTTAACCTTCAGACTACAAACACACAGCACCCAGCCTCACTGATTCCCACTGAACTTGACTTCAGCTGAATAATGACGACATTCACCTTCACTGTGAGTCATCACAACAACGTCTCTGCACATTCAAGCTGTTTTATGGCTGTAATGGAGGAGTTGATTGTTAAAACAAAAAATGCAAAGCAAATATGTACTCTATCTTAAAAAATATCTATGAACATTTCAAGCATATCTCTAAATACTTAAAGAAATATAAACACTTTTTCAATAGAAAAAAATCTTTCCTTTTACAAATTTAAAAATCTTTTCTGACTCTGAGCTCAAATAAGGGCCAATCAGATTTTGAGCTTGTGAAATAATGCTTGCAAAGCCTGTGGTTGTATATCTCCCTTTATGTACCCAATATATGAAACATATATTGTAGGTTTGTGAATGTAAAGAAAATATTCATATAATTTGTTCACAGATTATATCAATGGAAAGGGTAGTGCTTGTTGCCTTTTGTACCCATGCATGTCTAACTTCAGAGTTCAGCTTCCTGCTGTAAACGTGTACTCAGATGAGTCCTCACTGTTGATATACTGTCATTTGTGCACACATTTTATTCAGACCTTATTTTTTTACAATTATATATTTTTTTCTGCACATTCAAAAGCATCATTTCACAAGGTAAAAATCTTATTGACACGTACCTCTCTCCATTACTCTCCATTACTCTCCATTACCATCTCCATTACTGCATGTGTGTGTGTTTCAGGTCTGCATGTACCATGTATAAGTTAAACAGAGTGTAAATTGAATTTCCCCACTGTAGGACTAATAAAGGTAGATCTTCTTCTTCTTCTTCTTCTTCTACCTGAGTCCATAAATATTAAACACATTTCCCAACTTATACAAATAACTACATACATTATATCACTGTAATGAATTAATCTAATTTTGGATGCACCACTGTGGAATAATGAGGCTATTTCCACTTCTACACTTTAACACTTTTAAAGCTCTGTAAAGCACTTTGTGGGTGGTCTTGCTACCAGATGACCAAAGCCTAAAGCTGTTTGTTCTATCTCAACCCCCAAAAGAGAGCAAACTGATCAATAAATTAATGAATATATTAGAGATCAGCTCCTTTGCCCCTCCTCTACATTAGAGGCACTGCCAATCACAGAGAGAGAGTGACAGGGGAAAGTATTGACTGATCCAGTCAGAATCTGACACAACAGGAACAGAGAGATGGATGGATGAAGGCAAAGCTGAATTGTATGAATATAGATTGATTGAAATTGAGATTACAAGAAATGCTGTACATACATAAACAAAACATCCTTCAGCTCTTTCTTTTGTCTCATAATTTAAATGCTATGCATCGTTTGAAGTTATACTGTACTACATTTTTCTCAATCATTGTTTTAAAATACATAAATAAATAATAAATACAATCCATAGTTTTATTATAGCACCATAAAGCTTAAGCTGATGACATACTGAAGAGTTACTGAGGTGATTTCCTCACTTACTGAAGACAACAGTAACACACAGAAATCTGGTTTAGAATTGTCATGGTGAGTAGGCTATACTTCTGCGCCTGTAAAAATATTTCTCATGTATACAGTATATCTGAAGGACCTTTACGAAGTCTGAGAAAATAACCCTGATGATATCATCAACTTGGGCTTAGAGTTTACTGATTTGCAACAGAAGGCCTGCATTGAAGTGTATGTAAAAGTCTGGAAAATACTGGCCTCTCCTAAACAGATTGTGACCATTCTATTTTCACTGTTTCTCACAAGTCCCCCAACTTTATGGAAGTGCCACACAATTAATGGAGCACCACTTTAAGTTACTTGTGATTGTATGTTAACTTTTGTTGTTGTACAATGGTAAAATAAGTACTCAGATCCCTCACATACTAATGTTTTCATTTTGTAGAATTTTGTTTTTTTAAGTAAAATCTTATTCTTCAGAGTAACTAGTAATGAAAGACATTGGATAAATGTATTGGAGTAAACCACTGGTCTACACAGCATCTCTGTATATAGTAAGTAGCAGAAACTGCATGTGTTTGGGGATTTACAGTATGTTTCTATATTGTTTTATCTTATAGTGCTTAATTCTCTCTGCAAATCAAATTTCATTCCCATGACATACAGGAACATACAGAGAAATCAGTGATAGCCGAGTAATTACAAACTGAACACTTTAACACCCTTCATGCTTCTGTCTCATCCCCACTAACACTCTGGGAGGTGAGCTGCTAATTGAGGTGGCCTCAGGATAGCTAATTGATACACAGCTAATGACGGTGAGAAATAGAAGTGATATGCAGTAAGTGACTGAGTATACGGACATTTGCAGGGTGATGGATGAGTTCACATCATAGAGAATGAATGAATGAATGGATGCAGCTGAAAGGCAGCCCTCATTCTGTCCGCTGTGGCTCAGTGCTGCTCTCGATCAAACTACTAAAATACTGATAGCACACAGCAGAGGAAAGCGATAACAACTGGGGAAACTCACAGCAATGTAACAAACCCACTGTCATCTGTCCAGTACAGCTGCTTAGTATCTGACAGAGCTAAAAAGGGAACTTGTGCTTCAGTAGCAAAGCGGTGGTATTTGACAACCTGAACAGGCTGCACATCCTTCAGGCTGCAGGGTCAAAAGGCTCTTTGCTGTAAACAATGTACAGACTGATCCAAAACTAATCCCTCTCAATCATCCCTTCTGCCCTGCTAGAAGTGTGTGGTGGTGTCTGTATCTGCAGAGACCCTGTAGCCCTCTGCCTGGATTTTCTTTTTTCCTCTTATTTTGTTGTGTTTGGAACATTTCTGGGCCTCAGCAATAAGATTTGAGTTCTCTGATTCACTGCTTATTCTCACTGACGCCAGCTTACATATTATACCTTTGAGCAAAATAAAATGATTCAGCATTTGTCCATTCCAATTATATTCCTGGCTGTATGAAGAGAGCTTTGAAACAGCCTTCCAAATATACAGAAAAATGAATATGTAAGACATAGGATAATAATACATAATTTACATACATTTGCCTGCTAGTCATTCATTTTTGAGAATGGGGTTGCACTAGAGAAACTTGGATTCGTAACCTCAATATTTTTTCTGATGCTGATTATGGCTACTGGACACAGAGAATGACCTCCTTACCTGATGTTTCTATGATAGCAAAAGAAAGTATTTCCCCAAAACTGTTGGTCCCCCCAAAAATGGTCCTGGACTGTAGAGTTAGTCAATAAAAAATCAGTTGTCATGATGGCTAGTGAGAAGCTTTACTGGGCCAGTAGAAAGTTAAGTGTTTTGCTCAAGAACATTACAGCAGTATGTCTCTGTGTGGCCTCACCTTGTACCACCAGTCTCCCAAGTGCAGTACGTCTCATTCTGGTGCCTGGACGATTGGCAGCACACACATACACACCAGAGTGCTGCAGGGAAACATCTGAGATCATCAGGTTCCCCGTCCCCAGAACCTGGATACCCTCCACCCCAATGGAGCGTCCGTCTGATGGACACACAGACACAGAGACACAGAAATGGCTTGTGAAATAAAATACAGTATATACCTAAAACTGCATGTTATTAACTAATCCTCCTCCTCTACATTCTGTTAAAAATTCCCAGTGGTACCTAGCCGGCTCCAAGAAACAATGGGCCTCGGATTTCCTGTGGCGATGCACTCCAAGATGGCTGTCTGATGGACAGTGATGGTCAGATTCTGCGGTCCTGACAGGATGACCGGCTCCTTGTAGGTTCTGGGAGCTCCCCCTGGAACAATGAATGAGAGAGAGGATAAAGCATTTCTGTTTCAGTCGCGGACTGTTACGGAGCATCTCAGGTTATAACAGCAAAAATTCTTAGAAAAGAATTCTGCTGTGAAGACAATTACCTCTAAGGGTACATAGATTCCATACAGTATATCATTTAATACATACAGGAATCAATAATGTAGCTAGAGCCTGAGATAGTAGAACTTACTCTTGTTCACTCCACAGAGGTGTTTCTCTACTTGTACTGTATATTACCACACTATAAGGAGCACTTAAATTCACCCAACTGTTTAACTCAGACACTGATGATAAAGGATTTGATGGATTTGTGAAAGAGGAAGGAACTGAAAAGTGTGTTACAACTGAAAAATGTTGAGTTATTGAAGTTATTGAAGTTTGACTTATCTGATCGCTTTGTTTCGCTTAATGTGTCTTATACTCTGAAAAATACGGTACATGGAACATGTGTGTCCACTTACCAGTGATGTTGAGCGTGGCCTCATGGCTGTAGCGAGTGTTGGCGGTGTTAGTGGCGACACAGCGGAAAACACCTGCATCCGCCTGCCTCACGCCTGTCACCTGGAGAATACCCATTGGCAGGAGAGTGTATCTGGACAGGGAGGAGAGGCATGGTTGCAGGTGAGGCGCCAAAAACTTACACATCTGCAATGTGTATATACAGTGTACTGTATGTCCCATCCATTTTAACCGTAAATGAAGCCATTGAAATGTGTTACAATGAAAAGTAACACCTCAAACTAAAACACAGGGTATAAGTTACAGTATTACAGTACAGTAGGCTCAACCCGTTCTCACTCCCAAGCCGCTTGGTCAGTGTCCCTCAACGTCTGATACCTGCACACTGAGGAACTCTTTAGCAACTCTATGAGATGCACCAGGTTTTCATTCAAACAATATGTGGGGCATATTTTATACTAATTAGAGGAAAATAACAATTTGTAACTGCCTCATATTGTAGTGTAGTATATTTTGACAGTTTTTGCAGAGTTTACCTTGCAGAAGTTGAAGGAGCAGCAAGGCTCCCACACCATAGTGTGTGTGTGCATGGTGTTACCTGTTGTCAGTGGCGTTGAGTGGTACTCTGTCTCTCTCCCAGGTGATGTTGGCCTCAGGTACTCCATTGATCTGACACTGGAAGCGAGCTACGCCCCCCTCATCCACAGACATGGACCGTGGGTGGGTGTGGAACTTAGGAAGAGCTGAAGAGCAAACCACAAAAGATCAGCCTTAATAAGAAAAATACTGGATATGGATGTTGTTTTGACATGGTTGCCACATTTTGGAGCATACAAGAAATTTAGTGGCTTCTATCTCATGCCAGGTTTTCATTCCCCATTTTTCTTTTGTTTCTCTTTGTAGAAAAGGACATGGAAGAAGCATAGAAAAATATTTCCCATCAACTTTTTATTCTTATAGTATCTGCCATTGCTATAAAGTATTGGGATAATATAACTTATATATTACTGTAAATCGTGACATATTTTTTTATGTTCACAGTTTTGACATGACCAAAGCCTGAAGATGCCACAATTGCTACTGAAGTTTTTGATTAACCCTAAATCATCATTACCTCT
This sequence comes from Pterois miles, assembly GCA_947000775.1. Classification (NCBI taxonomy): domain Eukaryota; kingdom Metazoa; phylum Chordata; class Actinopteri; order Perciformes; family Scorpaenidae; genus Pterois; species Pterois miles. The sequence continues at coordinate 1,395,149 of CAMQGK010000200.1, read as the reverse complement.
CATAATCATGCACACACGCACAGATACAATTCCTAATGACCTGGTGGCTATAATCAATATGGGTCTATACCGTAGAGGAGGGGCCAGCAAATGAGAGAGCATCACCATGGCAACTCATTGCATTAAAGTCAGACCACCTCAAGATAGCCATAATTCTCCTGGATAAACTATAACACCCTGGTTTTATTGGTCTGATGGGTGGGGGTGGGGAGGAGAAGGTTGTATAATAGCGCAGTTGTGTGTGTGTGTGTGTGTGTGTGTGTGTGTGTTTCAGTACCTGTAAACATGTACTGTAATGTACGCACATATATAATTTACAGGTTTTCCATAGTGAGAAGTTGGTATGTTCGGGTGAGGGGGGTTTTATATGTGGGTGTCTGATCTCTCTGACAACAAAAGTTCAAACAGTCTGAGGGGGGCTTGGGTTGCCAAGTATGATTCAGAGGTGTTCACCATTCACCATCATTTATAACAAAGTTTTGACAGAGAAAAGCCAACATGTGGCGACTATCTGTGGGACATCCTCTGCTCCCTGTACAGGTTTATGGCATATGGATAATGCAGGGATATTAAATGACTAAATTTAGATTTCTCAATATATACAGTCTACATCACATACACTTCAACAAAACAAAAACCATTTTAACACCAAAGCAACAGCTGCTATCTTCAAGTGAGTAGGAGAGCAGGACTGGAGGCTGTCTTCACATCTAAATCATTGTAATTATTATTATGTGATTATCTATGATTAGGTAAACATGAGAACCTTTATCAAATGCTCATGAAATTTTTAAGGTAAATCATGTTTTATTACAACTTCGAAGTCATAGCATAATCCATTATTCCTACTGGATATCATTGCTGTGATCTACTGGAGAAGGGCTGGTTTTACATCTATGGCAAAGTCCCACTGAGCGAGACACTGAACCTCTGCTTCTGCAATGAGAACCCTGAGAAGAAATGCTCAAATTGGCACTACAGTATGTGTGTCTGTATATCATTCATGTTAATTTTAGCTGCCTTAGGTAGGGGGGAACATGTCCTTTAACATATTCTGCTAAGATAACCAGTTACATTATTTCTTCTCCTCCCTCAGAAATTGTTCCTAACCACATGTAACTGTATGTCATAAAAAATATATAGAATGTAACAGTCATCAAACACTTACATGCCAAATGGACTTTGGCCTTGCGGCTGACCAGCATGCCATAGCGATTTTGGGCTGCGCAGTCGTACTCGCCCATATCTGCGTCGCTCCCCTCTCTACGTTTCTGGAAACTCTGGATGAACAGCGTGCCATTCGCCAGCACCTGAACCCTTGGGCTGGTGGGTAAAGGCACCCCATTTTTACGCCATGTAACCATGATTGGCTCCTCTCCCTGCACCCGACAGTCCAGCATGAGAGGGCGTTCCCTTACTGCGATCACATCACTTGGCTCCAGCAAGAATGACAGCTCTGAGGCCAAACAGCAACCTGCAGAGAAGAAAGAGAGAGAAAAATTATAAGAGAGAGAAAGGCTGTATGACTACAAATATGCTTATTTGAAGTGTTAATTTGTTGAACAATACAGAGGAATGTTCAAACTCTGAAATGAAATCAGGTGTATCTAATCCTATTAAACCATCCTGAAGTGATGAGGAGGGCCATTTCATACTTTTGTGACTGAAATGTGGTCATCTGTCTATGTTTGCAAGGGACCACATGGAACCTGAGTGGATGTCCGCATGCAGCCCAAAAATCATCTGCCGACTGTGCATACTCCAGTTTGGTTCTACACTGCACATGTGGAAATGTGTGTGTGTCAAGACACACACACATTTCCACACTCTATATATCTACAAATAGAAAATCATTTCAGTGAAAGAGAAAAATAATGGACAGAACTGGATTTCTGTGTATGTCTTGCGATCACTAAGTACACTGGCTATTTGTTGCAAATAAATCTGATGTGCACAACCAGTCCAGCTACCCTTTTCATGTAGTCCACACCTTAAGAAATCAGTTAAATAATCCAATGAAACTCTCATTTAGAGTCATTATTGCATTAACGTGGAATGAGCTTGGGTTATAGAAAATTCTATCTATTTTTCATTTCAAACTGACAAACATCCCATGGTTCCAGAGACAATAGCACAAGGGGAGGCTTCTCTGTCTGACACCAACTCTCCTGAAAAACCTCACTCAACACCAGAAACCACCTCAGTTGATTGATAGTGCATTTGGTTTTGCGGCCTATAACGCTTTAAATGAAGGCGAGCCACAATGGAGGCTGGATGCCAGCAAGCCATCGAGCCAGAGAGGGCAACAACAATCCCCAAGCTGGGGAGGAAAACACTAGCAAGGGTTGCAGGGGTCAAGTTAGCAGACCCGCCATTGAAGCAGGGGCCAGTTGTGACAATAGTGTTGTGACTATGCTTATTTGCACCTCACCCACAGTAACCTCTGTAAAAACTCCTGTCAGCCACCATGCACCCAAGGGCACCATCTGCCCCTTCATATGCATCCCCTCCACCCCTCCCGTCTCTTCCTATCCTTTCAGATCCATCTCTGGGGTGACTTTCCCATGCCACTAGTGTTCTATTCCTCACCCTTGCCCCCCCACTTGTGTGACCTTAGTGACACTCCAAGTCTTCCCCCATTTTCTTTTTTTCTTTTAGCCTTTTTTAGTGTTAATGTCCTCATATGCAAAGAACCTTGAACCCTTGCAATAGCCGCTTTCCTTCCCAGCTGCGAAGCAGTAACAATCACAGTTGCACTTGAACCTGCACAAGGCCTTATCAGTGTCACAATCGAGTCTTGCATCTGTTCAACCAAATATACCCTCTCCATCAACTGAGCCATGGGCCATACAACAACATTTGTTGCTGTCCAGCCATCAAGCATCACATCCCGCACAGAGTGGCTTGTAGCTGAATTTGTGTTTAGACTGTCTTCAGTCATTTTGTACATTTCTGTCCCCAACGTGGTTCATGTTAAGGTGCTGAGCACCATTATCACTACACATTTCTATTGCCATCGTTTTTCATTTTTCATTAAAAACCAAAAATAAAGCTTTTCTCATTTACCTTTAGTAGCTAGCAATACAGATACCACCAAGTTCATAAATACAGTTTATAGAGAGAGATTTTGCTTCTACTCCAATAGAATGGAATTTGGCCTGTGGTGCTCGCAGCATTGACAGATTTGATAAAACATTTCAATATGTCTTTCCAGAGCTCTGTTACTCACTATAATCGACAGTAACAGATGTCATTGTTGTGTTTGATGTGTCTCACTTCAATGCTGTGAACCCCACAGATAAAACAGATTAGGGATGCACCAATCCCGATACTGATATCAGATACTGACTGAAATTGGTGGATCAGGTATTGATGACAATGAGTTGATTGGATACCATTATTTTAATAACAGCACATTTATATGAGTGTTTATTTTTTTTACAGGCAATTGCAATGAATGCTTGGGTAACCTCTACAGCAGTTTTAATGTTTTTAGCATTACTGCTTTCTGTTGGCTAAACCTGATAAACACTACAGACTGAGGTATCATAGCATTGCATATACAAATATCACAAAGTTGGCCATTTTGACATTACACTGTTCAGCTGTAATTTCTCTAGATACAATCAGGTTAATGACATCTTGTTGACATGGTAGATGATGAAATGGCTTTGAGGTTTTATAACGCCTCATATTATAGTTTGCCATTTAAAAAACACATGGAGCGAACCCTCAGCCTGAACATACAGCAGAGCTGTTCCCCCTTTTCATGACCTCTGCTATTGGCTTCACTGATGTGTCACATCAAGAAACAAGCATCTGCCCTCCTTCTAAATAGATCTCCTACCCAGCAGATGTAGCCAGCAGAGAGGATTGTGAGTTTGAGCTGATAGAAACCTGCAACCCCCCTGGAGCCTCCCATCCCTTAGGACTGGTAATGAAATTTAGGGCTCCCAAAGGGGGTTGAGGGCTAGCATCATATTCTGTCCACAGTTATCAAACACATGGTGTTGCAAACTGTGAGGCCTAAAAAGCCAGAGTTATGGTAAGCAAGGTGTACATAAACAAGGTTATGTCATAACAGGACTCTTTGAGGGTACTGGGTTAAAACACTGATGCAATTTAACACTAATTTATATGCCTGCTTTCCTCTTGACAATCAACATTACCAGGGTCGAAAGGAACTTTGAAAATGTATTGTAATACAATTTCTAATTAGCTGTTAAAGATGTTATCAAAAACCTAATCCAAGTATCAACATATTAAAGTGTCATGACTTCATTACTTTCCATTTCTTTTGAATTACCTCAGTGCCAAATATGCAAATAATTTCGACCATTATTTTGTATGTAAAGCAGAAAAGACAGATAGCATCATAGTACAGTGCAAGCTTTGCCTTCCAGCTGTGAAAATGCTGTCATCATCCAGATTTTGAATTTGGAGCAGCAGTACCCATATGAATTAATTTAGTTAACCTACATGCAAATTTCCCAGTTTGCCTTGAGTTAGGTTTGCTGGACCAGAAAGTCGAGGTGGTTTGCTCATTTCCTACGAACCATCATTTCATACTGGTATGCCTCTTGGCAAAAAGAATAATCTTGATGAACTGGAAAGAGGGCAAAGCATCTTGCTTTGCGATAACTTGCACTGTGCTGTGATGTTGTTCCTTTTTCATGCTTTGCATTCAAAATAATGGTTGAAATTTCCACCAAGCAAAAGCATTTTTTTCACAAACTTGAGAAGCATTTGTGTGAGATTTGTGCACATGTGCAAGGTAACATCAGGTAATGTCAGACAATATAAGGGGGCACAAAGGAATGGAGCTCAAGTTAATGTAGGATAACATTACATAACTTAAGGTACTGCAAGGTATGTAATGTAATGTAATGGGGCAGAAAGGAACAGAATGTATTGGTGTTTCTCAGCCATATTCTATTGCATGTTTTCATTCTGACCAAGCAATATAGTTATTGATTTCAGTCATCTACACATCTTCATCTTGTAAAAGGGAACTGGCTGAGGTAAAAACTGACAGCATCAACAGCATCTACATATATCAGCTAGCCACTGAGTTGTTTCACCATATGCTATATCCTAAGGTTTTGTATGACACTGGGGTAGAGCAAAACCCGGTCACTAGACAACTATAGTTTGGTCTGAGTTCATTAGGGGCACCAGCCAGCTAATGCAATCCATCACGACAGTCTTGCAATCCTTTTGATCATCTATCATCATCATTTATCATGCAAGTTTTTGTTGACACTGTATTGGAGAGGAGTTAATTCAACTCTATGGTCATTTTTAGCCTTGGCTGTACAGTAAAATGCAGTCCAATAAGTACAGCTAAACTGACACCACTGTCTATCGGTTTAGATGTAGGGTTCATTTTATGGGCTGTTGTATTGGATTGCACAGGTGTATCACTCTCACATAAGCTGTAACTCTATACCAGTTTTGAGCTAACCTCTGAGATTTGTGCCTCGACACATTGGCATTGACGTGGGATCAATCCCTTGTCTTGGTTCCAGCTTCAAGCCTCAAATCCAGTGAGACTCTTTGCATCAAGATGAGTGAAGGGTGGTAATAGTGTCTCAAGACTAAAGGATGTGAGACAGAAAGCTTTAAGGCGAATTCAGACTGGATTTCAATGTAATCTAAAAAGCTGAAACTACATGAGGTGTGATTAAGTGCATAGCATTAGAAACTGAGCTGTTTTCAATATAGGGGTAGGACTATAATGACATTTTTTGGAGAGAGGGGGTTGTCCAGCAACCCCCACACTAGCACCCTGTGGCTGTAACCCCAAGCCCCTCAGGGAGCATGAATGAGAGAGTCAGAACTGAGGGGGATGGATGTGTGGATGAGAGTGGTGTGGCGAGGTGGGTGTTGGGGGTGGGGGGTCACAGCTTATGTCCAGCCTGAGTTACTCTCCCAGCCCTCCACTGCTATTGTTTAGTGGGACTCAAGCTCCAGAAATTTACAGATTTCTGTCAACCCCATAAAAAAGGGACAGGGAAAGAGGGGTGTAGACATCCATATTCAAATCCTTTCATCAATTTCAACATCTGTTTGAAAGGCAGCTTTGAAGAGCTGTATGGATTTGAGCCAGGAATGACAAGTAAGAATCAAATTTAAGCATTTTAGGTTAGGGTTAGCGTAAAGTTGAAGCTTTAGGGTTAGAGTCAGAGCTTCATATTTTATGGATTCACTGCACATACTGTATCTGCAAACATATCATGAAAGCAAATGCTTGAAAATTGATTTAAATATTAACAAATCAGAACAGATTAAAGTTGAAACGTGCAATGTTATATGTTCTAATAGTCTCCTTTGTTGTTCCCCCTTGCTCCTGACTTCTTCGTCTGTTATATCTGTTTCAGCAGACGGAACAGTTTAAACAATGAATGTGCAGCTAGGGTCTGAGCTGGAAGATGGGAATGGCTGGGCAGTCATGAAACCCATTTCCTTGGGGCTTCCTCTTTTGTCCTCCTAATGGGAGTAAAAGTCTTATTGTTCGGAGATGGTGAGTTCTGTCAGATGTAGGGGGTCTGAAGGTCTTCTGTTTAAGCCAGCTGATGGTCATTTATTGGGTGTGAAATGCCAGGTTCAACATGTAAACACAAAGTGTTTCTGAGAAATGAACAATAATAAAAACATGCTTGTGTGCATGACTCAGAGTGCACTTTAAACAGATAACAGGTAAAGACTGCTTGTACTATAAAAAACAGTTTCTTCATCAAACAACTATAATAAGCTCAGTGTGGGAAAATTGGTCTTCCAACATTAAGGGATTTTAAACAGTATTTGTGATAATACAGTACCTGGGTTTTCTACCTTTTTTCTTTTTTTGAGAAATATAGCCTGCTGTCTACAAAACAATTTTCCCTTTTCAAACCAAAACTGATCAAACTGTAAGCAAGATTATGAATCTGCCATTCAGAATGTGAAAGTTTATGAAATTCTGTGCTTTAGACACAGTTCAGTTTGAAACAGTACCAAAGATATGCTGAGGTTTGGTAACAAGCCCTTTTCAACATGATTGCCATGAACTTAACTTTATTTTGCAAATATCCTGAATTTAAAACATTTAAAGATTTCTATCATATGATATGAAGAGTGACAAATTTCTTAATAACAGAACAATGGTATTATATTCAAAGTTAGTGTTGGATCAGACTTGGTATTTTTATAGCAACTTATATACTGATAACAAGCCTACCTATGCATAAACCCATATTGGCCCCTTGGGCCCTTGGGCCCTGGAGGTCCCATCTGCATTTGGGGTTTGATTTCTTATGATCAGTGCAGATATATAAAGCCTGGCCAAAAGCATGGTCCCTACCAGCCAAGTGGATCAATGAGCAATAATCACTAATGTGATGAAGAGGAGACCTCTTTGTCTGGCCTGCAGTTTCAATCAGTGAGCTCAAAGTGTGGGTCCAGCAACTCTTATTAGGGAAATTTCATTTAAAACAAAAAGCCTGGCAGGACGCCTTACAAAACAAAAGTTAATAAGACACTCAGAGACCCATCAGTGTGCAAGAGAGCTGCTATTTCAAGATCATTGGAAGCACAGATGAGACTATAATCTAATGAGACAATAAATGTAGTAGTAAGTAGTAAGACAACTATTAATTAAGCTCCTGAACCTCCTGTGCACTTACTACGAATTATATGGGACCACCAAATCAAAATTACATAGACCTTATCATGGAAAGTTCACACAGTAATAAAGTTAATAACCATAAGCATCAGTTTAACCACTTGGAAATGTAAAGGTCATGGTTATACTTTTACTGTTGGTGAAGCTGATGACCAGCTTTGGATTTAAAATTTTGCACATAATTCTGCCTGGAACTGTCATGTTATGTCAGGTTTCCACCCAGTGGTACTGTATATATAGATATTAGAAGAGGACTACCTCAAAATATAAAGCATTAAGGATTCCACACACCAACCAGTAAACCAATTATAAAAAAAAAGTTAAATCGACTCATAAAAGTTGCATTGCGTTAAAGTTCACAAAGCAATGTGTGTTTGTCAGCACCTCATATAGTCATGTCAGCATTGGATGAAGGCCATCTACAGAAAGTTCTATCAGCCTTATAACCATACCTTTACATGGTTCAAATCCTGTTAGTATTAGCCTAAACTCTCCACAGATTTAGATGTTTGCCTCTTTTCTGTTACACGCCAGCCACCACAGGCCCTTTGTGTCCCTGCTATGGATTAAACTAAGGGGTGTTTCTGCTGGCTTACTCCATCATGGACACTGTGTGTGTGTGTGTGTGTGTGTGTGTGTGTGTGTGTGTGTGTGTGTGTGTGTGGAGAGAGAGTCTGATGGGAGGGTAGTCGAGGACACGGTCATGGGCAGCTGGAGGGGGATTACCTTCGACACACATATTTTTAATAAGGTCTCAATCTGAGCGCAGACGGAGCAGTATTATGGAGATGAGGGTGTGAAGGTCAGCTCACTGAAGACTGAGGACCTGGGGAGGCCTATTGTGTCTACGACCCAGAGCCATACCCCCTTCCCAAAGGTCAGAGGTCACTGACTCTAACCCCTCACTGTGGTCTGAGCTAAAGACCTATACCGTCTGCACTGCTCCCCTTCTCATGCAAAGTAGCTGTCCTTTCTCTCAAATAAAACATATTTTTGTCCAATCTACAACTTCTGGGGTTATTTTGAAAATATATTATATGCCTGAAATACAATTGGATTATCTTATTTTTAAATGCTTTTTTATGTTTGGAACTATTAATAAATTAGTACTGGGTGCATAAATTAATTTCAGGAACAGAAAAAGCTTTTTTGTGTCACCTCAAAAAAAAAAAAAAAAAAGATAAACAATTACATCAAGCAAAACTGTTGAAAATGAAACCTTAACTTAGGTCTAGGTTTTTCTAGAGTTTTAAACTGCACGTCAAAGTCTTCTTCAGCAGAAGGAGTTTGCTTAGCTAAAACTCTCAAGAAAAAAGGGTAGAGGGGACATTGATTTATTTACTTGATTGATTTATTTACTTGCAAAACTTTTTCCAAGTTCGAAAATGAACTTTCTTGTGTCATCAAAAATGTTTGCTTTTTAGGAGTTATTTGGAGGATACCCCACCTGCCAAATAAATGCCCATTCAATATCCCTCTGCTTGTGCTGCTATTTAGTGGAAAAAGTGACACAATGGGAAGTTAATTTTCATAATGTACTCAAGACTAAAAGAGGTTCAGTGTTTCAGTATTATGAATTAAGTAACTGCTTTGTGTAATGTATATGCTGAATTGTACATTTGTGTTGAAGGGTCTTAGAAGTAACTGTTTGACTTTGTGTTTCAGAAGCTCACCTTTCTTCCCTGGAAGGCCACAACATGTGGCTGAAGGTGTAGGAAAGATCAAATTGATGTAATGATAAGGCTTTTTGTCAAATTCCATGTTATAGATGTAAACATTTACAGTGACTTTGAGTTTGCATATTGTACATATTTGCGCAGGGATCAGTCAAAATCAATCCACATGCATACAGATATTAACAAGAGCCTCCAGTCATCTGAAGAGAGTGGAGCTGACATTCTGTCCTTCTTAATAATACTTGGATTAGTAAAGGAGAACATACAGAGACAGTGCTGCTGGAAAATAGATATTGTTAAATTACTGATTCTATGGCAAACAACTGGATCTTCAACAATGAAGCTGTTATGAAAATGATTGTGGATTTCAGCATTTACACTGGATGATTAATAGCTTAGGTCCTAAATATTTGAGTTCCAATTTACTTAGTCAAAGTCAAAGCAGTAACAGAACAGTATGAGCTGCAACAGCATCATCTGCTCTCTGGACAATACAAAGTTATGCAAACTCATCCTGTACTCCAACAACTGAACACAGCTACAGCACCAAATTTAAAGCTCAACTGTACTTACTCAAACAGTAGAAAGTTGCCAGGCAGGTGAGAACGACTCTCTGCTTCATTTTTGGTTTTCTTCACTCCACCTTCTTGATGACAAGCTACCCTAAGAACCTACAAAAATCAAATCTATAAAAAAGTAATCCGAATGGAAAGGTTTCTGTGTCTCCCTACTGTGTATCTTCTTTGGTGATAAAGCTACAGTTTCATTGTTTTTTTATTAAAGCATTGCTATAATGGTCCCTGGTCCATTGTTTGGCCCACAGAAGGCTGCTGGTCATGTCCAAAGCTAGTCCGAGAATAGTGCCAAGCGGACACTTCAGCCTGGACAGAGCTCATTAATTATTCATCCTCATTGTTGTGAGTGAATGGACACTGATACAGCAGCTTTCACCGGCTGCTCCAGGTTGGTCTGCTATGAACCAATTGCAGCCCTGCAGTGATGGGGGGGGGCGGTGGCTAAGCCTCGGAGGCATGATTGATATTCATTTAAACAGAGGGCTACTGGCCATCCACTCTGCCCCCTGCCTCATGGGCTGGACACACTGCTCCTGGCCAGGCCACAGGAGTACAGTTTGACTCAAAGCAGCATTTATGAAAATAAAGTAGAGCTGTCAATCCATTAAAATATTTGATCATTATCCATGGTTAATCACAATTCATCACAAATTAATCACATTTTTTTATCTGTTCAAAATGTACCTTAAAGGAAGATTTGTGGGCAAATATGATGCTTATATAAATATGTATGCATTTATTAATTATTGTAAATCAGTTAACAACACAAAACAATGACAAATATTGTCCAGAAAACCTCACAGGTGCAGTCTTTAGCGTAAAAAAATGCTCAAATCATAATATGGCAAACTGCAGCCCAACAGAGACCAACAGCTGTCAGTAGCTGCATTTACATGGACACAAATGATCATAATAATGGCCCAGTCAGATTAAAAATGACCCATGTAAACACGTCAATCAGAAGATTCTGATCCAATATGGCCCAATCAGAAAGAAATTTCCTTCCAAATGAGAGGTGGTTTATGCCGATCGTTATTCCGATCAGTGTCCCTGTACACACCCACTGGGATCATGTCTTCCTGGATGGGGTAACTGTACATGTGTGCTATGTCAGCGTGATGCGAGACAGACAATGCTGTGTTTGTTTACAACACACTACAGCTTCTTCTTCTTCTACTATTTCCGGAAAATTAAACAACTCTGCACATGCCCAAAGGATCTATTTTGATTAAACGCTTGGTGCACGTATATGCACGTCATGATCGGATCATTTTATTTAGTGTCCATGTAAACAGTGGATTTGGTATTTCCGATCAACCAAGGTTCAGATTGGATTGGAGAAATTTGGTGCATGTAAACGTGGCTACTGACTTGACTATGACTTTCCCCAAACTGCATGTGATTATCATAAAGTGGGCATGTCAGTAAAGAGGAGACTCATGGGTACCCATAAAAGATATTTTTTACTCAGATATCTTGAGGTCAGTTGTCCTTGCCAAAACTGAGCATACCTTTGGAGCGTTATTTACCCTCCTTTATGAAAAGCTAGCTTGATATGCCAAGATTAGATTTTCTAGTTTCATCATGCCAGTATCTTCATTCTAGCTTTAAAACTGAGCCTGCAACAACCACAGAAAGACAACTTTCTTGCTATACTGAACAAAAATATAAACGTAACACTTATGTTTTTGCTCCCAATTTTTATGTGCTGAAGTCAAAGATCTAAGGCTTTTTTATGTACACAAAAAGCCTATTTCTCTAAAATATATATAATATTTGCCAAAATCTGTGTGTGTGAGCACTTCAGAATTTGGCAGTATATCCAACCAGCCTCACAACCGCAGACCACATGTAACCACACCAGCCCAGGACCTCTACATCCGGCATCTTCACCTGCAAGATTGTCTGAGACCAGCCACTGATGTGTTGCATTTATTTTTGTTCAATGTAGATTTAGCGACCTTTGGAGCTAGTGCTGCTAGCAGCTTTCATGGGAAAACAGTTGGCATTGGCTTTGTTTTTCTGTTCGATAATTTTAAAAATGGAGAGTACTCCTAATTTCTCAACATTAGCGACACTAGTTTTAAAGTGCTGAATTTCAGATTTAAAGGTATTCAGAGGTACTTACATCCATATGAAGTGAATAATGAAGGACTTTGTATACAGCCCAGCCTCATCACGGTCAAGTCCTTAAAGGAGTTAAATTTGCGATCCAGCGTATTAATACAGCAGCAAACAACTACTATGTATAGTAAATGTATGTAATGTAACGTATGTAAAGGTATAGAGGAGTAATGTCAGCCCAAGCAGAGAATGAATTCACTCTCCCAGTGTTGTAATCAGCTAATTTCACTGTCATGACCGAAGGTGTTGTTGCAGCAGCGTCGCACCCACCCTTTCGTTCTCCTCAGGTAAACACTGTTATCTCTGTTATCACACTACCATGCTCTGCTCATACAGAACAGTCTTCATGTAGGCTACTCCCATTATCTGAGGCTGTACGACAGCATATTAGGGTCAAGCATCAGGGAAAGAAGTCAAAGGAAAAAGATTTATTTATTTATTTATTTATTTACAGAATAGAGTCGAAAAATAGAATAAATAATAAATAGAATAAAAATTAAGTTGAACTCTCGGTATTAATGCCAGGCATAAGAAAAAAATAAATGAGGAATATATATATATACACAGTTGTGGTCAAAAGTTTACATACACTTGTAAAGAACATAATGTCATGGCCGGGAGTTTTTAGTTATTTCTATAACTCTGATATTTTTTATTCGTTTTTTAACTGAACTGCACCAATTCTGTCCAGAGGAGTAGTCAAAGATTCAACCAGAAGCTTGTGGATTGCTACCAAAAGTGCTTAATTGAAGTGAAAATGGCCAAGGGACATGGCGGCAGTAGCTCAGTCTGTAGGGAGTTGGCTTGGGAACCGGAGGGTCACCGGTTCAAGTCCCGACATGGACCAAGAACTGAGTGTGAACTGGTAGGTGGAGAGGTGCCAGTTTACCTCTTGGGCACTGCCGAGGTGCCCCTGAGCAAGGCACCAAACCCCCAATTGCTCGGGGCGCTTGTCAGGAGCAGCCCCCTCACTCTGACATCTCTCCAATCGTTGCATGTATATGGACCTGTTTGTGCATGTGTGTGTATAAGTTAACAGAGTGAAAAAATTGAATTTCCCCTAGCGGGACTAATAAAGGAATATCTTCTTCTTCTTCTTCGTAACCAAATATTAGCATTGCTGTATGTATATTTTTGACCCAGCAGATTTGGTCACATTTTTAGTTGACCCATAATAAAGTCATAAAAGAATGAATGTTTTTTGTGACAAAGACGTATCTGTTCCAGTCACTCTCTTCAGAGAAAAATCAGAGTTGTAGAAATAACTGTAAACTCAAGAGAGCCATGACATTATGTTCTTTAGAAGTGCATGTAAACTTTTAACCACGACGAAATGCTTTGAGAATAACTGAAATTACTAGTGCTAGAGCATGCAAAATGCCTTGTGTAGATGAATTAATGAAACTGTAATTCAGAGACAGTTTATTACAGTGTGGTAACAATTATTAGGACTTTGAAGGGATTGAGCCAAAAACTGTGTGTTTAGAAAGTGACTCAGCACAAACTTGGACGACATGGCTGCATTAGTGCAAACAGAAATAGCTGGTAATGGACAAATGAAAGGATATCAATAGAAATACCTATGTGCAATACAGAAAAGATATGTTTATACTACAATACAATAAGACAATTGATCAAGTTGATTGATCCTGAAGGTGTGGAGCTCAGGCGGGCTCGGTGTCTGGCAATACCGCAACAAAGGTCCCAATAAGCTATGGCATATGGATTCATACAATAAGCTGAAGCCATACAGAATTGCTGTCATTTGTTGAATTGATGGTTTTAGTGGGTGGAAGCTTCCAGAACACACAATGACCCAAAAGTAATAGCAAACAACTTCATCACATCCATTTCACAGATGGAGGATGCCTGGAGCGACTGCAACAGGGGCACAGGAAATGGGCAACCTGAAAACATACTTGCTTTTTGGACAGGAATCATATAAATTTCATCAACACAGCACTACAAACCAAAGGACTGAATAATGGTGAAGAATCTTGAGAAAAGAAAGTGCACAATTTTGGATCAACCTTTTCTCAATCCAGAGGATGGGCATTTCTCCAGTGATTGGATTCAATTCTGCTTCCTAAACCTTGTTCATGAAGGCCAACAAACCCATCTTTTGGCCCTTCTATCGATAAAATACACATATCCTGTTCTCCTCTCCTTCACCTGCACTAATTTAAACATGCCAAAATCATGTGAGTCAACACTGATCAGAGCACATGGAAGAGAAAGGATAATTCGAATAAGAGAACCACACAATTGATTAACTGTTTGTAACATTATGTACACTGTAAAATTAGTAAACCACGTAAGATAAAGACTGCCACAAGACTGCTGCCACCACAGGTTCTCTCAGCACAAACACAAACAGGACAAATTCCTGCAATCTTTTAGTAGCTTTTTATTTCTGACTGATCACACGCCACTTTAACAGGTTTGCAACTTGCACAATGTGCTTCAGGCTACGTGGTCCCCCTGCATACAAGGTCCAGCTGCTTCTAACTTGCAGTTCAAACACAACTCTTCTCCTCACCAGTCCACAGCACTGCCAACCTACATGGCCAACTCCTATCTCTGTGTGATTCTCAGCCATCAGAGGTCTATAGCTCACTACTGCATTTACAGGGAGATGATAAGATGATGCACACCAGCTGTCAATTAACTCACCTGGCACTGGGCCACGCCTCTCTCTCTCCTGTGGCTGAAAGCCAACCATGCCCACCTCCACAATGACAAATAATGAAAAATAATGGGTAGCTATACATCAGTTTTCAGCCTAAATTTACATGACCTGGTATTCCTCCAACAAATAAAGCATAGCCTGTCTCTTGTCGTATAGCTAATGAATAAAGTGTCTTATGTCTGAAATTTTGTTTTCATGCAAGATGAACTTCATGAAGTTGTGACAACTTGGAATTTACGCAAGACCAAAGTTAGGCCATGATGTGACTGGAGGTCACCCTATTTTGATGTACAACTTGGGGCCTGTTTCACAAAACCTAGATAGGGGATCAAGCTGTGATTTTCCAGTTATCCTGGCTCAGTTTAAAATTGACTTGGTTTCATGAAAGCACATGTGGCACATCAGTTACCAAAAAAAAGTTCTTACTTTTTTTTTTTTAACACTGTGATCATCACTCATTTTTATTTTTATAGTCATTTATGTGAGTCATTATTATGGTTATGTTGTGTTTATGAAGACTGTTCATATTGTTAGAGATTTGATAAACATATATTATTGATTAGAAATGACTGATAAGGTTCACTGGACCAATAACTATATAGTGTACTGTATATTCATAAAACAACAGGGAGAAGACAAAACAATGCTTTTCTTGGATCACTGGTCTGCTGGGAAAGAAAGAAATAGCAATGATTAATACATTGTGTTAATGTGCATACAATTATTACTTAGGCTACTTCTCTTTCTAATCCCATCAGTATGTTTTACGTGCTGAAACTGTGCATGCTGTGACTGTCCTACGGGTAATATCATGGTGTAAATGTCTTACACATAACACTCACTATGTTGCCAGACTGGCTCTCATGTTTTACAGTATCTGGATCCTGTTAAAAGGATTTTCTCTATGAGCACCAAATCACTGACTATCCATTATGGACTAAATAACTGTTTCCACTAACAGCCTTTCTTTCTTTCTTTCTTTCTTTCTTTCTTTCTTTCTTTCTTTCTTTCTACACTGCTCAAAAAAATAAAGGGAACACTTAAATAACACAATACAATATTCCAGTTGAAAATCTTTATTCATGACATAGTGGAATACGTTGAGAACAAAATAACATAAAAATTATCAATGTAAATCAAAATTATTATCCCATGGAAGTCTGGATTTGGATTCATACTCATAATAAATGTGGAAAATCACATTTCAACTTGAGTGGAAATTCCTCAAATCAAGATGAGGCTCAGTAGTGTGTGTGGCATCCACGTGTCTGTATGACCTCCCCACAACGCCTGGGCATCTCCTGATGAGGTGGCAGATGTTCTTGGAGGGATCTCCTCCTAGACCTGGATTAAAGCATCAGTCAACTCCTGGATAGTCTGTAGTGCAATGTGGCGTTGGTGGATGGAATGAGACATGATGTCCCTAATGGCAGTCAGGGTCCCTCTGGCTAGCACATGGAGGGCTGTGCTCCAAAGAAATGCCTCCCCACACCATTACTGACCCACCGCCAAACCGGTGATGCTGGAGGATGTTGCAGGCAGCAGAACGTTCTCCACGGCGTCTCCAGACTGTCACATCTGTCACATGTGTTCAGTGTGAACCTGCTCTAATCCGTGAAGAACACAGGGCGCCAAAGGCAAATCTGCCAATCTCGGTATTCTCTGGCAAATGCCAATCACCCTGTGTTGGGCTGTAAGCACAAGCCCCACTTGTGGACGTCGGGCTCTCATACCACCCTCATGGAGTCTGTTTCTGACTGTTTGAGCAGAAACATCCATATTAGTGGCCCGCTGGAGGTCATTTTGCAGTGCTCCTCCTGTTCCTCCTTGCACAAAGGAGGAGGTAGCGGTCCTGCTGCTGGGTTGTTGTTGTCCTACGGCCTCCTCCACATCTCCTGGTGTACTGGCCTGTCTCCTGGTATCTCCTCCATGCTCTGGACACTGTGCTGACAGACACAGCAAACCTTCTTGCCACAGCTTGCACTAGCTGTTTACATGCACAAAATTTCTCCAATCTGATCTGAACCTTGGCTGATCGGAAATTCCAAATCCACTGTTTACATTACATTAAGTAAAATGATCTGATTATGACACGCGTATACATGTATACGTATGTGTATACTAATTCTTACAGTCTGCCAGTAAACTAAAACAAACATTATTCAAATCAAAACTGTCATTCCCAGTCTTCTTTGTAACACAACAAAAGACTGGCTTCTGCTGTTCACTTCTCCCTCAGCTCACCCACTGGGGCAGTCAGCTCACACAGTTCAGCTGGGCAGCAAGCTTGGTCCTGATTGCCCTGCTGACTATGGGTTACAGTCATTGAATGGACGCCTCGGTGGGTTGTAGTCCTTGCTGCAGCCACCGAGAAGGGATATACTGTGTCTCCCCTCTGTGACACAACCTCTCATGACATCACGGTGATCCCCGTCCCTGCCACTATGCAGTACTGTGCCGGCTCCTGGGCACCCTGATCACTGAGTGGTGCTATGCGCACCTTTATATTCAGGTGTGTGGTCTCTGTGGTGGCTCTGGCTTGACGTGGCAGCGTTTTGTTTGGCGTGGCACTTGCAGCCCATTTGTCTGACCCGAGACATCTCCTTGGTGTGGCGTGAGCCTGGCTTTGTGTTCGCCGTCGAGGCACACAATCTTCTTTCGCAGATAAGCGCTCTGCCATCTTTTCCGTTGGTGTATGTGTGCGTAATGCGCGCCTTGGTGACTTGATCTCCACTCCTTGCAGTGTGGCTGACTGTTGAGGGTCAGGGAAGACAAGATGATGCGCTGGAGCCCCGCTGTGTGTCGCTATCCGGTGCGCCAGTCTGCACACTGTCAGCGCTTGTTTCATCTCTCTCTCAGCGCTCAGCTGATTATCTTTGCGTTATTCTCAGGCTGTTTTCTCCTGAGGCTTACATCCTCCGGTTGCCTAGAGCTTGCTGCGCCTGGTATGTATTAAATTTGAGATTTTTGTTAAAAGATGAGTTTCAATTTATTTAATTAACTTATTAAATATCAGGTCTTTTTTTTGTTTTTGTTTTTTTACTGCGCTGCTGTTCTGGGACCCGCCTTTCTTTCTTTTTGATTTGTCCTTTTCATTCATTTAGTTCTTTTTGAATTGGTATATTTTATATTTTCATGTTGACTTGGTTTGACTTTTTTTAGCTCCCTTTATTTTGGGTATTCGTTTAGGTTTCTCATTTGGATCTTTTTTTCTTAGTTTGATTATTTAGAATTTAGTTTGGTAAACTTCCTTTTGTTTTTTGGTTTCATTTGTTGTACTGAAGTTATATTTACTTGTGTTCATTTTCAGTTAGCTTATTGAATTAGTTTGTGTGTTCAATTTATGTAAACCTTTTAGAACAAACCAGTTTTGATCAGTTTCTGGGCATGTTTTATTAACTTTGGTTTGTCTTCTCTTTTTGTTAGGTGCTGTGGGTGACGGCAGCAGTTTAACCCCTGTTGGTGGCGCGTTCTGCACAATCCCTGTCTGTGTGTGTGTGTGTGTGTGTGTGTGCGTGTGTGTCTGTACGTGTGTGTGTGTGTATGTGTGTGCGTGTGTGTGCGCGCGCGCGCACGTGGTCACTGGGTGCCGCTCGGTAAGCCCCCGCCCTGTCCTTATCCCCCCTTCTTGTCCAGGTGCTCATTTTTAGTTGAACTGGTGTGTGACCTTACTTGTTTTCCTTTGATTACTTTGTTAATGAAATGTATTTGTTTTGATTGAAAACCATCTCGCCCCAGTAGTATAATCGAACCTGTGCGACCTCGTCTATTTACACTCTTGGTTTAGGATTTCCTGGGGTGCAGTTCTCCAGGTGGCTTTGTTGGTGGAATCTTGTATCCCCCACCTCAATCTCGCCACAACGGTGTAACTCTGAAGGTTTCAGTTAACAGCAGTGGTTGGTGAATGTAACGTTACAGGCTATTTTCTGGCTACTTTGAGTCAGTCCGCTGCTGTCGACGACCACGTGTCCTTTTCTACATATGACATTCTGTGTGTCATGAGTACCATTTTAGCCTTTTGTGTCATTTGTTTGGCACACGAATATCCGCAGTGAGCTTTCAGCAAGAAATCACCAACTTAGATTCAGGCAAGAAAAGTTTAAGCAAAAATGACATGGTTGGCTTAAAATAAAGTGCATAAAATAAGTAGAATACATATGAAAATCAAATAACACAACTATGAAAAACGCATCACAAAAACATCACCAACATACAAATGTCCCAACTTACAAAACAAAACACTTGTCTCTAACTGGAACGGAGACTCTCGTCAAAGTGACGATGTAAATAGATCGGTACGTCCGAAAAGATACTGTTTATTTACACTAAAGTATGTTCAGTGATAGTTCACATACTGAATATGAAGTGAACAGTGTATCATTTTGAACGTGGCCATTGGAATTGAAATGAACCTTATAAGTTTAGTTTTTTTTAATTAAATTATGATATGTCAGCATCTTGCGCCAGTCTGCCAGCCGCTCTGAGGACATTTATGTCAAAAATAATTCTAATCTTTTTGCCTTTTTTTAACACTGTTTATCATTCTCTCTTGCATTCAGCATGCATCACAAAATGTGGAAACAGCCACAAAGGCACTAATAAATATGATAAGAAATTCACAAATGAGGACAGGGCAGGCCACAAATGACAGATGCTCCCCCCATCCAAGTCCTCATAGACCCAGTGAGTGGGTCCAGCATGAATTGAGAAGGTAATTTAATCATTCTGTTAAATTATTTTATATAGAACATGACAGTATAGTCAGATGTTTTGTGTGATAAGTGCACACTACAAATAAAGTTTAACAAGTGGAGCCATTTAATAAAACCCAGAATAATCTAAATGTATTTTTTCCCCACCCAAAGGAAATAGAGCGGCTATGGTGAATCATAGTTTAAGAGCTTCACCGATGATGGCATTTTATGTTGAGGTTTAAGTATCCAGTGGATTTAACAGAGTCTGCTCAGCTGGGCCCTGTTTCAGGAAGCAGGTCTAACAAACTCTGAGCCTAACTGAACTCTGAGATGACAAATCCTGAGGTGGTTTGGGTTCCAGAACAGCTGATCGGAGTCAGTTCAGTAACTCAGAGTAGTTGTGTGTATTCAGTTCTGTCCATTAAATCATCATTTACCAGACTGACATTTCCTGAATGATATGGATGTTAAAGTGGTGTCATTTGTCTGTGTATTAGATTGCTCCAATCTGACTGGGACAAAACACTATATATAAATACTACTACTATATATTAATTCTATATATAAAATATACAAATAAAAGACATGCACACATGACTGTAAGCCTACAATATACATTAATGTGTATGTTGATTTAAATGTTAAAATACACTAGTTTTTCAACTAGAAATATCTATTTGGATCTTGACTCTTTGATTCAGCTACTTCAACAAATGTAGTCAATGTAAAATCCAGCCAATGAAATGGTGTTAATACATATTCAGATTATATGCAGCATATTTAAAAAGAAAAACACCTTACAGAGTGAAAGGAAAGGTGAAATGAGCTTCTTCTGCATACAGCTTTTCACAGTGTTCTCATTAATCCAACAAACTGGACATAGTCAACACTACTTGGATCTGGATCCCTGATGTGAAAGCCTCCTAAATTTAAGTTATTAAAGGCTTTTAAAATCCCTACCCTCTTGAGCGCATCAGATTTCTTCAAATCTAAACTACTGTGATCCTCAAACTGAGGAGCACCAGGGGATTTAAATATTTTACTCAACACCAATGTGATGTAGCTTGAGTGGAGGGTTGCAGCAAGTAGATTCAGAATATATATGTTGTAGAATTGTTCAACAGGGACAAAAGAAATTATAAACTAAGCTACTTAGATGGATCTTTTGGGTGTTTTGAAGTTGGGTTTTATGAGGTACTTGTCCAAAAATAGTGTGTATTACCAACAGTACATGGCTGTCAGCACTCCACTAGTTTGGAGAAGCACACAGGAGTACTGGAATGGGAGTCATTTCCAAACTGGGGTAGTGCCAACCACCACATACTGTAGGTAATAGTGTTACATACCAGTACTAGAAAGACTGATATTTTCTAATTTATGAAAACATAATGCAAATTTCCACATTCGGTCATCTAGTATTCCATTATTGTCCTGATGTTTTAGATTTTTGCTAATGTATCGGTATTTGTGTAGGGTATCATATCAAACTCAGAATTTTGGTATTGTAACACCAACACCAATATATATACAGAAATTAGTGTAATGCTACTGTTAGCTGGCTAGCATTTCTGTTTTGCCAAAGCACAAAGTTTCGATCATTAATGCTGGTCAGTGGCTGAATTTTATGGAAGTTTCTATTTGAGTGGAGGAGCATGGAGGAGGCCTCAAATCTGACCCCACCATGGTATGTAAGACTTCTAACAATACAGAACCCTTAAATAATAGGCATATGGCCCCATCTATATATTGAAATGCTGATCCTATAGAATGGATGACATGGATGCTGTTATACATTCTTAATGCAATATTCAGTGTAGTTTGTTTACACATTGTTGTAGGTATCCACTTTTTCGTTTCTGCCCAGCAGAATGCATATCACAGTGAGAAAACAGTTAAACCTAATCAGTGTGCCAAATATCTGTCTTAGATGTTCATGTTCTGTGATATTCTTATGTGACCTGTACTTGTATAGTAACATTACTTTGCAAAAGAATCTAAATGTAATGTGTATACAGCATTAAATGTAACGTTGAAGATGTAGATCTGACTGTGGTGGTGTTTGTATTACAGGAAGGGGTCATAAATTACCTGTTTCAAAGGTTGGTTTTCAGCAGAGACCACTGGACATAGACTACCGTAACTTTGTCTGCAGCCAGGACATGATTTTTTTCAGTGCAACACCTTCAAAATTCCCCATAAGGTAACACATGCCTTGCTAGACCTTTATCTGTCACTTCAGTCTGAGCTTGAAAATCAGCACCCATTACAGCTAACATGTGTTCAAGAGGGATCGGGAGCTGGACATCCAAAAAAAAAAAAAAAACATTCCCATATTTGTCCAACTTTTGGATATGTGACACACATTTCGAGTCTGCTAAATGTGAGCTCCAAGACAGTGCATTAAACAATGTTTAAGCATGCTATGACTGCAAGAGGAGTGTACAGCCAGCTTTCTGAAGCAGAGAGTGACACACTTGTATCCAGAATTAAGGAAGACCTGCCACATGCTGGATATCGGCATTGGTTAAGGCAACTCTTACAGCGCATGGGTACCATGTGCAGTATCACAAAGTGCGAGCCTCTATGCATCGTGTGGATACAGTTTTGACTTTGACAAATGAGGTGTGTTGTGAAGGATAAATACTTTGTTCCCTGTCCAAAAAGCCTTGTACATATTGACACCAGCCACAACCTGATAAGGTACAGTATGATATGGTATACTGTCTTCAAATGGCTGAGGTAGTTCTGTCTAATTGTCAAGAGTGTACTTGAACACAAATATTACATAAATTCAGTTTTACCATATTAAATTTGCATTCTTGAGCTGTACTTAATGGATGCAATAAGTTTCCTTGATTTTAAATGAACAGGTACAACATTATAATTTTTGGAGGGATAGATGGCTTTTCGTGCAAGGTAAGCAATATATAAGGGCTTTACAAAAGATTAAGATTGAAAAAAGTGATTTCATAACTGACTTAACATACTCATTAAATTTCAGAGCACCCTCAAAAATGACACCCTGCTTTTGAAATGAGTTTTAACATCTATTGTCCTTTCTGCAGAAAGGTCCTGTTTCACTTCTGTCATGTCATGTGTATTGGTACATCCATTGTTTGCCTTTGATTTTTGTATTTCTGTATAATTTTTAGATAATGAAACTTGGAGCTGCAACAAATTATCGGTCCGAGGCTACCCTGATGTTTTTCAGTGAGGCTATTGAGAAGTTTAATTTTCCATTAATGTAACACAATGTTCCCTGAAACAAGCCTGAAGACAACACTAACTGAATGTAGTGAAAAGGGTTAAACATTTAAGGTATATAAGGTATAATATTTTAAATTGCATTGCCTGTAAGTATAAACACAGGATGCTGTTATTTTACAACAGCTTAGGGGTGTTGTAAGGCACAATGCAGAGTGCCTAACAATGCAATTCAAGTGTGATTAAAAATACACTTGAGTATTTTACTAAAGTAAAAAAACTCATGTAGATGGTAAAATATGCAAGTGGCTCGTAGATTCACTTCAAACACCATGCTGCTCTATGGAGTGGCAGGTGGACAAAAAAGTTAATTACCAACACTGATATTTGTCTATGTGACTGGACCACACCCATTGCTGCTTGTGGCTATATTATTTTTTTTTCTCTGAAGAACCTTGTGAATTTTTAAAAGGTACTGTGTGATGTTATCATCTTAATTTATCCTCCCATTTAATCTATTCAAGTAATGCATCCATCCATCGTCAACCGCTTATCCCGTTAGGGGTCGCGGGGGGGGGGCTGATCCTAGCTGGCATCGGGCGAAGGCGGGGTTCACCTGGACAGGTCGCCAGTCCATCACAGGGTACATAGAGACAGACAACCATTCACACTCACATCCACACCTACGGGCAATTTAGAGTCATCAGTTAACCTAAATTGCATGTCTTTGGACTGTGGGAGGAAGCCGGAGTACCCGGAGAAAACCCACGCTTGCACAGGAAGAACATGCAAGCTCCACACAGAAGAGTCCCAAGCCGGAATCGAACCTGCTGTGAGGCGAGAGTGCTAACCACTGCACCACCGTGCAGCCCTCATGTAATGCATCCATGCTTAAGCTGCGTGTTGATTATGAAAGGGGTTCATGCAGACCAGGGGGTGGAGAATGTTGATGCTGTCTGTGCATGGCCCAGATAGCAGCTGTTTCGTAGCTGTAAAGACTTTTTCAACACTCAGTGATTTTACAAGTATTGTAGAGATACAACATGGAGGAGGTTCACACGTTGCTGATCAATCAGTTGGTCCGTCTGTTAATCCAGTGTTAAGCTGACCACCACTGAGACTCCCATGCTCTTAAAATATGAAGCTGGTTTGCTGTGGTCTTCTCTGCTGCAGCTTCCGCCTCATCCATACTGGAGAGCAGTGAGCAGTGCATGTGAAACTTGTATCTCTTGCTTTTTATTGCAGTGCACGTGTTAAGAGTTTATGGTGCATTTCCACCAGATCTGGTGATAAAGTGCTTCTCAATGCTTCCATTCATTTCCTATGGAAAGCAGGCCAAACAAGCCACACATTTCGGGTCGGCTACGTGAATGTCACAGACAGTGCAAAAAAACAAACAAAAAAAAAAACCAAAAAAAAAACCCCACTTAACTCAACACTTACTGTTTCTGTTTTGCTTTTAGTCTTTTCAAAGGACAGCAACTTCAATTTCAGAACATTTTATGACATGACCACTGTTCTATTATGTAACCTGAGCTCACTGTCCCTTACACTCAAATTTGCAGAACAACTACATCGGCACCATTGACTGGGAGGACAGTGGTCACCCACAAGAGTCGGATTTTGGAGTCACTGTGCACAAGAGTGAGATTCCCTGAGTGAAGAACAACTGCAGTTGCTCAGGGTGGCTATAAATCCCCTCTGACACTCAAACAGTAATGGCATTGACATTTATTTAGAGACAGTGACATTTGTCCAGTCCTTGGTGCAAGATTGAACACTGTAGGGTACACTTGGCACCATAGACTGTATATAAGAAGTGGACATAGTCACTGTGATGTCACCCATTGGTTTGTGGCCAACTGTTTTGATGTCTTGGGTTTTTGCTTTTTGCTGTAGCCATCTTGGCTTCTGGTTGTCACCATCGGTTTCTGTTGCAACAAGAAGTGACATGAGAGGGTGGGGCTAAGCACAACTGTACACTGAATAAGACATTTTTAGGTGACCAAAATATCCTACTCACCGTTCTTTTTAGTAGTCAGCCTGTTGTCACAGCTGATAGGTACATGGTTTGTGTACATATTTGACATAATATGACAGGGCCAATGAGATTAAGCTATAAGTAAATAAAAAGATATTGATCTGCTTTTGCAGTTGTTTTCCTATTCATCAGTCATTATGAAGACATCATTACAATAAATTATTAGTTACACAATATCATAAAAAATATACATGCATTTCAGTGAGCCCCCTGAACAAACGCAGACTGTCTGTCACCCTCCAGGTATAATTACTTAGTGGTGTAATATATCAGATAAATATCAGATAAAGTGTACAAATAGTAAATACTCACTGGAATGCAATATTCTGAAGTGGGCTTTAAGGAATGCATGTGAAAATGTACTTAATACACTTTTAAAATCGTTCTTTAAATACTCTTGACAGACAAAAGCCAGTGTGTGCAATATAAATATCTATTTTACTAAGTTTACTGTAAATAAACACAATAGTAGTGCACTTTGACAGAGATACGCTATTAAGTACACTGTTCGACTAAACTTGAGGAGAATTTTAATCAAGTGTTATTTATTTGCATTTGTAATTCAATATGCAGTAGGCTAGTATTTGAGTTGCAACTGAATGTATTAATTTCAAGTGGATTAATGTAATTAATATAATTAATACATACCTGCTATGCTTTTCATACATTTTAAAACACTTTTTTTTTAACAACTGACAGGAAAGGGGAACATACATTAAATGTATGTTTATTGAACAACTTAAGCAGTAATTAATGATAATTTGATTATACTTTGTTCATACAATATTATACTACAACACACACCTTTCAGAAGTAGGCTCCAATTTATATAAATATAAATGTAAAACAAGTAGATTGTGATAAATGATTCAGAAGTAAAGAATATCCTTTAACAGAAAGGTCTAGATGGAGCTGAAAATGAGGAAGAGGCCAGGCAGTGTTGATGGAGGTTTGGAGTCCAGTGATCCCAGCTGGGACAGGAGAGGTGGAACCACATTACTGCTGGGAAGACAGGGAGAACGACAGGTTTGAAAAGCTCAGTGATAATCCACAGATTACTCCCATGATCTCGTAGCAGAAACACACCGGTGGCATCATGGCTTATAAAGCACTCAGCCTTTAAGTCACTGGGGTTATTATTCTGCATTGCTGTCCCTCAGCCATGGAACCACATTGTAAACTCATCACCTGACAGTGGGAAATGGAGGCTATTGAATAATTGATCATTTCAGTCGTAGTTAATGAAATCCACCCCTACATGTCCTATATTGTATCAGTGCAGGTTAACAGCATCTACTGCTGCTATTCATTCATTCCTCACACACAAAGTCTCTATACATGAACTAAATGATGAGCCCAGGTAGGCTGCCTGTCCTCTGACCTGCTGTCACTGACTTCACCTGCTGTTTCCAGATCAGTGAATATTCAGCATGTGACAGCATGTGCTATGTAGCCTATTTGGTGGCGGGGGTGGCATCAGCACCAGGGATGCCACCAAACTTAACAAGCTGGTGAGGAGGAAGCTAGAGACTATTCTGAAGAACCCCTCCCACCAACTGGTCCAGATGAGGAGAACATTCAGACAGAGACTGATCCCCCGCGGCACACTACAAACCGTGTGGGTCAGTCCTTTCTGTTGGTGGCCATCAGGCTCCATAACCAAGGTCTGACCCCCCATGTGATTTTCTGATCATCTGCTCCGAATTTTATTCCAGGCTCAAAATGTATATAATTACATATAATTATATAATTACATATATATGCTATGCATATACAATACCCACCCACCTGTTGCACTTTACCTATTACTACTATTTACTTATCTTATTTATTTTATTGCCATTTCCTTCATTGCTCCTTCTGTTTTACTTATATTGTAATTCATCTGTACTGTTGTTGCTGTTGCGATGACACCCGAATTTCCCTCCGGGGATTAATAAAGGTTCATCTTATCTTATCTTATCTTATAGATGGGAGGATGTGTTTATGATTCTATAATCAGCCTGATCAATACACTCATGTGTGTTTTAGAGCTGGGTGTATCGATCTAAATATCGATACCAAGGTGCGTATTGGTATTGGATTGATACTCGCGTGATGAGATTGATACTTTTCTTGCAGTTTCTCATCTATACGTCCAGCAAATTACTTGAATTTGCTCACAGAGTTCATGCGAGCAAGCAGCTTCTCTACCAGTCTGTCTGGGCAAACAGCACACCTCTCTCTCTTTCACAAATATCTGCATGCAAATGTATTTTCTGTTGTGTTGTTTACATTGTTATATTTCTATTTACTACATTGTGTCTTTTGTTTACTTATTTTGCACAACTTTGTTACTTTATTACTGACTATATTTTTCACAAATATCTGCGTGCAATTTAAAGTATTTTCTGTTGTGTTGCATTTACTGTTATATTTATATTTTTGTGACATTATTTTATTTTTATACTGTTGTTTTGTATTGTAGTTAGTTAATTAAAAAATGCTTATTTGCCAAAAGTCCATGTTCTGTGTTTTATCATAATCAGAATCAACCAACTACAGGCAAAATCACAAAATTATTCAATGATCATGGCATTTCAAGTAAAAAGTATCGGTATCAGTGATACTAGCCCTGTATTTACTTGGGATCGGATCAATACCGAAATTCCCAGTACCCACCCCGACTGTGTTTACATTGGGCCCGCTCAGAGGTCAGATGCCCGCCTAAGGATTTATGTATACCACTGGGTCCTAACTTTGACACAGCTAGCTAACGGCAGTAAAGGCTAAGCGAGCACAGCTCAGCACACTCAGCTGGATGTTTGTTTGTTTTTGGGGGCGGCAGTAGCTCAGTCCATAAGGACTTGGGTTAGGACGCGGAGGAAGCCGGTTCAAGTCCCCCATGGACCAAGACCAACTGGTTGCTGGAGAGGTTTACCTCTTGGGCACTGCCGAGGTGCCCCTGAGCAAGGCACCAAACCCCCAACTGCTCTGGGCGCTTGTCAGGAGCAGCCCCCTCACTCTGACATCTCTCCATTGACGCATGTATATGTACTGTGTGAACAACAGAGTGTAAAACTGAATTTCCCCACTGTGGGACTAATAAAGGAATATCTTCTTCTTCTTCTTCTTAACCCGATCCTGAATCAGGACCGTCAGGTTAAATAAAGATGTCGTCTTTCAGGCTTGTCTCCTGGTTTTTGGACTGACTTGTTCTAGTTCTGTTCTGTCAGCAGCTGTAGGCTGTAGTAGAGCTAGTAAATACACTTCATACTTCACACTTCATACATCGGAAAAGATTTACCTTATTTGGCATCAAAAGATCAAAATTATTCCAGACTTAGGAAAATTTTCTAGAACAATCCATGAGCAAAGCAAAAAATCCAACAGGCACAGCTAACAGTTTAATCTCCATCCAACAAACCCGCAACACATCAGGATCCTCAAATACACATGAATGAATTGGGCTTTTCAGCACACTTGGTGAAAGAAAAAAGAAAACCTAGGCCTACACGGAAAATAATTATATTTCAATGCATAAACACAATACAGTATATACACAATTACCAATAACAATTTTTGGTCTTCATTTATACATATATATATATATATATAAATGAAGACCAAAAATGATATGATTTTCCTATGTGGCTGTTGGAGGTTGATGAGAGTGGAGCTGGCTCTGGAGAACTGAGAACTCGCTGTACTGATAATTTTCTGTAGGTTCGACAGATTTCACATTACACAGCACTGAAATAATAACTAATATTAAAGGCAGGTTTGGTAAAGATTTCAGAAACATTTCTGTGATAATAATTGAAATGAAATTGAAATTGCATCTCAGCTGCAATCATTGGATGGGCTGCCTGCCTGTCTGCATGCACTCTGCCCATGCACTCATTGTGCATCACCAGAGACGTCCACAAGGTATAAGATAAGATAGTTCTTTACTGATCCCCAGGGGGGAAATTCTGGGGATCAATAACTTGACAGCTGTGAGTAGCCTACATTGGCCATGTCTGCAGTTCACCTTCATTGTACTGTATGTTTATATTCGTGATGATAATTTTGAGGATGTGGCTTTGGAGGGAGATCTAAAGTAATGGACTGGCAACTTGACTTTCTTGCTAGATTTAGGGACTATTGGCTCTATTGCTGCTTGCTTATTTACAGTAATGGGAAAGGAGTTGGCAACCATGGGCTCAGATTTTGTCATCTATTTTTTTCAAAAAATCTATTGTGCTTTTGCCAGTTTCTCAAGATCGCCAAAAATGAATAGTGCAGTTGTAAATGACTATACCTGTGTTGTTCTGTGTTAGAGGTGGGAGTATGCTTAAATTTGTACTGAGCTAGTGCCTATCTGTCCATATTCTAGTCACCTAAAAAATCAATATCAGTTTAAGTGTACTCTATACTTAGAATTTTCACTGCTTTACCTTGCCGTCAGATAGCCCTGTCTGACAAAGAACTGAAGCCATTATATCCATTTACTGTATGCTCTCTTCAAAGTCACCAGACTCCTTTGACAAAAACTGTAGGGGTGGTTTATAAAATTCACAGTTTGGGGTCACGGTTTTCAGTTCGGTACAGCGGTAAACAGTATTTATGGTACAAGCAAGAAGGCCAATTTCAATTTCAATTTGAACAGCATTTAATTTATTTACCACAAGTCAACTGTTTGCCTGAACAACAGTAGAGTGCCATTGTGTTACTTAATCGTAATTTATAATTACAGACCTTTTTTAAACAGTAACATATGTCTATTCTCTGATATTTAAAGAATAAATCAACATCACCATAAAGTGCAGCATAAACCAAACTCACACCGTTTTAAAACACCACTGCTCTGTTCATTCTGTTTTCATGTTCTTCTGCAAGATGATTTGTCCATATTCTCAGCTGCAATGAGACAATGACAATGTCTCCTGCTGTAGCATAAGCCACACGTGTTGCACAGTGCTTACATACAGTTGACGTTTTATCCACCACTTTATCATGTCCACTCGCCATTTCCCTAATGGCTCGACAGCTGTACTCTGCACTTTATCAACGTCTCCGCCAACTGAGGAGTTTGAGAAGGAAGGAGGCTGGGTCACGTGTCATCACCGCGCTGTATCTTTGGCAGTACAACACGTGCAGTAAAATCTAGTCTGCCCTCGCTGAAATTGAGCCAATAACGCACAACCGCAGCTTTAGTTACACTGTGCATGTGTTATACCTCATATTCCTGTCCGTCCCTGTCCCTGCCTCTTTCCATAGGCCTTGATTTCTAGTGTGACAATAAACAGGATGAAAAAAAAAACACAATCAGCCTCATAACCTATTTAAAATGGGCCGAACAATACATACACAAACTGAACCGTGACTAGCAAACCGAACGGTTCATATTTTTACCCAAACCGTTCCCATCCCTGTACTGTATATACTGTAAGCCACTGCTGTGATATCGTCCGTCCTGACCAACATGTGACAGCTTGAGGAAATTTATATGAGCATGACAGAGTCTCTGGATACAGGTCCAATTCACAGACCACCCCCTGAATACAGCTCCTCACTGTCAGTGAAGCATCTGTTGTCAGTTTTCCTCATAACCACTGTACATTTACTTGAAAAGCATCCTGCAGATCTATCAATGTGAAACAGTTGCTGGGTTGCGTTGAACAGAACAGAACATTGTATGTGAGCATCCTGAAACTGTATACAGTATATGGAGATGAGAACTGAGGAAGCATAATCTAGAATTAGACGTAGTGAAACTCCACTTCTCAGAGAGGAAATACTGGGCGTAGAAACCCAGATTTATCTACTCCTCCTCGCCCCACTGCTTAAGGAAGAACAGATTTTGTTCTCCAAAGCCTCTGTGGCTTCCCCTGTGGCTTCTGAAAGACCATGCCATTGAAAGACGAGAGTTTTGCTGCGAACTGAGGCCTGTAACCCCTGGCAATGGTTGTAAGCACCCAGGGATAAACTGTGCCTGACAGTGAGGACCTGGAACAGCAGCACCCTCCTGTGTTGACAGTCTGCCCTGCACTTTTTTTGATGAAATCACAGATCTAAGACTTTCCATGTACACAAAAGGCCCATTTCTCTCAAATATTGATTGCAAGTTTGTCCAAATTTGTTAGTGAGCTCTTCTTCTTGTCATCCAGCAAAGTGGGCTGGTCAACAGCCAGTTGGGTTGGATGAAAACATTGATATCGACCAATCAAATTGAGTTAATGCACAATTCAGAGGCTGAGTTTGGTAAACACAAAGGGAACAGTTAAGTAATTTTATATTATCTTTTTTTGATGGGACATCCTCCTTAAGATCTAATGCTTATTAATTACTCTGAGTAATCTATAGCATCACCCCCAATACCACAGAAAAATGTAACATTTCATCTGGTGGTTGAGATGGCCACAAGAGAAGCTGAGCTGGAGGGGTCTCTGGAGCTCAGGGGCAGATGGGGGCTGTGAGATGTGAGACAAGCTGTGAGTGTAGATCAATGAGGGAAGAAATGAATTTCGGCCAAAAGGCCTTAACACACTGGTGGTATGATGAAGAAATGCCACAAAAGAGTGAAATACTTGATTGCATATATTAAACAGTATGTTTGGGCTTTAATTGTGAAAGTTAAAAACAGAAAGAGTGCCCTCCTCAAAGTTGAGAGGAGCAACTTTGACGAGGGCAAAAGTGTGTGTTCACTTCATCAACGTTAACATTTTTGGCACCTAAAAATGTCTTATTCAGTGTTCGGTTGTACTTGTTCCAATGAGTCATATCATGGTCTCACACACACACACACACACACACACACACACACACACACACACACACACACACACACACACACACACACACACACACACACACACACACACACACACACACACACACACACACACACACACACACACACACACACACACACACACACACACACACACACACACACACACACACACACACACACACACACACACACACACAGACACAGACAGACACACACACACACACACAATCATTACATAGTTTTCTTGCAATAACAACAGCATCTCCTAATTATACAATTGTTTTCAAGTCATTGCGAGATACAGATGTTGTGACTATGTGTACTTGAAATACAGATGATATAATATCTCTGAACTAGGAGACAATATTACCGAATCTATAAAGATACAGATTTTGTATTTAGGAGTTTTCTAAAAATTATGAGATATGGATCTCACTGTTCGTTGTTTATCATGACAATAATAATAATACAAATCTTGTAATTCTGAGGTAATTGTCTAGCATCTTAAAATTATAACATGAAAAGTCAGAATTACTACGATTGTTCTTTTCTTTGCTGAATGCAACGTGCTTCCATAACAAACAAGCAGTTTGTAAGACACTGTAGGTGGAGGAGAAGGGAAAACACAGTGAACCATCTACAGCTAGCTCCCAGGGCCGAAGTCAGAGCTGCTGAGGAGGAAAGTGGTGGGGTTACTCAGCAAGATGTGGGATACTGAACGGTTTGGTCATCCCTCTGATAGAGGTGGTGTTCCCTCCACAGTCCACGTACTGGTACATCTCCTGAGACACCTGCTCCGCATGACCAAAGTACGTGGTGGTGACGGTAACTCTGCAGAGGGTGGAGAGGGACAGGGTGAAGCCATAAACACACACTACACACAGTAAACTCAAATATTTAGATTAAGATTAAAATAAATGACAGTGGATAAACACAACTCACTGCATCATGACGACAATGTTATGGACCTTGATGGTTTGTAGAGTGCAGTAGTCACTGGAAAATAAATCAAGTGCTAGTAAATGTGTAATTATGGGTCAATTAAGACATGACATGTTTAGATGAGCACTGTAAAATAGTATGTTATATAAGCAATATTCCAATTCAGAATAACTTACATGTGTTTGGCTGCATTGTTTAGCAAATGGAATATTTTAATATAGGCAGAAATAATACATTTATACTGCATTCTAAAAGCTTGAAGTGGGCATGTCTGTAACAGGGAGACTTGTGGGTCATTCACATATCTTAAGGTAAGAGGTCCCTTTGAAAATGGCCATACCAAGCCTGCTGTCAGGCCGTCTGAGTTTAAGAGGGGTTAAAAAATAGCATTTCAAACATTGGTGTATTACACCGTACAATCACTGAACAAACACTTTCCCAAAACAAAACAGGTCACTGTAGGCTATAAAACTGAACAGGGCTGTACTGAATATCATTTTTCTGTTTCTGAAGGAAGAAAAAAAAACATGCAAGAACAAAAACCACAACAATTTGAATAAACTGATGAATCAGATTAAAAGTGCCTTTTGAATATAACTCTTGTATACATATAAATGACCGTTTATGTACAGCAAGCAGTAAAGCGAGCAGTTTTTGGCCGCAGTGAAAAATGTTTTTGAAAGGCTAAACGCCAACGAATATGGATTGAAGCTGAATACATATTTAGATAAAACATGCTGTGAATTTTGGAATTGTGTACCCTTTTTTTCTACACATTTTAGACTTTTTGGACATAACAACGCTCTGTAGTTATTGGAAATGTTAGAATGACATGAGTTTGAAACAATCCTACACCCACAACTGAATCTACTTATACAAATAGTATATTAATGGAAGCCTGATCATTATCTGATCTGATTTAAACACAATAAGCAGACATGGACTCTCACTTCACACATCATAACATGGAACTGCAGCCCAACAGGCAACAACAGCTGTCAGTGTGCTGACTTGACTATGACTTGATCCAAACTTCATGTTGATTATCATAAAGTGGGCATGTCTGTAAAGGGGAGACTGGTAGTACCCACAGAACCCATTTTTAGGACACAGGACCCCTTTGAAAATGGCAATGCCAATTTTTCCTTGACAAAATTTAGCTGAAGTTTGAAGCATTATTTAGCGTCATTCACAACTTGTTTTACCACTCTGTAGTAGCCAGCTTTCTGTTCTTTGACGTGGTATGTTGGGGGGGGTGGCATCAGCACCAGGGATGCCACCAAACTTAAACTGGTGAGGAGGGCTGCGTCTGTGGTTGGATGTGAGCTGGACAGTCTGGAGGTGGTGGCAGAGGGGAGACCAGGAGGAAGCTGGAGTCTATTCTGAAGAACCCCTCCCACCCCCTCTATGACCAACTGGTTCAGATGAGGAGTACATTCAGACAGAGATTGATCCCCCCTCGGCCCACTACAAACCGTCTGGGTCAGTCCTTTCTGTTGGTGGCCATCAGGCTCCATAACCAAGGTCTGACCCCCATGTGATTCTGATCATCTGCTCCGTATTTATTCCAAATGTATATAATTACATATAATTATATAATTACATATATATATATGCTATGCATATACAATACCCACCCACCTGTTGCACTTCACTTATTACGGTTACTTACTTATTTTATTGTCAATTCCCTTCATTGCACCTTCTCTTTTAATTTTTACTATACTGTATTTATCTGTACTGTGTTGATGCTGCTATGACACCCGAATTTCCCTCCAGGGATTAATAAAGGTTCATCTTATCTTATCTTATCTTAACAAGCTAGTAAAGCTAGAATGACATGGTTGGTACCAGTGGATTCCTTAAGTTTTTTTCCTAGTTTCAAATGATGCCAATATCTTCAGTCTACCTTTAAAATTGACCACTCTACATCCTAAAACCCACAAGTGGCACTAATTCCTTATTAACTCCAGAAATTAGTTTCATTAAAACAAATTTGCACGTTGCACGTTATTATTGCGTTAACTTTGACAGCCGTATAAAAAATACAACTTGTGTATTAGCAGGAGTGTTAAAATTAGTCCCACATTGACTATATGCTATATAAATTATGGCAAATGGACTTGCATTTATAAAGTGCTTTTCTACTATTCCATCCACTCAAAGCACTTTACACTGCATGTCAACATTAACCCATTCACACACACATTCATACACTGATGGCATGCAAGGAGCCAACCTGCCCATCAGGATTCAGGGTTTGCGTCTAACGGCTGCTTGAAAGCATAGTGGGGACAAGAAGTTGGGCTCCATTTAGTTTTTTTCGTTGTCCCGGTGATCGACACATCGGGGTGATGCCGTCAAATATGTGTTAGCATGTTCCATTGCGTATGTGTTTCCATTCACATCCCCTGCAAGGGTGGAGCAGCACGACACACCGCTCTTGTCTTACACACAACTCTGTCCGTTGCTGTTGTCGCTGACAGGGAACCCACAGCTGGATCTTCCAGCTCAAACTTGTGCTTGTGAAATTTGGTTCTGCATTATGTGCATCAGTCTACATACCATGTATTCTATATGCAGCTGTGTGCATCGTACCGTGACCCCCATACCATGACGATTTGGGTCAAATACATGAACTGTTACAGTTTACAGTTATAGACTACATTATTAATCAACAGATTCAAAAAAATGAACACAATCATTAGATGCAGGCATGGTTTCATCACAACTACAATATATGCCTCTTTTTCTGATATGGTGTGTTTAGAACTTGTGCCCTCTGTAGACCACAACACCTCGCATTAGGCCAGTATCACAAGTCAAATAAATAATTCCTTAAAGTAATGTCTAAAAAACTCAACACACCTTATCTAAATTCTTAGATCTTTACTGTTTCTCTATTTATGGTGAAGTGGTGAAGAGGATCATATATATACAAATCCTTGATAGATGTGTAGCTGGATCAAATCATGTGTGTAAACATCACCACTGTTCCATACTCTGGTTTACTGGTTTAGTTTCTCTAAAGGAAGCTTAAAGGGTACACTGTGTACGATTGGGGCATCTAGTGGTGTGGTTACAGATTGCAACCAACTGAATACCCCTTCGCTCACTCCTCCCTTTCCAAGACTGCGTAAATGTAAGCCTCTGTGTGCAAAACTGTAGTAAAACCGTTAGACTTGCTCAGAGGCCATCATTACCATAATAACATTACTTAAGGAGCAACAGAAGTCAGAAGATGGCTGGCGTTAACACAATTTAGCAGTCTGCAGCTCACGTTACCTCAGTGTGAGTATCGGAGTTACGGTGGTCATCAGGAAATGTAAAATCGTAAAAGACTCTCTCAAGAGCCAGAGCTTGGGTTATCCATTTTGGGCTACTGCAGAAACAAGGGAGTGCAACATGGTGGAAAACACAACCATTCTTAGTTTCAGGTGATTAAACACTAATGAAAAAAATGCTATGAATATTATACTCCATTTCTGCTAATAGACCTCATGAAGTGTTACATGCTGTTCTTTTACGCAGGCAAACCCCTCCCTGCCAAGTTCCTGGCATGGGCCGTGCATGACCCAGGACAGGAGGGCTCTGCAGCAGGTGATGAAAACATCATATGTATCCAACTTCTGATATCGGTGAGGTGATAGGATAGAATCAAAAGGATACAAAAAGACAATACCCACACCATCCACAGCATGTTTACCCTGCTACTGTCTGGCAAGCAATATAGTGTCTACTGCCGTACCACCAGGCTAATGAGCAGCATCTTTCCTCCACACTTCACCATAAATAAATGACAGGATTTTCGGTTATGCTGGTTTTGCACATTACCATTACCTTTTGGAATACCCTCATTCCCACTACAACCAACGCTCTCTATAGGTATATACTGTATGTATATACAGATGTGCATATAAGTAACTGTACTGTATACATTTTGCTATATTTCATTTTATTCTATTCCAACTTAAATATTTGTGTATATGTTCTATGTTTTTGTTGCGTGATGGGGCAACAACTAACATTTCATTGCGCAACCCTTTGTTGTTAAATGACAAATAAACCTTGTAACAGTACTTACAACATGTAGTTCATCTCATCTGCAATGATGGTGGAGACCATATAATCAATCTGAAAAAAAAAAAAAAAAGAAAGAAATGGAGACAACAATAGAGAGTCAGAGTTGTACCCACACAGAGAAATTGTTGATTGGTGAATGGACAGTGAACTCTACCTGTTTCATGTCCAAAGGACTGATGGCAGTGATGTTACTGATGCGAGATTTACCAATCACCGTCTTAGCAAACTGCACTTGAGCTGTGATGTTGGCCACCTCCACTGAGTAGTAGTTGTTGTTGGTGATATTGAGAGTGTTCTGGAAGAGAACAATCATTGGAAGAGTTCGTTAGTATTATTAACACACTATTAACACTTCTAGCAGTAGCCACGTTTCCTAAACTCATAATACCAGAAAATTTTTTTTTTTTTTTTTTTTTTTTTTTTTTTGTTTTTTTTTTTTTTTTTCCTTTTTTTTTTTTTTTTTTTTTGTTGGGTAATTTTTTTTGGTGTATTATTTTTTTTTTTTTTTTTTAATTTTTTTTTTTTTTTTTTATATTTTTAAAAAAAAAAAAAAAAAAAAAAAATTACAATTAAAAACCAAAAAAAAAATAATTTTTTAAAAAAAAAATAAAATTTTCCTCAAAAAAATTTAATTAAAAACAATTATAAAAAAAATTTTTTTTTTTTTTAAAAAAAAAAAAAAAATTTAAAATTCTCTTTCCAACACTCAGGACGAGGCAGGCATTATGGGAAATGCGGGCTGTCCCCCTCGCTACAATACTCAGGGCACTTCCTTTATTTCTTTGGCATTTTACACTGCATGAATTCGCCTCGCAGCTAGCGGACTTTAGTTAGTTAGTTTCCATACTCATAGCTCTACTCTTACTTGGTTTGACATAAAGTCACTGCATCTCCTGACAGAACAACACCACGGTTGAACTTTTATCTTCATGCATGTTTTTTCAACTCAGCGTTGTTCAATCAGAGCAGCTGATGGTAGCAACAGGCTAACAGGGTTGCCGCGTGTCGTCTCTCCTTGAACACAGACTGTATCCAAAGCTCCACCTCCACCCTCAGTGGCACAGTCATCAGAGGAGAGAGAGAGAAAGAGAGGAGGAAAAAAGGAGGAGGAGCAAGCGCGACAGTAAATGACAACAAAAAGAGGACTTCCAGAAAGATGGCGGAGAGGGTAGGAGGACACTGAGTTTGCTCTCCCAAGTCGGTAGAAATAAACCCTAAAATGTAATAAATTTGATAGATAAATCAGTTACAAGACTAGGACGAGAGGTCGGAGGTACGTCAAAAAACAAAAAAAAAATCAGAAGAGGAAACGCCAAAGAAGTTAAACCCCGAACACGAGGCTAGCGGACACGAAGAGGAAACAACGGAGAGAATGGAGGAAGACCACACAGAAATACTGCAGGAGGGACTTAGTACCATCAGTACTAGAATACAATAGACTATAGCTGCAAGAGAAGAGGAGATGAAAAGTTGTACTTTAACTTAATTAACTTTGCCTGAACACAGCAGCAAAATGACTATACAAGAAAATGAATACACACAGGGGACACCTGAATATTTTTTCTGAGTTCAGTAGTTTATATACAATAAATACGGACTGGGAGAGGTCAGGTTTAGAGTTGGACTCATCTAGGCTGTGAAACCCCACTAGTTGGGGGTAGCTCTAGGTCTAGGGAGGGGCCCCCAGAAAGGACCCACCAACGGGGACTTTGGGGTGAATAAAAGAACATCCCACGTTTGGAAGCTCTGTGTGTTACATGTGTGTTAAGTTAAATGTTCTTGTATTGTTCAGGACCTTTTGGGAGTACTGTCTATTGTAGTAGGAAAACATGAGTGTGACTAGCAGCTACAGGACAATGTTGCTGAATGTGAATGGTTTAAACATGCCAAAGACAGAGTTATGACAAAGTTAAAAAAGGAAAATATACAATTTCTATTCTTACAAGAGACACATCTGTTCCAGGTGGAACATGGAAAATTAAAAAGTTATGGTAACAAGAATCTCTACTATAGCTCATACAAAGAGGAACAGGAAAGGAAGATATGGATTACAAATTCCTCTGCACTCTATAAAAAAGGCCAGAGCAAACTGTATCATGTAGGACATAAAGTCAGCAATTAATGACATGCTATTGGATGAAGTTGAAAAAAGAAACAGGTTCCCGAAGCAAACTCAAGAGCTAGTTAACTATTGTCAACGCATATATGTAAACAACAACAAACAATTAACAATGGGGGCGGCAGTAGCTCAGTCTGTAGGGAGTTGGTTTGGGAACCGGAGGGTCACCCGTTCAAGTCCCGACATGGACCAAAAACTGAGTGTGAACTGGTAGCTGGAAGGTGCCAGTTTACCTCATGGGCACTGCCGAGGTGCCCCTGAGCAAGGCACCAAACCCCCAACTGCTCGGGGCGCTTATCAGGAGCAGCCCCCTCACTCTGACATCTCTCCATTTTGCATGTTTGTGCATGTGCATGTACCGTGTATAAGTTAACAACAGAGGAAAAAATTAATTTCCCCTGGACAAAAAGGAACTTTAATGTACATAAAATCAGGGACCCCCACACAAATGAACTGAAACATATGCCTGAGGACATGAGCAGACAACAGAAAAAACTTTCTGGAGATACTACGAGGAACTATGCACACAGCAAACTTCGAATCAAATAAACGGTAGTTTGACAGACAAATTCAGAATACAGAGGTTAACTAGACAAGGATGCTGTTTATCATCAACTCTGTTTGATCTCTTCATAGAGCCCATGGCACAAACAATACGCCAACACAAAGACCTCAGGGGAGTAGTGGTAAAGGACGTGGAGCATAGGATAGGATTGTTTACCGACAATGTAATAGGATACTTGGCACAACCAGACACATCAATCCTGGCAATGATGAAACTTTTAGAATCATATGGACATCTATCAGGATAAAAAATAAATAGTTTAAAAACACAGATCCTAATATTCAACTACAAGCCATCAAAAGAGGTTCAGGAATCATTTAATTTCAGTTGGAATCTAAAGAAAATTAATTATCTGGGGATCACTATTTCAAAAAGAATATCTAAACTATACAGAGCTAACTATAACAAGATGACCCAAGAGATACAAAAAGACACTGAAAGGTGGTCTACTTTACCAATGGATCTTAATTCAAGGGCTGAGATAATTAAAATGAATATACAACCTAGGCTCCTCTATCTGTTCCAGTCCCTGCCTGTGGAGATACCCCACAGATACACTGTACGTTGGTGTAACCCAGAATACAGATGGCAAAAGTTCAGAGACGGACATAGATTCAATCACGGAGTCTAGTCTGGAACTATGGTTCAGAATAATACAAAAGTACAAGGTCAAGGAAGAAATAAATATGTTAAGATGGGTAGCTTTAAACCAGCTGTATGTGACAAAACAGTTTTCAGAATATGAGAGAAATATATGATTCAGATGAACAGCAATTCAATATGTACCTGCATCTGAGGGATTGTTTTAAGAAAGAGATTAAAAGAGAAAGAAAGAAATTAAAAGAGAACCCTCTACGGAAATGAAGGAGGTTCCAGATTATAATCAGCTCATATAGACAAAAATTAGAATTGTATCATCATTATATCAAAAATTGATAACACAAAAACATACAACTAATTATATAAAAGATAACATGCATTACAATTTTAAATTGATTAAATTAAATTAAAGATCTTTTTTAATTAATACAGTTAGTTTGAAGTTTCGTATTTGCTGTTGACACACAGGTCTCTGTTAACGTTTGATTAAGTGTGTCATACTATCCAGAGGCTTGACAACTAGCGCTGAGCGTAATTACTTGAAATTAATATCACTATTACTTAAAAGCATTATTAATAACAGAAAATTTAAGCTAAATCAGTTTGTTTTACATCTCTTACAGCTAACAAGTTATTTCAAACATAGATAGTGAAAACAGACATGGTTTCTGATTTCTGTATTATTAGCTATTTCTCATCTGTATCCCCAGTTGACATTTCTCCATTGTTCCCTCCCTCCATTGTTATAAAGTGCTTAGTGGAACAGCACTGATTTCACCTCTTCTGTTACGATTAATCCACATTAAGAATGTAAGCACTGACTGAGAGTTTGGGTTGAATGTGATTTGTTGTTTTTTTCACATACATTCTGTCAACATTCAGTCAATTGTCTGGCCCTTCTGAACTCTTACTTAAGCCCATAAATCCAATCATTGTCCAATGATTAATTAATAATCATCAGCAAACTGACAGGGCTCAATGGTACACAGTTTACGTCGTGACATACTACTAGCACCTATAGACAAGAAATCAAAGCACTTTTCTCTGTGCCTTTCTGGGGTTAGTAACTGTTCATCCACAAGGGGGCAGCAAAGAAAACACTGGAAATGATGCTCTTGTGCAGGGAGGGTTTTTAATAATGGATACTTGTGAGGATGCCTGATGCATTCTCTGTCTTAGGAAAAAGCTGAAAAGAAGGTTTATATAGCTGGGCTTCCATCAAGAAGTTCCTGATAATTTTAGTGTAGGAACACTTTTCAAGGAACAAAGAGAACTAACAAGGTTCTTTTAGCTAATAGTCTGTGTTTCCACCATGGTCTAAAGACCTGCTAATATTAGGCTAATTAATCCACTGACATATGGAAAAGCAACATAACATGTGATGAGGGCTGCCAGTGATGTCAGCTGTAAACACAATCTGCAGTCTGCAGTTCAAGTGTCTCCGCCTGTTGTAGCGGAGGAAAATGAAACCAAGACTGTCTGTCTCCACAGTAAATCATCTGTTGGGTGTTTGATGGTTATCTTTTATAACACAACCACCATGAAACAGACTGAAAATCACTTATTTTTCTCTCATTCACACACCACTGCTCATCTGTTTCTTCTATCGGTTGCCCTCTCAGCTCAATCTGTCTTGAAATGAAAAGTCAACAGTAGAGCCCAACTTTACTTTTAATGTTACCAGGCAAAGAGAAATGCTCTCCCCTCATTCTAAATGGTCCTAAATTGATGATAAAGTACTTCTTTACTTTATGAATGAAGCGGTACAGTTGAAGCAGCGATACCGTGTGCGTGTTGGACCAATCAGCTAAAGTCATCCCCTACCCCTCCATTTCTCCCCCCAAAAAAGCCCTGAAAAAATGTCCACAGAACTTCATTCAGGCACTGGTCCCTGTGTCCAACATCAGGAGCGTCATGACTTTCAGTCCTCTTTCAATCTCAATCAACAAAATCAAAAGCAGGATCTTTGATTTTTGTTTTTTTTTTTTTTTTTTTTCTGCGCCCCCACCTACTTGCATGCATCTAAAGAAAAAATAGGAGAAGAAATGTAACAGCCATCTCTCACTTAACAAACAACAAAAATCACTTGTTGGTCACCATGTTCTGAACAGACACATTCCATTACAAACACAAATAAAAGTAATATTTGTATTTTGAAACATAAAACAGCACAAACTACTCAGCTCAATACTCAAGACTAGGCAGGCAGTCGTTACAACACTCAGGGCACTTCCTGCATATCTCATTTCCTTACTCATAGCTCTTTTACGTAGTTACAAGTGAAGTCACTGCATCTCCTGAAAGAACAACACCACGGTTCAATTTCAGCTTACATGCAAGTTTTTCAGCTCAACGTTGATGAACTGATACTGGTAGTCAGAGCTACAAGCTAGCTGCCTGCTGAGTGCCGTCTCTCAGCTCTGCGCACACAGACTGTGTCTAAAGCTCACCTCCACCCTTGATGACACCCATGGGTGACACACAGCAATCAAAGCAGACAGAGTAGAGAGGAAAAAAGAGTAGAGGAACAAGCGCTACAGTAAAGACAACAAAACCACATTTTTGTACATTACAGCACACTAATG
The DNA here is from genome assembly GCA_947000775.1 of Pterois miles. Classification (NCBI taxonomy): domain Eukaryota; kingdom Metazoa; phylum Chordata; class Actinopteri; order Perciformes; family Scorpaenidae; genus Pterois; species Pterois miles. The sequence continues at coordinate 1,352,832 of CAMQGK010000200.1, read as the reverse complement.
CACTGTGGAAGGTTTCTGTGTTGTTTTAGTAATGATTATGTACTGAGATGGGTCACACAGATACAGGTATTGAGCAGATGCAGCTTTTTGATACTGTATACTGTTGTAGTCTAACTTTTGAAACACTTTTTAAATAAAAGTGAGTTCAGCTCTCTTTTTAAAGAAACAACAGTTGTCTGGGCATAAAACCAATGACCTGTTGATCTTTACAAGGCATGTTCAAATCGAAAATCAAATGGAAACGTGACCTTGAAATATAAAGTCAATAAAGTCATGGATTGGTGAATCGTGACACCCCTAGTCAGAATGCAATTAGTTCCTCAAAAGTTTCTTAGTACCAGGGTAAAGTTCCTGCAGTCGAAAAGGGGCTTATGTCTTCTTCTTTCTTCTGAGTATAAAATACTGATGTGGAATACTTTTATACCATCCTTTGTTATTTGTATTAATCTCAACTACACATGATTTAGACAAGCTAGTGTTGCAACACATATTGAAGCTTCCCTTTCTCCTAAACAAAAAGATACCATATATCCCTCGTGTTGCTGTGTTCTTTGTTGTTGACTGAAGCTGAAGCTCACCGTGATGTTGAGATAGACGCTGCGTTTGTCTTGGTCGTAGCTGACAAAAACAGACTTCACCCCAACGTAGGACACGTCAATGGAGCGAGGGAAGAGGAAGAAGACAGCCAGACTGGACAGTAACAGGCAGACCACCACTGACGCTGATACATACAACTTCCTGAAGAAGAAACACAACAACCTCATGATTTCCATACTAAACACTCAATGCTACTAGTAAATGGTACAGAGCTGTAACTATACTTTGATATTTCACATTAATCTACAAATGCTGGTACTCAGTATTTTATGCAAGTACCAACTTTATCACATCACTCTATAGATGAAAAATATTTTTTTACAGCAACATATGTAACAGCATGTCAAATGGTTTTGATGACACTTTTATCCTCCATTTTGTCAACTACCAGGTAAACAGTGGAATTCACATTAATAGTAATCTACAAGAATGTGTGCTTAGATGTAAATATCTGATTGGCCAGTGCAGTGCTTAGCTTGATGATGACACTTTGCGTTGCAGCAAATGATGAGCCACGATGGTACACAGACCAAAACCAGACCAGGTGCTCACCAACTAGTAGTTGGTAGTTTGCACTAAATCAGATTAACTAAAGACAATGCTAAAAAATACTGGGCAGATGAATGAATTAATTTGCCATCAGTCCTTTACTTTCTGTTACTCTCCTCACTTTATTATATGTTTTACATTTGTTAAAACCCATGTTGTGGCTGTAGTAGTTGGTAGTTTAAATAGATTAACTAATGACAATGCATTTCAATTTTAGAATAACAGTATAATGCTGTACTTTAGAGCTGGAAAGTTATAGGAGAATAATGCACACACTCCAGCCATCAGTATCAAGTTTTTGTACTCTTCCAAGAAAAAAATGTTTGAGCATAAACAATTATTTTTGAATGGCTATGGAAACTTGTATAACTACCCATATTCATGGAAATACTGATGTAAAGATGTCATTAAACCTTAAACAGTGTCTCTAACAGTCCTGAAAGGACACACAAAGATAAAAGTACATACGTCCTCCTGGGTCGCAGCCTTTGGTCACTATATGGAATCAATGCAACAAGTTGATTTTCTTGTCCTGAAACAGAAGCAACAATCAATCATGAGTCACTGTCAGCTATTTTCGAAACAAAGTCTATGGTGCGATTAAAGTCCATTTTTCGTCATCTGGTTTACGTAAGCTTTATCCCTGGATATTGTAAAATCATATGGCTATGGAGGACTGATGGCTAAATTTTTAGTCTTCATTATGGTTCTCTACACTACCCCAAACTGACTAGTGTTGTTACCTCTGGGGATTCTCCCAGTGCCCTGACATGTGGGACATGTCACACTGTCCCGTCCGGTGAACTCCACATAAGGAAACTGTGAGACATCTCCACCCTTTCCGTCCTCGGTCTGGGTGTCCTCCAGAGGAGAAGTCAAGCTATCCTGAATCTCATCGTAGTCTGTCTGCTTAGGGAGGTGAGAAAACTTCCCCATAGTCACACCTGGAAAACACAAGACAAGTCTGTGATGCACACTGTCAGCCTGGCCTGTCCATAATCCATACCCGAGTTAAATGAGCAAGGAGTAAACAGTAAGAGACAACAGATGAGCTGCTATGACAAGTCGACGAATCGATTAATTGATCGATAGAAAATTAATCAGTAACATTCTCTGGGTCCAGCTTCTCAAATGTGAATTTGCTGGTTTTCAGGATCTTCTGTCAGGGGTGTGATGATTTACTCAGCTCACGAAATGAAACCATACTACAACAATGATTTTTTAACAAAACTTGAATGATGAAAATATGACTGAAAAAGTAACCTTTTATTCAAAAGACACAAAATGCAAAAAAATGCTGTTCTTTGCCCTATGGTTCCATTTTTATGTTAACCAGCTACTCTGCTCTTCAATGTAACTGTGTTTTACTGTGTGCTATTTGTGTCTGTTTGTTGTCTTCATTATTCTGTGTGTATTTATTAGTTTTTAAATTTACTCTGGACATCATTGAAAATGAAGGCAGGTCCTCAATAATCCTACAGATTTAAATAAAAGTTAAATAAATTAATTACATCTAACATAAAGTAGTAAACTAACAACAATATCCTGGATAGTTCAGACCTGCCTCTGGACAGACTCAGTAATATTAGTCAGTGGTCCTGGTTCAGACTGAGAGGACAGACTCAGTAACATTAGTTAGTGGTTCTGGTTCAGACTGAGAGGACAGACTCAGTAACATTAGTTAGTGGTCCTGGTTCAGACTGAGAGGACAGACTCAGTAACATTAGTTAGTAGTCCTGGTTCAGACTGAGAGGACAGACTCAGTAACGTTAGTTAGTGGTCCTGGTTCAGACTGAGAGGACAGACTCAGTAACGTTAGTTAGTAGTCCTGGTTCAGACTGAGAGGACAGACTCAGTAACGTTAGTAGTCCTGGTTCAGACTGAGAGGACAGACTCAGTAATGTTAGCTAGTGGTCCTGGTTCAGACTGAGAGGACAGACTCAGTAATGTTAGTTAGTAGTCCTGGTTCAGACTGAGAGGACAGACTCAGTAACGTTAGTAGTCCTGGTTCAGACTGAGAGGACAGATTCAGTAACATTAGTTGCCTGGTTCGACTGAGAGGACAGACTCAGTAATGTTGTTAGTAGTCCTGGTTCAGACTGAGAGGACAGACTCAGTAACGTTAGTTAGTAGTCCTGGTTCAGACTGAGAGGACAGACTCAGTAACGTTAGTTAGTAGTCCTGGTTCAGACTGAGAGGACAGACTCAGTAACGTTAGTAGTCCTGGTTTAGACTGAGAGGACAGACTCAGTAATGTTAGTTAGTAGTCCTGGAGGACCATCCTGGTCAGCAACGTGTAAAAAATGACATTATAGCTGATCAGTTGTTTTGCTAGTCAGCTGGTTAAATTTTGGATCAACAAATGAACTTATTGACGTTTGTTATATCAGTTAGCTCTTATAATGCTCCACATTATCTTACGTTGTTCATGTAAACGTACATGTGAAAACTTGCATAACGCATATCGTGAGTAATGCTACATTCACAAATCAGCTGCTAAAAAAGTTTCAGTTGCAGAGCCATCAACATGACTCAGAGATATAACGAAGGCTATATAATCAAACACTATTATCTTGTTATAGTTGACTGTATGTCACTGCAACAACATTCACTATTCAGATATTGTCAGAGGTGTAACTCGAAAACTGGGCATGCTTGTCAACATATAAATAGGACGTGGTGGTAGATTGTGGTGTTTCTGCAACTTCAGCATAAAGGATTGGGATGTTTATTACAACTTTGACAAGATCTTTGGTCTTACCGAGAGAGGTGAGAACACCGCTCCGCTCACGGTGCCGCTCCGGGCTGTATCCGTGTTAACTGCTGCCTGTCTGAAGCACAAATCCTCGGTGTTGATTGGCTATTGCGGATGACCTGTAACCCATCAGATAGTGCTGTGGGTGGGACACTGAGCCAGACTACACAGTGGAGACTGAGTGGAAAGCACTGACAGAGAGGGGAGGCTGATCAGAGCCAAAGTAGCACATTTTTAAATTCATTTATCACATCCCCAACGTATCACGGTACAGTTTTTCATTTCAACAATGCATATTGTCACATTTTTATATCACGATACAGTACCAGTCAAAAGTTTGAACACACCGTCTCATTCAATGGTTTTTATTTATTTTAATTATTTTCTACATTGTAGATTAATACTGAAGACATCTAAACAATGAAAGAACACATATGGAATTACAGAATGTAGTGTTAAATAAATCAGAATATGTTTTATATTTTAGATTCTTTAAAGTAACTCCCTTTTGCTTTGATGACAGGTTTGCACTCTCTTGACATTCTCTCAATCGGCTTCATGAGGTCGTCTCCTGGATGGTTTTCCTGCAGTCTTGAAGGCCTTCCCAGAGGTGCTGAGCACTTGTTGGCTGCTTTTCCTTCACTTCACGGTCCAGCTCATCCCAAACCATCTCAACTGGGTTTCGGTTGGGTGATTGTGGAGGCCAGCTCATCTGACACAGCACCCGATCACTTTCCTTCTCAAACAGAACCTCACACACCACGCTGGAGGTGTGTTTAGGGTCGCTGTGTTGATGGTCCCAGTAGGCACAAACCAGACTCTTGACAAGGCACACCTGGTAATTCAAAAGCATTCCAGGAGACCACCTCATGAAGTTGATGGAGATAATGAGTGTGCAAAGCTGTCATCAAAGCAAAAGTTAGTAACTTTAAAGAATCTAAAATATAAAACATATTCCGGTTAATTTAACACGTTCTTGTTTATTACATAATTCCAAATGTGTTCTTTCACAGTTTTGATGCCTTCAGTAAGAATCTATAATTTAGAAAATAATTAAAATAAATAAAAACTATTGAATGAGAAGATGTGTCCAAACTTTTGACTGGTACTCTATATCGCACCACAATATTTCATCACATCCCTATTTTCTATTAATATAAACTGAATATCTGTTTTTTGGACTGTTGGTTGGACAAAATAAGACGTGTGAAGGAACCACCTTTGTCTATTGAAAACCAGGATAGACATTATCATTATTTTTAGTGTAGTGTTGCTGCTGCTTGCATATACACTGCTCGAAAAAAATAAAGGGAACACTTAATAATCACAGAATAACACCAAGTCAGTTAAATGTCAGGTATATCAATCTGTCCATTTATGAAGCACAAGTGATTGTGAATCTCTTTCACCTGTTTTGGTATAAATGAAGGTGACAACAGGTGCGATGGAGAGGCAACAGAAAGACAACCCCCAAAAAGGGGAATGGTTTTACATGTGGTGGCCACAGACATTTGCTCTCTCTTGATCCTTCCTGACTGATTCTTCTCTAGTTTTGTGTTCTGCTAGTGTTCTTGTCACTACTTGTATTATGGGGAGGTAACTGCAGCCCTATCAGGTTACACAGGTAGTCCAACTCCTGCAGGATGGCATATCCATATGTGCGATAGCAAGAAGGTTTGCTGTGTCTCCCAGCACAGTCTGAAGAGAATTCAGGAGACTGGCCGTTACATAAGGACGGCTGAACAGGATCGTAGAAGGACATCAAACTGAGCTGCTGTGATGAAATTCACACTAGTTGGATCAGACGATTTAAATTTTTTACTTTGATTTTTGGTGTGATTTTGAATCCACCCATCAGTGGGTTGATGATTTTGGTTTCTGTTGACCATTGTTATGTCATTTTGTTCTCAACAAATTATATAATGTACATCAATAAAATTTTTCAACTTGAGTAATTCATTCAATCAAGATCTGATGTGTGATTTAAGAGTTCCCTTATTGTTTTTAAGCTGTGTAGAATAAATAATAGAGTAGTCTAATTTTCCATCCCTCAAATTAATACTCAGTCCTGAAAATCAAATGTTTTACTCAGAAATATCTCACGGTTGCCATTCACGCAAATTCTATACAAAATTTTTAAAAAAGTAGTTCTGAGAACCTGATTAAAATTTTGTTTTGATTCTTCATGTGCTGTTTTTATTCCTTATTTCGACTCCCCATTTACATTGCCACTCTGCAATTTAATATCTGGACAGACTTTTATTAAACAGTGATTACTTTATTTCGTGTCTACCATTATTGTTTTTTCAAGAGAGTACCTATAAATGTGGTTATATTCATTGTGATTTGAGGCTTTAGAAAAAAATATCCATACTATACAATCCTCTTTTCATAAACACACCTTTCTTACTTTGATAAAAATAATAATACTAACCCCACTGTAATGATGATGATGATGATGATGATGATGAATGATGATGCGTCTTACCAGTGCTAAAATCTCTTAGTTGACCTCATCTATCTGGCTGCTGGCTAATTCATAATTTGGGGAACTCCATGCAAGTTATAAGATGTCATCATTCACAGAGGGATTAATTAAATGTTAAACAACACAGCATGTAGGTGGTGGGCGACAGGTCACAGCTTTTGATAAAGGCAGATAAGACAAGTTTGGTTAAAAGTTATTGAGTTATTGAAATATAAACCAGAGTAATCTCAGCAAGATCACTGATAATTGCTCTAAGCAGTTATTATTGAGCAAATTTCCAACCAAACTTACTGACTGACAAAACTGTAATTTGTACAACCAATGAATGTAAAATCTTGGTGAAAGTTGCTCCTCTATATAAGAAATGAAGAATTTGTGTTCACAGTTGACTGTCAGGCTCAGATATAACAGACAGCTTGCCAGCCAGAACTTTCAGGTTTGCTGATAATGTGTGGTATTACACGGAAATCCCTCGTGTCTAGCTGTTGTTTTGGCAACATCGAAATGGAGACGGTGTACTTTCAGTCAGCACATTATGTAGCATGGTAACGCTAACGTTAATACCGACTACATTAGCTTAGTTTAGGCCTGTGTACGTTCCGTTAGAGCTAGTGACCTAACAAACCACGAAGGCAGTTAACATTAGTAATATATCGACAGGGGACAAGTTATTCTCAACGTCGATGTAGCTAATATTATACAATAAACCAAAATGAACAAGCAAGCTGTCAAAATGCCCCTTTAAAAGATAACCCGACCAGACCAACAGTTAACTTGGGAGCTAGCTATGACTAAACAGCTAACAAACTCCAAAATGAACATTAGCCGTGGCCAATACAGCGATAGCTAACTCACCTAACTAGTTTATATATTAACCGAGTCTGTCCATCAGAAATTCATGGCCGAAACGTTGCAATAACATAATTTCATTTAAATTGGATCGGAGAGAATTACCTGTATGCGACTCGTAATTTACCAAATCACTGTTGCTGCTGGGTTGTGCAGTTTTGTTTATCCCCTGAAAAACAGACATGCGCGCATGTGATACATTCAGGACCATGGGAAAGACCGCTTTCACACGCTTAAAAATCGTTTCCGTATACATTAAATGCTACCAAGAATTTAGGTTTAAATTCGCTAATGTTTTGTGATGTAATGGTATTGAAAACTCGATGCAGCTGATTACATAAGCACCGAATGTCTATGTCAGGTGCAAGAAAGATTAGTATATATCTTTCACGTTTTCATATTTTGTGATATGCAGATCAGGCATATAGTGTATACTGTCTTGTGAAGCTGTTAATGCATCATTATTTGCGGTTTTCGAATTCATCCACTTGGTGGCAGTGTTTATCTAAATTCCCTGTGTGTGAGATAAGATAAGATAAGATATTCCTTTATTTGTCCCACAGTGGAGAAATTTACAAAGAGGTCATCCATACTATTCTATTTACACATTTGCCAGTGTTCACCTGAATAAAAGGTAAAGTCATGTTCAACAATTTACCTCATAAATTATGTAAATGATGCTTCAGGTGCAAACAAACCTACATAATGCAATTCTTATTCTATCATGTGATCAGATGTACATGTATTTGTTTCATTAAAAATACTTTTTTAGGCCATGATATAAAAGTAATTGAGGAAATGGTTCTAAAGTGTGATCTCTATAGTCAATAATAATAAGATACACATTTAGGCCTATATGCTCCATGAGAGGCACCATTTAAGACAACTTTGTATTGGAAATACAACTGGGGACATTCTCACTGAGATCATTTGCTCTGAAACCCAAAATATAGTCCTATCAGCTGCTGTCGGCTCTGTAGGAGACACCAAAACCAGATCACCTAATTGTGAATGATCATACTGAGGAAAATGTCACCTTGTGTCTCCCTGAATAAGTAAGTGGTTAAACATAATGAATAAATATGCTTCCATGCAGGTCATAAGGTTCTTTGAATGGTTTAATGAAAATTATGCGAATCATACGCTATGGCCTTCACAGTCACCCAATCTCAACTCCCCTGAATACCTATGGGAGACTTTGGAGAGGCATGTTACACAGTGCTCTCTAACCTAATCATGTAAATGTACATATGTGTGTCCTTTGATTATCTGGAGAACTGGTCGTCTGATCTACTTCACACTTGGCAGGTGTATTGGTGTATTGTATTAAAGGAGGCAAATACAGGTTTGGGAGCATTTCAGTTGCCTCTCAATAGCTCCCAACATGACAACTGAGCCACCAGCTCACAGCTAATGGTGCTTACAGCACTAACATTGCAAACAATGGCAAAAGTGCTGACAGAGATAACAGTGTTAACCTGAGGAGGAACGCAGCATGTGGGTGCTACGTATCCACTATGGCACCGTAGTCCGTGGTAGTATGGTGGCGTGCTGTGAGTTGACATGCTACTGTGCTCTGGGACTGGATCCTGGTATGGGTGACAGATTGCTGCACTGGGTCCTTAAGGGCTGCAACAGCAAGCTCTTGTGTTGGTTAACATTAGCTCCAAAAAACGGCCTAAATAAAACAGATTTGTTTTGTTATGTGTTTAAAAGTACTTCACAGTTTGCACATTATAAGTAATACTGTGCTGTCTGATACTTTACCACCAGTTCATCATGTACAATACAGTGTAGAGACTGAAGATGACATTTGTAAATCATCATTGGACCAATGCAATGTCAGTCTAGTATTCTTGTAGCAACCTCCTCTGCTTCTATGGACCAGCTTGGTACAACAATGTCATACTGGCTTTTTGTGAAGGAAGCTAAATAACAGTTCAAACTTACGCCCGGGACAGACTGGGCAAGTCAGCAGCTCTTGGCAGCTGCCTCGCTGAACTGCTGCCAGCCATGTGTCTGCTGCTGTTTTGCTAATCCCAGCCATGTCTTTCTACATAGATTTTGACTTTCATAATGGCCACTTCACTTCAGGATAAATGCCATGTACATTTATTTTATACAGAATAAGGTTAAGATACTTGTGTTAATTTGTAAATAATGGTAATAATTCACAATTAAAACAGTAATTTATTAATTCATGGATCCCTGCATTTTTGACAACACCCCTGCAGAGTAAAAGCTTCATGTTAACATATGAAGGAATTCTTTACACAGAAAAAAAAAAATGCTGGCAGCCTTTTATGTTTAAGCAGAATTAGGAAGTGTTGAGTTTAAAAAAGTCTTTATTTTTTTCATGTCTGTGACATATTCTACAGATATAGACATTGAAACTGTAGTAATGTTGCTAGTATGATGCCAATATACAGTGTATAGTAGTATAAGTGTGTTGTTGCTAAGAACCATGCATGGCACACGTAAAATACAGGCCAGAATCGAATCTCTAAAAGAGACACGCAGCCGAGCCACAGCGGTGCCACACCGCTCACTGGCGCTGCTTTAACCTGTTAAAGAGTAAAAGGAGTTCTATAGGTAGGCATGAGTCTCCCCTTTACAAATATGCCAACTTTCTATCATCATATAATGATAATAATCACAGTCAGTTTGGATCAAGTCATAGTCAAGTCAGCACACTGACACACTGACAGCTGTTGTTTCCTGTTGGGCTGCAGTTTGCTATGTTATGATTTGAGCATATTTTTTTATGCTAAATACAGTACCTGTGAGGGTGTCTGGACAAAATTTGTCATTGTTTAGTGTTGGAAATTGATTTCCATTAATAAATATGTACATACATTTGCATAAAGCAGCATATTGGTCCACTCTCATTTTGATGAGTATGAAATACTTGACAAACCTCCATATAGGGTACACCCTAAACAAATAAAAGAAATGTGCTATTAATTTTGATAAACTAGGGACAGTCATGCGATTTATTGCAATTAAATATGTTGAATGATGACAGCCATATTCAGAACATACGGAGGACAAAAAAATCCATTGAATCTGTTTTTGTACCAGTTTCACCCACATTTTTAGGTAACATGACTGGACTATTAGTCATAGAAACAGTAATAAAGCATTTAATTGATTAACAATTGTACATTAAAATTAGACATTGATGAATTAGTTTACAAATGTATCTATTAATCTGTGAATAAATGGACTAAATTAAATAACCCATCCAATTATCCATCAATGAATGGTTGATTTTAAAATGCGATTTACAAAAACACAATAAAACAGTCAGTTTAAAATATGTTAATGAATTCCTAAATAAATAATGGAATTTAAGAATCCATTTGAAAATGCAGTTTTAAAAGAGAAATAAATAACTGCATTTACAAATTGAATAAAGAATACAGGTTTTAATCAGACATTTAAAATGGCAACTTCTTTTCCTGTTTGCATTAGCATTTCCCTGCTGCTTTTGATAAACCCATGCGCTATTGGGTATGCTGAGTCATTTAGCCTTTCCAGTCAGCCTCTGCATTTAGCTTTTCCATGACACTTTTGGCCTTGCTAGTAAAATGAGGCAAATCAATGCAAATTAGCCACATGGGATGTATCAGCCTCAGAGATTGGCTGCCACCTAGCATACCATACACAGGCTGATACAGATATGGGAAGGAAAGTAATGCATCTGTAACGTACATACAAGTTCAGTAACTACATACAAGTACCCTGTAGAGTTTTAGACCTCTGGTAGAGTTATGGAGCTGTTTTTTGAGTGAATTTCCCTTTGTTGATAAGACCCACCATAATAAAGGATGAGACAGGTTCAAGGACAGAGGCAGTGGTGGATGGCCTCACCATGGAAATCAATTACATCCAGTTTAATGTTACAGAGCAACAGTGTGTTGCAAAACAAATTACACTAATTATTTTGTGTTCAAATGGTGCCATATCAATGGAAATATAAAATGATGTAATTTCATCTGAGGTGTCTGCCATGTTAATTTGATTTACACCATGTTTGAACAGCCACAGTGCTTTTGATATCGCACATTAACAGTTGTATTAGCAGGAGCAGAGCTGCACGCACGCACGCACGTGCACACACACGCGCGCGCATGCAAGCACGCGCGCACACGCGCACACACACGCGCGCACGTATGCACGCACGCACACACATGCATACACACACACACGCGCACGCATGCACGCACGCACACACACGCACGCACGCACGTATGCACACACCAATGGACAGTAATGACTTTTTTTTCTCTTGCAGCTCTGACATTATTCCACTTGGGATTTCTGAGAAGTAGCCTGCGTCCTAGTGGACCTATAGTGCTGGAACAAGAGACACTGCTGGCTCAATTATTAATGTCCATTGATTCCCATGGTCCTTTGCTGGTCATTCATTTCCAACTCTAATGCAGTGGTATTGTTTAAGATGTGATGTGTAGTGTAGATTATACTGAATAGCCAGTTGTGGTTATCCCTGCATTTACATTGCTGACATTAAGATCTACATGATCTTTATGAGTTATTATTACCATGCTGAAAAAGCTTAGCTCATATCCACTTTGAAAGCCCATTTTTTAGCCATTATTTCATCACTAATCACAGTTCAAGAACCATCTGTCTGATGTGGCTCTTTTGATGGCTGCGTCTGGCTCGCATCTAGGCGACGGTCACTGTTTACCGTTTCCATGGCGACTAGAGAGCTGGTTCGCAATGAGGCAGCGATCAGAGGAAGTCCGGCTTAAAAGGACATACACTATATTGCCAAAAGTATTGGCTCACCTGCCTTGACTCACATGTGAACTTAAGTGACATCCCGTTCGTAATCCATAGGGTTTAATACGATGTCGGTCCACCCTTTGCAGCTATAACAGCTTCAGCTCTTCTGGGAAGGCTTTCCACAATGTTTAGGAGTGTGTTTATGGGAATTTTTGACCATTCCTCCAGAAGTGCATTTGTGAGATCACACACTGATGTTGGACAAGAAGGCTTGGCACTCAGTCTACGCTCTACTTCATCCCAAAGGTGTTATGTTGGGTTGAGGTCAGGACTCTGTGCAGGCCAATCAAGTTCATCCACACTAAACTCTCTCATCCATGTCTTAAAGGGACCTTGCTTTGTGCACTGGCGCACAGTCATGTTGGAATAAGTAGGGGCCATCCCCAAACTGTTCCCACAAAGTTGGGAGCATGGAATTATCCAAAATCTCTTGGTATACTGAAGCATTCAGAGGTCCTTTCATTTGAACTAAGGAGCCAAACCCAGCTTCTGAAAAACAACCACACACCATAAACCCCTCTCCACCAAACTTGACACTTGGCACAATGCAGTCAGACAAGTACCGTTCTCCTGGCAACCGCAAAACCTAGACTCATCCATCAGATCGGCAGATGGTGAAGCACAATTCGTCACTCTAGAGAATGCGTCTCCACTGCTCTAGAGTCCAGTGGTGGCGTGCTCTACAGCACTGCATCCAACCCTTTGCATTGCACTGTGGGACTAATAAAAGGAATATCTTGTCTTATCTTACGATATATGGCTTGGATGCAACTGCTCGGCCACGGAAACCCATTCCATGAAGATCTCTACACACTGTTCTTGAGCTAATCTGAAGGCCAAATGAAGTTTGGAGGTCTGTAGCAATCGACTCTGCAGAAAGTTGGCGACCTTTGTGCAGTATGCGCCTCAGCATCCACTGACCCGGCTCTGTCATTTTATGTGGCCTACCGCTTAGTGGCTGAGTTGACTGGAACATTTAGGAGAAAGGAAATTTCATGACTGGACTTGTTGCACAGATGGCACAGTACTATGTTGGAATTCCCTGAGCTCCTGAGAGTGACTATTCTTTCATAAATGTTTGTAGAAACAGTCTGCATGCCTTGGCGCTTGATTTCATACACCATGGAAGTACATGAAACAGCTGATTTCAGTTATTTGGATGGGTGAGTGAACACTTTTGGCAATATGGTCCATTTAGCTAGACTCTTCAAGTCTGCAGTCTTCTACCTCTCCAGACGTGAGGGGAAGGAGGCCAGACTGACTGGGGGGGGGGGCAAGGCTTTTATTAATGATACATGGTTCAGCAGTAGCCTGTGGGAGGGCTTGAAAATATTTTTTAATCTACAAAAGCAGGGCCCTGCAGAACACTTTTGGGAACACTGGTCTATACTAAGTTGATGAACATGATAAACATTACACCTGGATAACATCAGCATGTAGCATTTGTACATTTTATCATAATTCTATTGTTGTCAGAATACTGAACATAAACAGTTACAGGAGCGCACTAATATCAGCTTGATATGTTGAAAGTGGCATCTGAAATCACTTTCGCAGCAGCCATCTTTTTCAATAAGCAGACATTTCCCAACATACCTTACTGTATGCTTTAGTGTACATTTATATGGTAATTTTGTTGAAATTGTTTTGCTGAGGGTTTGTCTGCATCTCTGTGATGCTGTGGTGTTGCAATCATTCACTGTCCAGTTACCATGTGTTCTTCTCAGCACATGGTCATCCATCATGTTTCTATCATCATGTACAGTGTCTGTGTGTAAAGGCTGCCTTTCCAGGCTACACCTGAGCTCCAGGATCTAGGTCAATGGGAAAATCATTGATGTGCATGTGCTACCAGCAAAGCATTTGTGATTCTCTGAATCTGATTAATAGATCTCAAATGCAGACTGCGTCTACGCTGTGTGGTCAGACTAAATCTCTCTGCCCCAAACAGAGGTCAAATAAACAACTAACTTGCAGGCCTGTATGCTGCATCTGAAATTAAGTTTTTGTCCTCCCTACCAAGGGCTGGTAACCTCAATAAAAATTCCTGCCAGGAAACATTTATATTAGACAAAACAATAGCACACAATACATTTTCATTGGAATATCACCTACTTACTGTACTTACTCACTACTTACTCACCTCAGTATTGTACAGAGTCTGTTATGGAGGGAAACACTTGATAAGCTTTGTTTATACTCACGCCTGTGGATGGAGCATGCACAGAGGCATATGCCTCTGTGCATGTGTGGCCCGCACCGCTCCAGGGCTCGGAATTAAGCTTAATTACATTAAGGCACTTAATGCACAAGACTCACTGAAACCCTCAAAAAGCCACAGATCACTAAAAAATGATACAGATGACTGTCAAATAATGGTCAGAGACAAAGATCTTCCCCCAAGATTACAAACTTTATTACAATAATAAAACAATGAGTAAAATATACCACACTTAGCCCTACCTAGGTAAGATACAAGCTAGAGCACTACAGGACGGCTGGGTGTAGCTGTAGTCGGGGAGGGAAAAGTTAAGCAGGGGCAGAGCACTCACCACGCTCCGTGCCCAGCACATGCGCACAGACGGCAAAAATAACTAAACTGCAAGGAAAAATCAATAAGGTGTGAAGGACGTGCAAAATTACCACTACACACACGCACACTTAAGGGGGTGTGGAGCTGGGGTGAGAACCCTGAACACCAATCCCTCCACCGTCCGGGCAGCCACACTAAGAAAAGGACAAACAGGAAATGTGTTAAAAACACAGAACTGTTATAAAAGTCTATAATAAATATCTTGGGGGAAAGGAATCAAGGCCCCAGAGGCCTAGGACATAGGCCAGAACACAAAAATTAAAAGGCCACCTAATATATTAAAAGGAAAAATAATACTAAAGAACCAAAACTTCTGACTAAACAATGAAACCAACTAAATGAAAAGAAATAAAACACAAACAATCAGAACAAAACAGCAGTGGCAGTCTGTCTATAATAAATGAAAGAAAACAAGTTAAATAAGTAACCATTCTGCCAAAGAAAATATAGCTTAAGGACAAAAGAAGTAGCCCAACTACACACAAAACCATAAAACATACTAGAAAGATAAAATACACCTTACCACAGCAAATGTGGCAATTTATGCTGACCACAACCAAGGGGGGACAGCAGCAGCTGCAGCAAAGAGAAAGCCAAGGCTCTGTCTGCCAGCTTATATCAATTTGGTGACTGAGTAGGGGGCGGGGCTAACTGCAGCCAAACCCTACGGTGGCCCAGGAGGGACATTCACTACCGGTCACATTCGCTCAGTGCATTGTTTGTTGCAAGTATGCTCTAAAATGCCAGAGGGCGTACAAACAAAATATTCTGTGGATGAACAAGAATTAGTGAGTGACCCCAGAAAGGAAAGCAGGCTGCGTGGCAACAGTAGTAAACACTCAACACTGACGTACCGCCAAACATTGCATTAGGGGTACTGCAAGTACTACTGTTGCTTACCATCCATCCATCCATCCATCGTCAACCGCTTATCCCGTTAGGGGTCGCGGGGGGCTGGAGCCGATCCCAGCTGGCATAGGGCGAAGGCGGGGTACACCCTGGACAGGTCGCCAGTCCATCGCAGGGCACATAGAGACAGACAACATATAGACAGACAACCATTCACACTCACATCCACACCTACGGCAATTTAGAGTCATCAATTAACCTAAACAGCATGTCTTTGGACGGTGGGAGGAAGCCGGAGACCCGGAGAAAACCCACGCTACACGAAACATACAAACTCCACACAGAAGCCGCAAGCTGGAACGAACCTCGACCCTCTTCTGTGAGGCGACAGCGCTAACCACTACACCACCGTGCAGCCCCACTGTTGCTTACCTCCAAGTCAAAATTATTTTCTGTCTCTTGGTGCTTCCCCTTGGGTCACCACTCTTTCCATCAGATCGTTTTTTTTTTTTTTTTTTTAATAGCTTTAACAAAACAATCTGTCATATTCTTTCACAGTCTGCAGCCAAAAGCTTCTTCTTCCCCGTGTGTTGCCTATATCTCTCCAAGTATTTAATGACATGTGACTGCCCCTGTGGTCTCTCAATGAACAGTTGTAGAGATGTTTATACAGGCCAGCCTGCTCAGCCAGAATTCCCAGATATCACAGCATTAATATATCATCATCAACTATTATCTATGTAAAGATATAAAGGAGTAATGTCTACCTGAGTACAGAATGTCTCCCTGTGTGTGTGCTGTACGCAAGTTCTGGAGACAGAGGTCCCAGTGGTCCCGGCGGTCTCAAAGCCCATTCCTGTGCTGGTGGTCCAACCAGCCCCTGCTTCATGTACTGTGTCCTGTCGGGGGCCTGGCCAACTGCCATTCCGGCTAGGCTGCAGCCATCTCCCATCCCTGCTCCTACCCCAGCCTCCTCAAGTCCCTGACCCAGGCCGCAGCTTGATCGTCCTCCTGAGGGGTTCCACTTTTGCCCACTGCTGGTGTCCAGCTCTCCACTCCCCGGATGGTCCTGCATAGAGGTTCTGCCCATCTGCCCTGTCCCTAAACTGTCAGCCCAAGTTTCCCCGCTCCGGCCCTGCCCTACCCCCAGGCTGTCCAGGGACCTGAGTGTCCCTGCTCTGCCTGCCCCTGGCCGCCCGCTGAAGATTCCCTGCTCAGTCTCTGTTCTGCCTGCAGACATATAAAATAATTTTACACAATTTTAAATGTTTCAGCATTTCCTGTCAGTGGATATCATATGTTGTGTGGCCAGAAGTCAATTCGTATCTACAGATTGACCCTATTAAAAACAAATACGGTAACATAAAAGTATAAATTAACAATTTAAGAACAACTAAAACTAATTTAAAAATAATTTAGAAATGTTTAAAAAGTGGTTTAAAAGACAGATAACACCACCTAGGGATATGCAGAGCCCTAGGATTCTTTACTTTAAAATCAAAGGTGAGCAGAGTTAAAAAACAAGCCCAAGATAAGATAAGATAAGATATTCCTTTATTGGTCCCACAGTGGGGAAATTCACACATTACAGCAGCAAGTGGATCGTGCAATAAAAGACAAGAAGCATAGATTTAAAAACAGTATTAATACAAATAAAATAAATTAGTATATACATAATAGAAAAGTAAAGCCAGAAGTATGTCTATTATATCAATAAATAATTGTCCAGTTCCTATAATTTGAGCAGATGATATAATTGTACATTGGAGTCCTTATTGCACATTATGTCCGGTGAGTTTGTTGTGAATGTGACTGTGTATGTGGTTTACTGGGAGCAGTGCTGGTTGTGGAGTCTAACAGCTGCAGGCAGGAAGGACCTTCTGTAACGCTCCTTCGTACACTTAGGGTGTAGCAGCCTGTCACTGAAGGAGCTCTCCAGATCTCTGATGGTGTCTCTCATGGGGTGGGAGTCCTTCTCCATCATGGATGACAGCTTAGCCATCGTCCTCCTCTCTCCCACCACCTGCACTGTGTCCAGAGAGCATCCCAGGACAGAGCTGGCCCTTTTGATGATCTTATCCAGCCTCTTCCTGTCTGCAGCTGTGATGCTGCAAAGGTAAAGGGTAAATGTTAGTGAATTTATTACATTAAAAATCACAATGATCTATACAAAAATGGATGATGCCTGAAAGAAGTCCTTAAGGTCCATACAGTACCCTTCGTCGCCACTTTTGACAGTCACTTGCCCACGTGGAATGCCAGTGGCCGCTGCATCCTCAACAGTCACTTCCTTCCTGCTCCACAGGAGCTCCTGACCATCCTTTCTCACAGCACCTCTGCTGCTCTGGTCACCCTGGGGAAGGTGAACAACCCAGAACCAGTACTGTGGAAACACATCAGGCCATATTACACCTCTTGCCTGGCCCCACAGCCAGCCCTACAGTACCCGCTGCAAACAGGCGAAAAAAATTCTCAGTCTTCCTGAGCGTTGGCCAAACTACCGATCCAAGCTGCAGTATTCTCACCATCCAGGTACAGGCTGCTGTGCTTCAGGCTCTGGTGTCTCTGTCGTCCAGGATGTGTGTTCCGTCAGAATGCTGTAGTCTATGCTGTCTGCATGTGGCCACTCCATCATCCAGGCTGTGTGCTCTGCTCTGCCCTCCTGCTCTGCCGAGTGCGTCTGCTTTTCTTGCTTCACCTTCCTGTGCACCACACCTGTTGCTCATTTGCTGATTGCTGCCAGGGGCTTGTTCAGTGTCTGTTGCATTCATGGTGATCGGAAAAAACAACACTTCACGCAAAAGTAACCATCCTACATAATAAAAACACAATCCAGTAAAACTGTTTCAACCCAACACAGCAACTTAAAAACACAACAAATTAGGTAAAACATGCAGTAATAGTTTTTAAAACATACATAAAAATCCCCATCAACTTCGACCCCGTCACATATAGAGTTACAACACTTCCTCACAAAAGACTTGAGTTTGGACTGCATCTTAAAGATTTTCTCCAGGCATATTTTAAGACATTAAAAAGCTCAATTTGTGCAATGCTTTGGTTGTGATATGAATAATAAGTATCTTTTTTTCCATAAAGTTCAATGACCTTGTTAATTTTTTTTTAAATGGCATCTACTTGTTCTCCCTCACTGAACACTCCAGAATCTCTGAATATGTAAATATTGTTCATTTCCAAGGTTTACGCCACTGAAAAGTCTATTCTAAGTGCTGGGGTCAAAAAGTCAAAAAATGACACCTACTTTTCCTTGACCTTGATGGAAAATGTCATGAAGTCAAGGAAAGATGTGAAGGAGAATTCAGAGGGACTGCATTGCTCAGAGAACCTGACTTTGCTTACATTAGTCTGTAATTATGATGTGACAGCAGATGTTATGATGTGGGTCTAGTGCGGTGATGAAACTACAATGTCCTAAAGATGGACTACAAAAAGTGCACCTCACTGCATTTCATGTAGGTTATGTATGGAAAGCTTAACCCGCAGTGTGTGAAGGAGAGGTACAGCAGGTCCTTACTTTCTGCTGCTGACACTTCAATTTTGTAAATTGCATTAACAAATTGCATTTTTTAGTCTTCCAACCACTCAAAACACTATGAAAAGAAGAAGAAGAACAACAACCTTTATTAGTCCCACGAGGGGAAATTCAATTTTTACACTCTGTTGTTTAACTTATACACAGTACATGCAGACCCGAAAACACACACATGCACAAACAGGACCCATATACATGCATCAATGGAGAGATGTCAGAGTGAGGGGGCTGCTCCTGACAAGCGCCCTGAGCAGTTGGGGGTTCGGTGCCTTGCTCAGGGGCACCTTGGCAGTGCCCAAGAGGTAAACTGGAAAATGAAAATGAAATGTATGAAAATAATTTTGGGTTTATCATTTGTTTTCATGAATGGCCGAATGGTGCGTTGCTTGATGTTGCCACAAGGTATTGTGGGATGGCACTATCTCCTTTGCTTTCATAAAGGATGGTCCGGTGTATTCTATGCTAGAGGAGATAAGAAAGGATGCGCTGAAGCACCTTTTCTTAACATTTAGAGAATATGCCACTTAGATACTTTCGACTTGTGTGTTAGGAACCTTCCTAAGCTAAAATTTCTTCAACCACAGCCTAAATGTTTGTGACCTGGAAGCTTCAAGTTTCCACATCCCACTTGTAAATTCCAAACTGGACCTTGATTGGCTGGATAGAAATGAAGCAAATATGATCACTGTATCCTGACAGTAGTGCATGAGACAGGTAATCTGACAAAAATCCTGTGCCTCGGTGTCCTCCGGTGTCCTCCGGTGCTCTTTATGGCATCTGTAAGATTTCACAGACCAGAGGAAAAAGACCAATCACAGCTGATCTAGAGCCCTGATCAATATTGATGAATCAGTATTCTGTTACTACTAAATCTATATCTCTCCTCAGATGTTTTCAGAATCATCTTATAGTTACTGTTTAGTTGTGAAAAGAGAAAGTTTGTGACCCAGCAGCCATGTTGAGATCAGCTGAGGAAATACTAAGTCCACCAGCCTCTCTCTTGAAATGACCTGTGATTGGCCAAAGTCTTCTGTCACAGGCTAGATTTCTAAAGCATGAAAACAGAGTCATGAGGAGGTGCAGAACTGTAGTTTTCTCTCAGAACACTTGAATTACAATGTGCTGAAATGTTATTATGTAATTTTTGCCCAATGATGCCAAAAATATACTGCCTACTGCAAGTCTAAGGTGAGCCGGTGGTGATGTTTGTACCTGTTAATCTTGTTCTTGAAGGTGTTGCTGCCTCGGGTCTCCACTCAGACTCTGTATGGTCTGTAGAAATGGGAGTGGTCCACAGGTCCCCTGCCTCAGTTGCAGAAGAAAAACATCAATGACCCACATTCTAGGAACAACGCCTTTCAGTACAGAACCTGAATAATGGATACTGTCACAGACACACATGGGACGCAGATCACAAGTCTGCTCAAGATGCTTTTCACAGCCACTGGGGCAGATCAGAGATGAAACTGAAATTCATATCAGCTCTTTTTTTTTTTTTATCTTGTATTGCCTCTTAACACCTTCTTCCTTGTCTCTTAAGCCTTCTGTCCCCTCCTCCATGGCATTCCTGGATCCTGTCGCTCCACCTCAGCAGATCACATGGAGTATCATAGTGAGCTGAGCGTTAGTTAAGAGCGTGACATTTCCAACAACAACAGCCAGGCCAGCCGGAGATATCAATTACCTGTGTTTACAGCATGCAGAAACAAGTGGCTCCTATTAACCCTGTTCTGTTCAAATGGCCGGTCCTGCGCTCTCCCATTTCCTACCATCCTGGCTGATATTGAGTAGTAATGCATTGTTAAAGCTGCGTGCCTGACAGGAGTCAAACACTCAGGAAATAGATAATTCCTTTTGTCCTTTTAAAAGAGAAAAGACTTTGAAGTCCAGTGTTGAGGACACAGAAATCTATTTCTCTACCGAGAGTATTCTTAATAGACTAGGGTATATTTTTAATGTCCCTGAGAGAAGGAAATCAGTCCTCAATTGGGATCTCAGAGTGAAGCATATTTGGTTTAATAACCTCAAGGGAACATTCATCTTTTCAGATGTTTCATGCACATCTTACAGTCTTACAGTCAATTAGTGAATATAACTTGCTCACGTGAATGTTCAAAGACTCTCTGGTGACAGATCTACTGACTCCTGGTCAATAGCCTTTGACTCTCTCCCAGTGGATGCTTATTTTGTTAGCTACACATATTTCATGCTCAAATATCGTCCTACTTCGTAGACATTGGAGAAAAATCTGATTTCTCTGCCTGGAAAGGCATCTTATCTCCTTTCAGATTATGATTAGCTGCAGTACTGTCAGCCTGTCAGGATATCCCAGCAGCAGGCTGGACAGTGGGACAAACACATTCTTATATTTGTGGAAATACAGTCCAGAAAACTGCCTCTTGAATCTGATTTTGTCCAGGATGCACACATAAAAATATATAAACTGATGTCTGTCAGTATGAGAGTGATGATTAAAATGAATCGTTAAAGCTTCAATAGGAAACATAGTTTGGCATCATTAGGCAAATAATCCACAATAACCTTTCAGCATATTATAATTAAGATGTTCTGAAAGAACAATCTCATGGCTAAACAGTTTAACAGTAACTACAAGATGTTTCTGAAAACATTTGAGGAGAGAAAAGGCATTACAGGACAGTTGTTTTCCTCTGGTTTGTGAAATCTTGCAGATGGCATTAGGTGCATAGGAGGACACTGGAGGACACAGAGACAATTCTGATTTTCCATTTGATCTATTAGAATATTTTTTTCACAATCCCACGACACTGAAAAATTACTTAGTTGTATGAAAGTTACATTACTTACTATAGAGTAAATGTTGCTAATTTTCTTTTGATAAATGTTACCAATTGAATATAGTTTTCTCTATGCCTTTAATACGCTTTTATCACAAATCACACACCTAAAATACAATGCAATTAAAAACTTTATTTAAACAGCAATGCCCAGTTCTGGAAAACAATTTCCTCTCCATTGACCAATATAGCCTATCACAGCAAATGCAGAGTTGAATGGTAGTGCCATAGTATGGCAGCCATTCGGCAGGATTCACCATGAAACAGGACATTTTTTTTTCTTTTATCAAGTGAAAAAGACATAACAGGTGGGGCAAGACAATATGAAAATAAAACAGATAATGCATTTGACAAAATGAAGGTAACAGTAACTGCAAAGCAATAATCTGGGGTTGGTTCTTGGATTTGGTGTGTGTGTGTGTGTGTGTGTCTGTGTGCAGGCGTGAGTGGAGAGAATTTAGTGGTGGTAATGGGGCCAGATAGATGATATGCAGATCCAGATATGCATGCACATACCCACAAAAAATAATAAAATAAATAGGAATTTAAAAAATCACAAATAAATGTATTGGTGCATTCGTTGGTGAGAATAATAATGAAAATAATAATAGTAAAAATAAGATAATAGTAAAAACAACAACAACAACAACAACAATAATGACAATAATAATACAGTGGAAGTGACAGTGGAAGTAATTGTTATTATTCTTGAAAAAAATAAATAAGAAAGACATAATAACAAAAGAGGGGCTGCACGGCGGTGGTGTAGTGGTTAGCGCTGTCGCCTCACAGGGTCGCAGGTTCGGTTCCAGCTTGTGGCTCTTCTGTGTGGAGTTTGCATGTTCTTTGCACGTTTGCATGTTGTAAGCGTGGGTTTTCTCCGGGTACTCCGGCTTCCTCCCACAGTCCAAAGACATGCTGTTTAGGTGAATTGATGACTCTAAATGTCCCGTAGGTGTGAATGTGAGCGTGAATGGTTGTCTGTCTATATGTTGTCTGTCTCTATGTGCCCTGCGATGGACTGGCGACCTGTCCAGGGTGAACCCGCCTTCGCCCTATGCCAGCTGGGATCGGCTCCAGCCCCCCTGCAACCCCTAACGGGATAAGCGGTTGACGATGGATGGATGGATAATAACAAAAGACAGAGACAATTAGTTGTGTGTGTGTGTGTGTATGTGTGTGTTCAGTGTGTGTGTTTGGTGTGTCAAGCATGTGTGTGTATGTATGTGTGTGTGTGTGTGTGTGTGTGTGTGTGTGTGTGTGTGTGTGTGTGTGTGTGTGAGCCTGTGTATGGCATGCACATGCGTGCACATTAAAGAGAGGCAATGAGGATGTCAGAGGTGTAGAGTTGTGTAGGGATGTTGTGCAGTGTCATGAAGGGACTAGTGCAGTGAGGATTGGCCCCCAAGCATTCTGGAATGACGCCGTGTTATGATTAATAGATGCACCAAGTTTTTCCAGTTTATCCACACTTAGATGTTGAGTTTTTTCTGCTTTTCCAGTTGAAGAGGATTTTTTTTTTTGGCAATGGTATTGTGTTTATGTAGTGGTTTGGGAGTATGGCTGATTATGTGTTGCCTAATATGCAAAGTGATGAGTAGAATGGAACCCAGCAGTTTAATATGAGTGACAGTTTTTCAGTGACTTACCAGAATGCATGTATGTAGTTGGGAAGGGACATAGTTATTTGAATTGGACAGGCCCATATGATGTTTCTTTTTCAGTGTAATATGAGTGCTGTGGTTGATTTTATACTGTATGATTTGGAAGTTGGGTTTGTTTGTCATTTAGAATGGATTTTTTGCAGATTCTGGTCCAAGTGTCAGTGTCTGTTATTGTGGATAAATCTTTTTCCTATGATGAAGTGGGTAAAGCTATTGTTTGGCAAGCAGCGATGCATTTATGAAGTTTGGGGGTGACTATTGGGTGTTGTGAGATTTATTATTACGTCCATTAGTGGTAATGTTTTTTTTTTTTTTTTTTTTTTTTTCTTCTCTCCTCCCCCTCCCCCCCCCCCCCCCCCCCTCCCTCCCCCCTCCCCCCCCCCCCCCCTCCCTTTCCTCCCCCCTCCCCCCCCCCCCTTTTCCCCCTTCTTTTTTTCCCCCCCCTCTTTCCCCCTCTCCCCCCTCCCTCCTTTATATTCTTCTTTTCCCCCCCCCCCCCCCCCCCCCCCCCCCCCCCCCCCCCCAAAACCAATCATAAAAAATATTTTTTCTTTTTTAAAACCCCCAAGCCCCCCCCCCTTTCTTTCGGTAAACCGGCTCCGCCGTTCAGTGTAGTCTCCGGGGGGGGTGAGTTTAGGTTCTTATGCATTATAACTGACCAGCCCCCCTCCCCCCCCAGCGGTTGAAGCTCCTGGAAACGGCAAATTTGTTACTACTAGTTTCCTTTTTTTTTTCCCCCCCCCCCCCCCCCCCCCCCCCCCCCCCCCCCCCCCCCCCCCCCCCGCCCCCCCCCCCCCCCCCCCCCCCCCCCCCCCCCCCCCCCCCCCCCCCCCCCCCCCCCCCCCCCCCCCCCCCCCCCCCCCCCCCCCCCCCCCCCCCCCCCCCCCCCCCCCCCCCCCCCCCCCCCCCCCCCCCCCCCCCCCCCCCCCCCCCCCCCCCCCCCCCCCCCCCCCCCCCCCCCCCCCCCCCCCCCCCCCCCCCCCCCCCCCCCCCCCCCCCCCCCCCCCCCCCCCCCCCCCCCCCCCCCCCCCCCCCCCCCCCCCCCCCCCCCCCCCCCCCCCCCCCCCCCCGCCCCCCCCCCCCCCCCCCCCCCCCCCCCCCCCCCCCCCCCCCCCCCCCCCCCCCCCCCCGAAAGATACAAATCTGTTGATATTATACTTTTTATTAGGTGTTTGAAAGGGATGAAGGCTGAGTTTTGAGTTATGTGTTGTAGGCTGTATGATATCTGTCTGTAAGCTGTATGATATCTTTGTCTTTCCAGGAGATGAAATTCAGTGTTTTTTGTTTTGATGGAGATCCGGGTTTTACCAGATTGGTGTGTATCTCGAGAGCATGATTTTATGAGCTTTCCACAGGCTGTTAAGGCTGTGGCAATGGAGAGATTCTTGAAGCCTGTGTGGTGTTTTGTGGTTGTACTGATGAATGGCAGGGTTGATGTGTATTTCATTGCATTTCTGTTGTTCTATATTTAACAATGGGTGGGACTACTCTGTGGGATGGATCCATTTGGTTATTTGTGACTAATTTGCTAGAAAGTAAAAAGGAAAATGGAAGCTTTATGTGAAGAAGTTTTTCCCTCTGCCTGGAGTTGGACTGGGCTCACCGTAACCTGACTACCAAACTGGGTCCCTGGGGCAGGCCTCAGCCTGTCCTGTTGTGTTTCCACCACTTCCAGAGCAAAGATCTGCTGAACACACAGCACCGCCAGGAACACACATTCAGGGTCTATGAGGACTAGTCTCCAGAGGGCATTAACAAGAGAAGAGAATATGTCCTCCCCGTACAGGATGGAACTGAAGCCCTCTCTCCTTTACCCACCCAGACTCAGTATCATACAGGCTTGTACTTGGCTCAGATCAGTGACTGAGGCTGAAAGTTCATCCAGGTCTCAATAACGACTCTTAGAAGAAGAAGAAGATATTCCTTTATTTGTCCCACAATGGGGAAATTCAATTTTTACACTCTGTTGTTTTACTTATACACGGTACATGCAGACCCGAGACACACATGCACAAACAGGACCCATATACATGCATCAAATGGAGAGATGTCAGAGTGAGGGGGCTGCTCCTGACAAGCGCCCCGAGCAGTTGGGGGTTTGGTGCCTTGCTCAGGGGCACCTCGGCAGTGCCCAAGAGGTAAACTGGCACCGCTCCAGCTACCAGTTCACACTCAGTTTTTGGTCCATGTCGGGAACCCTCAGTGAACCGGTGACTCTCCGGTTCCCAAGCCAACTCCCCACAGACTGAGCTACTGCCGCCCCCAAAGAGTGTGCTGCATTGGCCGGGAATCGAACCCGGGCCTCCCGCGTGGCAGGCGAGAATTCTACCACTGAACCACCAATGCTGCATAGGTAAACACTACAGATGGTATCAATGTTTAATGTTCATAAGCTGTTGGTTGGTTAAAGTTTGGACAGTTTAACTACTGTAGTAATCACAGCCTTGGGTTCTAAGAGCCAAGGTACTATTTTGTAATGCTCATCCTAAACATTGTTTATTTAAAGGGTATTACACAAGGGGAACTGCTATTCTAAGAGTCAAATACACTGCACTAGGACTGTGCTCTTCTGGACTGAGGCTTCAGATGTCCCTTAGGTTCCTGTTGATCTTATACAGTGACAGACATTCCAGTATACGTGTGTGGCATTGAGTCGTAGGCTTTCTTATAGTCAGTCCAGGCAGTGTAAAGGTTGGTCTCTCTGTTCTTACAGTCTTGGGCAACTGTGTTATCGACCGCTAGCTGATGCTTCGCTCCTATGGTGTCCTGCCTATTCCTTTCTGAGCTTTGCTCATGTATTGAGCCACATGCTTACTCATCTTAGCCACAATGATGCTTGACAGGGCCTTCCATGTTTTGCAGAGACAGGTTATTGGTCAGTAGTTGGATGGGATGGGTCCCTTCTGGGGGTCCTTCAGGATTAGGACTGTCCTGTCTTCAGTCAACCACTCTGGGTGGGTCCTATCCCTCAGCAGCTAGTTCATCTGTGCTGCTAGACATTCATGGAGTGCAGTTAGCTTCTTCAGCCAGTATCCATGGATCATATCAGGGCCCGGTGCTGTCCATCTCTTCATCTTTGACACTCTTTCTTGGATGTCTGCCATTGAGATGGTTACTGGTTCTTGTTCTGGGAAGTTGCTGTGGTCAGCTCTTAGGCCTACTAGTCATTGGGCATCGGTGTTGTGTGATGCCTCTCTTTCCCATATGTCCTTCCAGTACTTTTTGCCTCAGCTCTAGGTGGGTCTGACCAGTTGTTGTTTCCCTGCAACTGAGAATACACAGCTGGTTTAGTGGAGATCATCTTGTTTATTCTCCTGGCCTCTATCTCCTTGGTGTATCTCTTCAATCGGTTGGCCAAAGCTGTTAGTTTTTGTTTGGCAGTTTCAGGTGCCTCAGATATGGAGAGTTTGTTGTACTTCCTGGGTACCCCTTCATTAACCATGTTCCCTTTCTGTTGCTCTGCTAGCTGATTAACTTTTCTCTGTGTTGCCCTTATCTGCCCGCACTGCTTGTTTTGTCCCGAGCCCATCTTGTACCCAAGTACTGTGTATCAGCAAGAGTTGTCTTTAGATCTAGAAGGTACTTGGCAACTCAGCTTCAGTATTCGCCGGGGGCTCCAGGTTCCTAGTTGGATCACAATCTTTCTTCTAAGTGTGTGTGTCTGTGTCTGTGTGTCTGTGTGTGTGTGTGTGTGTGTGTGTGTGTATTGGGACTATTTACTTTTACTGTTTAGTTACACCTAATTCTAATTAGACAGTTCCCATTTTTGCATTTTAATATATCTGATTTCCCTCTCCGGGAACCATCACCTTAACGTGGTGGAGAGGTTTGTGTGTCCCTATGACCCTGAGGGCTGTGTTGTCTGGAGCCTAGTGCTCCTGGTAGGGTCTCCCATGGCAAATTGGTCTCAGGTGAGGGGCCAGACAAAGAATGGTTCAAAAAACCCCATGAATAACCGAGGCAGAGGAGGAGTGACCCGGCCCGGAGGAAGCCCGGGGCCCCCGTCTGGAGCCAGGCCCAGATGGAGGGCCCGTGAGCGAGCGCCTGGTGGCCGGGCTTGCCACGAAGCCCGGCCGGGCTCAGCCCGAAAAAGCGACGTGGAAACCCCCTCCTCTCCATCCTGTGGGCCCACCAACCGCGGGAGGAACCTCTGGGGTCGGGTGCGCTGCCATATGGGTGGCAGTGAAAGCCAGGGACCTCGACGGACCAGACCTGGGCGGCAGAGGCTGGCTCTGGGGACGTGGAACGTCACCTCTCTGTGGGGGAAAGAGCCGGACCTTGTGCGGGAGGTGGAGCACTATCAGTTAGATCTGGTGGGGCTTACCTCTACGCACAGCCTCGGCTCTGGAACCATTCTCCTGGATAGGGGCTGGACTCTATTCTTCTCTGGAGTTGCCCAAGGTGTGAGGTGCCAAGCGGGTGTGGGGATACTCACAAATCCCCAGTTGAGTGCTGCTACGTTGGGGTTTACCCCGGTGAACGAGAGGGTCACCTTCGGGTTGTGGGGGGGGAAACTCTGACTGTTGTCTGTGCATATGCACCAAACAGCAGTTCAGAGTATTCGACCTTCTTGGAGACCCTGAATGGAGTCCTGTATGGGGCCCCAGTAGGGGACTCCATTGTTGGCAACGATGGAGGTACCTGGAGAGGCGTGATTGGGAGGAATGGCCTACCTGATCTGAAACCGAGCGGTCATTTGTTATTGGACTTCTGTGCTAGTCATGGATTAGCCATAACAAATACCATGTTCGAACATAAGGATGCTCATAAGTGTACTTGGTACCAGAGCACCCTAGGCCGAAGATCGATGATCGATTTTGTGATCATATCATCTGATCTGAGGCTGCATGTTTTGGACACTCAGGTGAAGAGAGGGGCAGAGCTGGATAGACCTGGTAAACCCGAACGTGTAGTGCAGGTGAACTGGGAACGTCTGGAGGGGGCCCCTATCTGAGAGATCTTCAACTCACACCTCCGGCGGAGCTTTTCTATCATTCCTGTGGAGTCTGGGGGCATTGAACCTGAGTGGGTGATGTTCAAAGCTTCCATTGCTGAAGCTGCGGCGGTGAGCTGTGGCCTGCGGGTCTTAGGTGCCTCAAGGTGCGGTAACCGACTGAAGAAGGAGTCCTTCCAGGACATGTTATCTCGGAGGACTCCGGAGGCAGTTGCAAGGTACCGACGGGCCCGTGGGGGCAAAGCAGCGGGTGTGGGAGGAGTTCGGAGCAGCGATGGAGAAGGACTTTCGGTCGGCACCGAGGTGCTTCTGGAAAACTGTCCGGCACCTCAGGAGGGGGAAACGGGGAACCATCCAAGCTGTGTACAGTAAGGATGGGACACTGTTGACCTCAACTGAGGAGGTAACCGGGCGGTGGAAGGAGCACTTTGAGGAACTCCTGAACCCGACTGATACGCCCTCTCTTGTAGAGGCAGAGCTGGAAGCTGATGGGGGATCGTCGTCAATTTCAATTTCATTTCTCCATCAAAACAAACACGCCTCTTCAACATTGCGTGGAAGTCGGGGACAGTGCCTAAAGAGTGGCAGACTGGGGTGGTGGTTCCCCTGTTCAAAAAGGGGGACCAGAGAGTGTGTGCCAATTACAGGGGTATCACACTACTCAGCCTCCCTGGTAAAGTCTACTCTAGGGTGCTGGATAGGAGGATCCGGCCGATAGTCGAACCTCAGATTGAAGAGGAACAATGCGGATTTCGTCCTGGCCGTGGAACAACGGACCAGCTCTTCACTCTCACAAGGATCCTTGAGGGGGCCTGGGAGTATGCCCATCCAGTCTACATGTGTTTTAGAAGAAGACGAAGGGGGCGGCAGTAGCTCAGTCTGTAGGGAGTTGGCTTGGGAACCGGAGGGTCACCGGTTCAAGTCCCGACATGGACCAAAAACTGAGTGTGGCCTGGTAGCTGGAGAGGTGCCAGTTTACCTCTTGGGCACTGTCGAGGTGCCCCTGAGCAAGGCACCAAACCCCCAACTGCTTGGGGCGCTTGTCTGGAGCAGCCCCATCACTCTGACATCTCTCCATTACTGCATGTATGTGTGTTTCAGGTCTGCATGTACCATGTATGAGTTAAACAGAGTGTAAATTGAATTTCCCCATTGTGGGACTAATAAAGGTAGATCTTCTTCTTTTGTAGACTTGGAGAAGGCGTACGATCGGGTCCCCCGGGGTATACTGTGGGAGGTGCTGCAGGAGTATGGGGTGAGGGGGTCACTTCTCAGGGCCATCCAATCCCTGTACTCCCAAAGCGAGAGCTGCGTCCAGGTTCTCGGCAGTAAGTCGGACTCGTTTCCGGTGGGCATTGGCCTTCGCCAGAGGTTTTTTAGAGTTTTGATTTTGATTGGGAAGGATGACGCGCCACCCTCGTTTTCTCAATGATATGGGATGTGCTCTTTAACTTGAAACTTGAATAAATCAGATGCACACTACAAGGTTCTGAAAAGGATTTTGTTAAAGTATGGACAGCCTTTCTGACAGTTTCTGATAAATCTTGTACACAAATACAGGGGTAGATTTGTGAAACTGTTACCATCTAGCCCTTGACTTTCACCCAAATAAACTTTCTGTACCTTGGGCTTGGACATGCTACTTTTGTTTAACCTATTATTTGTCTTTTTGATTTGCTTTCATGAATGCCTCATATAACCATGGTGTCTTATTTTGTACAATTTGTCAATTTGAAATTTATATACATAATGTGTGTAAGCAGTGGCAGCAGGGGATACGGGAATTCAGTGTGGGGTATAATTTTTTTATTTATTTATTTTCTATGTGGAAAATTCAATATAAAGAAATTTGAAAGAAAAAGATGTCTGTTATTTCTCTGGTGACAATAGGGTCTTTCTTACTTTTTATATAGCAGGAATGATGTTTTTTTCCTTTTTTGTTGAAGTTGGTTTGCCAGATATTTCCCTTATTTATTGGTATATTCAAAGTGCTTGTTTTTAAAATGTTTGATTAAAATAGGTGTTTTTCTGTTACATATGTCAGACATGTCTAATTATTTCCTAAGTTTATTGAGCTGTTCTGTCTTCTGTTGGAGTTTGGGTGAAGATATTTTCAAATTCTTTGATTTTAAGTTCTAGGTTCTTTTCATATGCTATATCTGTACCTATTTTTTTTCCTGTGTGATGTATGAAATTATTTTGCCTTGTATTACTGTTTTGTGGTTTCCCAGATAAATAATGGTGATCTATTTGGAGTATTTTTTATGTCCATGAAAATCTGTCATGGTTTGAGTCTAAGCAGTAAGAGGTTGAATCAACATCTGATGGGTTGTTTGTGAAGTTGTTTACTGTTTAAATGTAGAGATTAGAGTGTGGTCACTGATTGGAATTGGATGGATCAGATATGTCCTGTATGATCGATTTACAAATGAGGAAGAAGTCTATGTGGGAGAATAAATGAAGTGGAGAGAAATATGAAGTCTTTTACTGTGTGATTATTAAGTCAATAACCAAGCAAAGCCCAAGCTCCTCCATGTACTGTGTTATTGTTTCTGTGGATTTCCATTTTCTGCTTCAAGTTCCTAATCGGTTTATTGTGAGGTTGAGAACTGTGTTAAAATGCTCTCCAACAATTATTTTTATCTGTGTATTTGTCTAATGATTTGTAGAATTTGTAAAAGAAATCCTCAATTGATAAGTGAGGCTGATGTTCTAGCAGAAGAATGAGATGGTCACTGTATCAGATGGAATGTGGTGAGTAAAAAGAACCATGGAGTATAATAATCCCGAATTTCCCTCCGGGGATTAATAAAGGTTCATCTTATCTTATCTTATCTTATCTTATCTTAATTTGTCTACAACCAGATTTGGGCATTTATTGTTCAGCCTGTGTTGTTTGAGGATGGGGTAAAGAGCTTTCCGCCTGTCGTTTCATTTGGTTGGGAATTGGTTGTTGAGTCCGTAATGTGTTTCAGTGTTTCGTAATCAGTTTCTTGTGTTTGAAATGTTCCAGTTTGGTGATGATGGGTCGGGGTGTTTTGTTTAGTGCCAGAGCCAAGATGGTGAACGTGATCAGAAGTGATCTGGTTGACAGCGTCGGGTGGGAATTTGAGTTGTGTTTTCATTAAGTCCTTTAACAGAGTCCCTGTAACAGAGGTTGTCGGTCGGGTGCTCGGGGATACCGAGCTATAGAGATAATGAGACTGTCCCTCATGCTTCTGGTTTGCTTGTCCAATATTTTTTCCTTCTTATTTTTGTTGATGTATCCATGTTATGCTGGCTGTATTGATAGCGGATGAAGGCTTCTAGGTCTTCTAGATCCTCCAGTGGGAGTTTCAGTTGATGGTTTATTGAATGAGATATAAAGTTGTAGTTGTAGGTTGTAATGAAAAAGAGTCCAAAGAAGTATCTGTTCTTCTTAGTGACTGCACGCCACCATGTTTAATCTCATCTCCTTGCTTGATGTCTCACGAGACTCCTACAGCATGACTCCTCCTGCACTGTCACCCATGAAACAGTAAGTTGTTGTAAAATCTGCTCCAACTTTCTCAGCCATGATGACGGTCCAGGCCTGAGGTAATTTACATGCAAATAGACTCATAGCCCTGCCCCAATATGCTAGCTACGCCCAATTTCATAATTCTAGATCCGTTTGTCGTAGACTAGAAGATACAGTATCAGTGCACTCTGCAGATAGTCCGTGTTTCAATGGTGTGAGTTTTCCCCACCCCCCTACAATTAGCAACACCACCCCTCACCCCCCCCCCCCCCCCCCCCCCTCTCCCCCCCCCCCCCCCCCCCCCCCCCCCCCCCCCCCCCCCCCCCCCCCCCCCCGGAGGACAGGGCTCCTGTCCCTCCCCCACCTCCCCCGGCACCAGCACCAGGCACACTAGTCAAAATTTCTTGCAAAATTTTCTAGTTAACTTTACAATTAATGCCTTGACAAAAAAGAGACAGGAGGATTCTCTTCCATTCGGAATTATTAGAAAAGTATTTATTAATGAGTCATCAATTCGTTACTTATTTGTTCCTCACTTGTTTGTCATTTATCTAATCATTAGCGACTTTACAATTTGATAAGGAGTCTCATTATTTAATGGTTCACTAGCAGTTAGTTTCTCATTTGTTCCTAGATAAATACTACTGTGTACAGTATTGTACACATCTTACCTAGATGTACGGACTCATGTCTAGTCTTGCTGATTACTGAACAAGCATTCAGTGGGAGAAATGTGCTGTGTTAGGCACTGCTAACCCTTTAATGTCCTTACTAACAATGGAAAAACATTTCTACGCATTTTTATGTCCTTGGGGCAATTATAACGACAATCAATCAAAAAAAAAAAGATACAACAATATACTGTCATAACAGGTTAATATTTCCATGTATTTATTCAATATATTTTCCATATTTACAGTGAGTAGCTATACTTTGAAAGCACCAAATATACTGTATAATGGAAGAGCATTAAATATATTCACAAATTAAATGAACAACAATGACTGCTGTTTTCACGTTTATTGTCTTAAAATCTGTACTTTTTCCTTTACAGGACAATATAACTCTTTGGCAGAGCATATTTTTAGACGGTAAAGAAAAAGAAGAAGAAGAAGAAGAAGATAGTCCTTTATTAGTCCCACGAGGGGAAATTCAATTTTTACACTCTGTTGTTAACTTATACACGGTACATGCAGACCCGAACACACACATGCACAAACATGCAACAATGGAGAGGTGTCAGAGTGAGGGGGCTGCTCCTGACAAGCGCCCCGAGCAGTTGGGGGTTTGGTGCCTTGCTCAGGGGCACCTCGGCAGTACCCAAGAGGTAAACTGGCACCTCTCCAGCTACCAGTTCACACTTAGTTCTTGGTCCATGTCGGGACTTGAACTGGTGACCCTCCGGTTCCCAAGCCAACTCCCTACAGACTGAGCTACTGCCGCCCCCAGAAAATCATGCATATTAAATTACTCCTCTGTGTATATAATGGAATACCATTAAATACACTACATCAACAACAATGAATAATCCAAAGTTGTTTTATTTATTAGAAAATAGTACATTTTAACTTTTACTATCTTTACCATAAAAGGACAACTAAACCATTTGGTAGATCATGTTTTCAGAAAATTATTTACCCCATATTAGACTTTTTACTTTAGTGTTTAGTGAACCTGTGATATGTTGAATGAATATGCCACTTGAACATGAGACCAAACAGAGTCCTAATGTCAAGAGACAGTTTTTTTTAAGCATGACCGCATAAACTTAGAAGTAGAGATGGCTCAGTCTGGTTAAGTTCAACCATTTTTTTTTTTCAATAAGGGGCCCACTTTAGGGGGGACTGCACAGCATTTTGATCTCTTGTCATGTCCCACATATCCATATTCATTGGCTCTTGTTTTCAAAAGTCAAACCACTGCGGGACAGATGCTTCTCTAAAATCTGGATTTTATGTAATGGCTGTGAAGAAAGCAGGAAGGGCTGTCATTACAGCACTGTTTACTGTCAAGCTGTAGCGACATGGATCAAGTACAGGTTCAACAGCACATCATTTCAGCTACAACAAAGACTGTGAAACTACTGATAAGTATTTAAAAGCCAGTGGAAGACAACCAGTTCTTTTTCAATTTCACACAGGAAATACGACGTGAAGTGACACGGTGACAAGAATCGTGCAACTCAAAGAGAGACATACTGATCTATGAATGCAAAGCACATAGATGTTACATTAGCCCATACAAGATTCCATAGAATTTGAAAAAAAGACTTATGTTATGCTTATATATATATATACACACACACACATATATATATATATATATATAGAGAGAGAGAGAGAGAGAGAGAGAGAGAATATGCTCTCAAAATATTTTTTTTTTTCAATTGCAACCTATTCTCTTATTTTATTTTTCTCTTTTTTTGGTTGCAAATCTATTCTCTTTGATTGAATAAAAAAGAAAGAACACATCTTGTCGGCATAACATCCAGGAGAATGGAGAGAGAACCGGCCTTATCTAAGGGAGCCAATGAAGATAACAATTGTTTTGGGTCAGGTCGACACTGTAATTTTTCGTCTGCATTAAATCACTCTGAGTCTCCCGGTGGCTAAGCTCCGAATAAATCCAAATTCGATGGCCAAATTCAGCCGAGCCGAGCTGACAACTTGTCCAAATTGGTATCCATCTTGTGACAGAGTTCAGAAATCTCAGCCAGCCTGCGATTTTGATCAAGAATCGCATCCAGCTTGCGATTGAGCTCACATATTGCTTGACTGTGAATGTTGGCAGCCCTGCACATTCCCTCAATCATGTCAGGCAACTTCTCAATCCAATAGAGCACCTTTGGGATGTGGTGGAACGGGAGATTCACATCATAGATGTGCAGCCGACAAATCTGCAGCAACTGTGTGATGCTGTCATGTCAATATGGACCAAAATCTCTGAGGAATGTTTCCAACACCTTCTTGAAAGTATGCTACCAAGAATTAAGGCAGTTCTGAAGGCAAAAGAGGGTCCAACCTTTTACTAGCAACATGTACCTAATTATGTGGCCGGTGAGTGTATGTACAGAGAGGCAGAGGACATAAATGGAATTTTACACCTTTTGTCATTAGCAGATTTACATTGGGATTGCAATGAGTCTGTAAATATAATGTAATCTGAGCTCTCCAAACTGGCATATTGTGACAGTGATATGGACATTATGCCAAGCTAATTTCATTTAAAGTACAGGAAGTTACTCTGCATATCCAACCCAGCCTCATTCTGATTCACAACAATGCTCCCAACGGTGAAGGCTGTCAGTGTTGACCACAGGCATCCTTGGCTTGACTTTGAATGGAAATGAAGAAGTCTGAAGATGCACAATTTAAAAATCCAGCTCTATAGAATGAAGAATAAATGTGGTAAATGTGTTTTTTTTCTGTGTACATGGATTCACCAGGCAGGCAATAGTCAAGCCCAGGGGTAGTAACCATAGAAATCCACATATTGTGCTCTTTGCCAGTTCGGTAACTCTGTGATGTGGAATCATTTGGTACGGAGCATGTGATTGGTGTTAAGCGGCATGACAGGCAGAGGGAAGGATTGCACCAGACCCGGAGGTTCTTGTCTCTGGGAAGGAATGCCACTGTAGAGCTCTCATTGGTAGAGCCCTGAAGATCCTGGGGGGGTCGTGGGAAGTGCAATGGGGATGGTGGTGGGGTGGGGGGTGGGGTGTTGGGGGATGGGAAAATGAGGGGTAGGGAAAGCAAGGGGCAAAGATAAAAAAAACAAGCCTGCATGGCTCCTCCAACCTCGTTACAGCTAACATCCCATTAACTGTAATTAACGCTGCCCCTTTGTAGTATTTCTAGTTCTGTCACTGGGGCCTCCACAGACTCTGTCTCATTACTACACCACTGCAAAGTACGTTAAATCCATGTCTCATCTCAAAACACAATTTGTTTTTTTATTTTTTTAATATTCCCACAGCCAAAAGAACATTAAAGGCACCGGCTTCATTTCTGAATTTCACTGTTGAATGTATGCCAATCATCTGAAACTGTAAAGGATTGGTCTGGTCTGCAGTTTTGAAGACTGAAAATCATACTAAGATTTTCATTTTGAGACTTCTGATTTGAATCAGATCAAATCAGATGAAACACCATAAAAGGCTGGAGAAATTATGCTGATAGTAAGTGCCAGTAGTCCAGTAGTGGGGCTGCAGGGATGCGCATTGTAGCTAGGAGCTACACATGCTCGCTAAGGACAGGCGGGCAGACAGACAGCAAATGGCTTCTGTGCACTACTGTATCCTGTCGGTACAACTGTAGTTTAGTAGAATATATCTTCTCTATAGGTTACATATCAACAGACTATCACAGTAACTACAGGAAGTGCATTATTATCATGACTGGGACAAAAAATCAGCCTGGGCACTTTGAGCCGAGATCAGCCCACCAGGTACTGATGGAAGGACAATGAAACCTATGAATGAAAACAAACTTTCTTGTGACAATACTTGTACACTGTCTTGTTGATGTATATGTACTTGTCTAATAAACTTAAACCTACACCATCCTTAGTACTTCATACTCAATACTTCATACTTCACTAATACAGTACTTCATGGAAAACAAAAGGCTGCTTGGTCTAGTTAACCTCCTGAACAATGTACAATGCATGATGGGATGCTGAAATTATGACAGAGAAGAATAGAGGTGAGACATGATCAGTGTTGAATATTAAGATGAATAACAGATTATAACAGAATAATAACAGATTTTGTGATATTTTCATAGAATATTCACCACATCAGCACACAGCAACACAGAATATTTCCTCAGCAACATTTAAAAAGTAAGTAAAAGGAGACAGACAGAGAAAGGTGAGAAATAATGACACTTGATGGACATGCTCAGATACTCATCACAGTACTGGTATCTTTACTCTAGAAAAATACTTGAATCATGTATTCTGTACAGTACTTACATAGAGGAAACCATGGCAGGCTTCCAGAAATGAGTGACAGCATCCTATAAGAGAAAATGAGAGGTTATCATAGGTTACTAGTTGATGGGTATAAATCAGCACCTCACATTCATAGCATGTACCCTTC
Source organism: Pterois miles (assembly GCA_947000775.1). NCBI lineage: Eukaryota > Metazoa > Chordata > Actinopteri > Perciformes > Scorpaenidae > Pterois > Pterois miles. Next base: position 1,315,753 of record CAMQGK010000200.1, on the reverse strand, counting down.
CCAACCCATCTTATCTCCCCCTATCTATCCCACATTTTCCCCTCAACTCACTTAAGTATAGCACTTCCCTCTCTGGCTCGTAATAGGAAAACCCAATAAAGATTAGTTACCAGGAGGGACGGTGATGGTCACACACGCACTAAAATATTAACTTAACTTTTGTGCAATACTAAAATAAGCACAGATCCCATAAAAAGTTGTTACCTCCTTTTGTGGTATTCATCGATGGGAGTCAGTGCTGACAGGAGCAAAAAAAAAAAAAAAAAAAAAAAAAAAAAAAATGAGAGGTTAAGGCTGGAAGAAAACAGTTGTTTGTGTGTACAATACCTCATTCTTGTATTTAATTCACCTAGTGTCATGCATTAAGACCTATTAAGATGCACTAATTCTAATTAATTCTAATATAAGCATTTTCTGAGTTAGATGCAAAATGTTTTTCTTTGTACCTACTGACTGTGTTGAGAGTTAGCAAGCACACTGAAAATAAACTAAACTCAAACTTGATTCATATCTGACCCAGGTAGCCTGCAGTTCATCACTTCTTACCTGAGGTTTAGATTCCCCTCCAGTCGTCTCTCCTCCTAATGCCTCCCCTTCCCCTCATCCACCTGACGGCCACCTCCGCCATCGTCACCTGTGACTGCTTCGGATGCTGCCGCTGACGAGGAAGCTCCGCCATAGCCACCTGCAAACATCTCTATTTTAACACACTTGGCAGCATCTGCCTGAAGGGTCTCCTGCTTATTGTTTCTAATTTTTTTGCATCTTTCCATCTCTTGCTGTTGTCCACGTTGTTCTCCTCTCTCTCTGTATGATTGACTGATTGACAGCCGAGGCCCAAGAGGGAGGGCGCATCAGCCCTCGGCTGTAATTGGTCCAGCCCAGAATCAATCATGACTAAAGGGCTGATCTACTAGTTTTGTGTACTAATACATATCATGACTAATACCATTACTAATACTTTTAGATAAGAGAAAAAAAAGGCCCAGCACAAAATCACGATTGACCCACGGGTATGCCTGATGGCCAGTCCAGCGGTGACTGTCGGAGATGTGTTGGTCTTTTTGTTCCGGCTGTCTGCACAGTGCTGATACCCGCCCGGATGCCCACTCGTTCGTTCCCTCTGAAGCTCTGTACTCCCTTGTTGCCTGGCAAAAGTGGCAGTGGTCCCCAGAGATTGCTGATAGACAATAACCTTTTAATTTTGATTCAAATTCATGAATACAGTATGTAGGATATTACTTCTGACATTCCTGTAATATTACGTAACAATGTTTGCTGTACTAGCCATGTGTTTACTCTGTGTTTATTTGCATATAGAGCAGAGAAGTGAGATTGGATCACAAGTAATCAATCAAGATGCATGCAGAGACGCATTCTAATGATAGGTGTGAACAGATGCACTTGGAGCTGTCCACTTGTGACTGGATCACCAAAGATGCATGTTAATCCCAGGTCTGAATGCTGAGAGGCGGCAGCAGCTTCAGTCCTCCGTCTGCACGTGGACTCAGAGTCCAGTACACAGTCAGTGTAGTTCTGAATGTAACACTGAATGAAATAGATTTTAATCCTGAAAATAGGAGTAAAAAACACAATTGAAATGCAAGCTATTATGCAGCTGGTATAGGAACCAATATTAATTAAAACAGAAATAAATCTGTTCTCTCAGATGTTTATGAGATGAAAAAAAAAAAGTCTGTTGGGTCAGTCCTGGAAAGCACTGCAGCTCTAAGCAAGAGTTTCTGGTGCTGGTTAATATGCCTGCTTCTGAGGTGAATAAAAGAACCATTCATTTTTCTTCCTTCCAATCAATGATATTTATACTCTATCCCCTTTACACTGTGCTCCTTGTCATTGTTTACGATTCCTGTAGCTGATTGGCCATGTGGCTGACTGACCATAAAAAAATCTCAAACATTAAATTGTCGGATGAAAGTCCAGGTGGCAAGTAAGAACATATAGGGAATCCCCTACACTATGAACCAATTAATCTCCCTTCATTTACTGAATTAACTGATGTTAATGCTATTCATTCTCAGCAAATTCATACTTATTTCCCAGGATCCACCTTGTTTGAATCAGTCTGACAGTATCCAATCAAGTTGAGAGAGAAAACCATGAAGACCTAATGTTACATTAATAAGCACCAGCTGGTGTCAGTTACTCTGTTAAAATGGCATTACATTCGGTGAAGAGCACTTATGACTTGACTTGGAACGCCCAAGTCCCATGAGAGGAGACCCGTGATGTAAGCAATCTTGGCCCAATGAGAAGCATAAGTACAGGGCTGTAGCTCAAAAACAAACATTGTAACAAAAATGCACAACACATACCCGGGTTTCCAGCGCAATGCTCCGGCGACGGAATAGGTGGCTCCCGGAGTGATGACGCCAACGCAGAAGGCGGAAGAGCTGACTCCTGAGCAGGACAATGGGACTTGAGAAATGAGGAAACACAATCTGAACGTAATTTAGACCTTCTCGTCTGATTACAGACATGATGGGAAAGACTCTTTAATCCATCAACTACTTACCTTAAAGTCTGATCATGTTGTCACAAGAGAGTACCCTGAGCCGTAAGAGCCTATCGGAGGCTCTCAGTGTCTGCTGAGTCCATGTTGGCCAGTTTGTTCTGCTAGTCTTTTTGTCTGAACAGAACTCAAGCTCAGACACTGGGTAAAAGAAGTGAACAAAAATGATAAAGAAACAAGTAATCAAAAACAAACTCAAAAACTCAGGCCACCAGGCAGAAACAAAAAAATGAGCTGTGGGCAGTGGGAAAAAATCTACACAACAAAAAGAGAGTGGATAATGACACACATCAAAAATACACTTTTACAAGAAAGTTCTGTGTTATCACAAAAAATATAAATAATATTTACTACTAGGGGGGTTCAGTGGGCCTCCTGAACCAGTGCAAACTGTGCCTGTGATTACTGCCATTGTAGGTTTGTACAAGGCGAACAATGAGGTAATGTCCTGCTGGGGTGCCCTGGTTCCCAGTGGGGAAGCATCTGTTCCTTTTGTATCTGAATGCATCAGAACACATGAGCAGTAGGATCCAAAAGAGAAATTACAAACAGGTAAACACATTTCCTATTGATAATCTGATGTGGCCTTTCACCACATGTCTGTGTAAAGCAAAGCTTTATTATTTTGTTGCCTAAATCATTTACACTTCCCTGTCTTGTTGAGTGTTGGGATGTATCAGATAATAGTCAGACCTTGTCCTATGGGTACCAGAGAGCTGACAGCTGGTGCGTCACAGACATGCCCATCTTTGTCTTTACAACATCAGCATCTCTCCAGATCCACCACTGGGGATCTGAGGCCGGATGCTGGAGCTGCATGTTTATTTGCAAACCGTCCTGCTAATGGCATTAATTAGCTTGGCAAGAATTGAATCAGTGCCACAGTTGTGGCGACATGCAGCAGGCCATGATGAATGGCCTCTTCACCCATGCTGCTGTGGGTGTAATTGCTGTTTGTGCAATTACAAATCAATCAATCAATCGACCCCAGTATGTGGAAGATGAGATAAAGAAAATAAGTGTACAGTGCCTCATGTGCTTCTAATGACAGTGGAATGAACATTAGCAGCAAACCTGATTTTCAGTGACTGAAATGTCATCGTCCAAGATATGGCATTGACCTTGTACACTATAACCCTAGCCCTGATCCTAATGAGGGTAACAAGAGGAGCTTACAAATCAAGAATCACCCTGTCCTTACCTGACCAAATCCTCCAAAACATGGACATGAATTAATAAAAAAAGCATTTTTGGCACTACAGAGATGTGAGAGCTCTATTTTTGGGAGGGAAGTCGAGGAGGTGCTTGGTTACAGATGCCACCTCCTGGAATCAGTGATAATTTATATGGCCCATAAATAAATATCTCTTTTGTCTCAACCCGCCAGTGCTGGTGTCATACCTGATGCATAGACGTCCTTGATTGGGATGTCTGGTGCTAGTTTTGAACCATGGAAAGTCCATGATTGAGACATGACAACTGCCACTGGCACAATATAAGCCCTTGCTTACCAATTCAACAACCAAGAGTTCGACAGCAAAGGAGACAAGGAATGCCACCTGCATGTACAGAAATAAGCAGCGAGTGCACAGAGCAGCCAGCACACCAGAGTGATAGTCTGCTTTGGCAGCACTGAAAGGCATACCTCACACGTAATGCTGCTTTTGAAGTTGAATCCTGTGCACATGAGTCAACCTGACTTTTGGCCCTCTTATGACTGGGCACTTTGAACACAAACACACCCACATGGAGCGCTGTATGTTGCGTTCGCCATGTTGTAACGTGGTTGGATGACTGTCACTTGATTCTGAACTGATTTTCATGAAACTTATTTTTTGTAAACATGAGAATTGAATTGACATACATACTGTAGACACAGACAACATTCATGCTCACTTTCACACCTACAGGCAGTTTAATTTAGAGTCACTGGTGGCTTATTGGAATTAAAAGTATAGATTTCTATATCTATTATATTGTTATAAAACCACCTGGTTGCTCGTTATTATGTTAATAATTAGATCAATTCATTACAATAATTAAAAAAAGACTAATTTTGTTCCCCAGACTCCAATTAAGAGAACCTAGCCAGGGAACATACGCCTCAAACACTTTCTCACTACTCACTACATTAGTAGTTTAGTATTGTATTATTAATTTATTACAGTATTATACTGTAGTATTAAATTATATTATATTATAGTATTGCATTGCATATATCAGTGTCTAAAGTGAACTAATGCAGATGAAAATAAAATATTAGAGATTAACAATATTTGTGATATTCTTTGTGAAATGGCAGCTGTCCAGCCTGCAGAAGTAGACTTAACTGTATATGTCTAAGGGTGTATGCATGAACTGACTGGATGTTCTTCTCTTAACTGGAGTCTGGGGAACAAAAATAGCCTTGTGTATTTTACTGGTCCAGAGAAAGTTGTGTTTATACAGAAGTTCCCCAATAACTGAATTTAATATCAACAAGCATCCAATATCATGTTCGATGTCTCATGTTTATAAAAAACAAATTTCATGAAAAAAAAGTTCAGAATCAAGTCGATCTTACCTGTTAAAATCGTGTTAAAAGTGACCAGTAATAAGAGGGTCAGTGCCTACTTTGCTTTCCACTCTCAAACTGTCAGGTTGATCGGTGCGAGCAGGATTCCACTTCAAGAGCATCATTACCTGTCAAAGGAGTACCTCCAGTGCTGGCAAAGTGTAGCACCCATCCTCCAGTTCCCTCCCGAGTAAACACTCCCAACTCACCAAATACCACCAACAGTATGTGACAAACTGGTCTTTCAACGAACTCCAACATACACCGCATAATTTGAAGGTTAAAGCAAGTGACTTAGTATTAATAGTGTGAGAATCTGCTAAGGGCAAACACAAACACAAGACTTTCAACCAGGAGAACAGTGTTTGCGTCCCATGTGAAAATAAAAGTACAAGCGTATGCTGACATGTTGTCCCTGGTCTGATGGGTACTGACTTATCGGCAATATGTGATGAGTTGGACGTGAGAATGTGTTGTTCTGTCTTTCACTGTATTGTTTTGCTCTGGTGTTGGCGCTGGTGTCTGTTTCTCTAAGTTGGGGGCACACTGAACATCATCAGTTTTAAGTAATACACCTGCTATGGATTAGTACTTCATACAACCCCACTTCAAAACACTGGAACTATCCCTTTAATTTATTCTGGAATCACTATAACTGACTTTTTAACTTCAATGAGTGCTGTTGATCTGGTCCATATAAACTGGCTGAACTGAATTCAGACTGCTTTAAGTGAACTACATTTTTGTAGTCTGATCACTCAGGATATTGATTATCTATATTATATCAATACCATCTTTTTGTGCTCAGTCAGGGAAGACGTTATATTTAAGTACAACTTTGACTAAAAGCCAAATTGTATCCTACATAGTTTCCAACCACATTAAAGTGTATTTTTACTAGACAGTGATTGTAAATACTGGAAAGGATATTTCTTTCTTTTCATTTTGTCTGTAAACACAGTGCCCTGAACTCTTGTATTGTCATATGCTGTCGATCTTATTGAAATATTACCAATCATAGCATTTTGTTCCAGGAAACTACATAAACTACAGACAAGAGTTAGTTATGTGACTCTCATTCCTTGCTCATCCAAGTCTAAATTTGAAACTGCATCAGCTGCACAGCATTCACTTGCATGGCATCCTAACAGACATATGAGGGTTTTCTTAGTAACACAAATACTGCAATTTCTAAAACATGATGACTTAAGTTAGGTTTAGGTTTTTGCTTTTGTTGTTTTTAGTAACCTGGGGAGAGTACACATTTTACAAATAAAAACTTACAAATGCTGGGTACTTCCTTAATCGATTCCAGTATTTGCAGATTTGCAGATCTGGTAACTTTAAGAGCAATAAAATAATTTTAGTAATATTTTTTCCCAATGAGAAAGCTTTGAAACAACACTTTGTCAGGGCTATTGACATTAGCTTATTGCAGAGATGTTATTGCTGTATATGTCAAATGATATTGTATCTATTTATTTACTTATTATTTATTTACTTTTTTATTTATTTAGATTTTGACCTCATTATTTCTAAAATCCTGGTTATGTCCGTGTTTATTTATTTGATGCATCTCGAGTGTTAGTGCAGAGTTTTACCTCCTGTGTTCTTCACTACTGACAAGACCAATATCTGGGGGAAGTATTGAGTTTTTGGCATGTAGGCATGTAAATAATAAATGCATATATAATCACTCCTTTACAAAATCCACATCAGTGTGTCATGAGTGCTCAAGGAAATCTTTGTCTGTGGCTGCCTTCAGTGTGAGTAATGACAAGAAATCAGATTGATAAATAGTTAGGCCCGGCTGTTACAATGGCCTTAGGTTTGTTTGAGTGATTCCTCAGAGGTTGCTCTTATGTTGTGTGTGTTAACCCAGTAAAATCCTCTTTTTGGGGGGCTAAAAGCAAGGTCCCCCCTGCTTTGTTCCCTCAATCTGGTTACCGGCTCTGAGCCAATGAAGCGGAAGACGGGAGAGCAGGGGATGAGTCTAAAGGCTGGTTGCAGTCGTGGCCTCCGCCTGGCTGAACTAATTTCAGGGATGATTTGCTTTGACTGATATGAAATGTTTGGATTACTGTTGAGTCTCTTTGTTCCTGATTGGGGAAGGGGTCAAAACAAGCTCCTGAGAGCTTAACAGTTCCATGTAACGTGTCCCTCTGACAGATTTAAATTCTAACACCAGTGCTCTTGCTCATATCAGTGCCCTGCACACTATTTCATGGCTCTGCTTGACTTCAGAGGGGAGATAGATCTGCTTCCTTTAACTCAACAGAAAAATCCCTGTTGTGAATGCACATTTTTGCATAGCAGACAAATGAAATGAGCTATTTTACATGAAGCTTGCTGTTTGTGTTATAGCAGCTCTCAAGATTGCTTATTTTTCCTATTTGACATGTACAAATTAACCTTTTCATAGCACACATGACATTTTAACGTATATTTTATCTCTGATCCATTTCTCTCTGGAGTCTTGGCAAGAGACAATGTTTCCATTTTTCATCATTTTTAAATTGATTTCCCGATCATGCAAGCCAACCATAGTAAACATTTAATTACATTATGACTTGTTTTGTTCTCTGTTCTCCCTCGTTGCTGCCTTGTTTCTCCATCCTGTTCCCTGTAATAACATTTGCATATTTAAATTGGATGTGCTTGGCTTGGTCCGGTAACACTTCATTTAGCAGTTATTTTCCTGGGTTTAAGTCAGGGTGAGATTCTGTGACATTTCTCATCTCAACTCCTATGCTGAAGCTTTGTTGGACCCCTCTGCGCCACTTTGTGGTTACAGTAAACACATGCTTAAAGTTGTGAATGAAACAAAAACACTTGCTTAGGATCAGGCAACAAGGGGACATGAATGAGCAACTGATTGCAACATGAAAGTGAAACTGAGGATGTGAACAGCGGTCTCCTGGATGAAATCCTTGTCTGTTGGACCCATCCAACTTAACTCAGAGAGAGAGAGAGAGAGAGAGAGAGAGAGAGAGAGGAGGGAGAGAAAGAGAATTAAGATGGTAAAGCAAGTAGAAAACCATCTCCTTATCATTTGCAGCCTCTTGTTATGGTAGTAGCTCTGAGTTATGATGATGCTTTGCTAAAGGAGACAGTAATAACTCCTTCATGTGCTAGTGTCAGCCCTTGAGTGCCTGGAAGGTTTTATTACATGGCTCACTGTGGTATGTGCAGTTACTAGTACTATGTGCAGTTACTAGTACTATGCACATCGCTGGTATTCTGAGTGTGTGTGTATTCTGAGTGGAATGTATGTGTTGTGCTGTATTTGCATTAGCTGTGAATGGGATGAACAGAAACCATCAAAGAGGAGGCTGTTGCTGTGTGTGAACATGTACTGGTGTTTTCATTATTCTTGGATCTGCTCTACTTATGCAGCCTTATTATTCACCCCTCACCACTCCATATCGCTCTCTCCTCGTCATTTCACCTGATATGTCTCTATAGAGACTTGTGATGTCTCTTATGTTCATACATACTATTCCTTTTCATGCCAATACTCTACAATATGGAGACGTACCCATGGTTTAAATACCCATGTGTGCTCATTCAGTGGCCATGGTTGTAAATTTTCATGCTGTAGCTCTTGGCTCAAAAATAGAGAATGAAGAAGAATTTGATTAATAGCACATAACATTTTCTTACACTTGCGCTGTAAATTTGGCAGTTGCTAATTTCAAAGTGTGCCTTGGGGACTATTGGATCAGTTGTAGGAGTTCACATTGTATCAGTAGTAAACTGCAGTATATTATACACTAATTTATACTAGTAAATATACTGTTTGCACCATTCTACTATGTTATAGTCAACTATACTGTAATACACTAGAAGGCATCCTGAAGTCCTGCAGGCCCATTAGATCAGCACACCTGGTTGCTCACTGTAGTGCCGGAGCAACACTTCTTGTGACTGTAAAATAAAAAAAAATTAAATTGGCCCCCTCTTCTTGTCCCAGTGAAGCAGCTGTTGTCTTTCGAAGCTCTGCAAAACCTCTATGGGTTTCCAGTCTCCAGGTGTCTGTGCCTTTTGCTGAGGCTTCCGAAGTATTGAGACAGGGTGTCAAAGATAATTGGACCGAGGTATGTAGATTTGTTGACGTCTCAAATTGCAGGTTTCTACACTGATGTGAGGAGGTCTGTCCACATCTTGGCCCATAACGTTTGTGTTTTTGATGCTGATGGTTAAGTTTAAGTCCCTGCGCATCTGCTGACTGTTTGCACCTTGGTTTTTGCCTTCATATACCCAGGGGTATATGAAATTACTGTGTTATTTTTCTTAACGTTTTAAAATTGCATTTTTTTTAATAATTAAGGTTTTATATGCACTTAATGTAACCCCTGTAGCCTGTTTAGTGGTTGCATTTTCAATTTAGTTTGGATTCACTCTCTGCATTTTATGAGGAGAACTTCTGTGACATTGCACCACAGGGGTCGGGGCATCACTCCTCAAGCCCCAGGAGTTTTGCTCATGATGAATAAGTCTGGTTAATCAGAAAACTTACCAACCTTCAGACATCATAGTCTAAATTATGCTGATGTTTGTAGTGTGTGTTTTGTGGTTTAAGATACTTTTCAAACTTTATGTCTGGTAAAGTGACAGCAACAACTTTATTTTACCACATGATAATGCAGATTTTTCAAACGGAGGTTTGGAGGGAAGCATAGTCCTAAGCAGAAGCCCACGGTTCAACAACAACCACTCCCTGTTTCTTACAGGTTCTCCCCACTCAGCAACACACCTTCTGAGAAAGCAACAAGCTCCACTCTGAGAAATGTGAAGTTAGCGACAACTGCTACCATAGTCAATTGCATTCCTGGGGCCAGAGCAGGCAATATTGAATCCATCTTAAAAGTGCTGGCTAAGGATAAGTGTAAACACAGCAAGATTGTTATTCACATTGGTGGTAATGACATCCAACTATGCCAATCTGAGGCCACTGAAGTTAATGTGGAGTCGTGTACATATGCAGAAACAATACCAGACTCAGTGATGAAAAGTTTAGCCATAGATAATCATAGATATCGATATCATAGATAATTGGGACACTCTCTGGGGGAAACCTGGTCTGATTAGGAGAGACAATTATATTCTGTTAGTTTTGGTTTTGTTTGTTGTTGCTTTGTATTTTTGCTCCCTCTGTCTTCCCCTTTTTCTTGTGTTTTCTCCAAGCAGGGCATGTGTGTGGTAGGCTTTTCCCAGGGTGGCAATGATACACACCAGGTTCTGATCAACCTCTCCATATCGCGCCACTACACCGCCAAATAATTCCATCGAGTTTGGTAGTGCTGCGTATCTTAGGATTTTTTTGTACCTTTTTGAAACTCTTCTTACTCATGTCTCTCCTGTGTTCAGGCTATCCCGGTGCTTTGCTGTGTTGCCACCTGCGGTGCCTTCAGTGCCTGAGCTTTTTTTCCCATGTGCTCAGTCCTCATGTCACCTCAGAGTTTCCATTTCCTCGTCTGTGAATCCACATCCAGACAGCCACAAGAATGAGAAAATCAGACAGGCTTTGTCCTCTCAAGGAACACATGTTGAGATGCATGAGAAGACCCTTCAGAAAGTCATGGCCACTCTGAACAACCTCACCACCAGTGTGACTCAGCTCGGCGGCCGCATGTACCAGATCTCCACTCTTCGCATTGGTGGCTCCAGTCCATGCTCCAGCTCTTCCAGTTCCTTCTCCAGATCTGGGTCTTCCTACCATCCAATGTTCTCTTGTGTCTGGTTAACAGGCTTTAATTTTCTTCTCCGACAGATCTAAAATTGCATGTATTATGCTATCGGATAAAGTATTGGGCTGTGGCCGTGGCTAAAAGTAACTCATCTGTTTTTCAGGGGGTTTTGTCCTTCAAAGCTGGAATGCTTTAAGTTTTTGACCACCCACTACAAGGGAAGGGATGGGATGAGTTAATTTCTTTATCCATCCGCTTAGATAATCGCCTCTGTGAGAGGCACAGGGAGAGAGTAGGCAGGCAGGTGTTCCCCTCCCCCTCCCTCAATCCAAGTCCACTCGTCAGCCGGCACCATCTGTGCCTCCTCAACCACCTTCCTCTAGTGTATCGCCGCCATGAGCCTCTTCGCCCCCCTGCTTTGAGGAACCCATGCAGTTGGGGAGGATGAGATTAACCCCTGCAGAACGTCAACAATGCTTCCATCAACGGCTCTGCATTTACTGCGGTCAGGCTGACCATGTCATCCACAATGGCCCTCTCTGCCAAAAGCCACAGGAGGGGAGCTGATGAGCCATACATCTGCAGTTTCCCCCTCCTGCTGCATTCAACTCAAAGATAATGTCTCCTTGTCACTTCTCACCTATTCAAGTCTTAGTAGATTCTGGTGCTGATTATACTTTTATTGACCCTCTGATTATGTGTCGAGGTCCAATCTATACCTATACCTCCTACCCTCCTGAACCCAAGGACGTGTTTGCCCTCGATGGAAGGCTTTTCACTCGTATCACTCACCATGCTGCTCCTGTGTCGCTACTCCTGTTGGGTAACCATCACAAGAACATTTCCCTGTATGTCATTCCATCACCAACCTCACCGCTAGTGTTTGTCCTTCTATGGCTTAAACTATGTCTATGTCTATGTTGTCACTCCCACTGTTTACACTCTGTCATTCCTAACACTATCGCTACCACACCACCCAAACCTATTAACATTACCTCGGTCCCCTCTGAGTATCATGACCTTCAGGAAGTCTTTAGCAAAGATCTGGCTTCATCTCTACCACCTCTAACCCTAAGATTGCAACTCTGATATGCTCCCAGGTGCCCGCTTACCTTCATGTAGACTTTATAATCTTTCTAAACCTGAAAGGGTGGCTGTGGTTATAAGTTATATCAATGAGCCACTTGCTACTGGCATCATTCTTCCATCTTCGTCACTAGTGGGGGCAGAGTTCTTCTTTGTGGAGAAGAAGGACAAGATGCTCCGCTCTTGTATTGACTATAGGAGTCTAAATAATAGAACTGTGAAAAAACAGTATCCCCTTTTACTCATTGACTGTGCTTTCAGTCCCCTCCATCAAGCCACATTTTTTTCCAAGTTGGACCTGTTAGAAATATCAGGTCTTAGGCTGTTTGTATTATTGTTGTTTTGTGTGCACTTCCGGTTTTATTTTGGTGATTCTAACTCTCCCTCTGGTGTTCCCGCTCTTCACATGATTGACACTACATGACCTAGTTTCATCCACCATTCACCTGAGTCTGATTGTCTTCCCCCACCCTGATTGTGTCCACCTGTCTCTCGTCAGTCACTCCCCTCACTAGTATTTAATGTGTGTCTCCCCTTTCCCTCTGTGCCAGTTCGTCTTGCTTCCTTTGTGTCCAAGCTTACCAGCATTTTTCCTTGTGTTTTTAACTTCTCGTGCCTTTGAAACTCTGCCTGGTTTTTTTGAGTCTGCCCTTGCCTGCTGATTTGGATTTGTTTGACTACATTTTGATTACCTGTGTACCGACCTTTTGCTGCAATTAAAGATGCAGATTTTCTGCTACAACCGGCCTTCAGTGTGTTTGCATTTGAGTCCAAGCCTGCCTGTTTCTCAGCCGTAACAGGACCTTCCCAACGCCTACCACTTGCTCAGAATAAGAAAGGGGGATGAGTGGAAGACAGTCTTTCACATTCCCCAGGGACACTTTGAGTACCTGGTGATGCCTTTCAGGCTCACTAATGCACCAGCAGTTTTTTAGACCCTTGTTAATGATGTGCTGCATGACATGATTGACCAATTTGTGTTTGTCTATCTAGATGACATCCTGATATTTTCTTGTTCATTCCAAGAATATGTCTACCATGTCAGGCTGGTATTACAAAGACTATTAGAAAACAGAGTTTTTGTGAAAGCAGAAAAATGTGAGTTTCATGTGTCCTGTCAATTTTCTAGGCTATGGTGGAGGAGGGCAGATCAGGACCAACCCTGCCAATGTCAAGGCAGTGGCAGAATGGCCCACTCCTATAGCAAGAAAGCAACTTAAAGGGTTTCTGGGGTTTGCTAACTTTTGTCATATGATTATCAGTGATTATAGTTGAGTTGGTCCACCGCTAACCATACTAACTTCAGTAAAGACTCATTTTGTGTGGTCAGCTAAAGCTGCTTTTGATAAGTTAAAACACTTGTTTTCTTCTGCTCTGTGCTAACCCATCCTAATCCTACAGCTTCGTTTATAGTGGAGGTGAATGCCTTGGTCTCTAGTGTTGGGGTGTCCTCCACTGCAGACCAGAAATTATATCCCTGCACTTTCTTCTCCTGTGAGCTAACTCCCAGCGGAGGATAATTATGATGTGGGGAATCCAGAGCTTCTGGCGGTGGTCCAAGCCCTCCATGAATGGACTTATTTAATTTTATTGTTTGGACTGTCCATACAAACCTGTCATACCTCCATTCAGGCTCAGTGGGCCCTGTTCCTGGGTCGCTTCAACTATACCTTAACCTACCAGCCAGGCTCCAGGAATGTGAAACCCGATGCCCGGTCACATCAGTTCGCTCCTCCAGTTGAAGACGTGGCTGAGGAAACCATCCTGCCTCCTATGCGGTTGGAGCAGCCAGGTTGGAGCAACCAGGTGATTGAGAAGGTGGTCCAGGAGGCCCAAGAGAATCATGCCAGATCTCCAGTGATCCGCTGAGGACACAATTGGCTAAGGTAACAACACAATTTTGACCATAGCTGACCACTTTTCTAAAGCTGTTCCTTTCATTCTCTTGAGATTGCTACTTTGCTAATCCAACATGTTTTTCGACAACATGGTATTCCCCAAGAGTTCGGTAATACTGCATATTTTCTCTCAGCGTTTTTTGTACCTTTTTGTGTGTCTAGTGTTATATGTGCTCTGTACTTACCTGTGTCTCTCCTGGACTCATTATTCATACCAGCAGCATTTCTGCAGTATTTTTGCTTCTGCTGCCATCCCTTTCTTTCTATATTGAGTTCAGAGAGTTCATGATGGCCATTTCATTTCATTATAAATGTCATTTCTATTTCTGTGTAGACACAGAGAAAGGATAAGAAAAAACGTAAAAAACGTAACTTAACAGTCTCGGGGCGTGACAGAAGGAATTCCGTTTACAGAAAAAAAAAATGTGTGGGCTTTTATTTTGGAAATTTGTTGTGTTGATTTAAAAAAAAATCTTTATGTTTTCATTTACATTTTTACATTTTCTCCAGATACAGACATCAAAAGTGTAGTAATGTTGCTGGTATGATGTTAATATACTGTCAAATTATTGCATTATGTTTATGTTTATGTATTATTGCATTATTATGGCAGTAGCTCAGTCCGTAAGGACTTGGGTTAGGACGCGGAGGATGCCGGTTCAAGTCCCCCATGGACCAAGACCAACTGGTTGCTGAAGAGGTGCCAGTTTACCTCTTGGGCACTGCCGAGGTGCCCCTGAGCAAGGCAGCCATCTTCAGCTCAAACTTACTAATCAACCCTAAAACTAAACTAAATTATAACTCATTTGGGAAGCCTTGTTCTTAGTCTTTCACACATAACCTGGAAAACACTAACTTAGCCAATTTTATTTATAGTGTACCATGTTTCAGGTCTGTACCCTTGATTTCTATCTGAAATCTTTGAATTTTAGTCCTGGAAGTAGATAAAGTAATTGTTGTAGGTGATTTTATTATTCATGTGGATGTCAATAATAACTGTCTCAGTACTGCGTTTAACTCTTTATAAGATTCAATTGGCTTCCCTCAAAATGAACATAAACCCACTCACGGTTTTAAGTGCACCCTTGACCTTGTTCTGGCATATGGTATTGAATTTTGACTTTTAATTGTCTTTCTATTCTCTTTTATCAGACTATTATTTAATTACTTTTGAATTCTTAATACTGGACTACACACCATCAGACACAATTTAGTACACTACCTGTTTGTCTGATAGTGTTGCATCCTAACTTTCATCCCACCCATACTGATCAGCTTGTCGATAGTGCAACAAACTCACTGCGAATCACAACTGATTCTGTTGCCCCTCTAAAAAAGAAGTCAATAAAACAAAGGTAGTCAAGCTATGGCATTCCACCATTTAGGAAGAATCTTATTTAATCTCCCAAGATTGTCTTAAAACACACAGGACAGCTCTCCATGATGCCAGAGCAGCCTGTTACTCATCATTAATCACTGTAGCCAGGCTGCCAGAGAGCCACAGCTCTCACCTCATTAGCGTCGACTTTGTGAGCTTCTTTAATGATAAAATACTAACTAAAGGATTAGGATGATGATCTCACCCTGAGCTGGTCAAGAAACTACCAAAAGTGCATTTGGCATGCTCCACTGACACACTTAGCTGTGATCTGGCTGCACTGCAGGGTTCACAAAAATAAAGCCTGTGGTCCACTTGTGCACACAGAGCGGCAGTAACCATCGACTTGTGGAGACAAAGAGTTAAAAACAAACATTTGCAGAGAAAGTACTAACAGCTGCTGATTCTGAGGACAAACAGGATGGGCATCTGAAACATGACGCATCATCGATAACTTGTTTAATAAAACACCACAAAGTAAGTGGTAATCAAACATACTTGTCTGTATGCTTAGAGCTGTTCTCCTGCTCCACTGATGGAGACAGAGGCGTGTCTGTCTCCTTTTTGCTGACATTGAGCAGAACATTGTTTTCTAAACACCACCTTGCAAGACTGTTTATTTCCTCTCAAAATGAAGTGTCATCGAAATGCGGCCTATATACAGTGTTGGGGTGAACACACAGGCCTGGGGGCTCCAGTGTTCAACACTAGAATAGAGGAGGTGTGGCCCATAATCCAAGCTGACTGGCGTCTGTTTGTGTGGAAGTCCAATACTCAGTTGGAGTGTAGCTCGGGACCACCTCCATTGGTTTGAAAGGTGGGAGCAGCAGCCCATGAGCATTTGTCCACTCAGGTGCCTAGCATTTAGTGGCCCATCAGGCATCCAATGCTGGGAAGCAAAACGAGAAATGATTACCAAGCAGCACTGGACATCGCCTTATATACTGTGGTAATGCATGTGTTTGGCAGGCATGCTTTGATTGGATAGCTACATTTATGCAAGTCTCAATAGGTGCATGTGTGCATGTGATTGGTGGTGAATATTCCCAGTAGAGTCTGGAAGAGTGACTGTGTGAGTTATAGCTGCACCTACCATGTAAATGAAAGTGATACATAATTTTGTGAATTGAAAAACAAAACCTCAGGTTTAGGCAACAAAACTACTTGGTTAGGTTTAGGTAAAGATCACAGATTGGGTTAAGATAAGTATGCCTCTTAGAAGAAGAAGAAGAAGATCAACCTTTATTAGTCCCACAGTGGGGAAATTCAATTTACACTCTGTTTAACTTATACATGGTACATGCACACAAACACACACACACATGCAGTAATGGAGAGGTGTCAGAGTGAGGGGGCTCCTCCTGACAAGCGCCCCGAGCAGTTGGGGGTTTGGTGCCTTGCTCAGGGGCACCTCGGCAGTGCCCAAGAGGTAAACTGGCACCTCTCCAGCTTCCAGTTCACACTCAGTTTTTGGTCCATGTCGGGACTTGAACCGGTGACCCTCCGGTTCCCAAGCCAACTCCCTACAGACTGAGCTACTGCCGCCCCCATAACATACATACATTACATAACCTACATAACTAGGCATTGAAGTGAAGTTTGTACATTCGGTAACAAAAGTATGATAAAAATTTGTCAACGCTGACTTTTGGTATCACATAGGACACAAACACGAACAGCAGTTCTTCCTCCTTTGCTCCCGTCATAATTACTATGGTCATTAGAGGTTGGTGTCATCTTCTTGTATTTGCATCAGTGATGCTCTCTGAAGCTGCCACTATGTGTAGCAGGCCCTTTTAAACCTAAGCCTATCTATGAATCTGACGAATGTTGATCAAGCAGCATTCAAAGCAAGTGTCTGTTTTGTCAGCCCATTCTCATTCCCAGGACGTTAAATACTGAAGCTTTGTCATGACCATCTGTGATTGGTACTGCTGCACATCGCACTCTTTAGCACCGGTATGAAACACACCAAGCGTTCCGGTAACTCTAATGTAAACCCATCCATGGCAACAGTAAACAGCTGGGGTGTGGTGACGTAGTAGGCAGGTGGGGGTGGATGGGTTCAACAAACACAAGGCTTTCATCCAGACTCACTGTTCGTGTCCCGTGTGTCACCTTACAGTCAGCTGTTCATTCATATCCCGTGTTCACAACATTCAATATCATTTTCACTGTACTAACGCAGTAGTTTTAAGCCCAACCATGTAGTTCATTCTTTAACCTAACAAGAGGGCCATGATCCCAGGGGGTGTGACACCAAGGGGCGAGGGTATGACAATGCATTGGTTGTGTCCATGTTTCCGAAATTGCCACAGTGGAGGCTGGGAGTGCAACAAAGACACAGGTTGAAACAAGCAATTGCACCACTAGCATGTATGTAGTATATCAATTAGCTATTAGCACTAAAGGTATAGTGATAAAGAGCTACACTATGTCACTCCCATCACTGGTTTGTGGGAGTGTGATGACTTACATTGTCCATCTGCTGCTGATCAAATTTATGATATGCTTTCATTGAGTGCAGTGGTTGCTTCTCATGAATAATAAGTACATCTTTTAACTGGGATTGAATATTGTACAAGGTCAAACTGAGCCACATCAATAATTTATCCTTTTTTCAAACTTTTTCAATTTTTTGATATCCGTTTTATGAGATACTTCTCACAAACAGAAGCAGACCTAGAGATTAATATACTTTTTTCTGTTCAATATTAATAATTAATTTCCTTTTCTACACAAACAAGTACACACAAATGCAGACATACAAAATTTCAGTATGTCGCACAACAGCATTTGGGGGATCTATTGGCAGAAACTGAATATGTAAGAGATGTCTGATGAGGTGTCCATTATTAGGAATAAATGAACAACAGGGAGGCCAGAACCGTCCGACACACAGTGTGTCAGCCATGCAGAGTTTGTTGTGTTGGAGAATAGAAAGCATAGTTTCTGGCTGAGGTCGTTGAATTCGATGGCCACACATATTTATTTAAGCCAGAGGATATGGATATGAATAGTCAGATTTCACAAGACTTAGAATTGGGCCATGGTACAGGCAGTGTAGCTGAATGCTAGAGGCACCATCCATCTATAGGAGCTCCCCAAATGAGAAAAAAAAAAAAAATACTGTTATTTTACTAATACTGTTATTTTGAAATATTACATCAAAAGCCCACAACAGTGCAGCTATGTATCTAATTATAGACCCTATTTTCTGGGTTGCCCGCAAGGTGCACCTGCTGAAATTTTGCCAAGGGCATCAGATTGGTCTGGGTTGGCTCGACGAGACTTCTCCTTTTGTTTCTCCGTAGGGCCTTCCCATAAGACACTTCCAATAACAATCTTAGCCTGTTTGTGGGAAAAACGAACTTTTAGTGAACGTAACGTTACATTGACATTGCTCACTTGCCGTCAGAGCTTGTTTCCCGGCCGCTGTTACAGCATTATCGCTCAATACTAGACCATTTTCAAAATGTATTGTCCCTATTAGTCACTTGAAGAAAAATGTGAAAATAGGATCAAGTACATGGCATGGACCAGTGTCACATACCACAGACACATTTGAGTTTGAAATGATCTGAGTTGATAGAGTTCTGCATGTTCTCCCTGTGTCTGCTTTAGTTTTCTCCGGGTGCTGCGGTTTCCTTCCACATTCTATAAACTCATGCAGATTAGGTTCAATGGCAACTTTAATCATTATTAAATGCTTTAATTTATATTTTGTTGTCTCCAGTTCATCACTTCATCCTCTTTTAACATCTGTTGTTCCATCTTCCTCTGTGTGAATGGAGTCATAATGAACAGTAAACAAAATTAGTAAATCACATTCACATGAGCAGAGTTTTGCTTGTTAAATGCTAAATTAATAAAAGATTTTGAAGTTTGTTGTTGTTGATGATGGACTGAAAAGATCTTCCATTGATCCCCAGTTGAAGACAAAATCCTGCATGATTATGCACAATTTTTACTTAAACCGCAGATGATTGACATCCAAGAAAAACAAAGGTTGAAAGATTACAGCTTTAGGGCTAAAGCATTTTTTCTTAAAATGTTAGATGAAAGCACATGCTACTGTGTCGCCAGTAGATGTACTCTCCAGGTCTCTAGCTTTCAGATTGAAGTGCAGAAACATGTTTAAAAAGGATGTGAGGGAGGACCTTGTCCCATAATATCCACCTCAACATCCCATAACCCATCTCTCCTTAACGCCCTAAATGACATGACATTAAAAAAATTTTCACAAAATATTGTTTCACTAACCTCTATATCTAACCATAATAACAACAACAAAACAACAACAATAATAATAATAGCAACGGGACTGTACGGTGGTTAGCACTGTCACCCCACCTGCAAGAGGGTTGCAGGTTCGGCTTGGGGACCTTCTGTGAGGAGTTTGCATGTTCTTCCTGTGTTAGCGTAGGTTTTCTCTGGGTTCTCCGACTTCCTCCCACAGTCCAAAACATCAGGAATTGATTGACTAAATTTCCTGTAGGTGTGAATGTGAGCATGAATGGTTGTCTGTCTTTATGTCCCTGCGATGGACTGGCGGCCTGTCCAGGGTGTACCCTGGGGTCGACCCGCCAACCCCTAACGGGATAAAGGATTCCGATGGATGATAGCCTTTATATATTTAGCATTTTCCTTTACAAGGTTGCAAAAAAAACAAAACAGAAACAACTAAAACCAAGATGGGAATCATAAAACCATATAGATGGTTTTAGTTTTATTTATCCAGGCTTTGAGAATGATATGAATGGCTTTACATCTAAATGGAGAGTCATGCATGCTGTTGTCTCAATAATGTGTCTGACGTTTAAGTGATGTTCCTTATACATGACAAGGTGTCTTAAAAAATCACCGTCCAATTAGATTTGTTGTGGTGTTCTTTCCTTTAAGGCCAAGACACACCAACCCGACATTGAAGAACTAACAGCAATGAAGGCCGACTTTTATCGCACATTGCCTTTGTCTTGACCAAAAGTTGCACTCGAACACACTGCAGAGACAGTCAACTACAACGAAAGTATCATAGAGATTTCTCCAATTCAACATGCAGAATCGGCAAAAAAAACACATGAAATATGAAAGTCTAAGAGCCAGATTGCATACAGAATTGATCAAGGATCAACCATTTCTAATTTCAAATATGTAATATTACATTACAAACCCTAGGCAAAAACCCTACAAACCCTAACCCTAATTACTTGCCTGAAATGAGTAGAGTATATGTCTGCTACTATAAGGTCAATTTGAACAAATCTTGGTATCATAATAAGTAACACTTGTGAGATTTCTGCAGAGGTGTAAGCATCAGTATATACTGTATGTGCAGATGTAACACAGTATAAATGAAAGATTTAATTTCCACCTAACAAAACTGCAACCTTTAAGAGTGAGTATCCCTTTGGAATGATGCAGTTACAGCCCAAAATCTCCAGCAACCATTTCACAAACTCATGTTAACAAAGTGAACACAGCAAAGCTAGAAGGGTTTTAGTGGAGGCGCGGAATCTTCATATTGCCATTTGGGTATCATTTGTGCCACTTGAAATTTTCTCAGTTCAGTGTAAAACTCATTTAATTACATTTAGATGTCACTATAGATATTATTTTCATCTATATACAACTGTTTTTGCCTTGTTTAGAAATATCACTCAATCATACCTCTATATATGTTCCCATTCAAAGAAAACCATAACCTATTAGTCTATGTGGACAGCTCAAGTTTGTATTTAAGGCCAGTGCCTTCAGTATAAGTGCAGTGTTACGTTTCATCCACCAGATGGAGATATAGATGGCTGAGGGCAGGCTGATGCTTGAGGAAAGCATTTTGCAAATGCTCCTGCATGCCATGCAAATGAATACAGACAGCTGGAATTGACTCAGAAATGATTCAAACATACTGGAGTAGCCATTAACAGCATTGCTAAATAACAAAGATATAACATAATTTGTAGTTATGGCTGTGTAAACTGAAGTATAATTTTTCTCTTTTTCTGCTGGTTCAGTGGGTTTTTGTTATAGAGTGATAAGACAATAAATCTGTGCAGTCACAGATTTCATAATGACATGTCATTTGAACAAGTTGGATGAAGTAATGGGGCTATATGGTGGTGCAGTGGTTAGCACTGTCATCTCACAGCAAGATGGTTGCAGGTTTGAATCCGGCTTGGAGACCTTCTGTGTGGAATTTGCCTGTCATCCCTGTGTTAACATGGGTTTTCTCATGTCCAAAGACATGCAGGCTAGGTCAATTGTTGACTCTAAATTGTGTGAATGTGAGTGTGAATGGTTGTGTGTTTCTATGTGTCAGCCCTGTGTTAGTCTGGTAACCTGTCCAGGGTGTACCCCGCCTTCACCAAGTTTCAGCTAGGAGCAGCTCCACCTCCCGGGACCCCAAATAAGATAAGCGGTTACAGACAATGGATGGATGGATTTATGAAGTAGTAACATTTGTAGCAGCACTATGCAGACCCTTGTGCCATGTACCATTAGCTTTTTTTTCTGTGCGCTCATTTAAATGCTTTATGTTGGAATTAATTTTGTTTAGGTAACAATGGTTATCATAAGCTTTTAGCTGATATTCTTATGTGGGTATGTAGGATGAATATGTTGCTACATGTTTAACTGGTATTTGTTGCAAAGTGCACACCTGACCCAGTACTGAGGACGCTCATGGTTGAGATATAACTGAGCAGTCCGTCCAAGGAAAGTCTGTGCATGTGGGAAACACTGTAACACTGTAGGCTAAACACTGTAGATTAACCTGAAAAAGCTTCAGTTCTGAAGTGAACCCTGCTTTGTACTGACTCTTGTTGAGAAAGAGATTTTCAGTTGTTGCAGGGACATTTAAATCAAAAATAAAGTTAATTCACTGGGTCTCCACATCCTCAGATGCTGTGGTTCTTGCAACCAATAACAGAACAAGTTAGTCACCAACTAGGTTACTAGGTCAGCGATAGTGAGGAAATCACAATGGCGGACAGAGTTAGATTCACTGTGTTTTCTATGATCGTCATATAGCTGGAAGTGGTTCCATGGCACCCAGACCCTCAGTTACACACATTTTCTGATAGAAGGAGCAGGAGAAAATGAGAGGGGATGGTCTTTTCTCATGTTGTATATGATCTCCTCACAATCCAAAGTCACACATCTATGTTGAACAGGCATATGTGCTTTTTGCCTTATATGTCACCTAAAATTAGCACAACCATAAAAATCTACAGTGGTGAAATGCAACATACACATTAATGCAGTAGTAATATTAATCCAAAAACATAATAGTAAAACACAGACAGGCCATATCATTTTTCTGCATACTCAATACTTATACCTCTGTGTTATTCTAGTGAAGTATTCACAGTGTGGTATTAGGATTCTTAGTTTACTAAAGGATATGAATATTTCTTCCACCATTGAATCCCTGTTTTGCTCCCTAGCACTGACTTCAAATTTTGGTAGTTTTTGTCTATTTTAAGCCACTTGTGTTGTTCGTTTAGCCAACAAACACACCTCCACCTGCCAGATCCAGCTGCCTACTTCAATCGTAGTGCAGAAGAGCTCGACTGAGCCCTTTGAAAAAGGGATGCGAGACGAGTGAGAGGGAGGGAGGAGGGGGTAGATAGGGCGGGCATGTGTGCATGTGTCTGTGTGAAAGAAGAGAGAGAGAGAGAGAGAGAGAGAGAGAGGGAGGGAGGGAGGGAGGGAGGCGCTGCATCAACCCAGCATACAGCAGCAGCAGCAGCAGGCTGGGCTTAGGGATCTATTGTTCCCTGTTTTATTACTGCCAGACCTCATTCTCACTCATTAAGGATCCAAGAGAGAAAGAGGAACAGAGAGGACAAGGAGAACGAGAGGAGACCGCAGCCCTGTTCGTCTGGGATTACTTCTTCTTGGACGCACTGGTGTGGACAAAGCAGAAGCAAAAAACACACACACTTCAGTCCAGCTCGCTGCCTCGGGCCAGGCTGTTTTTTTTTCCCCTGACTGCATTGGGAACTAGAGTACTTGCTTTGCAGTGGCCATGGGGCTGGCCAGCAGAGCTGTGGGGATGCTGGGAGTCTCGAGAGGGACACCGCTCCCCTCTCTCTGGAGGGTAGCGCTGCTCATTTTCTCCATCTGGGAGATGGATGCACAGACCGCAGTGGAAACTAAACCCCTGTACATCTGGCAAACAGGTACGGTCCACTCTACTATTTCACTACATGGGGGTCGGAGGGGGGTCTTGGAGAGGCTGAGTTGCTGTATGGAAGCCCCATCCCTAGTACTCTTGCGCTAAATGCTTGTGTAGCCTGATGAACTTGCTCAGTGTTCTTTGTGCTTTTGGATAGCTTTATATGGATGTATTGTATTGTTCACTTTTTATGAATTCATCAAACCTTCAACCTGTAAATGGAGACAAGCTTCATTTAAAGCAAAAGTTTCTTCCCTGAGCCTCTTTTCTTGCAGACATACATGTGGCAGAGGCTGATGCATTGGAGCCGTCCTGCTACTGAATAGTGTGGTAACATATTTACTGCAGTCCCTGAGGTGAATGTCTCTTTGCCCCCAGACTGGGGGTTAGAGGAGCAGCCATGTGTTGGCTTTTAGCTGCGCTTCCCCCTTTCTGGACTGAGGCAGCTGGGACTCCTTGGCTGCCCTGTGTTGCTATTGACTCATTTGTCACAGTTTGACATATGTGCAGTTGATGAGAAATGGTGTGTATGCTGTAGCTGCACGTGAGGGTGAATATAAGCATGCTGTGAAGGATGCAGTGAAAACACTGTAGTGCACCCAGCAGTATTTTAGTGCAGTTGCAGGTGTTTGATTTGTGGATAAGTACACAGAAGTAGATGTTGATAAGTTAGAGTGTTGTGAGTACAGTAGCTTTAGTTGTACAGTACAATACAAGGCTCCCTGCTGCTGCTGTTTTGGGTGTTGCCTCTCACCGGTCGAGGCTCATTCATTGTGAGAGAGCAGCACATGGTCAGGAGGACACAATGCTGATGCACGGTCCAGAAAGCAGAGTGAAGGAGGGGGGAAGGATGGGAGGATGAGTGATGGGAGCAGGAGTAGGGGGTGGACCCCCCACACCCACTGGGACAGGGGTGCCTTTTGGATGCAGCTAGAGATCAATATTCTCTTTCACTACTGTCTAATCTCTCTCTGTTTTCCTGGATCAATGTACTGGTTTCACTGGAATCCTGCAACCCCCCCACCAGTAGGAGCTGATCAATGGGTATAGTCCTGACAATGCAGCTTAGCCTGCATGGAATCAATGGTGACTTTGGGTGGAGTCTAAAATGCAATCTATACTGGTTAATAATCTGTGTTTGTCATATCCAGAATGTGCAGACATAATATGCTCAGTGCTGCTATAGGCCATTCGCTAAGAATCACCTAGCCAGTATGTTTGTTTGCAATTGATTACTTATGTGGGCAAAGTTGTAATTACCAGAGAGAAGAAATTTAACCGTTGATAATGTCTGTGCTGTAATTTGATTGGTGAAATATCTGTGTGGGTGGGACCTGAAAATAGTATATGTATTTTTGTTGCATGTTTCTGTTTAATTGTCTGGCACTGGTTAAGTACATTATTTTTCAGTTGAAGAAATTCAATTGCTGTTTCTCTTCCCTTCTGTCTCATGGGAGCAAAATTTAAGAGGGAAACTGAAAGCTTGTTAGCTCTGAAAGTATTCAGTTAAAACCGCAATTTAAAATTATTTTTTAATTTTGACACAGAATAATGCACCTCAATCCTAAAACAATGCAAATAGGTCAGATGCGCTTTACATTCTCTGTTGTTGCACCTTAAATTAGGATTTTTGTTTTCTTCCTCTGACGTTATTGTTGTTTACCAGCTTCGCTGCTCACACGATGTAAAGGAATGGAAATCCTCTGGTATTATGTGCTGTACCTCCTACCGTGTTAAAACAGGGGAGGAGATTAAGGGTAGAGAAACCAGAGCAGATTGGCCTGACAAAGTTAACCTAGATACGATATAGACATGTTTATGTGTGTCTCCTCTTGGCTTAAGTGCGTCGCCACTTGGCTCCCTGATGCTAGTTTGGCTGGCTGACAGGACCATGGTACTGATGTAGGATGAATGGCAGTGAACCATTTTTGAATGTTGGTATGTTCTTGTCTTTGATGTGACATTTTAATAAGATCCTGCTTTTCTCTTGGAGTTTCAATCTTTCCCCATGTGCTCAACACAACAATGCACGAGGCTTTTTTCCTTCACCTCAGCACCTCTTCTCTGGCAGGAAAGGGCGGGAGCAAGGAGGTTGTCTTTTGACATTTTAAAAAAGGAGGTGTTTTTAGGGGGAGTGTAATATATATTTTTGCAGTGAAGAGTGGGCTAAACACACTTGAAATAGGTTACTCCAGTGAGTAATGCAAGGGTTGGGTTCTCAAGAGATTGGTGTTCCCAGCAATATGTGCGAATATGCTAAGGGAAATAATATGGTTTCACTAAATGCTCTGTTAAAATATTAGTATTTAATCCATTTAATCATCCCTGTGGACTACTACCAAGGCTGATGTGTAACCAGGCCAAATATGCTAAATGAAACAAACAGATATGTGTGTCACATTAATCCCCTACACTAACTGCATATGTATGGAATTGTGTAGCGATGTGTGATCTGGCACTATGTGTAATGTCTTTTGGCAGCGGTCTTGCTTGTCTTGTCTCAGTGTTTGGAACACAGAAGCCACAGACAGAAGGTTGGGGGATTAGATTTCTGCTCCTCTCTGAGTTTGCAGGTTGTTCTCTTGGGTTTCTTCTCACCCTCAGATGGACTGGGGAATTGAGCTTCTATGTTTGTTGAATTTTTCAGGTAATGGATGAATATAGTTTTAAAAAGTACATTCAGTACAGATAAGTTGTAAAAATAAAAAAGAAAAAATCCATGAAACAAAAACTAGACTAGAGCCTTGCCGTTGTATGCCACCACTAACCAGACAAGTTGCAGTTTATAGCCATGTCTGTTCAACATGTCATCACTTCATTTTATCCTGTGAGACATTTGTGTGAAATTGTCATAATTAGAATAGGAATTCTTAATTTGAAGCCCAAAACCTGTTTTGTGAGGTCACAGTGACCTTTGACAGCCTAAATCTAATCAATGTTCAATTTGTGCCATATTTGAAGAAATTTGCTCCAGGTGGTCCTGGGATATGTACAGACATCCAAAAACATAATGCTTTCAGCAATGGATGAGGAGGCATAGTAAAGTAAGGTGATTCCTCTGATTTTGACTTTACAGCTGTAATTGAATATGTGTCAGAAGAGAGAGAGAGAGGTAGAGAGAGAAGAAGAGAGAGCAACTGAAATTATGCTGGTGTGGGAAAATGAAAATATGGACAGGAGAGAAGGATGAAACTGAAACTCGTGTTGATTTAGAAGCTTGTTAAATTCAACTTATCTCACTGAGACATTTGGACATCATCACAACTGTTACAGTGTTAATGATAGATATCAGTAAGAGGAGGGAGTGTCTTTTTTCTGTTTCATCCAGTCTCTTGCACAGCATGGAAGAATGTGGAAGAGAAGGGCAGTATCACTGCCGATAGACAAAGGGTGGATACTCAGTTTTGATCCTCAGCAAAAATGACGAGAGGATGTTGAACTGTGCATTTACACGCTGGCAGCAGGTGGTAGTGCAGGTGGGTAACGAGTGGTTGATCGCATCTTGTCACATCACATTTTTGCACCCTGGAAGCCAACACTATGGAGGTTGGTTCTGGGTCAGGGCCCAGTTGTTCAATGTCACTGGTGTAGTCAGAGAACATGGCCCGCTGGTCAGACATGCAATAATACTAAGTAAAAAGATGGAGGTGGAACTAGTGTTGATGAATAAGACTATGCAAATAAATGACATTTAACAGAATAATGAAGACACATCTCATGAAAACAGGTGATCAGACAGGTTGGAAAGAAACCCCAAAGCTAGACAAACCTATTTAAAAGGAACAAAAAGAAGGTGAACTGTAAAATTATGAGCCCGACTACCTGTAAACATTGCAGTTTACAGAGAAACCTCATATTTAAACTTTGACCTGCAGTGTTTACTGTTACTATGAGTGCAAATAGATTTCCTGTACAATCTTAACAACTTCTCTGATTGACTGACTGCTCATCTGCTTGTCCTGTTGGACTTCATGGCAACAAAATATGCAGTTTCCTCAGTTCTGCAATTACTTTCCAGTACAGTTTTATCATAAACAACAGGGACAATGGCCAAACCTACAAAAGACCAAAGTTGCATATGATAAACTGGATTTTATCCTGTAAAAAACACTTTAAACAACACTTGGCAGCTCAGTCATTCTTGCAAGGTGGGAAGTTGATGGAAGGGTACTGTTGCAATCTGCAGCCACACCGCTAGATGCCACCAAATCCTGCACACTCAATCTTTAGGTTTTAAGAAGAAGAAGAAGAAGAAGATATTCCTTTATTAGTCCCACGAGGGGAAATTCAATTTTTTCACTCTGTTGTTAACTTATACACGGTACATGCAGACCCGAACACACACATGCACAAACATGCAACAATGGAGAGATGTCAGAGTGATGGGGCTGCTCCTGACAAGCGCCCCGAGCAGTCGGGGGTTGGGGGTTTGGTGCCTTGTTCAGGGGCACCTCGGCAGTGCCCAAGAGGTAAACTGGCACCTCTCCAGCTACCAGTTCACACGCAGTTCTTGGTCCATGGCGGGACTTGAACCGGTGACCCTCCGGTTCCCAAGCCAACTCCCTACAGACTGAGCTACTGCCGCCCCAATGAATTAATGAAGCAGACAAAAAAAAAAAGTCTGCTAATATTTTGAACGTTTCCACTAGAAATGTGTTTGTTTTAAATTTGTTCATGATGTAATTCTGAGAGAGCAGAGTTTGGGTAGAGTTGTAGATTTAAACAAAACAAGACATTCAAAGTTGATTTGAACCACAGAAATCACAGTTCTGACCACCAGCAGCAGCAGCGTACACCACAGGGCTTGACACTTCCTGGCACAGTGGAAGACAACAAAAGTCTCTGTAGAGCCGAACAAGCTGGAGCAACGACTGATGGTAATTAGTGAGGCAGTTCCTCTGTAAAGACCCAGTTGGCTTAAGAAAGACCTAATGAATGGAGGGTATTCAGGCCACACACACACACACACACAACAACAACAACACGGTGTCTCTGTATTGTCCTCATGCATTGTGCAGCTCTGTTCAGGCTCTCTGCTGCAGATGCTCAAGTCCATTTGGTGCACAAAAGAAAGAAGAGGCTTCAGATGGAGTCACATGATCCAGTCTTTGTTCTCCCTCCAGTGTCCTCACACACACACAACACAACACACCACCACCACACCCCTCTCCCTCTCTCATGGTGACCTTTAACCTCAGAGTTGAAAGGGGTCTCGTCAGAGTATCTGGTGAAAAGGAGGCAGGGTGCAGGGTGAAATACAGTAGCTTATCCATATCAAGTGTCAAGTGCTTAATTCAGCCATTTACAACACTGAATTTAATGAGCTCCTGGTGAAGTGCAGGTTGACTGATTTAGGTATTTAAAGATGACAAAGTGATACCAATAGTCATATATCATTTTTTAATATATATTTTTGAATATAAATGAGTTTTGTCCTCATATTTTATGATGTCATCAATGCAAAAAAATCATTGAACAAAATTGTCACTTTGAATAAAGTGATTCATTGGATTAAAAGCATCAGTCTTTTGTTTTTTATAGTTTCATCACCATAAACTGATGTAAGTTTGAGGTGGATGTGTGTATGAAAGAAAGTGACAGAGAGTGGGGAAGAGAAGGTGGAAGGTGGACTATTACACACAATATTTCTGTAAGTTATTAATAACTTACTCGGAATGCTGCTTTGTCATCTGCCCGCCTGAACCTGTGATATTTTCCGACCGGTGGGTGTTGGTCCGTGCATCATTATTACACAGCCACCACTGGAATCTAATCCTATACTAATAGTCTGTAGTGTAGAAATACTGGCTTTAATCACAGTGAATAGTCATGTAAAAATATTAAAAACAAATAAAAAAAGAAGAAGGAAAGCTGTTCAGCATTCAAATGTTGATTTGTTGTCAATATTCTGAATGAACTATTTTGCACAGCCCTAATATTCTTTATATGAACGATGGCTCAAATAAGTGTAATGTGAAACGGTTTGCTTGCAGTGACAAATCCAAAGAGAATTACCACCATCTCTGCCGACCTTTTTAGAATCTATTTGCTTTTCACTTTGTTTTTTTAATGCTTTGTTCAGTCTCACCTCTCGAATTTCTGGTGAAAAAAGTCCTGCCAGTACCACTGTATGTTACCTACCCAGCGCTCCAGCATGTGTCAGACAGACAAGATGAGCAAGGCAAGGCAGCATTATTTATAGAGCACATTTCATTACCGAGAAAATCAGTGTGCTTTACATTTTAAAAGAAAATAAAAGAAGAGCCATTAAAATACCAAACATACGCAACACAGACATATAACAATAAAGCAAATAAAAAAAAAAAACAACATATTTGTTCATACACACCATATACACACACACTCCACACAGAAGAGCCCCAAGCTGGAATCGAACATGCGACCCTCTTGCTGTGAGGCGAGAGTGCTAACCACTATATTGTGCCATATTTGAAGAAATTTATATTCCAGTGCGGTACAACTTTAATTTAACTTTCATGCACCCATTTCAGTGAAAACATCTGGATATTCACAAGTGATCAAAAGTCATTTTTTGTTTTGAACACTTAAGTGAGCTAGAGGAGTGCTATCAAACATAATAGAGGCAGGTAAAATTATTTCTGTTTTCCCAGGGGTTCATTAAGTGCCAAATTGCAGCCATTATTCTGTGTAGGTTTGAAGAATCTGCATCAAGCTGTTCATTTCTGCCTGACAGGCCATCCAGGTGGAGGTGTGTGTGTGTGTGCGCCTGTGAGTGTCTAACACTCACACACACACAGGTGCATGTACATACCACCACTACACTAAACTCAGTGCTGTGTCTTTGTCTTTCTCTCAGCCGTCTGCAGTCTATAATTATCCTTGTAATTCCCATTATAGCATTTACACTCTCGTCTTTTTTTACTTGACAAGTACAAAAAATTATAATCAGGTAGTTTGGAATCTCACCACCCTCACAAAAGCTGAGTGACAGTGCATTTCATCTCACACCCACCTCCTTGCTATTTAATGCTATTTCTTTTATTTTCCACTCACACAAATAGCTACAGCAACACCCATTCACACACACACGCACGCATGCATCCAAGCGTGCACACATGCACACACACACACACACACACACACACACACACACACACACACACACACACACACAGGGATGAGCTTTGTGTCGAGTGTGTGCGTGTGTGTGGTGTGCCTCATTACTCCCAGTGAGAGGGTTGACAGTGGGGGAGGAGTGTTGCTGTCGGTATCCCACCTGCAGGCAGTGGACGCGTGGAGTCTGAGTAATTACATGGGAGTGGGGTTTGTTCGATCCGGGTGCGACTCCACTGTATAGCCGCCACCTTCCCTGTTAACTGACAAGAGGCCAGTGCAGACAAAATACACACACAGGTTTGACAGATAAATGGGTTTACAGATGTATGAGGCTGACACTAGCCAAGTATTAACAAAATTCCATGTATGAAGAGCAGCTGGCCTTCGAGGCCACAGTGTTCATTACATCCACAATATGAAAGTATTTGGCAAGACCAACAATATTAATTTCCTTAATATTCAGTCACTGTAATCTCTGGAATTAGCCTTCAGAATCATTAGTCTCCAAATCATGTATCACCCACCAAAACCCACTACCACAGTGTCTTCACTCAGGGTGTCACAGTTACAATTCTAAATCAAAAATCAAACTAAATGAACTTTCATTTTCGACCTTCAAAGTCAAAATCAGGAACAACAATTCTCCCGGTATTCATTTTCTCTCTGCTTGCATGTGTCAGAAGGAAAGAAACAACGACACTGCAAAGATGGCACAATGTATCTTACCGGTAGTCTGCAGCTCAAAGACAACGCAGCATATTTTTCTAATAACCTGCAACTCAAAGACCACACAACACATATTACTGGTAGCCTGCAGCTCAAAGACGGCACAGCATATCTTACTGATCGTTTGCAGCTCAAAGACCACACAGTGTATCTTACCGGTAGTCTGCAGCTCAAGGCAACACAGTGTATTTACCAGTAGTAAGTGTAATTCAAAGACAACACAGTGTATTTTACCAGTAGTCTGCAGCTCAAGGCAACACAGTGTATTTACCAGTAGTAAGTGTAATTCAAAGACAACACAGTGTATTTTACCAGTAGTCTGAAGCTCAAAGACAACACAGTATATCTTCCCTGTTACACTTTGAGAAACCATGGCCACTGTCAGAGTTGGAGAAAATAAGATAAGATAAGATAAGATATTCCTTTATTAGTCCCACAGTGGGGAAATTTACAAAATGGAGAAATGACAGAACAATAATATACAACTGCTTCCCTGAAGTCTCAGGTGTGGCAACATATGCCTTGAGCTCTGTTAATGAATGTTTTTTGACAGAAAAACTAGAGTTTGTAGGCTGCAGAAGATTTAGAGCACACAGCACACTTGATACCATGTAGCCTCTCTTATTAAAGAATAATTTGAAAGTGTAAAGGGCAGTTGTTAGCACATAAAATCAATGATCTGGTGGTCTTTACAAATCAAGATATAATTTAACAATGCCATGTTCAAATTGAAAATCAATTGTGATCATTGTGACCTTAAAATCGAAAGTCAAACCAAATCATGCATTTGGAGAATCGTGACACCCCTAGTCTTCACCATAAAATGGCTGCTAACTAACATAAAAGACCTCATTGTAAAAAAAAATAGACACAAGAATGGAGGCATGTGGAGCACGTGGTGATGGACAAGAGGAAGTGCTTTTGAATGCCAGGCAACTGTTTGTGTGAGGGTGCAGCCAGCAGCCAGTAGGTCCAGAGCAATAACAGTCCAACTAACCACATTACAGTGATTAGCAATGTCTTCCTGCTCTCAGATAAACCCCTGTTTCCCTCTGGGTAACTCGTGCTCCCTGTGCGCCTTGATTAGCCCTCGGAAACGTGCCGGAGGATTGGCCTAAGCAGCATAAAGAGCTTTTCAACCTGCTTCTTTTTCTCCATGTCATCCTCTATTAGTGCTCACCTCCAGCTCACCTTCACGTGACATATGATCTAAAAACTCAGCCACAGTGCTGAGAATCTTCAATTCTTAACTTCAGACAGTAAACACTGACACAGGTATCTACACAATCTCTCTCTCCTATCCATCAACCGCTTATCCTGTTAGGGGTCGCGGGGGGGCCGGAGCCGATCCCAGCTGGCATTGGGCGAAGGCAGGGTTCACCCTGGACAGGTCTCCAGTCCATCGCAGGGCACATAGAGACAGACAACATATAGACAGACAACCATTCACGCTCACATCCACACCTACGGGACATTTAGACTCATCAGTCTTTGGACTGTGGGAGGAAGCTGGAGTACCCGGAGAAAACCCACGCAAACACGGGGAGAACATGCAAACTCCACACAGAAGAGTCCCAAGCCAGATTTGAACCTGCGACCCTCTTGCTGTGATATACTGTATGTCAACATGCTCAATGTATGAGCGTTAAATAAAAAGTTTTGCCTAAATAAAAAAAAATGTAAAAAAAAAAAAACAAAAACAAACAAACTTCAAAACATTTCAAGTTTTCAATCAGGCATGTTGGGAGAGAAAATCACTTTTGTGGCTGGCAAGTAATGATACTTAAACAACAAATCACATTGTTTGTTAGTGCCTTCCAAAACAACAAAAATTACTCTAATTTTCTTACCTGCCAATACAAGATTTAGGGTTTGCTTAGGTTCAAATGCAATCAAAACTACTTTGTTACAGCTAGAGGGAGGTGGTAGCCGCAAGTTGTAGGGCGTTGGTGGTATAGTGGTTAGCATAGCTGCCTTCCAAGCAGTTGACCTGGGTTCGATTCCCAGCCAACGCATCAATGCCTCTGGGGATTGATAAGAGTTTATCTTTTAGGGGGCGGCAGTAGCTCAGTCCGTAGGGACTTGGTTTAGGAATCGGAGGGTCACCGGTTCAAGTCCCACCGTGGACCAAGACCAACTTGTTGCTTGGACACTGCCGAGGTGCCCCTGAGCCAGGCACCAAACCCCCAGCTGCTCGGGGCGCTTTTCAGGAGCAGCCCCCTAAAAATTATTACTCTCCAGTAATGTATGTGTTCTGTGTGAAATTAACAACAGAGTGTAAAAACTGAATTTCCCTACGGGGATTAATAAAGGTTCATCTTATCTTATCTTATCTTAGTCATGGATAAGTGGCAGGAGATATAACCCTAACCCTAATCATACACCCAAAAGAGTTGGAAGAAGGAGAGGACACTGGCCAATTTTCTCTGTTAGTCAGTTTGGATTTTTACACTTTTGTTGTCACCTCTTCTTTGCAGAGAAGTGTCTAATGCCATAATTTAATTTGGGTTAATAGGGGAAATCCACAGCGTCTTAGTGATAATGGGGCTCAGCCACTTGATGTAATGACATTGATGATGGAGTCATGCAATTGCAGGCCATCAGATTGGACATACTAGTGTTAGTTTGAATAGTATTGCTACACTATGGGGCTGGGCTGGCAGAACCCTAGTGACACACATACACACACACACACACACACACACACACACACATACACTGATGTGGTGGATAGTACTATTTTCGATCTGTGTGATGTGTTATAAATAGCCAAAGAGCTGACACAAGCAGAGATTCACCTCTGGCAGTCAAAACTTTGCAGCTAGACGAGTGCGATGGAGCACAAGCACATACATGCACAGGAAAAGAGTGCGAGAGAAATATAAATTGTAATGATTTTAATGCCCACAGTAAGGGCACTAAAATCCTTGTGATTTTATTGACCATAGCACTATCTTTAGGCTGCTTTCACCACTAACCTCTTTACTTGGTTAAAACAAACTGAAGTCCATTTGCCCAGTTAGTACAGTTCATTTGGGCTGGTGTGAAAGCTGTTCATCAAACTCTGGTATGGACCAAACAGCTGAACCGAGACCACCTAATAAATTCATTTGTTGATCATGACATCTGTTCAGGAAGCAATCTTTATTTAGGGCCATGTATATAAGCACGTCAGCACATGTATTTTCCTCAATTAATAAGTCAAAAGCTGTTAAAACTGCTGTGCTTGCATCTGTAAGTTAATTTACGCCATTAAAGTGTGTGACAGTGATCCCACAGTATGCCAATCATATGTGTGTCTGTGCCCTCCCTGATGTTTTCACTATGTGTTCGCACCAGTCATCTGACAGCGTTAAAGTGCTGCATTACAGTCACCAAACTTTGATTTCCCCACGTTGATCCTGATGATGCAGGATGACAACCGCCAAAACAGTCCAATCACTGAGTTACCTGTCAGTCTGCATAACTTCATGCTTTCTCCTCTGGTTCTTTTGTAAAAAAAAGTATGAAGTAATGTTCAGTAAGAACAAGAACTACACAAGAAATAAAACGCAAAACAATTTAATTTTTTCCCTTTGGCCCAGACCAAATGGACCCAACTGCAGGTGTAAAAGTGCCCTTAGATGGGCATTTCACCTTAACAAACACTTAGATGAAATCTCAGAAACCTTGTCATGGACTGGATTTCCATAAAAGTTGGACTGGACATTCAAGGTCACCAGGGGATTTTAATATAGCAGCATCATCAGGTGACAATTTTGCCTCAACCTTAACAAGTTGACTAGTCTGAAAAACAAATGACTGGATTTCGATGAAATTTATTTAGTGTTCAGATGATGACTGCTTAATGCTTTTATTGACTTTTTTATTGATTGCTTACCTTTCCTCTTGTGCCACCAGCAGGTTAAAGTTTTCACTTGTACAAGGTATATCAAAATGCAATGAAGTCATTTTAGTGACATTGAGCTCATTTACAGGTGCAGCTCAGAAAATATTGTAAAATTTTTCATCAGTTATTTAAGAAAGTGAAAACAAAGGAGAAAGGAACATCTATCTCAAGATATTAGAATATTTTGTAAGATCAATTAATAAAGGATTCACAATACAAAAATGTCCAACTTCTGAAAAGTATGTGCATTTATTCATTCAATACTTGGTCCAGGCTCTTGTGGCAGAAATGACTGCATCAGTGCAGTGTGGTATGGAGGCGATCATCCTGTGGCTCTGCTGAGGCCTTGTTGAAGCCCAGGTTGCTTTGATAGCAGCCTTCAGCTCATTTGTACTGTTGGTCTCGGTGTTTTTCATCTTCCTCTTGGTTCAGGTCAAACCATTTGGCTGGCCAATCAAGCACAGTAATAGCATGGTAAGCAAACCAGTTAGTAGTAGTTTTTGCACTGTTTTTTGCACACACACACACACACATATATATATATATATATATATATAAATATATACACCGACCCCCCCAAATCATCAAGCAGCTTGGATTCTGGGACCTTGATTTCCAAATGACATGCTAAATTCACTTTCATCTGAAAAGAGAATGTTGGACCACTGAGCAATGGTCCAGTTGTTCTCCTTAGGCCAGGTAAAAGGTTCAGGAGTGGCTTGATACCAGGAATGCGACAGCTGTAGTCCATTTCCTCTAGACATCTGTGAGTGCTGGCTCTTGACTGACACTGACTCCAGCCTCAGTCCATTGTTTGTGAAGCTCTCCTCAGTTCTTGAATTGGCTTTGCTTGACAATCTTTTCAAGGCTGAGGTCATCCCTGTTGCTTGTGCTCCTTTTCCTACCACACTTTTCCCTTCCAGTCAACTTTCTGTGAATATGCTTCAATACAGCACAGTGTACATTTACAATATACTGTATAATGTGTATGATCAACCCTTTCTAGCTCGGTCACTTCCTGAGTTTCTACATTTTTCACCATCAGGACAGTCAACTTTGTGCACAATGACTGATAATAATATGAACGTCAGATTGCTATTTGATTTACCGAGCATGTTCATGATCAACATTCATGGCCTTTCCTCCAGCGCCACTATCAGTGCAAACTGTACATTTTAAATTACAGTATATGTACAGACTGTACATTCTCCAAGAAAAGCAAAACTCTTACTACAGTATATTACTTTTACTATCCATTACTTCGGTATTGTGGTGTGTCATGAATAGTGTATTGCAACCTCTGGGGGGTTTGGACTGTTTTGAATCAAATTGAATTAAATTAAATTTAGTTGAGAGTGAAAAACAGAGAGACAGATGGGAAGATATGAGATGTGAAATGTTTCCTCTCTATCCCAGCAAACACCAAAGAAACTCCCGTAAATAGCAGCACTTTAACTGCAGTCATCACTGTATTATTCATCAGGTCTTGGAGGCAGAGTCTCGCTGGAAGACGCAAACACAGTCGTCCTCGGCCTAATGAGGCCCTGAGGAGGCCGCTGAAGTCAAAACACATCCAAAGCACAGCAAGTGAGCTTTGTGTTTCACGGTCGAAAAATACACACTTACCCTTTAATACATGATCCTCCAGTAGTAAAACTAAAAGGAAGAGAGACGCAATTTCTTCTGAATGAGAGGATAAATTCAAGTTCCAAGTCATATAAAAAATATGCACTGCCACTGAGTCACAGCAGTTCCCTGATAGCCCATCAAATCAGCTGAGTTGAGAGGATGACATTTCCTAAAAACAGGAAGAAGATAGATTGATAACACGTGGATGGGATTAATTAAACTCTTAGTAGAGCCATGTATTGTAACTGTGTTGTTAAAATTAATGACATTTTAAAATGTATCTATTGCAAATCTTTTCACTTAGTCAACTAAAGCACAACTGTTGTATACTAAATTTGAAATGTAATCATCTTTCTCTGAATCTGATGGATCAGACAACAACTCTTTACATCCTTCTCATCTTGTGTAAATACTAGAAAAAATACTGTTAGTTCATTAGTTTTAATTATGGCTGTCAAGTTAACATGATAATAATGTTACCGCTAATTTGTTGTAACACCACAAATTTCTTAAAAGCATTAAATTAGCTGTGGGTAGAAATGGATCAAATGTGATTTTAAAAAGTTAATTTTATGGTGCTCCTAATGGCATCTGCAAGATTTCACAGACTGGAGGAAACCAATCAATCAGAGCTGATCTGGAGTCTGCCATCCAGTTACCGTCACTGAGCAGCTGTCAGTCACTCCTGAACTTCAATCAAATGGTCAAACTAGGCAGCACTGATCAAATATGAATCAATATTCTGTTACTGTAATGACTATTTCTCTCCTCAAATGTTTCAGAAACATCTTGTAGTTACTGTTTAGCTGTAAAATGAGAGAGTTTGTGATCTGGCAGCCATATTGAGATCAGATAAAGAAATGACAAGCACCGCCCACCAGCTGGACCACAGCCAATAGGAATGCTCTCTCTGAAATGACCTGTGACTGGTCAAAGTCTCCTGTCACAGGCTAGATGCTTTAAAGCCTGAAAACAGAGTCATGAGGAGGTGCAGAAGTCTAGTTTTCTCTCAGAACACTTGATTTACAATATGCTGAAAGGTTATTATTGAATTTTTGCCCAGTGATGCAAAAAAGATCATTTAACACAGGTCTGTGTGAAATAATTCAGATCATATGTGGCTGTAGCAGACAGCAAAAGAAGCCAGGGAGATACTTTCCTGTCGTGCTGGCTTGGCTGGAGTCTGTTTGACTCAGTGTGTCAGCTCAGCATGCCGGGGATTTGCATCTCCATTACCTGCTTGAAGGTATGTGTAACTATGGTGGTGATAAGTGGTGAAAGAGGATGAAGAGTGGATAAACACATTTCATTTCCCTTTATTCTACACAATAAAAGTTCCCTGTTATTTTGAAATGTAAAAGCTTTTATTATAAAGCAGCAAAATCAGGAAATGTTAAAATGTTTAGGGACGCGGGAGAGAAAATAAACTTCAAACCACAGAGATTCAGCTGGAAGTTACAAACATACTGAAAGCTGAACACACGTCTTTCTCTCTGGTCTGACAGTGCATTATTTTGACCAGCAGTGGGAACTTCAGTCACATGCATTGGCTGTTAGGATGACAGCGAAGAAGCATTTTGCTGAACCGTGTGCCAAGAAAAATGTGCCTGCAAGTAGCATTACAGTGGAATGCTGAACATAAAGTCAGCACACTGACAGCTGTTATTGCTTGTTGGGCTACAGTTTGCCATGTTATGATCTGAAATGTTTTTATGCTGAATGCAGTAACTATGAGGGTTTCTGGACATTACAGAATTTGTCATTTGTGTTGTTCATTGATGTCCAGTTATAGATGTACATACATTTACACAATATTCATATTGATAAGATTGTTAAATCTCCCTTTAAGATACATTTTGAACAGATCCCTTCAAATACATTGTGCCACTACCACAAATGTAAGATTTAAACATTAAAGTATACTGGATGGACATCTGATGGTGTAGCTTAGAGGTTTAAACATCACATGATGAAATGAATTAGCTACACTCTACTCCTCTATATTGCTCTGGATAGTTGAATCTAAATGCTTAAATGCATTAAACTCTCTTGGAAAAGGACTTACTGGCTTCCACTTATTTCCTGAAAAAACCTCAACAGTCCCAGGGTGCACTGGGGTATAAAAAAGCTTTAAATTCTACTGCCATGCTACTAAAGTTAGGCTGAAGTTAGAAGTTGTAGAAGAATATTGAATGCATTAAAGCTGCAGTGGGTAGGCTACAATTAGGATGATAAACTGACTGGAAGCGTACAACATGGCTGAAAGATGTGCATTCCCTCATCTGCATCAGAACTTTGTGAAAACACACCTCCAGGAAGTGGACCTCAGAGAGATAGTGATTAGTATGGTTATATATATATATATATATATATATATATATATATATATATATATATATATATATATATATATATATATATATATATACATCCATACATTAGGCCCACCTCTACTATCGAGCACTGTGGGAAACCCTGCCATAGCATTGTTACATTGTCCTGGAGACCTTTGTGTTTCTGTGTTTCTGTGTTGAGGAACAATTTCCTAAATGAAGCAAATACAAAATGTTGTGGTGGTCTTTTTTCTGAATTGTTTCTAAAATTGGAGGCTTTAACGCTTCTAAAACAACACTCCAAGTGTATTTTGTCCAAACAATGAGTGTTTGGCAATAATTAGTTTTAGTTACAAAATCAAAGCACTATTTTTGACCGTTTTTATATTGAATGGATGTATTTTGACTTTGGATTCGTTTTGTTTTTGTAAGTGGCCAAATGGAGTCTGCCTGCTCCTATCTTTACTAAAACCTTTTAAAAAATCTCGAATCTAAAATCTGTGCTTTGTGTTATTTGTATCTGCTTTGGCACAGCTGAATGAGCTGCTGAATGAATTCAGTGGCATCTCTGTGTGTGGCATCATTGCTAGAATTGTGTTACTGTCTAATCCAGAAAACATGTTTGGCAAGGATAAAAATGTAAATGATACCTTTGGTTCATCACAATTAGCTCAGTTGCTCACACTGGGGATCAATTCTCTTAGGTCTTACTTATCCAGGGAGATCATGCACATAGATCTGGTAACTGTGGAGCTATTCTGGATTTATTCTGGGGGTCTGTCTAGGCGGGTCTGTCTAGGCGAACCACACCTTGCAGCTTAAGAGGTTAAAGCAGCAGTTACATTTATACAAAGGTGTTTGATAAAAGAACTGCATTTAGCAGAGTGATCAAGCTAATCAAGTGTTTGCTTATAACTTGGTCACAGCATCAAATTGGGAGCAGTCAGGGAGCTCTGCAGGGATTTTCACTAGTCACAGTTGGCAAACTGTGCCTCTGACCTTGACTGATGGATAGAGACATTTCCTGACCATGGTGATGTAATTACTGAGCAATCAGTCTAGTCATCATCCAAACCAGCAAGGACGTTGCAAACATGAGTTCCTGTCTTATAATAAACACTCCTGGGTGAACAGTGTACAGAATGCAAGAGTTATGTGTTAATGAATGCAGTTAGATAATGAAGCTATCACAACTTCATCTATATAAAGGAGCATTAACAGGAACAATATGTGCAAAAAAAGTGTTAAGAAAGGGAGCAAACTATTGATAGTGGAAACAAAGCTGCGAGGAAAATAGGCTTTATTCTTAATTTCTCAGTCTCATGTTAGAAGTGAGATAAAAGCAACTTTCAGACAGCATCTCTCCTCCCCAGGCACAAATGCTCATTTGCTTTTATCACCTGAACACGAAATTCAGTGAATAATGAGGATACAGATGGTTCTCAAATTATAGGAAAAAACACAACGTGTGTTAAAGGGATAGTTTGGATGTTTTGAAGTGGGGTTATCCATAGTCAAATAAAATACAACAAATAACACTAAAATAGATGGCGATCAACAAGAGAACCAGCATGGGAGCAAAGCAATGTACTGCTGTGGTCGGGGGCAGCTGCAACATATATTATAATTTTTTTTTTTTTTTAAGTTTGTTTTAGTTTTTCTTATTGCATGACACAATAAGACAAACAAACTGATCAAGGTGGTGGAGGAGTGAGTAAAATCTCACCATAGTATACAGTATGTGATATTAGGGTTGCTCCTTCATGTATTTGTGCACTCCAACCTATCTGACCTTTCAGCTGCAAGGGTACTGTTCTCCTGTGTCCACTCTACCTTTAGTGTCACTTCAGTTGTCACTCCAGTCACTCCACTGCTTCTTCAGAGCACAAAGAAAGAGGTGTAACTGGAAAAAAAGACGAACTTTACAGATAAAGAGGTTGGATTCATTCACATCGTTTTTCATCTGCAAGTGTCTACAGGGCCTGGAGTTAAGTGAGTTACAGGCAACGGTCGATTTATCATACTTATGGCAGTCACTGAGCCATACACCCCGAAGGAATGCTCCTTCAAATCATCCTCCTCCTTCCCACAATGCACCATTACCCAAAACCCACTGGCTGCCCTCTGCCACCTCTGGCTCATCAGGTGTAGACCTGCTGCCTCATAACTATGGGACAGTTAGAAACAGTTGTCACAGAAACAGTATTTTGACAATGAATTTCAATTCAGTGCCTTCTTAGCTAGTTTTTAACTGCATGTCAAGGTCTTCATCTACGGATAGAGTTACCTCCCTTGGAGATAAACATCTTGATGCTGTTTTCCTTTCATATATCCATTCTTCATTCAGCATGTTCTTATTCAGTCATGGAGACTGGAGCCCATGCACGTATACATTGGAAGAAGGTATTAATCCTCTCAGGTGCAAGAATCTCTGCTCATCAGAAGTCAGTCTGTTTGCCTTAATGCCAAAAATGACACTTTGGCCCAGCGGTGGTGTTAGAGGAATTTTTGTGGATATTTTTGTTTTATTGGGGAGCACAACAGTGCTCAATTAATTTCATGGCAATGTGCTCATTGTATTTATATATTTTTTGTATACAGTTGAAAAATTTGGCGTGTTGGCAACGTCAAAGGAAGGGAGGTCACAATATATTTATTTATTTATTTATATCCTTTATTTAACCAGGTGAGAAAACTCATTGAGATTAAAATCTCTTTTCCAAGAGTGACGAGTGAAGTCCAATTAATTCCATAATTAATATGGGAATATAGAATTTAACAATATTTAAATCTCTGAGTAATATGAATATTTATGTTAAATTCCATGACACTCTGGCCAGTAGAGTTAGAGATAATTTGCGATCCATTTGCTCATCAGTTGTGGCCTACAAGGCCACTGCTACAACATCCAGTATGCTGTGCTTCAAGGTGGAGCGACTGTGGCAAGATACTGAACCTGATACTGTGAAAATAACTTTTATAGTGATGGGAAACCCCAGCTTTTTACAAATGAGTTGGCTCTGTGTGATACACAATATACAATATTCACACAGATAAGTTGAGACAGCAACATGCTGTAGATATATGGGCTGTAAGGGAAGCGTCGCAGTTTTTGTGGCTTCTCCCAGTAGTTTTGTTGCTGCCTCCTGTTTCATTTTCAACTTAATGTGTTCAATCAGCTAACTCAACTGATAGAAAGAAGGACATGTCATTTTTACAATGTTTCCCTTTTTATTTAGCTTTTGTCATGTTTTCATTTTCTTTGTTATTAGCAAACTCACTCATGCTCACAACATTCTTCATATTTTGGAAAAGGAGGAAGAAAAGTCACAGTGAAAGAGTTCATTAAGTTTATTAATCCAATAACCACGCTTATTCCACCAGACATTGCTGATATAAATATGCATGGATGGATTACAGATTATTACATGCTGCTTACTAAAACTAGTTTAGAATCCTTAAGAGGATTTGAAGAGCAGGTAACAAGCACTTCTGCTCCTTATTTACATTGTTTCTGCTCTGCCGTAGAGCTCTTTTGAAAAAATGTGCTCAAAAACTCACAGCCGATTTACAAATAGTCTGCAATCCTTGCCAGAGCAGGTATTTTTAGGGTGGCTCCCATTTTATCCTGTTTAACCCATTTTCTCAAACTGACTCCCCAGTATGTGTGTGGCTCATGTGAGATGTGATGATTGCTATGGCTCCATTAATAAGGCCTTACATTAAATTACTAACATCAGATCATTTATTATTTTATTATTATTACAGATAGTCAACCGGTCAGACAAACCAGTTACTTAACGCAAGGAAGTTTCATTATGCCTACTAACCGGAGGTTACAGACTCATGGTATTATAGCAGCACAATTTCTTTGTCACACAGTCAGAGGCTTCCCTCACACATGCTTTTTCAAACAAGAATGTGTCATGATGAGTCCACGCTCAGTGTCCTGCAGGCCCTCCAACCCTAAACAGTGTTGTTTTGAGGCTGTTGCATCTCCTCTCCTCATCCCTCTGTGTGCAAATGTGTAGACATACCTCAAAGTCACATTTGCAGGCTCACTCCCCAAACAGCAGCTGCTGTCTCTGTGCATTACGCGTCGCCCGGTGCCCGGCTGCAACGCTGTTCATAAAGCCCGGACCACGCAGAGAATGTCAGCAGTGGCGGCGGCTGCCTCGCTTAACTGCCTCATGTGTCACGCATGTGGTGTTCACGCTGGCAGCATTTCTGTTGCTGCTCTGCTGTCAGCCATGTCTTTCTACATAGAGTTTGCCTTTCATAATGGCCATTTCATTTCATTATAATAATTTGTCAATTAATGTCAGTTAAATTTGTTTTAGACAGAAAAAAGATTAAGAAATGTGCTCATTTTCAAACAATAATAATGCAAAATGTTTGTGAACTTTTCTGTGTGCTGTCTTGTTGTCTGTCCTGTGAGATGTCCTGTAAATGTAAAATTTGTTTTATGTTTTGTTACCATGGTAACTTTCTCAAGAAAAAAGTCTTGTTTGGCTTTCTATACTTGGGTCCTATGGCCTCCACATTGCATGATATATTTTGCACTAGTGTAGGTCAGAGTGCTCAGTGAGGCAACACTCTACAAAGATGCATGTAAAAAAATTAACCGATGTAAACTCAAACAATCTTATGTGACCCTGCATGCCAAACAACTGACCTTTGTGTCAGCATGGGGGATAATAACTAAACGCTAAAAAGGAGCTCCTCATAAGTTGTGGTTATTTTCATTACCCACAATCTCCCTGCATCATTGCTGCTCTTTTTTCACTTCAACCAGCTTTCATTCCAGCCTCATGGTCTTTGTGTGCTGTGATGTCAGAGAGCCAACATTGTGTCTGCACACTCTGCCAGGCCTACCTGCTTATTTCACTTCACTACACTGTGTCGGATCTCTGAGCTATGTGTTCCTTGGCACATCAGTTTTGCACCACTGGCCAGCAAAATTTAACGGTCCACATGCTGCAGTGACACATTGTGACCCCCCCAACTGTGTTTCACACACACATTGATATTATTAAGGCTCTGTTTCTGTCTTGCCCTTCATGCCCCTCTCTGCTACAGAAAATGATTATGTCCACTTCATCATTTACTGCCAGTGCATTAAACAAAATGTCACAGGCAGACAAGTTCTCCACCTCCTCAATAGCTGTAATTTGTTCGCCACTTCAGGGGCTAATGGCAAGCAAACATGACAGTTAGAATTGGTAAGTGTTGGTGTCTGACTTGCACTGAACAAAAAGGGCAACAGGCTGGGCCGAAGCGTTTTCGTCTGAATGTGTAGTCATCAGATAATGCTCAGACAGGACCTTGAGAAGTGTTTTTGTTACGCTGCATAAACTGTTAACTGTCTTTCTATCTGTGTTTGCAGCTTGTGATGACTGCCATAAAATCATACTGCATTTAGTCTTTAGTCTGGCCATTTGGCTGTCCTCCACATAGCTAACACTGTAGATACACACAGAGGGTAGATTTACCCTGAAAAAAATACCATCCAAATTTGATGTTTCACAAGATTGTGTTAAGCTGCCATGATAGCTTTCTTGTTGTAGACTATATGCTACAGTATATATTACTATACTATATAAATGTACACGTTAATGAGCCAGTAATACTAACAGTGATAAAGACAGACTGCTCTATCTCTGGACAGGCAGCTCTGTAACCAGTGATTATTCATGAATGGGCAGTATGTGTCCACAGAACACTGTCAGTTGCTGTGTTTCCATTCAATTGTCAAGCAAATGTTTAGCCAACTTTTGAAATGTTGCCAAAAAGAAATGCAAATTATATGCATTTCCACCAAATGTTTTGGAGTGAATTAA
Source organism: Pterois miles (assembly GCA_947000775.1). Classification (NCBI taxonomy): domain Eukaryota; kingdom Metazoa; phylum Chordata; class Actinopteri; order Perciformes; family Scorpaenidae; genus Pterois; species Pterois miles. The sequence goes on along the minus strand of CAMQGK010000200.1, from coordinate 1,270,923 downwards.
CTCTGCTACAGCATTGTTCTTTATCTCTCTCTTTTTCAAGAGAAACAAAACCACCTCAAGTGACTGTTTTGCACAATTGAAGCACAAGGAAGTTTACCGGTGGTCAAATTTTACCATTTCTATACAGCTTTTATAATGTGATTCTTTAAAATGCAAATAAAAATGTGAGAATGGAAACATGGCTAGTGACTCCTGAATTCCAAATAGGTGCCCTAATTAGGACCCTAGTTTCAATCCACACAAATACCACTTTCTCACCGCTGTGTGTAATGCCCATTGTTCCAAAAGGCCAATGCTCCACAAATACACACTCGCAGCCAACGGAAGTACATGGCTAATTATCATGCAGAATGATATCATCGGACCTTTACATCTCGGCCTTATTGTTTCCTTGAATGATTCTGATCTGATTCATTAGTAGTATTATTATTGTATTAATATTATATACATTATATTTTAAGTATATACCATATATATTTATACAATTATTAGGATTATTTAAACTTAATTAAGATGGTAAAACAATGAGCATTGAACACGGATATACAATGAGGAGAGTAGGCTTCATGAAAAACTAGAGCAGACGTGGTCCAAGGACTGATCCTGAAAATGCAGCTTCCTCTCTTGCAGGAACATGCTATTCAGATTGACACGTGCCACCTACATTACCTTATCAACTTCGTCTGCTTGTATGATATGTTCGGCGGCCACTGGCTACTAGCCATTGAGACGAGAGTAAAAAGCCAGTGAAGGCAAAGACAGTAAAACAGCTTATAGTGACACAGTACAGAGCAGCGGGACATACAGTGACCAGACCTCCCAGTTTGTCTGGGGATTGTCCCTGTTTCACGCTGGGTGTCCTGAGTCCCAACATATTTTTGTAAAACAGTCAAATGTCTCAGTTTGCACCACAATTAAAATAATAATTAAAGCTGCAAGCAGCGATGAACGGGCCCATGCACCTTTCCAAATGTCAGCGGTACTAGCAGGACACCAGTCGACACACCTGTTCATTTGAACCACTGCACACATAAGTTAAATGTTATTTCTTGCATGGTTTGAGTGGCAATGAAAATGATGTATTTCATTTTTTTCAACACTTACTGTCTCCACTATGTGGCACTAAACAACACACACTGCATGCATTATGTTTCTCATTATCAAGTGTAGATGTAATGTAATGTAAATCAATGCTATGTAAATCTTGTGAATGACTGTTGTCACATAACACTGATTTCCTGTTGACAGCAGGTGGCGCTATGACTACGAGTCAGTATAGCCATGTAGATGTCCTCATGCCTGAACTGCTATAAAGTAGGTCAAGTTTGGAGTAGAGTGGTCTAAGTACAGTTGAGTTACAGCAGTATTTCGTCTTTAAATGGTGACTGATGTGAATTCTCTGCCATGCCAGCCACATCAACATTGTTTCATAAAAACTCACGATTTGAAAAAAAAACTTTATCACAAAGGTCTTAAGACTGTACTGAGCAAGTTTGAAGTTGATCGGGTTAAATCCCTAGGAGGAGTTTGTTAAAGTGCAGAGCCTGGAAATAGCCAAAAGTACACAAAAGATATCACATAAAATTCTAAATGTCTGACTTTGTTGACTTTAGAGCATGACCCCAGTGACTTTTTTTTTAAGTCTACATGTGATGCACATGCCTACCAAATTCCATACAGCTAGCTCAAATGTACCGTGAGGTCTGCTTCTTTGAAATTTGTAGGGGGCGCCATCGAGTCTTGTTGCCACACCCATGCACAAAAAACATCTGTTAACACCTTTGAGCACTTTAAATATGTGTGCCAAGTTTCACTCATATTTAAGCAACGGCCAACCTCTCAAAAACAACTTCCTGTTTCATGGTCAACAGATCTTCGCCACTGCGATGCATTTCACGAAAACTCAAAACTGTCTGTTATTATGATAGTCTTACCATGTTTGTGACCAAAGTGGAGCTGGATCTGGTTAATCTGATTGATTGATATGATTCAGAATTGGCTAGTAGATGTCTTCAGGACTGAAGGCTAATCAAATTGTAAAATTTGGTAAAGATATGACCATCTAAAGTGGAGTTACTACAGTTTTTTTTTTTTTTAATGGCAAGTCATCAAAATTTGTCATGCCACAACAGTGAAAACTCACAAGCTTCACAAGAAACTATCATCAAGGTCTTAATGCTTTACTGACCTAATTTGAGGTGGAGAAAGTCAGTCTTACCTAATTAAGCATGACAAACGCCAGAGACGGCCATCTGAAAGAGGCAGCTCAGGGGAGGACATTTGCCTACCATCTGGTGAAACGCAAGTTTTGAAATCACGGACTGTACAACTGGTCTTAGTCGGAAATTCTTGAAACAAAGCTGAGGCTCTTTTAACCAGTGTAATAGCCACTCACTCTATGGAGTTGCTTAAGGCTGACGTTATGGATATTGACCTTGCCTCTGTTACTGTCTTCAAACCACAAGGTGGTGAAGCTTATTCCAATAGTTATTCAGTACTTCAACCCTACTGTGGGGGTTTTTTTATTTTTGATTATTCTTCTTTTTTCCTTTCCTTTCTCTTTCCCATTTTCCTTCTTCTCCCTCTCTTTTTCTCCTTTCTTTTTTTCTTTTTTTCTCCCGTTTTTTTCTCTCCTTTTTTTCCCTTCTTTTTCTTTTTCTTTTTTTTTCTTTTGGTTTTTTTTTTTGTTGATTTTTTGGTTTCCCTCTTTTTTTTAATCTTTTGATTTTTTTTGTTCCTTATGTTTTTTTTTGTTTTTTTCTTTTTGTCTTTTTTTTCTTTTTTTTTTTTTTTTTTTTTTTTTTTTTTTTTTTTTTTTTGCTTTTTTTTTTTTTTGGTGTTCTGGTGTTTTTTGAGATCGCATTCTGTTTTTAAATATCTTCTCTCTTTTTTTTTTTCTTTTTTTTTTTTTTTTTTTTTTTTCTCCTTTTCTTTTTTTTCTCCCTTTTTTTCTTTTTTTTCTTTTTTTTTTTTTTTCTTTTCTTTTTTATTTTTTTTTTTTCTTTTTTTTTTAATTTACATTTAATTCTTCTCTTTGATCTTCCCCTTTTCTCTTCACCCTTCCCTTTCCTCATTATTCCTTCATCAAAAATCCTCAAAAACTCATATCTTAAATTTCCAAAATAAACTCCTTCCCTCACCTACCCTCTACATACCTCTTATCTCACTTTTTCTTTCCCCTCCCTCTTTTTATTCCCTTTTTCTTCTTTTATTATGATCTTTCATATTTATTTTCTATAAATTTTTTTTTTTTTTAAAATATTAAGGGGAGATTTCCACAGAGGATATTAAAACTTAGGTTTTTCCCCTTTTTTTTTCCTCTTTGGGGTTTTTTTATTATTAATTTTCTAAATTTTTTATACCCCTTTTTTAAGGGGGGAAAAATTTTCAAGGGAAAAATTTAATTCCTTTTCCCTTTTTTTCATTTTTTTCCAGAATTTCTTTGGGGGTGTATGTCCTCGACTTCACACCAATCTCAATTGAGACACTAATGGTGTCATCAACATGGACAAATATATAGGCTTTTGGCAGGAGAGGTGAAAATGTTCTTTATATTCTTTAAATTAAACAAGGCTGCATGGTGCACATAGAGCACAACACAATACAGACCACAGCTGATACTCTCCAATGCGACACTGAGAGCTTTGTTGTAAAGGTTGGTTTCTTTCATATCTACACTGTCCGCACAGAGGAGCTGAAAGAATTCTGTAGATTTGTCAACCTTGAGCACGCCACTCTTCTGGGGATGAGCAAAACCTGCTGGCTGTCACTTGGAATTGCAATTGAGAGGGTACGGAAGCTTTATCCAGCCCCAGCGGTCTTATTCAGTTCCCAGGAGAAAGTCCCTACTGCAATTGTAAAGTTCCTCAAAGACGGTGTGTGTGAGGCCTGGATGTGGTTCCTGTGTAACCAAGTGACGGTCTTCAATGACAGCATAAAGATGCTGGAAAAACAAAAGGGCACTGCTGTTCTTACTGTTTGCTACTGCTCTTTATATTTCGGGCATTGTGTATATTTTGCATTTGCATCTTACCATTAACCACGTGATTTTATTGTACATTTGGTCTGCACCTTGTTGACAATCTTAAATTTGTAATATAATACATAAATATATAAATCTTACCTCACTTTATATTGTTATATTGTCTTTAAAGACATATTTTTGGCTTCAAAATGGTAGGTTAAATATGATAGTGGCACTTATATTTGATGGTATCCTTACTGTCACATATACATATCAACTAATAAAAACTCATAAGCTGAAATTTAATGACAGTTTGAGTGTACACAGCTCTTTTTCCAGATGATCTCCGAGTCTGGATTTACACTGGGACAGACATCACAACACAATGTCAGTATAGCAAAGGGGAAACAGACAGCCTCATTGCAATTAGCTTGTTGCAATGTGCCATTGGCTCAGACAGGGTCTCTTCGTTTCTTCCTCTGGTTCCTCCCACTGTGCCGCTCGGCTCAGTCTCATCAAGAAAAAGTCTGAGCATCAGCAGAAAATTGGTGGTAGGGAGCGCACGGGGCTGGCCTCCCCAGCCAACCATGTCCCTGAATATTCTGCTGTGTTTTTACCAGGATGGAGGGAGATGTGCTGCAGCATTTATGCTAAATCCCCAGTGACTGCAGACAGAGGTAGATGATCGGAGAGGGGAGAGCTTGGGTGGGTCAGTGGCTACTATTGAACTGTCCCCTGCTGATATAGACAAGGCTTTAAATGCAGAATCCTACTGACCGACTGACACATGAAGCAGAAATTGGGAGTGCTTAGTTTCACAGAAAGGGAAGCTTACAGGCAGAAGTACTCTTTTTGCACTCACTGGAGTTGGATTGTTATCGAAACACCAACTCACTCAATTAAAAAAAAAATGCTTCTAAAAATGCTGGGAAACAGGCTTGCTGGTCAAATGTGGAGCTCAACATTAACACACATTTGTATATGTTATTTAAATTGGAGGTTAGTTCTGCTGTGTGGTGTGTATACTGTATGACAGCACTGGAGTTGTTGGAGCTGCTTTTCACAGATGAAGAAAAATGAAATCCAGTCTGATTATTATGCTGTCCCCATAGGGAGGAATTTCTAAGCATCTAATGTTGGCTTCGCACTCCAATATAGCCAGTATTATGTATCGCTCATTCACATGTAGTAACATCTAGGGGTGTGACGAAATGTCATGGTGCACTATATTGCGTTATAAAAAGATGACGATATGCATCATAAAAAATGTGCTACTTTGGCTCTGATCAGCCTCCCCTCTCTGTCAGTGCTTTCCACTCAGTCTCCACTGTGTAGTCTGGCTCAGTGTCCCACCCACAGCACTATCTGATGGGATACAGGTCATCCGCAATAGCCAATCAACACCGAGGATTTGTGCTTCAGACAGGCAGCAGTTAACACGGATACAGCCCGGAGCGGCACCGTGAGCGGAGCGGTGTTCTCACCTCTCTCGGTAAGACCAAAGATCTTGTCAAAGTTGTAATAAACATCCCAATCCTTTATGCTGAAGTTGCAGAAACACCACAATCTACCACCACGTCCTATTTATATGTTGACAAGCATGCCCAGTTTTCCAGTTACACCTCTGACAATATCTGAATAGTGAATGTTGTTGCAGTGACATACAGTCAACTATAACAAGATAATAGTGTTTGATTATATAGCCTTCGTTATATCTCTGAGTCATGTTGATGGCTCTGCAACTGAAACTTTTTTAGCAGCTGATTTGTGAATGTAGCATTACTCACGATATGCGTTATGCGAGTTTTCACATGTACGTTTACATGAACAACGTAAGATAATGTGGAGCATTATAAGAGCTAACTGATATAACAAACGTCAATAAGTTCATTTGTTGATCCAAAATTTAACCAGCTGACTAGCAAAACAACTGATCAGCTATAATGTCATTTTTTACACGTTGCTGACCAGGATGGTCCTCCAGGACCACTAACTAACATTACTGAGTCTGTCCTCTCAGTCTGAACCAGGACTACTAACTTTTAACATTACTGAGTCTGTCCTCTCAGTCTGAACCAGGACTACTAACTAACATTACTGAGTCTGTCCTCTCAGTCTGAACCAGGACTACTAACTAACGTTACTGAGTCTGTCCTCTCAGTCTGAACCAGGACTACTAACTAATATTACTGAGTCTGTCCTCTCAGTCTAAACCAGGACTACTAACGTTACTGAGTCTGTCCTCTCAGTCTGAACCAGGACTACTAACTAATATTACTGAATCTGTCCTCTCAGTCTGAACCAGGACTACTAACAACGTTACTGAGTCTGTCCTCTCAGTCTGAACCAGGACTACTAACTAACGTTACTGAGTCTGTCCTCTCAGTCTGAACCAGGACTACTAACTAACGTTACTGAGTCTGTCCTCTCAGTCTAAACCAGGACTACTAACGTTACTGAGTCTGTCCTCTCAGTCTAAACCAGGACTACTGACTAACATTATTGAGTCTGTCTTCTCAGTCTGAACCAGGACCACTAACTAACGTTACTGAGTCTGTCCTCTCAGTCTGAACCAGGACTACGAACTAATGTTACTGAATCTGTCCTCTCAGTCTAAACCAGGACTACTAACTAATGTTACTGAGTCTGTCCTCTCAGTCTGAACCAGGACTACTAACAATTACTGAGTCTGTCCTCTCAGTCTGAACCAGGACTACTAACTAACGTTACTGAGTCTGTCCTCTCAGTCTGAACCAGGACTACTAACTAATGTTACTGAGTCTGTCCTCTCAGTCTGAACCAGGACTACTATAACGTTACTGAGTCTGTCCTCTCAGTCTAAACCAGGACTACTGACTAACATTATTGAGTCTGTCTTCTCAGTCTGAACCAGGACCACTAACTAACGTTACTGAATCTGTCCTCTCAGTCTGAACCAGGACTACGAACTAATGTTACTGAATCTGTCCTCTCAGTCTAAACCAGGACTACTGACTAATATTACTCAGTCTGTCCTCTCAGTCTGAACCAGGACTACTGACTAACATTACTCAGTCTGTCCTCTGAGTCTGAACCAGGACCACTAACTAATATTACTCAGTCTGTCCTCTCAGTCTGAACCAGGACTACTAACTAACATTACTGAGTCTGTCCTCTCAGTCTGAACCAGGACTACTAATGTTACTGAGTCTGTCCTCTCAGTCTAAACCAGGACTACTGACTAACATTATTGAGTCTGTCTTCTCAGTCTGAACCAGGACACTAACTAACGTTACTGAGTCTGTCCTCTCAGTCTGAACCAGGACTACTAACTAATGTTACTCAGTCTGTCCTCTCAGTCTAAACCAGGACTACTGACTAATGTTACTCAGTCTGTCCTCTCAGTCTGAACCAGGACTACTGACTAACGTTACTGAGTCTGTCCTCTAGTCTGAACCAGGACTACTAACTAACGTTACTGAGTCTGTCCTCTAGTCTGAACCAGGACTACTAACTAACATTACTGAGTCTGTCCTCTCAGTCTGAACCAGGACTACTGACTAATGTTACTCAGTCTGTCCTCTCAGTCTAAACCAGGACCACTAACTAATGTTACTGAGTCTGTCCTCTGAGTCTGAACCAGGACCACTAACTAACGTTACTGAGTCTGTCCTCTCAGTCTAAACCAGGACCACTAACTAATGTTACTCAGTCTGTCCTCTCAGTCTAAACCAGGACCACTAACTAATGTTACTGAGTCTGTCCTCTCAGTCTGAACCAGGACTACTAACTAACGTTACTGAGTCTGTCCTCTCAGTCTAAACCAGGACTACTAACTAATGTTACTCAGTCTGTCCTCTCAGTCTGAACCAGGCCTACTAACTAATGTTACTCAGTCTGTCCTCTCAGTCTGAACCAGGACTACTAACTAACATTACTGAGTCTGTCCTCTCAGTCTGAACCAGGACTACTGACTAATGTTACTCAGTCTGTCCTCTCAGTCTGAACCAGGCCTACTGACTAATGTTACTCAGTCTGTCCTCTCAGTCTGAACCAGGCCTACTGACTAATGTTACTCAGTCTGTCCTCTCAGTCTGAACCAGGACTACTGACTAACGTTACTGAGTCTGTCCTGAAGCAGCTCTGCCTCTAGTTCTTGTAGAGACCTGCAGGATATTGTTGTTAGAGACTTTAAACGTAATTCATTTATTTAACTTTTATTTAAATCTGGAGGAATCATTGAGGTCCTGCCTTTATTTTCAATGATGTCCAGAGTAAAATTAAAAACTAATAAATACACACGAAATTATGAAGAAAACAAAAAGACACAAATAGAACACAGTTAAACACAGTTACATTGAAGAGCAGATTAGCTGGTTAACATAAAAATGGAACCACAGCATTGTTTTACATTTTGCGTGAGTTGAATAAAAGGCTACTTTTGCAGTCATATATTTTCATCATCTAAGTTTTGTCAAAATTATTGTTATAATACTGTATCAAGATTGTGAACCCAATATCATGTATTGTATCATATCGTGAGCTGAGTGAATCGTCACACTCTTAGTAACACATTGACTCCAGCTTTCTTTCATTGTTCAGCTCCAGCTGTCTGACCTGAGGCTGCTATATGCACAGAGTTGCTCTGTACAGTTTGGTCCTAACAGAGATTTCATTTGAGATCGCCCTCCTGGGGGTATGAATAAGCCACCCATCGTCAACATTGCACCTTTAGACTCTCATTGCTCTTGACTCACCTCCGCATATGGTTTTAAGTTATTATTCAGAGAGTTATGAAAAAGGTCATTAACTGCAGGGCTGCATGGAGTCAGACAGGGCACAGTCACAGGGAAAGATACTGCTAAGTTCTTATTTTCCACTGACTGCAACTACTATGCCCATGTACCAAGTAAAGGTGGTACTGGCTGTCAAACACTGTCTAGTAAACCCTTTTGTCTGTGTGAGAACTGCATTAACACATTCTGCTTCAGTCCACGTTAAGTCTTTGGGAACTTTTTCTGTTTCCATTTACAGCTGCCCTGTTCCAAAAGCAGGTGGTTGACCTGTTTACCTCCATTATCCAGTCTTTTATACAATGAGTATTCAGGGTAGACTTCCTCCAAGCACAAGCTGACATAGTACAAGTTTTTTCTCTTTTTGTTCATATACACTCCTGATCAAAATCTTAAGACCAGTTAAAAAATTGCAAGAATTTACGTTTTGCACTGTTGTATCTTAAGAAGGTTCTAAGTAGAGTTTCAAAATGCAAAAAGAAGAAATAAGAGCAAGAGACTAAATGTTTTGAGCAGGCAATTTATTGAAAAGAACAATTTAACTAAAATAGGCTGTTCATCAGCTGATCAAAAGTTTAAGACCATAGCAAAGAAAAACCTAAAACAGAAATTAAAGTCTCAAAAACAGACTCAGTAATGAGTAGCTCCACCATTATTGTTGATCACTTCAAAAATTCATGTTGGCATGCTCTGATGCGAGTGTTTCACACACAGGACATATAGGAATGTTGCTCCAAGTGGTGAAGATGGCTTCACGAAGGGCATCCACTGTCTGGAACTGATGTCCATTTTTGTAAACTTCCCTTGCCATCCATCCCCAAATGTTCTCAATTGGAGGTTTAGATTCAGGGGAACATGCAGGATGATCCAAAAGAGTGATGTTATTCTCCTGAAAAAAATCCTTTGTCAGACGGGTATTGTGAATTGCAGCATTGTCCTGCTGAAAAACCCAGTCATCACCACACAGACGAGGGCCCTCAGTCATGAGGGATGCCCGCTGCAACATCTCCACGTAGCCAGCTGCTGTTTGACGCCCTGCACAACCTGGAGCTCCATTGTTCCATTGAAGGAAAAAGCACCCCAGATCATGATGGCGCCCCCTCCGCTGTGCCGTGTTGAAAAAATCTCAGGTGGCATCTCCTTGTCATGCCAGTAGCGTTGGAAGCCATCAGGACCATCAAGGTTCAATTTTTTCTCATCAGAGAATAAAACTTTCTTCCAACTTTGAACGTCCCATGTTTGGTGCTCCCTTGCAAAGGCCAAACGGGCAATTTTGTGGCGTTGAAGGAGACGTGGCCTTTGAAGACATTTTTTGTTTTTGAAGCCGTTCCTTTGCAGATGCCGTCTGATGGTTATTGGGCTGCAGTCAACACCAGTAATGGCCTTAATTTGGGATGAGGATCGTCCCGTGTCTTGACGGACAGCCGTTCGGATCCTCCGGCTCAGTGCCGGTGAGATTTTTTTGGGTCTACCACTTGATTTTTTTTGTTCCATAAACCTCAGGATCTTTTAAGAAATGCAAAATGACTGTCTTACTGCGTCCAACCTCAGCAGCGATGGCACGCTGTGAGAGGCCTTGTCTATGCAGCTCAACAATCCTGCCACGTTCAAAGGCAGTGAGTTTTTTTGCTTTTCCCATCAAGAGGTCTTGACAGTGTGATTACTTGACAGAAAATGACATGGAATCCAAATTTTTGCACAGATTTGGGCTTTTAAAGGATGTGGTCTTAAACTTTTGATCAGCTGATGAACAGCCTATTTCAGTTAAATTGTTCTTTTCAATAAATTGCCTGCTCAAAACATTTGGTCTCTTGTTCCCATTTCTTCTTTTTGCATTTTGAAACTCTACTTAGAACCTTCTTAAGATACAACAGTGCAAAATGCAAATTCTTGCAATTTTTTAACTAGTCTTAAGATTTTGATCAGGAGTGTATTGGGGTTTATCTTTAGATGGTATTCCAACACAAATACCCAGCGGGGAGGTGAATAAATGAGATCCATTACAGAGATGATATTGAACTGAATGTACTGGTGATTCTTAGCATGTGAGATAATTGTTTCACACAGAATTGTTCCAGTTACTGTAATTGTTAGTTGATCCAAGCAGCAAAGCATTTTAGGTAACAATCTCAAACTAAACTGTAGACAAACTGTAGACAAACTCAAGCTGGTCTCAATGCAGTCTCTCAGATCTGGTCTCAATACTGAACCTTACACTGGCTTCACTACTGTACCTCATGCTGGCCTGAATACTGTACCTCACGCTGGTCTCAGTACTGTACCTCACTCACACTGGCTTCACCCTCCCTCTTCTGTCAACAATTGTTATATGATAAAGGTTATCATACTCCAAACATTTTATCCCTCTTCCATTACTTTTGGATGGATCGGAGACATTGTGTCAAGACAAACTTATTACATGCATAGGGACCTTTCAAAATAAACTTCCTTTTTGACAGGAAGTTAGGTTTAGGCAACCCAACCAATTAGGTAGGGTTAGGAAATGGTTGTGTTTGACACTCTTCACTGACTAGTAACTCACGTGACTCACAGGGCTGACATTACTAAGGACCACCACCACCTATCCCGCCTGCAATGAAAGGACTCTTGTGCTATTAATACTACGTCACTCACCCCGCGGGTGGGTTTACATTGAAGTTAGCTAAAAGCCCGATTTGTCAAATACTATTGCAAAAGGGTGCTGGCGGTCAGATTCTGATACCGAGAAGTACTTAGCAGACGACAGTAGTATTTGGCATGTTGGGAGTGAGAACGGGTATGGTAAAGGTATTAAGATGGTTAAGGTTAGAGAATTATGGTTATGGCAAATGCACAGTAGTTAAAACTGTAGGCTATCAATCAATGTTGTTAGATTAACAATGCTTAGCTCAGTGCTACAGAGCACTTTCGCCTCTTTCAGCACATTGTTTTGGTTTAATAACCCACAGATGTACTCTTTTGGTTGATTCACACATTTCTGACCAAACTCATTTTCAGCAGCAGAAGGCAGCAGTGTTCATCTTCAGTAACCTCACTGTACACTACCTGTCCACCACCAAACAGCAGACAAAGTTCAAGACTAGCTGGTGAAGAAAGTTGGCCACCAGCAAACTAAGAAGCCAGATATTTTTCTCAAGTGTTGATGGAGACGAACACAACTAGGAGGAAAATGAAAATTTGGCTGTCCTGAGGCCAAACTTTTTTTTTTAATTTCTTTTTCTTTGGCCAGTTATTGATTTTTGCACATTTGCTACAAACTGAAGCTCCTACTGTCTGCTCTCCTTGCTTTGCATTACGTCCTTAAAGCCATACACTGCCATGTTGTTTAGACAGGTAATGTAGTTGTATTATTAAACATTTCATCACACACTGTTTTATTATCTTTTGCTTCTGTACAGTATGGGCATATGTTTTTTTTTTCCTAGATGTAGATCCCCCCCCCCCTCCACCATGAAACTCTCCCAGGAGCACTAATGGACATTGTGGGTAATTTCATGCCACCAACATAATTGAATTCAGTACTGCAAACAGAGAACTGGCTTTGTTTGTGTCATTAATGTGCAGTCCCTCTGAATACGAACCATGGCAAAAACCTGCTGCGTGACTACAGCAGCTAAATGGAGGTTTCCCTCCAGTCATTTTAATATCTCTACGACTACTCAGACACCAACACCACTATTAACCAATTAGCCATTGTTCCTTATTGCTGTTTCCAAAATGGAGGACTAATGTGGAATCCAAGATTTATCAAAGAGCAGAGTGCTGTAGCCTACTTTATACTGCTGTGCAGAACAAAGGAAACAATTAAGTAGTAGTTTTATAACATATCAGAGACTGCATTCAATGAAAACTGTCAAAGCTTAAAGCCAAACTGAAATTAATTTATATATTCTTCTGCCATATAGCCTATAGCTCTGCTCTGTGAAGTACTCTCAAATTTAACATTAACTGTCCTGGTATTGGTTACAATATGACACCTGCAACCTTTATTAGCATGCTACAAATATCTCTAACCAGTGTCTCCTTATCTACCAGCATGGTCACATGTCTTGTGTTGGCTTTTTGACTGAGTTACTAATAAATCCCTCTGGTAAATGTCAGGGTGCTCAGTAGATAGCTAATTGGCTGAGTCACCTGTATCACACTGAACAGCTTAAAGTCTCAGTGATCTGTACAACTCAGGGGTTGGGAACCTTTTTGGCTGAGAGAGCCATGAACACCACATATTTTAAATGTAATTCCATGAGAGCCATACAATATTTTTAAAACTAAATATCATTGCATATTAGACACACTGTAGAAGCTGCTCTCTCCTCAAAGGCTAATCCCTCTGTCCATTGCTGCTGAAAAGTACGATACTCCTCGTCTTTTTTTCTTTTAGCCATCTTCTCAAAAGAGTTTCTGCAATTACCTACTTGACAACTCGATTAAAACGAGCCGTGGTCACCCTTTTGCACATGCGCACATCGACTGCTATTTTAAATACGCCAACCCAACTTGAGCAAAGTGTCTCTGCCTCATCTGCGCTGCCTACCTGATTGATTGGTAGATAGACACAAAGACATGTATGTTTGCCACTTTCCCACTGAAATTAGTGGTTTCTGAACGCAGATGGACCCGCTATCAATCGGCGTTTGTCCCCTTTCCCAGTGAGCAGAACCAGCAGGTCGAGCTGCGTCGCCTCCTTTTCACCGCTGCGTGTCTGCAGACGGCATCGCGCTGAGAACATGCAAGGAAGTAAACAATGGAGAGCAAGCGAGTCCTGCGGTGGCCAGTGTTCTTTTCAACGTGATGTTGAAGCGGTAAACAAAGCAGACGCGTATATCAGCCGTATATAAGCCAGACTTCCTCTGATCGCTGCCTCATAGAGAACTGGCTTTCTAGTCGCCATGGAAATGGTAAACAGTGACCGTTTCCTAGGTGCGAGTCAGACGCAGCCATCAAAAGAGCCACATCTGGCTCGCGAGCCATAGGTTCCCGCCCCCTGGTATAAATTAACTTAGCTTTTGTATTTTATAGTATAGGTTGTGGAGTTTCTGAGAGTAGGGCGAGAAAGGCTTTTTATTAATTGGTTACAGGATTTTATTGGTCTGCTACAGTGTAATTGTGACTTGGGCAAGCAGGATTCTTAAGGAGGATTCTTGCAGAATCACTGCAATTTTAAGCTGCAGAGAACTGCTTGACACCTTCTACTCCTCAGTCTATCCTCATAGAACAGGCGGTATGATGCCTTACAAATTTAGATATTTTAAAAGTGATTTTTCTTCTTTGTGCATTCTCCTACAAACGACCATCAAGAAGCGTGATCAGTGTGACTGTGAAAGCCTCTGCACTGCAGAACCTGTTTAGACAGCAAACGTACCTACTTAAGTTTAGGAAAAGATTGTGAATTGGCTACAAGTAAGTATGTTTGTTGTATAATTTAGGAACATTAAGTTTGTCACATAACCAAAGTATGGTGAAATTAGCCCACACTGACTCTTGGTTTCACAGGAGACCACAGTCTCGATGTCCTGTGTTCATCCACCCTGACCTTCTCCCTACATAGACTTTGTCACTCTTTATAGTACTTCACCTGGCTCCATTAAAGCAGTCCTGGACGTCCTGGCTCATGATTATGTTATATAGCCTATGGATTACAGTGCATCATACTTTTCGTTGGTATAAATACAAACAGTGAATAAGAACAGCCTGTACACCTACATTGTTAGATCAGGAAGGTTGAGGGAGAAATGAATAAATTAAAGCTAAACTATGATCTTTTGGAGAACATCATCACCATCCTTCCAGCAGATAAGGGAAGATGCACGGTGGTCCTAAACACTGCAGATTACCATGACAAGGCAATCTCACTGCTCAGCGACAGCAACACCTATGAGACCCTGAAGCGTGACCCAACCAGCAACTACAAGAAGAAGGTTGTGGAGTGCTTACAGAAGCTTCAGAAGGATGGAACCATCAATCGCCTGCTGTACCATCAGCTCTACCCTGGGGATGCCATCCCATGCATTTATGGCCTCCCCAAAATTCACAAAGAAGGCACCCCTCTCAGACCCATCGTCAGCAGCATTAACTCTGTGACCTACAACATCGCAAAACATGTAGCCTCCATCCTAGCCCCATTGGTGGGAAAGACTCCCCACCACGTACAAAACTCCATGGACTTTGTGGACAAGGTGAGAGGACTAAAATTGGATCCAGATGAGACCATGGTATCCTATGATGTCACCTCCCTGTTCACATGCGTCCCCACCGTGGAGGCGGTTAAAACTGTGAGGCAACGGCTGATTAATGACAACACCCTCTGCAATAGGACCAACCTCAACCCGGACCAAATTTGCCAACTCCTGGACCTCTGCTTAACCACCACCTATTTCCAGTACAAAGGACAATTCTACAGGCAAAAACATGGTTGTGCCATGGGTTCGCCTGTATCCCCCATCGTTGCCAATCTGTACATGGAAGAAGTAGAACACAGAGCTCTGACTTCTTTCCATGGAACACCACCAAGCCACTGGTTCCGTTACGTGGATGACACTTGGGTGAAGATCCAAGTCCACGAAGTGCAAACCTTTTCAGAGCACATCAACTCTGTTGACGACAACATCAAATTTACCAGAGAAGAGGTCAAAAACAACAGTTTGCCCTTCCTGGACTGTGATGTGCACATTGAAGAAGACAGGACTTTAAGTGTTGGAGTGTACAGGAAACCAACACACACGGACCAATACCTGCTTTTTGACTCTCACCATCCACTGGAACACAAGTTAGGAGTCATCAGGACCCTGCAACACAGAGCTGAGAAGATACCCTCCAGTGCCCAAAACCGGAATAAGGAACACCAGCGTGTGAAAAGGGCACTGAAAACTTGTGGATACCCTAACTGGACCTTTGTGAAAACCGCCACAAGATCCAGAAAGGAGAACAACCCAGTGAGGACAGAAGAGAAAAAGAACAGACGTAACAACATTGTAATTCCATATGTGTCTGGAGTATCTGAAAAACTAAGGAGGATTTTCAACAAACATCAGATCGCAGTGTTTTTCAAACCAAACAACACTCTCAGACAAAGACTGGTCCACCCAAAAGACCCCACACCACACAGTCAGAAGAGTAACCTGGTCTATGCTGTCAGATGCAGTGAGGAATGTTCAGACCTCTACATAGGAGAGACCAAACAACCTCTCAATAAACGCATGGCTCAGCACAGGAGAGCCAACTCCTCAGGACAGGACTCAGCTGTCTTCCTTCCTCTTTTAGAGGAAGGACATTCTTTCCAGGATGACAATGTGCAGATTTTGGACAGGGAAGACAGATGGTTTGAAAGAGGAGTTAAAGAAGCAATCTATGTTAAGGTAGAGAAGCCCTCCTTAAACAGAGGTGGTGGCTTAAGACACAACTTATCCACTATCTACAATCAAGTCCTTTCAAAACTTCCAAAGAGAACTCAGCAGAAAGGCCCTGGTGAGGTGGCTCCAGCTAATGACATTAGCATTCAGAGCACTTAACGACCACCATCACCTTTGGAGTGCTAACTCAGTCGTTATATTCATGTCCTAACGACCATCGTCAGGACACCCTGACGACCATCATTGTTTTCAAGCCAGCTGGCCTCCAGCTAGTTTCGGTCATTATTACATGAATAACACTGATACTCCACACAGGGTTATTTAACTGAGATCCTAAAATCCACCACCAGAACTGATGAAGCCTCTCGGATGAGAGGTGAAACGTCTTCAAGAAACCTTCTACGTCCAGTTGACCTGATTTACTACAGTGGATGAACGATGACCTGGATGAATGAGAATCTTCATGGATATACTGCTAGGATGTCTATTTCCTTTGTAATTTCAGAATCACTCCGCATCTGAGAAAAAGACTAATGTGTTGTCATGGTTGCTTAGCAACAGGGTCTTGAGGGATCACTTCCGCCAACACAGAACAGGTTACAGATACAAAGTAACACAGTTAGCTGCTACAACCCTCTGCAATATGGAAACATTTATGACTTCTGTGGAGGAGTGGATTGAGCAGCGCCATCTCCAGAAAAAAATCCTAAACGACATGACTGATTGACAAAGCTCCAGCCTGTTTTTATTCCCAGGATGTCAAATACCAACGTGTTGTCACAGCTACCAGCGTTTGATACTGCCGCACAAGGCACCCTGCAGGCTTTCCATTAACTGCAATGTAAAACCATCCACGGCAACAGTAAACACTCAGGGAAAGTGTGCTGGGAGTGAATGTGGTGACGTAGTTTAAAGAGCAAAAGAGACACACAAAGTGGGTGGGAGGGGAGGTGGATGGTTCCAACACCACAACACTCAGGCTGTGATATGTGATAATATCACAACTAAGGGATGCTGTTTGACCCGACGCGAAGCACAACATACTGCAGCCTGCCTGTTTTTCCACAATGTTTATCACCTGTGCACCTGACATTTTGCTCTGTAGCTTTTATATTAGCTATTATGTATCTCACAAGAACTACAGGGCAGCTAAACAGAGAGCGTCAGTCTCTTGCTGTGAAAAGTGATTGGCTTAGTAGGGTATCAGTGTGATTGTGGCTGAATCACTGAATTATGCCATGGGTTTATAATGCTGCACGTGTTACCCTTTGCATTGTCTTTATGTCAGCTGGAGGTTAGTATGTTATGTGTATGTAGTTTTAGAATAGCGGGTTGAGTATGGATTAAGACAAGCACTCCTCCATTCTCATCTTTTTACACAGGTCTTATGGGAATCCTCAGCTTTCTATTATGTCCAGCTAGGTGAATATCACTGCAGGGCAAGGCAAGCATTCCCCGGCCACAGCGCATGAAATGATACTTTAACATTAAATATTAATGGAAGCTATTGTCTGACAATTGTGCTCTCCATAAGACTGATGAAGTCATGGAGGCTAGATTTGTCATTTTACATTCTGGGAGCCAACAGCAGCAGCCACCAAATGAACACAGTGAGGAGCCACCTGCCTCAATGATGTCTGTCGATAGAAGGACTGGTTAGTGTAGTTTCAGCTGGGAGATGTGCTTGAGCACCGACTTTGCTACGTTCCAAGCTGTCTTAGCTTTTTTTTTTTTTAGTCTAATAAAAAAAAAATCCACAAAATGTCAAGAAAGGAAATATTCTTATACCAATTCTTCTTAATAAACAAAAAAATACAGCCGTGTAAATTAATAAGTAAGTTTCCCTCTTTCACCTACTAATACTAATGTTTTATTTAATGTTTTTAGCTTAAGAATTGCCTTGTTAACTCATTGGAAAACAAACTTTATTCGAACTCAACAAAAACAAAATAGAAGCAAAACCAAAACCAACATGGGTAGTCTTTCCACCGTTCCATTTCTGGTTTGGTCAATATAACCGGCTCTGCACTGATTTTCCCCACTGCCTCCACTGGGAGGCAAAATCAGAGATGGATCAGATGGAGATAGAGATGTTTTTTGCGCTGTGCCAGCTGTTCATGTCCCGTGTGAATCAAAATTCAACAATGATTTATTTTACTGTACTGTACTTCTGTATTTATCTGTATTTTCTTAATATACTTAAGTACAATACATCTTACAGACCTCTAAACTGTGCTTTGTTGATTAAAACATTTATTTGTCATGTATCATCCCAGTATTGTCTCATCCCAAGACTAGTTCTAGTTTTTATTAGTGGTGGAATGTAATGAAGTACATTTACTCAAGTTCTGTACTTTATATTTTTGATGTACTTGTACTTTACTTGAGTAGTTCCATTTTATTCTACTTTATACTTCTACTCCACTAGAATTTAGAGGCAATTATTGTACTCTTTAAGCTAAAACTTAACTTAAGTTACTAGTTACTTTGCAAATTTAAAAGATTTTTTGACAAAACATATATCAACTTATACAGTATGTTGTATTGTTATAGATTACCCAGTAGTATAAAAGGTAAGGAAAGCTACAAGCTGCAACATTTAAGTGATGCTCATCCATAAATGCATCAATAAAAATACCAGAATCTAGTAATATACTACATATTTTTCTGACATTGGTCATTTTGTACAATATGTAGTTTTACTTTTGGTACTTTAAGTATATCTGGATGCAGCTACTTTTTTGTAAAAGAGCATTTCTACACTGTGGTATTGTAACTTTAACTCAAGTAAAATATCTGGACTCTTTCCACTACTGATTATGGGAGTGAAGTAATATTTTGTAGTCTGGGTCTTGCATAGTATTGCTCCTCATCGTGTTGCCTGAGGGCAAACTGCAGCAGGGTCAATCAGCGGTTGATCCTCTTGCTCACTGCTGCAGTCAGCACCAGCTCAGTGAAAAACCACTGCGTTTACAGAGTTAATGGGATCTATTCTTTGTCTCAGCTGATGAACATCTCCTCTCAAGCTCTCCATAACATGTTATGAAATGTCAGGATGGAAGTGGAAGAATTGCAGGTGTCAATATCCTGGACATCTGCTGTAGCTTCTGCTTGTCTGAATTCTTTTATAGCTTTATAAAAACTGGGTTCATAATGATTTCCATAATCTCTTGTAATTGTATGTCAGAAGTTTATACCACAAAATGGAACTGCTTCTGACAAATACCAGTTTACCAAATTAACAATGTTTAGAAGTGGTGGCCTGCTAACCCTTTCTATTTGTCACTGCTGACACTACTGTTATTATAAATAATAAAGGGGGTAATGGGCATCCTTGTTCCTTGGATCTGGATTGCTGGAAAAAAAACTGTACTGTACTGTGTTCAACTGTACTGCAGCATTTGGTTATTAACAACTAACTTGCAATACTAGCTTGCATCAAGGAGGTTAAATAGCTCTCCAAAGTTGCATTTTGGTGAGAAAAAAAATGGCCATTTTCAAGGGGGTCCCTAAACCTCTGGCTAATGTAATTTGGGGCAAATCATAGTCAAGTCAGCCTGTTGGGCTGCAGTTTACGGTTTGTCATTGTTTTGTGTTGTTAATTTATTTCCAAAAATACATATATACATATATTCACTTTCAATACTTGAAAAAGTATCTTGTGTAGTCCCTTTAAGGTACATTTCAAACAGATAACAAAAATTTGTGTATTGTTAAATTAATCAATTTGTGATTGCAATATGTCACGAAACATATACTGTGTATACTGTATATTCACCCAATATATATACATATATATATATATATATATATATATATATATATATATATATATATATACTATATATCATATTGTGTCATCATCATCTGCTCACTCAACACATCCACCTTCAGTAGGCCATGTACAACTGTGCACACATTAATATTTAAATAATGCCAATTTGAAGATATTAAAATACAATGATCAGCATGGATTTGATGACGTTCACAAGCTGTGCACAAGATGGAGGAGATTATATTAGAGAGTCAAGTCAATTAGGGAATGTATTTGACACAGATTGTACTCTGTTTAAGTCACCTGTACATCGACATCTCCCACTTATGGAGAGATATAGCTCGTATATCTCTCTGGTTTGAAGCAGAGCATTATCTTATCTGCAGATCCCATTCAAAGAAATTCACAATGATGCTTTCATCTAATAATACTCAGTGCATGAAGAGTTCAAGACTGTAAGATTTAATTGAAATCTCTGTTCTCAGTAACAGCAACACAGATGGGAGCCTCTGAAAGCTTTTGTGTGGAGCTGGTTGCGTGAAGAACACAGGCAAATGGATTATACATTCTGTGTATTAATACATTCCTTGTAAAGGGAGAAAGTGGATTAAGCATCAAGTCTGTGGATTGTCAAAGAGCATGGCACGTGCCAAGTGAATGCATTAAACCCACTGAGGCTAGAAATCATCCACGCCCCCTCCCCCCATCCCCACCCCCAACACACACATCACCCTGTTTCTATATGTGAGAAATGCTCATGACTGGGAGTGATGAAGCTAAATATATCATTGGCAATGATGCAGTCGAGATCCCGGTGAGTCTATGGTGGGCTAATCAACACCTCCTCCAACCATTCATCCATCAGCCCCCCACCCCTCCATCCTCCCACCCTCACCCCCATAAAGCCCTCCCTTAGGTGCCACTGTACCCCATCTGCTGTGTTTACTGCAATTAGCCTGAGCAGGAGGAGATGGTGCAGCAGCAGGGGGTTACTCTCTTTTTTCCCAGAATGCCTTTCTCATTCTCTTTCATTTTGTCTTTTATTTAGCTTGCCTTTGCATGCACACAGATTCTAAATGTGACAATGATGTAGACTGTATGCCGAGTAGTTCACAGCTGCCTGATCTTTTTGTTTTGTTGTGGAAAACAGATGTGCAACGACATCTTGTGGTAAGACTAAATTCTATTCAGCTTATATTAGTGTATAGTTTGTTGTGTAGTTCATGTCCTGTACTATTCCAAAACAACTTGTGAAGTTGAACTTGCAAAACTTGATTAAATTATTTTATTTTAGTTTCAGATGTTCACCTCACAAGATACCAGTATATTGAAATTAAAACCAGATATAGAACAAAAAAGGCCACTCACTAATAGGTTTCTTTTATGATGTGAATAATTACTGTACCTTTACTCTAATGGCTCATATACAGTATGTATATATATATATATATATATATATATATATATATATATATATATATATATATATATATATATATATATATATATATATATAGGTAGACTGGCACTGGCACTGGGCGAAGGCGGGGTGAACCTTGTACAGGTCACCAGTCGATCGCAGGGCACATAGTGACAGACAACCACTCACACACTTACAGGAAATTTAGAGTCATCACTTAACCTACATTGCCTGTCTTTGGACTGTAGGAGGAAACCGGAGGGCTAACCACTGCACCACCATGCAGGCCAGGACACAAATAAACACAATAATGACAGAGTCATACCGGCTCGGTCGTCGCCCGGATCAACAAGGTCTGCATCAGGTGCTTGGGAATGCCGAAGCTGTGTTGCTCTTTGTAGTATGGATAAAGGCTCCTCACATTTTGTTATGTTCGCCGCTCACCTTCATATGTTCATGTTTATAAACCTAATGCGTAAGTTCATTCAGGAAGACCTTCTGCACTCTCATTCATTCATCCATCTCCGAGTTCGTTCTCACAGGCCGTCACTCTGCATAGCCAATCAGACCCCACCACCACCATCTCTCTAAACCAATCCCATCATGCAACAAAGTACCGCTCTCCTCTCCGCCGCTTTCAGCTGTCATTTCAGCACATCACCTCCATCACCTCCAGTCTCCAGCACCTTGTGCCTCCAGCATCGGATCTCTCCAAGCCCTCAATTCGTTAATGTTGAGTATTCAAAATGAGACACCTATTGCACATCTGTCCATCCGGAAGAGGATCTCTCCTCTGTTGCTTTTCCTGAAGTTTCTTCCTTTTTCATTTTTTCCTGATATAGGTATTTGTGCGGGGAGTTTTCCTCATCTGACGCAAAGGTCGTACTGTAAAGGAGGGATGTCTCCCACATTCATAAAGCCCATAGAGGTCACATTGTGAACTTGAGTAAAACTGACTCGACTCACCTGATCTCACCAAACCACTCCACTACCACCATCACCAGTGTCTAGATCCACGGGGGGAATAACAGAACATTCTGCAACGACATGATCATTCCCATTCAGTCACGGCGGGTCTAATGTCCCAAAAGATGATTAATATCATAATGCTGTCTTGTTCTCTAATAAACAGCTATTCACTCATTGAGTCTCTCCTGATTGAAATGGTAATTGTGGGAGAGTGGCTTTGGAGGAAAGCCTGAAGCAACATGCTGGCTTTTTCAGTTGGATCATTTTTGAATATCAAGCGTACTCTTGCTTTTTTCTTCAGATTATTGCCCCTGCCCTTAACATAATAGAAATAATGGAACTTGAGTTCTACAGGTTCCTCCAGCTTTATAATACACCTCTGTTCACTCAGAAATCTTTGTTCTTGAAGTGTTCCATCCCATCCACCGTGTTATTGACTGAAAATGAACCAAAACTTATAAATAATGACACCCTCTTTTTTCTTCATACACTTACACAGTAAAGATACTTTGGCAGAAGCACACAAAAACACACATGTTGAAGCTTAAACCATTGCAATAGCTAAATCTCTTTTGGCATGGATATTATTTTTTCAACTATGTAGTATTCAGAATAGATTCTTCTGAGCTGCTGGCCAGCACATGGAAAGTAAATGTTTTTTTTTTTGTTTGTTTGTTTGTTTTTTTGCCAGGGGATTATTTATGTGATAAGTGTCCATGTGTGAAGAGTGAAGCTGTTTTTTTTTTCTCTCTCTCTCTCTCTTTCACTCAAACTGCTTATTGTTTCCTAAACATTTTCAGCATTTCTGTAGGTGGCCCGCAACCTTCTACGGCAGTAGGCTGAAAGTAAGCATTAGCTCTTTTCGTTACCTTAGAATGAGCCATTTATATCTACGCAGGGAGTGGGTCCCCTGTCACTCCACTCAACAAGACATAGAAAGCTCTGATCTGGACTGGTCTGGTCTGGAGGAGCTGCAGCATTTATCTCTGCACAAACTGCAACTTCCACTGCACATTAAGTTATGTTATATCCACAGAGCCTAAGTAACTTTGTCTCATTCTCCACTTGTATACTCACATACATTCACTGCTTCTCTCTCTCTTTCGCTCCACCACTCTCTTCCCACATAGCCTACACACAGGTATGATCTACACTACTCTTACAACAACTGGCACTACATAGGTCCATTTACATTTTTGTATTGGCCACTGTAGTTCTCTTACACACCTGGCACACAGGAAAGAAATGAATGAATGAATGAATTGAAATTGGTTGCGATCTGCAACTTCACCACTAAATCCTACATGCTTTCTGCATTGGTCATGTCAAAGGTTTTGTTTGATGCAGCATTGAAAAATAGTATTAACCCTCTAATTCAGCAACACTGACCCTGGTTACTGAGGTGGCTTTAACAGTCTCCTGTTGGTTACACCTACAGCCTAGTAATTTTATGCACTGCTGATTTTTGCTGCATGTGTATTCATAATGTGTGTGTGTGTGTGTGTGTGTGTGTGTGTGTGTGTGTGTGTGTGTGTGTGTGTGTTTGGACCCCCATCCCCCACGTCGACATACAGTTTCTTTAGAAAAACATGCCCCGTAGGCTGGCTGGCAGACACAGATAGGAGATGACAGCTCTTAACAATGATGGTGGCACATGGTGGCCAGTAATGTTTGTTTTTGTTTTTGGTCATACACAGTATTGGGTCTATGTTTGTAGTATGTACAGATATGTACATGATAAAGTATATGACTGTATACAGTATTCAGGAGGAGAGACATAATCATATGAATGAGGTGTGATCAAGAGAGTACACCTATTTGTTTCACCAAAGCACAACTGTGCCACTTCTAAAGCTGAAAAACAGTTGAATCCTTCCTTCCTTAAAATCAGTAATTTGTTCCTAAACACATTATACATGTCAGAAAATAATTGCTGAGAAGATGTGAAAAGACAAGACACTATACAGAAGAGCACCAATTTGGAGTTATTTCTTTCCCATTTTTGTGTTCAGGATTTTTTGGGTGAAACCTGAAGCCTGAAATCATGGTTTGATGATACACTGGAGCCTGTTGGCATAGCCCCTCCCCTAACACTATATACAAACAAGAGTGCATAGCATCAGTGGCTCTCCAACTCCTTCACCAGTTAAAACACTTATTTATACAGCCTACAGTTTGCTAGCAGTGGTGTATCGGCAATCTGGCATCTCGGGACAAATCCCAGAGTATTGTCAAAAAAATGATATGATATCAACATATTTTACTATTTGACTCAATAGTGAAATTCTTCGAGAAAATTGGACTAGTTGTAGCCTTCTGTCCGCTTAATCAATTGCTTAATGATGAGCTACTTTGACTCATGTTTACTATGCTACTATAAGCTAGGTCAGCCGCACTTGACCTAATCTAGGCTAACTAGTGACCTTGGCTGTTCTCATTCACTGCTCATACTTATACCTACAAAAAGCAATATACTCTAATTTGCGTATAACCCACGTAATCGTGAGCCACTCCCCCAAAATTATCATTGCGGATAAAAACATACATTAATGAATGTAAACAACGGGCATGGCTTGTGGAAGACTCCGGTAATAGGCAATGAGTGCAAAGACCAGGTGCGTGGTGGATGAAGATAACAAACTCTAGCTTTCAGCTGCAGTGGGTAGAATGGTGCAAATACGATTTTAAAAAGTTATTTTTATAAAACAGTCATTACATCCTGACATTAGTGCATGAGACATTTAATCTAAAATCTGAAATGACTGAAAATACTTCAACAAAAGCTCTACTGATGATATCATATGAGCCATTGTATGAGGATGCATTACCCATTACCCATGCCACAAGAACAATATCGGTAAAGAGGGCTGGGACTATCCATCTCCCAATTTCATGCTATCACGGTACGGGTGTGATTCAGTATGTTTTGTACTTTTTAAGTATTGTGATTATGATATTGATATTACAATTTATTGTGATTTGTGTTGAATTACACATTTCTAGGGACTTTATCTTTGGAAAATATCAAGATCAATGTCAAGGTTAACTTTATCATCCCACAAGGGGAAATGCATAGGGTCATACACATCTCATAAAAAAAAAGAAATATGCGCACAGCACACCCCTATGAATAAATGAATGAGCCACCCCACCCCACCCCACACACACACACACACATACACACACACACACACACACACTAGAAGCAGAACATACACTTTCCACAGTACAGAAAATATACAGTATTCTATACATAGTACAATCCAACAGTCTTATATCCTGAGAAACACCATCCAGGCACAATCAAATTGTTCACAGTTAAAATGCCTATATCAGAATATATTGTATAGGGTGGGCTACAGCCTATTTACCTATTTATTTATTTAAGTGTAATTGCTGCTGGTTCAAAAGATTTGCTGTACCTTGTTGTTCTAATGTTTTGCTGCAGGAATCTGCTTTTTGTTCTGCTTCTCCTTTTCAATTTTTAATTGAAGATCTGATCAGTTTTTTTAGAATAAGGTCTCTATAAAGCTGTGCTGCAGACACCTTATCCTTCCCAGTGATCCTACTTGCTGCCTTGATCATGCACTGAAGTTTGGCATGATCTTGAACATGCATATTACCAAAGTTGCAAATCAGACCAAACGACAAAACACTCTGCAAAACAGTATTATAACACATTTGAACAATAGCATGTTCAACTCTAAAATGACTCAAATTCCTAAGAAAGAACAGCCTCATAGTTTATTAGACTTACTTTGTGCACATACACTGAATTATAACTGGTCAATTTCAACCCCAAGGTATTTGTAACTTGAGATCTGCTCAACTGATTCTCCCTTAATATTGGCAGGAGGAACAGTTTTCTTATTTTTACAAAAATCTATGGCCTCTCTTCTTCTGTTTTCTTAACACTGACCTACCTCAAGAATGTAAATATCTAAATTATTCCAGTAAAAATGTTTGATTTCCAGCATGTATGTGGTCATGTAGGTTTTTTTTATTTATTTATTTATTTATTTGAATTTATAAGGGACATGTAACGTCCCGGGGCTGCACGGTGGTGCAGTGGTTAGCACTCTCGCCTTACAGCTAGAGGGTCGCAGGTTCGATTAATGTGGAGTTTGCATGTTCTCCCCGTGTAAGCGTGGGCTTTCTCCGGGTACTCCGGCTTCCTCCCACAGTCCAAAGACATGCTGTCCAAAGACCCCCCCCCCCGCGACCCCTAACGGGATAAGCGGTTGACGATGGATGGATGTAATGTCCCTTGACATTACATGTTTTATTTTTCATGACATGTTTTATACCTCTGGTGAATATAATCCAATCGATCTTATTTCATTATACAGTCCCCTCCAAAACTACTAGAACAGTGAGGCCAGTTCTTTTAATTTTGCTGTACACTGAAAACATCTGGGTTTCTCATACATGTACCATGTATGAGTTTAACAGAGTGTAAATTGAATTTCCCCATTGTGGGACTAATAAAGGTAGATCTTCTTCTTCTTCTTCTTGACATCAAAAGATGAATACAAGAGATCAGTATTTTAGCTTCTATTTCCAAGAATTTATATCTAGATCCGTTACACAACTTAGAAGATAGCACCTTTTGTAACATACCTTAAACACGCCACACAGCACACACTGTGTTAAATGATTCCCAGACTCTTTGAACTGATAACTTAAACGGCAAGTGTCATATTGCATTCCATTTGTGTTTGCCATCATCCAGGAACAACACAGCCTGATCCCTGCTTTGAATAATTCATTAGTTACAGTATGCTGCCAGACATCGGCTGGAACAGGAGACAATTTTAGAGCAGGATGGGTAGAAATGGCAATGAGGTTTCATTTTTGTTGCATTATACTTCAAGGTGGCTTCAAGGTAGCTGCTGTCCTACAACAGTAGCACACAGATGAGATCATCAGTGGCTTTGAATTTCAACACAAACTGGTACAGCCCTATTCACTCTTATCAATGTTGCTGATAGACTATTTTTGTAGTTGAAAATCTTCCACAAGGTATTAAATTTAACTTCAAAATTATAGTGAATGATACAAAAGTAGCCAGAAATGGCGTCTTTCTAAAACTGTATAAACTGTGTTTGTGGTTTTTCAGCTATGAAATGCACACGACACTGTAACTCTCTCTGGTAGACTGATTCACAAGGCCAGTGCATCTGTGTGTGCTCACTGACACAGTGGCCCTGATCCACTGAGCTAATACTATGAGGCAAGGCTGACACAGTGTGCTAATTTTATTCCTGTCAGAGTGGGATGACCTCTGAAGCAGAACGTGTATAAATGTACAGTAACTCTCCATTTATACCCCAGATAATAATACTATAAATGATAATAATTACTGCAGCTACTGCTACGGCTACTGCTACAACAACTACTAAAACACGATAATCAGTTCACACAAAGGTTTGATATTAGAGTCTTAAAGGTTGTACACTTATTTCATAACTGAAACTAAAGTCAGTAAATTAATAGTAGACCTTTGTAAGAGCTGATCTGGAATCTGCCGTCCAACTTCTGTCTCCTCATGGCTCTGTTTTCAGGAGATTCTGACCAACCACAAGTCATTTCAGAGAAATCTGAGTATGTGAGCTAAACTCACTATGGTGGCCAACGCGAAAATGTAAATGGCCCTATGTAGTGGCAGTTGTTGTAAGAGTAGTGTAGATCGTGTGTGTCGGCCATGTGGGAAGTGAGTGGTGGAGCAAGAGAGAGAGAGCAGCGGTGAATGTGTGTGAGCAAACCAGTGGAGAATGAGACAGTTAGTTTGTGATTGACAGCTGCTCATGGACGACAGACTCCAGCTTGGCTCTGATTGGTTGTTTTCCTCCTGTCTGCAAAATCTTGCAGCTGCCATTGGGGGCACCAGAGGACACCGGAGGACACAGAGGAAAATTATTTTTTTTTGATTACCTGTCTCATGCACCACTGGATAAAGTGGCCATTTTAGACAAATAACTTTAACTCTGATCACACATCCTTTATTTCTATTCACTGCTGCTTTAAGGGAGTAAAACCTTTAACTCAAAGCAAGAAAACCAACAAATAGCTGACATATAATGTTCCTGGTGGCGGTAAATGTATTTTCATAATTATGTCGGTCTACTGATCCAGTCTTATCTACGACCTAATTGACTCTGCAGTAGAGTGTGACAGGCAAGATGCCAGTTCATATACTACCTCAGTCTCTGCAGTTAACAAGAGGAAATAATATTTTTTTCAGTCAAATTATTCACACATGCTGCCTGAGGGACATCTCCGCTTAAACTGAGTAAAAATACAGAAAATGATTTGCTTCCTCTCTTGTTAGGCAATAAACAAGAGCTTGTCAAACATAAACAATTGAATATTCATCCTTCAGGCCCTCTCAGCATTCACCTTTTCACACTCTCCATAATCACCAACAGTTCAAAGAGAGTTAAAGGGTCCACCAGAGGAAATAGAGAGGATTCTTACACATCCATTCTCATTTGTAGCTCATTGACGAACCCTGATTTAGGCCTGGAAAGTCACTAAATTTTAAATTATGTCAAGAGACAGTCCACCTAGAGAAATGGCTGTTTTGTGTATCATATCTGAGCCCCTGGGTGCTGTGTGGGTGATGTTGGTGTCTCCACCCTTGCAGGGAATCCCCTCGTATCATTGTCTCTACCCTGCTATGCTCACCAAGCCGAGCAGCGCTCACCTCCACCTCACAGGCAGATGAAGCTCCGATGAATATTCAGAGCTTTTTAGGAGGGGTTTAATGTTGATTCAGAGCAACGAAGGCACAGCATGCTCATTTTTATGACCTTGTTGTACAGTTACTGATTATTAGTATTCAAAACACGGATGATATTCAGTTCCTGCTTCAGTCAGAAAAACGTCTGGAGTAAGATTGTCTGATTAATTTGTTTCTACATCTTAAATATGTCTGAGTGGTGGTTGTCTAAGTGGGAGATAATAACACATATCAACTGCATGACTGCGTGTTAAGCACAGAGCAGGTCTCGGGGTTTGGCTAGATTAACTTAGCATAAAGACTGGAAGCAGGGGAAACAGCTAGTTTTTGGTTTTGTCCAAAGTCAACAAAAAAAGCCTTTCAGCCCATGTAAGGATCAAAAATGAACACATCCTATCATGTGTAACATGTAGCCTGCATGAACTGAAAATGTCACCTTGTGGTTTTAGGAGGAAGTTACAGTATGTGCTGGAATAATGTCTTGATTGACAAAAGTTCTTCTGTGCAGCATCTTGGACGAAACTGTGAGTGGCCAGTATGGTAGCCCAGTTAGGAAGGACAGACAGGAGAAGCAGCGCAGGAGCAAAGTAAAAACATAGTTTATGCTTCTAAAAAAAACCAATATCAGTTGAAATGCTTGCTAAGAATATATTCACCACCTTACTTAGGAAAGGGCTGTCTGAGGGCAAGATAAAGTGAAAGAAATAGTCTAAATATAGCATACACTTACACTGATACTGCTTTTTATAATTTCTATGAAGAAATTACAGCTTTATTTTTTATTTCTCAATTCATATCAACATGGCTC
The DNA here is from genome assembly GCA_947000775.1 of Pterois miles. Taxonomy (NCBI): domain Eukaryota; kingdom Metazoa; phylum Chordata; class Actinopteri; order Perciformes; family Scorpaenidae; genus Pterois; species Pterois miles. The sequence continues at coordinate 1,241,124 of CAMQGK010000200.1, read as the reverse complement.
ACATGGTTTAAAAATAATCAAACATGCATTTCTGTAAAATGAATATTATTCTGATCGGATAAAAGGAAGGTTACTGATATTGTGTCTCAGTAAGCAGACACCCCCATCCACCCGCCTTATCCTTTGTCTCATCTCACCTCACTCCTGTGACATTTAAGCAACCTCCCACTCCTCCCAACCCCCCCACGCCCACCACCACCACCACCACCACCACCATCCCTGCCGCCCTTTGTTTCCCACCAGACTGCAGGCCTCTTTTTTTACATTGCACGTCTGTCTCTACACTGCTTCATCTCTCATAGAGCTTTAAATCCCCTCTTCTTCATTTCAACTACTTCGACATTAAAATTGGATTTAATAATCCACTCATTTCATAATACGCCAAATAATATGATCAATATGAGGCTTTTATTAAGCTTAAAGAACAGCCACTGAATACTGGTATTAATGTTTTAATAACCTGGTTCCCAATACTGACATGTTGATTATGGTATGAGAATAGTTAAAAATATGGAACAAAAATCCTCCTACATACATACACCCTGATTTAATTTGCTCTTCCTCCACTTCATGCTCTCAAATTCATTGTTTTTTTTTTTTTGTTTTGTAAGTTGTTGTCATTCTCAACAAGAGTATCAGTTAAGCGAATTAGCTACGTACACTGATGGCATACTGTACATAACAGATACATGTGGTTATTTGTCATGTGAACCTTTATTTGTATGGGAGGAGTTGATTTGTAAATTCTTTGTTGAACTAATTAATAGTTTATGCATACAAAAACAACATGCATGGAGGGGCTTGACAGGGTCATTTTTTCCTGTCATCTTTGCTCAATTATGGTAGTTGTCACTGTAACTTGCTTTTCCAAGCTGGAAATGTAAAACCAAGTACTATAAAGCAGAATTTTCTGAGTAGCAAACAAGTACTTATTTTAAAGGGTAATTGCAGTTTATTACAATTTAGAAGTTCTGGCCTGCATTCCTATTAGCAATAATAACATTGTACTCATCAAGTTAATTTGGGAGATCTGGAAAAACCTGCCTCATCAATCAAAAGTGTGACAAGAAGGTGCAAGAAACAGATTGTGAGCAAAGCTCCAACTTAGTCAAACCTATTTAAAAGAGAAAACAGAGGCAAACAGCAAAATGATTACCCAAACTGTTTGTAGACCAGGGGTGTCAAACGTACAGCCAGCGGGCCGGATCAAGCCCGCAAACGGGTTTAATCTGACCCTCGAGATGATTTTGCAAGTATAAAAACGGACTGCAAATTTGTCAATGAATGAAACCACTGTTCTAAATGTGTCTGTTAAGCAAGCAAACTGTTAAACCAGGGCTGAGCAGGTCTTCCTGACAGCTGGCCCGGAGCTGCCTTGTTGTTCTGCCTATTAAGCCTTCTACTTTCAGCAGAGCAGAGCACTTGAATAACTTGAACAAAATGTTGCAAGGGAGCAACAAAGTTGTCCCACAGTATTATGGCAGCATATGTGTGTTCAAGTAGAAGCTGTCATTGTGGGAGACACAACTAGCGGCTGGTGAAGCTGCTCTCTTACCACTGGATTATAAGTGAAACAAAACGGTCAGATAAGACAAACTTGATTCTGTTAATTTAACAACTCAATAACTTCAATAACTCTCAACATTTTTCAGTTGGAACAAACGAAATACAAAACAATACACTCGCTTTCATTTTTTTTTTTTTTTTTCAGTTCATTCCTCGTCCACAAATCCATCAAATCCTTCATCATCAGTGTCTGAGTTAAACAGTTGGGCGACTTCGGCATCAAGCACGCCCGAATCCATCTGGTCATTATCCCAGTCAGTCTGGTTGCTGTTACTTAGCTGTTCAGTGATGATTCCTGCCTTCCTGATCCATTGGCAGATAGTGGAGGAACTCACCCGGCGTTGCCTCTCTGTCCGTTGCTCCCATGCATCATATAGTTTAACTCTGAACGACCTGTTGACATCGATATCTAGCGGTTGGAGATCTTCAGTTAATCCACCCGGAATGACGGTGAGCTCCGAATTAGTTTTCTTCACTTTTCTTTTGACAGTGTCGGTGAGATGGGCAGCATGGAGTTACAGATCAATAGGTACGGAGAGTTGTGGAAAAAGCCGTTCGGTTTCTTGATTTCTCCTCCTCGAAAGTCGCTGATTTTCATGTCCAGCGCTACCGCTGCTGCCTTGAGTCGAATAGAAACTGTAGAGACGCTTCTACCTGCTGTTCTCTGTTGAATAACCCACTGTTCTTTGTTCCCTCAGAAACTCTGGTTGGTCTTCTTTACGTGGTGCAGATCATCTTCTTGCTTCCTCCACTTCGTACCATTGATTCATTAATATTAAATTCTCTCTCCGCTGCTCTACTCCCATGTTCTGCTGTGTGACTGATAGCCTTAAGCTTGAAATCTGCTTCGTCAGCATGTCTCTTCACAGCTGCCATTTTGACTCCTTATACACACACGATAATGATACGGTGCCGATCTGTCGAAGCACAGTAACAGTAGTATTACTCCGCCAGGCGCCTGACTACTGTTACCGTAATGCTCCTACAATCCACCCAGCGGTGCAGCTTCGAAGCTTACCAAACTCATAATAAAACATTTTGACAGATTTCTGAGCGCCCTGAACCACATAAAATTGGTTCAAGGAGGTCAATAAGCACAACCAGAATTCATATATAAGCCGCACTGTCGAGAAAATTTAAGGATTTGAAGAGCACCTTATAGTCCGGAAAATATGGAAGTTAATATTCATTTCATACATTTTGCTAATTTTAATTTCTATAATATTTTGAAGACAATTAAATTCATTTTCATTAAGTTCTGTGCCTCATTGTAAATACTGATACAAAAACATTTTTTAAATGGGGGATTTTGTGATTCTCTCTACATCCTGAAAAATGTCAGTCTTCATACACAACAAAATACAAAATATTTTTGCTAACAGATATTTCACCTTAATGTCTAATGTCCTTACCACAACCAAAGCTGTTACAGAAACATTTTTGCTAATATTGCAGATAAATAGCAGCTAGCAAGGTCTGCAATGTTAGTTCTGACTCTTAGCATCTAATATACAGTATATGAATTCAACAGTAATATGAAGTTATTTTACTAATTACTTAACTGCATGCTAAAGACACACAATAAATACTTGAGGAGAAAAGGTGATGTGAACCTTGTTTTTCCTTATCATGAGGGTCACCTATGCGGGTGGCCAAACCTGTCCGCCATGTGCTCACCTGTTAACTTCTGTTTCCATAGAAACTAGAGTTGTTTGGCTTTGAATAAAACTCCTCTGCTGCTCAGCTTTCACATTAGTAAAGTTGTTACATACCAAGTATGTCATCATCCATGTGTATTTGTTTAGGTTGAGATCAGCTGTTCCGGTGGCGAAGCATCAGAAAACTCACCAAAGCCATCGCTGTTAGTCTTTCCAACAATCACCAACTCTAGTTTGGTGAAATAAACTCTTATTTCTCTGAGTTTGATGGGAAACTCTACACATCTGCCAGCTCTACTCTCTGTTTCCCCCGCCCTCTCCCTCTCCCTGCTGAGCAGCTTCAGAAGTAGACCATTAAACGATCCATCCATCCATCATCCATAACCGCTTATCCTATTCAGGGTCGTGGGGGGCTGGAGCTGATCCTAGCTGACATTGGGTAAAGGTGTGGTTCACCCTGGACAGGTCACCAGACTATCACAGGGCTGATACGTAGAGACAGATAACCATTCACACTCACATTCACTCCTACGGGACACTTAGAATCAACAATGAACCTAACCTGAATTTCTTTGGACTGTGGAAGGACACTGGAATCCTCAAACTGAACACATGAATGGCACAAAAGCAGTGCTGATACAGCTGTATGATACATTCGTATGTGACCCAGTGGCTCAAATTGTGAGGTCATTTTGGTGCATTTGTGATAAAACAGTAAATTAATATATCCAATCTTTTGTGGAAACTGTAAAGGGAACAGCATTTTTGAGCCAGAGGGTGCAGCCCAGTGTCCCGAGGAATTTGTTGAATTTGGATAATTCCCCTCCCAAGGATTTCCATCCAATCTCAATGTTCAGGGCATGCAGTGGTATTACATGTAATCTGGAGTTTTCAGATCCTGTTAATGAAATATCACCATTCGTGCCTGGTGATAGGGTTGAATTGGGTTTTAAATTGCTGTGGCATTGCATTGTGGGAAGGGCTTTTTGCATTCAATATGTATGATTATGTTTGGATGACGGGTGGGAAAGAGCAGGTAGAGCAGGGCATGGACTGAGGCTACTGTTGGCATTCCCCATGTTGCCAAGCAGTCTCATAATCAGATCAGGTCAAGTGGATTAGTGCCAGTCCTGACCGCAACGCGGGTGGCTGCAGCCTTAGCCACCAAGCTTCTCCCACGTAAACACCCCCTGGTTCCAACTCTCTTCTTATGTCGGTCGTATTTCTTTCGCCACCCCCAATCCTTTCTCCCTCATCCTCAGGGAGTGTATTTCCCCATGTTTCCCAGCCAAATCCAATCATGTTAGCCTCTCCACTCCCTGGTCCTGGGTGACTAATGCCTTTTCATCTAAAGGGCAGATTCTGCGAAAGAGTCACCCTGCTGTCTGCTCTCTGATGCCATTCGTCCTCTCCCTCTCCACCCAGTTGCTTTGTGTCTTCTCCTCCTCCTCTTCTTCCCTTGGGGCTGCTATTTCTCACTGAAAAGCCTTTTCAGATCAACCTCAGCTGGGCCCTCAGGTGTCTCGATAAGGTCGATGGCCACTCAAAGCATGATGGTTCTTCTTATTTCCTCTCTGCTTGGTGATCATCCATCAGCATGGCAACGCCAAATGCTTTTTTTTGTCCAAATATACAAAAAAATAAAAACATACTGCCGTCACCTTGAGGACATTTTTATCTGCTGCTAATATATATATTTTTTTAGCTTCTTATGCGGACCAATTACTATATGATAGTCCCTTACTGTTAGTGATCATGTATTTCACTAAAAGTTGCAGGTGAACCCATTTTAATTCAATTTCAGGAGAGATTTCCAGAGCTGATGGGTGCATTTAATCCATCTCTTGGTCACAATGCCTGTGTTTACATTCGCCAACATGAAGAACAAAGGGGAAACGGTTAGCACTGGGGTCTGGCGGTTTTAAGGGTGGGGTTGTGGGTGGAAGGAGAAGGGGTTGTATGGGGGTGGGTTGGCAGCTTCTATCATTAGGAGACGCACACAGGGAGTGAGCTCAAACTGTCACAGCAGGCATGGTCAGTTGGTGTGTTAACGGCGAGCAGGCCTGCAGAGTGGGGACAGAGTGATAGCTGGAGCCTGCAATGGGATATTTTAACATTCTGTAGACTTCTCACTGAGTTGTTGAGCTGCTTTTTGATTTCATCCTTCACCCTGAGCTATTTAACATTTCATCTTGTAGAGAAGATCAGCAGCATGCTACTATACCAACTCTCTATAACCTGTAAACAAGGACCTGACCATTTACAGATGGATCTTCTTCAGCAGTCATGAGGATTCTGCTGGTAAAAATACTAAAGCTGCAGTGGGTAGAAATAGAGCAAATATGAAAAAAGTTATAGTTAGTTATAGTAGTATAGTTAGTTATAGTATAAAATGGTCACTATATCCTGACAGTAGTGCATGAGACAGGTAATCTGGGAAAAATCCGCTGTGTCCTCCAGTGTTCCTAATGGCAAAAGAGGAAAACAACCAATAAGTGCTGATCGGGAGTCTGCCATCCAGCTGCTATCTATGAGCAGCTGTCAATCACTCACAACCTCTGATCAAATGGTCAAACTAGGCAGCGCCATCAAATATGAATCAATATCCTGTTACTGGAATGACTATTTCTCCCCTCAAATGTTTTCAGAAATATCTTGTACTTACTATTCAGCTGTAAAATGAGAAAAGTTGTGACCAGGCAGCCATGTTGAGATCAGCTGAGGAAATTCCAGGCACCGCCCACTGGCTGGAGCACAGCCAACAGGAATGCTCTATCTCTCTGAAATGGCCTGTGATTGGCCAAAGTCTCCTGTCAGGGGCTAGATTATTTCAAATTCTGAAAACAGAGCCATGAGGAGGTGCAGAAGTCTAGTTTTCTCACAGAACACTTGAATTACAATAAACTGAAATGTTATTATGGATTTTTTGCGCAATGGCTCTAAAAACACACTAAAATCTTGAACAAACAGAAAAGTTTGACAGTTTAACAGGGAGGTTAGGGTGGTGGAGGGAGGCATGTTATCAGTGGAGTACGCCGTAATTTCTGCCCTTATTCCACCAATATTAGTATACACAAGAAAACATTAGCAATAAATCAGTAGGTGTATTTATTTGTTCTTTTTTTTTCCCTAGTGTTTTATGTCCAATGTCACAAATGTGCTGGAAAACAGGGTGGTCAATAATATTCAATAAAGACTGATGGAATTTACCGGAATAGGAGCAGAAATTAGAGTCTCCTCTTGTGGGTCATGTTTCCATCATTACTGATTGGAGCTTGAATCAATAAATATCCATGACTTTGAGTCGTAAAGTCACTAGTCCCAGGAATGAATGCCAGTTGTAACCTCTCCCACTAAAGGCCAAAGCCAGATGTTAATGGGTGTTAGTTTTTTGTCCTATGGGAAACAGCCTTTATATATCCTTTCCTTGCCGTCCAGAGTAATCCAGATTGCATCTTCCTGTATGTAATATTATCTGATAGTAGAGCAAGTTCAGGAATATCTAGTGTAGATCAATATAGGCTGAAACATTTAGTAGTGGACAGCAGGGTAGGTTTCATGAATGGTGAATGAATGGTTAGCATGGCATCAGCAGACCACCATCTCTGTAAAGATAAGGTACAATATTCCTTTATTAGTCCCACAGTGGGGAAATTTATGGTGTACAGCAGCAAAGGTACAACACAGGGGGTGGGGGGTGATTAAATAATAGGAACAGTACATACATTATATACGTATACTGTACATTATTGACAATATAAACTGACTATTAACACAATTGCACAAGTGGAAAAATAACTACTGCACAGTGATTGGAAAACCCAAATTATCCTAGTATAGTCTAGTAATTTGATTGCTTGCTGCATGAACATCAGTTAGTAATCATGTGTGTAATTTCTTGTGTGGCTCTGAGTGGGTGGCAGCGTGTGATTAATCCTTCTGAAAACACTTGAGATAAATATGCTCTTATCTCTCTGCTTTCACTCTGCCATATTTAGTCAGATATCTAACATGTGTTTTCCACTGGAGTAATACAGCAGTCTGTATATGTGTGATGTGTTTTTTTTTTGCAGACAGTATAGGTAGCATACCGATGAGTCACGATGAACATGTTGCCCTCTGCTTGTCTTCTAGGATCAGCCGGGAGTCATATCAGCAGACTGAACAAGTCATTTTAAAAAGCTCAATCAGATGATGTCTCAATGGCACTGGTACAATGAAATGAACCTCTCAGTCTGTGAATGCCCTTAAAGCTCAGCTAACAGTAGCTTGCTCACTTGTCAGTTCACACAGACCTGTTATGTTGTTACATTATTATTTCATCACAGATTATGATTTTGTTCTTACCTTAACTAAGTAGTTGTGTTGTCTAAATTTAAATAAACATTCCATATTCTAACCTCGGGATAAAGAACACAACCAGGACAGTTTGCTCACCATCCTGAGCACCGGAGGCCCAGCACCTCATGCCGGGTGATATCGACACCCAGCCTACCTGATGGCTACGCCTTGATGGCTCAAAATGTCAACTGCTGGTGTCTGGAGCCAGTGTGAAAGAAAGGGACTTGAAGGAGAGACTTTGAATAAAGGACATTTGAACTGAGGAGCCACTGAGGGAAAGAAATGACTCAATTCAGGCACACCACTGATACAAAAGATCCAAATGACCATGTTCCAGACATAATCTGCCACCACTCTACTCAACCTCCCATCCGCCCATCTAGTCAGCGAGGGTGATGTATAGTTGCATTTTCTGAAGAGAAACAATTTGATGACTAGACTAATAAACACACTTAATAAATAAGGTCAGTTTACAAAATTGATTATTAATATTAGACACAAGAACAACAGGGAAATGCATCCGTAAATTCTAAACTTGAATTAGACCACGTCTCCATTTTTAACCTGAAATTGCCTCTCAGTCTTCCCTGGTGCTTCTGAATCTCTCTGCTGCTAAATGATACATTAACACCAAAAATAAATCTAGTTGATGGGCAAACATCAAATCCAGTCAGAGATATCAGTCACTGAATTGACCGGGTCACCTTAATTTGTTTCTGTCCATGAATGTTCATCATTTGTATTTTCTGTATGCCTTCAGTTATTCAATTACTTCAATTACTTGATTTTGTGTGTATAGAAACTATTCAAATCACTGTTCACCATGCCCAAGAACTCCGCAGCAACCTGTTTTTATAAAGCTGGGTGGCGCCTGGGTAAACTCTGATATTAAAGTTAACTGTGGGTGATATTAATAATGAGCACATATTTTGATATTAATTAATGATTAATTATTAATCTCTCTATGAAATAATGTTACAAATATTAGATGACTTTAAAATGAATAACAACTTGTAAAACCAACCATTTATGTGTTCAACAACACTTTCAGTAAATATCAGCATTCTATATAAATAAGAAAACAATGTATTTTGTATCCAGAAAATAATGTGACAAATTGTAATGACATGAATTTTAGTACACACACAATCAGTTTACATTTTATATCCAATGCATCCATTAAAAATAACTACAATGCCCGAGAAAACATATGCATATCAGTAGTAAAGCTATTTGTATGTTTGTATGTTCATCAGGCATTAAGTCTCATCTCTGCCGCTGACTCTACAGCAGTAACTCTGTAGCTGGTTGCAGCAGAATGATGTGTTCTTTACTTACATTTACAGAAATCTCCCGGAAGTCTTTTGTTCGTCAGTGTGGGGACCAAAGCTACATCTGTCCAATTAGATTACTGCTCCATATATGGAGCACTGCAGCAGCAGGAGCTTCAGCTCATTACTGCAGGGTCTACACCAAGACAGCCTTCCTTCCTTGATAGCATAAATGCTAGATTTTCACACAGCTTGAAATTGTCTTTGTATGGGTGCTTTCTTACATTTTTTTAAATTATTATTATTATTTTTTTAATCTTGTTTGTGTTTTAGTATAAATTCTCAAAACATTCCAAAGAGATATATGACTTCTTTCCATAAGTCAATATAGTTCTGCTTCCTGCTTCAAAGTGTTTGGAAAATTCCAACAGTTGAACTTCTATTGTCTTTATTATTATTCTTTTCACCATTGACATTTTTAAAGGTCAGAGTAAGCCACAGGAAAAAAAAATGAATCTTGGTAAGTGAAGATGGGAATTAATGTACCTAGCAGGGGTAGAATTACTTCTAAGAGCTACAATGACTTCTACACTCTGGTTTGTCCAAAACTGTTTGTACACTGGTTGTTGTAGAGAAAGACATGCCATGGCAGTGCAAGTACAAAAGTAACTGGAATAAGTTCTGTGCCAATGGATAACATTCGCCGCACAAGTCACTCTGTACACTAAAAATCTCCTGAGTCACAGCTGTAAAAGCTACCTCTGACCCTGGCGAGTAAAAGGTCACTTGCTGATGATCTAGCAGTTTTAATGATGCATTGTTTTGTTGACTCAGTTGGCTAAGGCCTAACTTTAACGTAACATGCTAGCTTACAAGAAGTGCTAGTTAAGTAGATGAAGTAAGCGTTGGTTGTGGGATGAAAGCAATGGTATGAATCGGTTTTAACAGTAAATCACATTTGATATGAAGCAAGGAAATAGCAAAAGTCTGGACAATAGGATTCACACTCTGGTGTCCATGAACGCTTGTACGAGATATTATGGCAACCCATCCAATAGTTGACTAGTCTGAACCAAAGAGATGGACTGACTGACCAGCATTTCCATCCTTTGAGCCACAATACTGCAGTGGACTGTCTCATGTCTTGTGATTCTGTAAGCATATAGGCTTATCTTAACAGGCATATTGTTGGTTTTTGGCCGTACAAACATGTTTATGTTGGTTTAAATTGACTTTTGCATGAGATGTGCTGTACTACATTCCTGGAAAAAGGCTAAAAATGTGAAAACCAGCAGCTGTGACATGGTGGAGGTTTTTCCATGTAGGCTAACATAAACTTCAAGTAAACACTAAATACCTGTTTGAATTTGTTTTAATGCTTGAATGAACAACATACCTGCTATCAGCAGCTGCAGTCCATATTTGACTGAATCCATATGGATGCATCTATAAGAATTTCAAATAGATGAAAAGAGGCAGCCGCTGCTCATACAAATGTTCTCATTGAAATTCTGACCTGGGAAAAAAAAAACAAAAAAACAAAACAAACAATACTGTTGAACAGCATTCACACTAGAAAAGTCAGCACCATCTGTTCATGTTTTGCTTCAGGTCTGTGTTACAATATCCAGAGCCAAATGCTGCATTTAACCAGCAGCAGTCTGCTCTGTACTACTGCAGTGAAGCTGTTTTCCATGTAGCAGCACGACACCCCAAATGAGCCGTGTAATGTCCTTTCCTGAAAGGGATGGCTTAACTGTTCTGACAAACCTTATGAAAGATACATGAATGCTGGTTTGTTGGAGCCTCTAGTGCTTCTACATACCAAGCTGTAGCTTGCTATGTCACTATTCTCACCATGCTGTTTGGTTACAAAGTGAACACTATCGAAACACCACATATTATCTTTGGATTAGCATTCACTGCTTACATGGATATACTGTAATGCTTCTTAAAGCCCTCACCGTGTGAGGTCTGGGTCTTACAAATTGACCAAATCCAGTCTTATTGTGCTGTTGTATTTGTAAGGCTGATGATGGGAAATCCTCTTGAAATAGATCTGTTTTCATGCTATACCTTCCATCAAGCTGGTAGGGGTCGTTGGTGACCCCACGGCCAAATAGACCACTCTCCTGTCATTTCAGCACAAGCTCTTCTTTTGATTATGACGTCTGCAGATCAAACACCAGAGGCACTGAGCCAGAGTTGAAATCCAGCTAACCTGAAAGCAGTTCACCCTGAAACTGACGGGGTAGGTAGTGAAGATCGAAGCAGACACATAGAGAGCTGCAGTGAAAAATGATGATTTGAAACACAAGTAAGGCAGTGCTTACAATGGTGTGACTACATTTCAAACAGTTTTCCCTATTTTATTTTTAAGGTTCTTCAGCCTCTGTGACAGTCCTCTGTGAGAAACAGGTGTTCAAAAAAGGGTTACATTTCTTATCTTCCCTTCCTAGTCTTCTGCTACAGTTTCTCCTGGTCGATGAACAGCAACATTGTGCATTAGGCTGCCGTCATTATCTGATAAAGGTTGAATGGACACAAGGACATGTTTCTGTTTTTGTCATAAACACTACCTTTAAACAGGGCAATGCCTGGAAGTAGCAGGTAGGGTGACGGCTTCAGCAGAGAGACTCTTTACGTCTTATGAGGCTAGCCACTTTTTCACTAGCTCCTATGACACAATGGCATTCTCACTGAAGATAAATGAGTATTTGCAACAGCACTCAACAAGTGGATGCCATTTGTGATCTAAGCAAAAGTAAACAATATTTTGTTGGTCAGCATAAAAAATAAATACAACTTCAACTATACTTTACTAGCTTGATAGCTAATACATCTGTGTAACCATTTGTGAATAACCAGTATAACCAATATGATTACAAATTCATTTTCAGTAGTTTTCAAGTTTATGTTGAAAAGACTATATGCATGCATTGAGTGGAAACTGATTTGTTGCCTGTACATAAGCGTGTTTGTTTAATTCACAGCACAGGTTTACTGCAACTGAAAAGTGACGCCGAGGGCTTGTTAAGCATGTGTTTACTGTTTACTGTGACTGAAAAGTGAGGCTGAGGGCTCTGACAAAGCATCAGTATGTGATGAGAATGCATTGACTATGCTACTGTAAAAGTATACAGAGTAAGAGACGAGAGAGGTGGCATCTTAACCTGTGCGATGCATCATTCCTCCAGGATTTCTGCAAATTGGGGTGATCAATCAATGGGCAACAAAATATTTTAATCCCTCCTTTGGCTGTTAACCTAAGCAACCCTGACAAACACTGAGATACATCATCTCTCATTATTTCATCAAAATCTGATCAGACATGATTAAAGTGGGAAATAAAAACAAATAAATGTTGATAGCAACAAAATGAGAGTGCAAGAAAGGTGCAGCAAGTCATACATGAAAGTGGCAGAAAGAATGGTGAATAATAATACAGAGACAGAGAGGCTGGAGAGAGATGATAAGTGGGTTAGCTTCAGTGATATCATTATCATATTGCTTTACCTTGAACCTATAAGGCTTTGCATTTCTAATGTTGTGAAAGCTTCCAGGATGAAGAACTGTGTAATGCACACAGAGAAGCACCACAGGCTGGCTGAGATTTAGGACCATTAGGTTCATAAGCTGGTAAACACTGTATGAGGAATCTGTTGCAGAATGTGGGGTCTTGAGATGGTATCATGCCCCAGTTTAGCATGGCAACATGCAGACAGCATACATGTGCTAATGTGGCAAATCTGCACAGTGTTGGGAAGTGTTGGCAGTGTTGGCAGACACTGCATGTAACAATGCTGACACTATACTTTACCTGCACGTCCCTGTTTGGTTAGCATGTAGCGGGGTAGCATAACTAAATGCTACACTGCTATAGTTTTTCTGCTAAAACAAATCCATTACATCAAGAGCAGTGGATCTAATGAAGTCCATTACTTCAAGAGATCTACTGCTATGGAAATCAAGCTCATGCAGTTTGCTTGACAGTAAGTCTGTGATCCAAAAACAGGTCAGTGGGTCAAGGACTCTATTGAAGGAGCAGTTTTCCGTACAGCAAGACAATCTGTGCTACCAGAAATTTCTAAACATAAAAGAAAGATTCAGTCGTGTGCTGGGTGTTCATCTTTTCAGAAGGCCTGTTATTTTGGATTTGGAATTCTTCATTTCACTGTGTTATGGGAATAGTGGCTCTGTATGGGGGCATCCAGTAGTTAATAGTAAATTCCTGACCTTTTCAGTCTTTTTAACATAGACATGTGTTCAACATATGAATACAGATTGACTGCCCACGGCTGCTCTGATTTATCTCGCCTTTCCATCCATGTGAGATGCACATCTCACACTGGTTTCCATTATCCCTGTAAATGCCAATGTCAATCTTCTGTTTGGCACCATGGGAAAAATGGGAGGAAGACCAGGTAGGAGGTCTGAGGGTTGCAGGGTAGGATATGTCCAAAAAGAACAATCCCATTATTGGGGAGTGAAATCATTTCACACAGATCTCAATTTTCTCGTGCTAGCAAGCGACAGAGGAGATAAACCCGTTGAGAAACATCAAGAGGAGATGCTTTTTTCTCCTCCCCTGTGGCTTGTCAGCTCTTATCTCTCAATAGTGGATATTAAAGTGTGTTGCAGCTATAAAGAAATCATTTACTTCCTTCAAAGATCAACATTTTTCACTCTACTGATTTGTATTCATCTGCTGAGCAAGTAGCACAAATGAAATTAAAACTTAGAAAGCAGATGATTGACGTTTCGTGTGAAAGTCAAGAGATCAGTATTTGGATTTGTGTGTGACACTTTGTGTGTACAGGGCAACCAGAAGCCTTTTTGAGGCCCCAGCTAGCTGCTGATGAAAGCTGATTTTGCCAACTCCTTTCTAAAATCAAGGATCCTCTGTTTAAAATATCTAGTAAAAAAAAATTGCTTTGGAGGCCCGTCACTGTTATCACTGTGAACTGCCTCACCACAGTGGAAAGCTAGACAGATGTAGCAACAGTAACTAAGAGTGATGGGGTTTAGCAAACGGTCTAATCTGGTTGTATAATCTGCTAGGAGCGTGACTGAAGCCAGTGTGTATTTTTTATTTTTGAACTAGTGGTCTCAGTTGAAGCCACTAGTACTTTATTGGTGCTGATGTGGGGAGGCAGCCCCGTCTCCTAAAACTGATGTCCACTTAATTAAACTGCATTCTCAGTTGTGATTGGAGGGAAAGACATTTTGTTACAGAGTACGTTTGTCTTTCACAGAACAGAAATATATTTGTAGATAGTCCGCAGAAGGCTGCAGCAAGTGACGTAGTACAAATGCAATAATACAAATAAAGTGAATTTGCAGTAATTTCTTCAACTCATTAATGCAACTTTAAATTTTAAAAGCTAGAGTGACTGATTTCATATGAAACTAGAACACCTAAGGAATCCATTTTACCAACCATATTATAATAGCTTGTCACGATTTCCAATAATAAATATATACATGCTGTATACTGTACATTAGCATAAAGCAGCATTTTTGCCCAGTCCCATATTGATTAGAGTATTAAATTCTTGACTAATCTTCCTTGACTGTACATTTTGAACAGATAAAAAACTGTGTGGTTCATTTGCAATTAATTTTGAGTAACAATGGACAATCATGCAATTAATCATAATAAAATATTTTAACTGATTGACAGCCCTAGTTAGTTCATATTTTAATGGTTTAAACTGAAGTTCTGGTCACATGTTTTACATTGCTCCTTTAATTAATTTACAGTTTTAGTTCAGCTAGTCACCATAATTCTAGCCTTCTAGCTTTCTTTCTACACGGTTCAAAAATATTAAGGGAACACTTCATCATCCCAGTATAACACCATGTCAGTTAAATCTCAGGAATATCAATCTGTCCATTTAGGAAGCACAAGTGATTGTGAATCTCTTTCACCTGCTTTGGTGCAAATGAAAGTGACAGCAGGTACAATGGAGAGGCAACAGCAAGACAACCCCCAAAAAGGGAATGGTTTTACATGTGGTGGCCACAGACAGTTGCTCTCTCCTGATCCTTGACAAATTCCTCTCTAGTTTTATGATCTGCTAGTGTTTTTGTCACTACTTGTAGCATGAGGCAGACCCTGCAGCCCAATTAGGTTGCACAGATAGTCCAGCTTGTCTTGGATGGCACATCATACATGCATGATGGTTTGCTGTGTCTCCCAGCACAGTCTCTAGGGCATGGAGGAGATACCAGGAGACTGGCCGTTACACAAGGAGTGCTGGACAGAGCTGTAGAAGGACATCAACCCAGCAGCAGGACCAGTAAAAAATAAGATGAACCTTTATTAATCCCCGGAGGGAAATGCAGGAGCAGACCGGTATCTGATCCTTTGTGTGAGGAGGAACAGGAGGAGCTGCTGAGTTAATGCCCTTCTATGGCCCTGTCCAGTCCTCCTCATGTAATGTCTGGTCTCCTGGTATCTCCTCCAAGCTCTTGAGACTGTACCAGGAAACACACCAAACTGTCTTGGGACCACGTGTATGGATGCGCCATCCTGGAGGAGCTGGACTACTTGTGTAAGCTGATTGGGCTGCAGGTACCGCCTCATGCTACAAATAGTAACAAGGACACTAGCAGAACACAGAACGAGAGAAGAATCGGTCAGGGAGGATAAGGAGAGAGCAACTCTCTGTGGCCACCACAGGCCATCGTTCCTTTTCTGGGGGTTGTCTTGCTGTTGCCTCTGCATTGCACCTGTTGTCACTTTCATTTGCACCAAAGCAGAGAAGAAGAAGAAGATCAACCTTTATTAGTCCCACAATGGGGAAATTCAATTTACACTCTGTTAAACTCATACATGGTACATGCAGACCTGAAACACACATACATGCATTAATGGAGAGACGTCAGAGTGAGGGGGCTGCTCCTGACAAGCACCCCGAGCAGTTGGGGGTTTGGTGCCTTGCTCAGGGGCACCTCGGCAGTGCCCAAGAGGTAAACTGGCACCTCTCCAGCTACCAGTTCACACTCAGTTTTTGGTCCATGTCGGGACTTGAACCGGTGACCCTCCGGTTCCCAAGCCAACTCCCTACAGACTGAGCTACTGCCGCCCCCGAACCAAAGCAGGTGAAAGCGATACACAGTCACTGGTCCTTCCTAAATGAAGAATGATGATTAAGTGTTCCCTTAATATTTTTTGAGCAGTGTAAAACTGGACTACTGCAGACTGATGTAATGGCTAATGCTACACATTACTTTTTGCTACTGAGCTAATAGTAAAGTAATTACTTCCTTTTTAAAAATGATATATTTATTTGTTAATTTAAATTCATGAATTTAATTAATATGTAATGTGTAATGAGCAAATTAAATTCAACTTACCCAACATACTGATGATGTGACAGGAAGTCCTCAATGGTGGAGCTACACAGCTGCTATTTAAACAAAACCCTATGTTCTCCTTCATTTGCAGTGAATAGAGACCTAGCTCCACATCATTTGAAAGATTAATCTGGTCAGTATAATAATGTCATTACTAATGGGTGATTGTAGTATCAGGATGTGTGTCATCCCTCCCAGAGGTTAAGCCTTACTGGCACAGTGCCCTCCATGCCTCCTGGCTTGTCTCAGTGGGTGACAGGTGATGTTGGCCAGCGTGAGTAAAGCTATAAATTACAGTGAACACCTGTATGGAGCTGAAACAATACTGTCTTCCAGGGAGGTAATACTATATAAACACACTGGCCTCTTTAGAGTGCTGCGTATGAGTTCCCCCTACCCAGACGACGTAGTCTTGCAGCATGTAGCCTTTTGCCTATTTTGTTAATTATAAAATCAATACTGTTGTTTTCATCACTGACCTCTCCATCTCATCACTAACAGTATATTAAATGTTGCAACAAATGAGCGGTTTGCCTCAGAAATCCAGTTATTCCTGTGGTGTATTTCCTCATTTCCAGCCAAAGAGGATAATGACGACCGGTTAGAGATGCCAGATCTGTAAGTGCAGCTGTCTCTTGTGTCTGGGGCAGTTTCTTGCTACCTCTATTGATTTGTATTGATCCAGACACACTGCCTGCAGCAGTAAGCTAATTCAGCCTGCTGGTTCTTCCATTGACATTTTCATTGCGGTATTTCAGCTTTATTGAGTGAAAAGCATTGTTAATACAGCCTCTGACTTTTTACTCTGAGCACAATGAATTACTGTATTATGTAATGATAGACAGTTATTGTTCAGGCTTTTTTCATGGCTACTCTCACTTGGAGTGTGTAGATAATAATAATAATAATAATAATAATAATAATAATAATAACAACTTTATTTGTTTAGCACTTTTTATACAAAAGGAAATGTAGCGCAAAGTGCGTTATAGCAACACTCACACAACTCACACAATCAGCATTCACGTTACCGTATATATGTATATATAGTATCTGAGGATATAGGATATATATATAAATAGATATATATATCTCTCTCTCGTATTATATATATATATATATATATATATATATATATATATATATAGTATATAAGATAAGAGTTAGATAGTTTAGTCCTCTTATTAGTCCCACAGTGGAGAAATTCACATTCTCTTAATGACCTGAGGGCTCGCCTGGTTTCATTTGGTAAAAGTAAGTTAGATAAATAAGAAGGAGTAAGACTATTAAGAGCTTTATAAACCAATAAAATAATTCTAAAATCAATTCTAAAAGGCATAGGAAGCCAATGTAGAGACTTTAAAATCGGTGTAATGTGAGCTCTTTTTCTGGTCTTTGTCAGCATTCGAGTGGCTGAGTTTTAGAGTAATTGTAGCTGGAAAATATTATTTTAGGAGGACCAGAAAGAAGAGCATCGCAGTAATCAATCCTGCAAGTAATACAAGTATGAATAAATTACTCTGCATTGGCTTTAGAGAGAAACTGGTGTACTTTGGCAATGTTCTTTAAATGAAAAAAATGTCTTTCTTGTGAAGTCCTTTATATGAACCTCAAATATGCACTGCACTCTAATTTAAAAGCACTAAGACAGGCGGCATTTTTGTGTCCATGTTTTACCTGGTGGTCCATGTTTTCGGTAGTTCTCTGGTAGAAAACCTGGCAAATCACATAATTTTACACAATTTTTTAGTGTAATCACGGTTTTGAGGAAATTCTTTTCTCTTATTTTAAGCCACTTCAGCATCACTTTCAAAAGATTCATTCAGTGGATCACTATGAACGTTTGTACAGACATTCAATATCAGGATGAATGAGGTCTCCTGACTTTGCTGACGGATGGATTGACAAGAAATTTCTTTCAGATATTTAAGGTTCCCAAAGGATGAATTCTGATGACTTTGGCCACCCTCACATTGTTATCGTTGTTGTCTAGCGCCACCAGCGGGTCAATTTTTTTTTTTTTTTTTTTGCTTATCTAGTGAAATATCTCAACAACTGATCATGGATTACCACAAATCTTTGTACAAACATTCATGATTCTCAGAGGATGTATTATATTTACTTTAATGATCCTCTGACTTTTTCTCAAACGCCACTAGCAGATTGACATTTATTCAAAAACATCATTATCAGCCAAAAAGAATATGAATGAAAAATAAATAAATAGATAAAATTAGTAAAAAAAAAACCAAAAAACTTCCAACCCAGGCCAACATTTTCTCAGCCTACCCAAGCTCATTTTTACCAACATCACCCAACTTAAAGTCACCCAATTGGACGGAAAATTGCATTTGCATAAAACTTTCGGCCCAAGATCCAGTTATTTTTGCTGTATGGGGTTAACCAATCAAGGGTCACACATTTCTTTAATAATGAGTGACTTACAGTATGTGAGAGCAACAGTTGAAATATATATACACACAAAACGCAACAATAAGAATAAAATATGCATTTCATGACTGGAATTGCTGGAGGGGCAGTGTGGAAACCATGCCGCATGTATGCTTATCACTACAGTGTTTTATTTTATTATTATATTGAACTACGTTGTCATCATTGTTCTGTTTTCTAGCAACATTTCCCAGGTAGTTCATGTCAAAACAGTGTAGGGAAGGATATGACTTTTTCTGTGAGTTTCTCTTGTTTTTTTTGTTTTAATTATTTTTATTTAATCTTTAGGTAGGATTATTCTATGGAAAGTCAATGGTGTCAAAAGATTTATTTATGTTTTGTTTTCTTTGTGAGTATGGGGTACTTATTATTTGGTTTTGATATAACACATTTGTCACTGAATAATTATTTTGTGGTAATAGTATAGCAAACTTTGTGATCCTGTAATGGTAAAATGGTTATTTTGTGATCATGGAAGAACCTCATTAGTGTGTGAATCATTTACAGTCTGGACATACAGACATACATACATCAGTGTCACAGAGTTAAAATGTGCAGCGATTCTGGCATGTGTACCCGGTGCTAGACCAAAAATAATTATAGAGGAATAAAATCACAGTCTCTGACCGGGACTCACTAACTCAAAAAGTGGAGAAGCTTTATTGAAATGCTGTATTCAAAACCGCCATCTACATACATAATAATGAATAAAGTAGTATGAGTACAGTATGCAACATACAGTACATGCTGCATACTCTGTTCCTGAGTAGTATGCAGTGGTTAAAGCAATGCATTTTCAGTATGCTAGACCAGGCTTTGTCCTTTAAACCAGCTCTTAAAGCACTGAACAAATAAATAAATAAATAAATAAAAAAAATAAAAAAGAACTGGTATCACAGTTGTAATGTTATTGAAAAATACAACCTTGATTTGTTTGTTCATGTTATGTTTGTTTACACTGCAGGTTTAAACTATTTATTCCAGCAGCTCATAATGAAATAAGACAAACAGGATCATTAACAAGATGAATTGGGAAATATAAAACATTGCTTGACAAAATTTACATTACTCAAACTGTTTTTTTCAGTTACAGCTACAAAACAGTGGACTGTCCTCCCTACAGATATTAAAGTAATGTTAGAAAGGGTCATGTTATCTTAGCAGACGTATCTTGTAGTCTTTCCCTTGCCTCTTCCTTTGCACAATTTCTCTCACTTCTGTTTTGTCGTGGTTGTGTGGTTCTATACCAGACTGCAGCTTCCAGCTGTTCTGAGCCAACCGTGACCCAGAGCTATCGCACAAATCAAAAGATGGAGGAATTTATTTCTACATTAATGACAGCTGGTGCAGGCAGTGACAGTGATTTTGCGGATGTGTTCTCCGGATCTGGAATCTCTCATCATCAACTATAAACCATTTTATTCTCCGGTGTTTACATCCCCCCGCAAGCTAACGTGGAGCATGCGCAGTGGTCTGTGGCTTCACTATAACAAGGAGAAGCCCTGATTCACTGCCAAGCTCAAACAGCTTCGACTGATTGCTCTGTAGCCGAGCTATGCCCGCGGGCAGCTGTGAGCTTTTCAACTCAAAAGGCAGATAAACACACCTTCCCATTTATTTATAATAGACATTTACAGTACATGTTAACAAGCTGTCCGTCAACAAGGAAAAAAAAACCTCTTGGCTACAGACCGGTCTTCAGAGAGCTCCAGCCAGCTCATAGTGGTTTGTGAGCGTGAACACCCGGCTGGCGAGGTGGCAACCCCAGCAGGCCCTAGCTAGCTGTCACAGCAGGTTGTGGACCTTCTAAACTCAGAAAAAGGTGGATCAAATGTTTGATTCGCCATTTAATATTGTAAAACTGTTAATATTCAAAATCTACACAGTTGATTTCTCCCTTCAACAAATCTCAGAAATTAATTTAGTGATGAAATAGCAACAAAAAATATAAAAGCGAGCTGTTTTTGGCTGTTGGTGTTGTAACCATAGCCTGTAACAGTGCTTTGCATTGTGGGATACAGTAGGTGAGGTAGACTGGTCCGATGCATACTAGAGATTTTTTTCCAAATCAGTACCATATCTGTGTATTTTTGGCATACTGTAGACTTTGCATTTGTTCGCATACTACATGCTACATGCTACATTTTGTCCAAATCAGTATGTACTACTAGTACAGTTTGTGGTTTTGGATACAGTCATTTGCATTACTGCATTTCCTGTTTTCACAGCATCCAAAACAAAAGCACATTCTTCATATTTTAACACAAAGGCTCACAGTATTGTAATGCCAGACAAGACTAATGATGTGAAAGGCTATTCTTCATATCAGTTAATTTTTATGTTGTATTGATTTACTCTTTAGCTGCTCTGGCTGTGCATCTGCTGCACTCCTGACAGGGGGTTGTGCTGGAAATGGATGTTTCCTTAAAACTATAATTGCATTCTCATGAATCCAGTGGAAGTGCACTTACATGATTTGGAAAGGCAGCAGTGTGTTCAGAAGCACTTTAGAACTATAGATAATATTCTTTTTTAATGCTTAATCTTATTTTGGTTGTGAGTTGTTTTTTTAAACAGAGTTTATTACAAATTTGGTTTTACTTAACTTACTTTACTTATTTTTATTGGTTATAATAATGCTGTGCTCATCGAAATAATTGCTGAGATATTGGAACATGATATGTTTATTAAAAGGTTATTCAGATTATCAAAACCATGCTATTTGGAGGTAAACCTGGAAGTGTTGGCATTCTCCCTTACAACACAGGGAAATTGTGCATGCAAGACTGTATTTATTGTAGGTCGAAGTTTAACCTTAAAGTCATTCTGGAACAGAGATGGATGTATACAACATTTTGCATAAATATTTTATTGTTCAGCTTTGTGTTCTCTTCTGAATGTGTTTAGCTAACCAAGGGGATCTGATTTGACTTTTACAAGCAAGGCTGTAATAAACTTTTGACTTTTCCTTGATCTCTGTTGTCTTACTCTTTACAGGTCCATGGGGTCGTTGTATGGGCAGTGAATGTGGACCTGGCGGCAGTCAGAGCAGGGCAGTATGGTGTGCCCACTCTGAAGGCTGGACTACCCTGCACACCAACTGTGACCAGACAGAAAGGCCAGACAACCAGCAGAGCTGCTTCAGAGTGTGCGACTGGCACAAAGATCTGTATGACTGGCAGCTGGGTGCCTGGAACCAGTGTGTCCCAGTGTCTCTGCGCAGTGCCGGGGTGCAACGCCCTGCTGTGTGTACCCGGGGAGAGGAGGGCATCCAGACCCGTGAGGTGGGCTGTGTCCAGAAAGCAAATGGCGAGCCTGCAGAAGATGCAATCTGTGAATACTTTGAGCCCAAACCACGCCTAGAGCAGGCATGTCTTATCCCCTGTCCACGGGACTGTGTGGTATCTGAGTTCAGCCGGTGGACTCATTGTTCTAAAACCTGTGGGATGGGCTTACAGAACCGGATCCGCTTTGTTCTGTCTCCACCACTGTTTGGCGGGGAAGCCTGCCCAAACTTGACCGAGTTTCAGACGTGCCAGCCAGGTCCTTGTGAGGGAGATGAAAGCCTCTACAGCCTCAGGGTGGGACCCTGGGGGCTCTGCTCTGTCCCAATGCCCAGGCAAGCCAGACAAGCTGATAAACCACCCAGAGAGACTGACAAACCCTTCAAGGAAAGTGATAAACTTTCCAAAGAGGGTGACAAGCAGTCCAGAGAGAGTGAAAAAATATCCAAAGGGGGTGACAAACAGTCTAGAGAGGGTATCAAACTGGCCACTGAGGGCAACAAACAGACCAGAGAGGGTGACAAACAGCATAAAGAAGGAGACAAAAGGTCCAAAGAGGGTGAGAAACCATCCAGAGACGGACACAAACCATCCAGACCCAACAGAAAACTGGACAGGGCAAACAGGAAACCAGACAGGCCATCCCGACAGGCAGACAGGCCCAAACGACAGAAAAAGGCTAAAAATAAAGAGAGAAAAGAGAAAATGAGAGAGAAAGTTCGGGAGAGGTTACGGGAGAGGGGTAAGGTGAAGGACCCTGAGACCAGAGAGCTCATCAAGAAGAAGAGGAACAGAAACCGTCAGAACCGCCTGGGAGGAAAGTTCTGGGACCTGCAGGTTGGCTACCAGACCAGAGAAGTGACCTGTGTGCATAAAAATGGGATTGTTGAAGCTCTCAGGTAAGAATGACTCAAATAAGTTTTAACTTTGAAGACAGCATCCAGTGGCGATTTTGAGCGGTGAGCCATGGCGCTTCACCATAGGAAAACAATGACACAGCCAGCATAGAGCTATTTCACTGCCAATCATGTGTAGAAGGTTTAAATGTGTTCAGAGGTTTTTTTGATGTGGTGCCCCGATAAGGACAGTCTCATTTGTCTGTGACCTGTCACAACACTGGCAACGGTACAAAACAACTTGGTTATGTTTAGGGAAACATTGTGGTTTGGGTTAGATTTTCTTTTCCAAAGTTAGGGGAGCTTGTGCATCGTGGTTACAGTAAAAACCATTAGGAAGTTAAGGACAACAAAATATCGTTTTTTGTGTGCATTGACTTCCTATGCTAGCATCTGGAAATGCAATATGCTTTATCAAAACTCTGAAGCCTTAAATGCCTTTTTCTGTATGACTTCAAGCATTTTTTTAATATAATGAATCCAATGATGTTCAGCGGATGTCTTCAGCAGATAGTATCTTTTTCTGGTGAAAAGCGGCTTCTCTACACCAACAAAAAAACCCACAATGAAGAGCATTTCTTTCATTAGATTGGCCCAGTCTGACAGGCAGGAAGGAGGATAGATGTGTAGCTTGTTTAAGTTTCATGTGGGATACTGGAGTTAGCATCCTGTCACAGACATGCAAATCATGTTCAGCTTTTTTTAACAATTAATACACTGCCTAATTGTAAGTGTTTTAGTCACCTTGCCTTACAGTAATTACAGCATCACCACACTTTATTTGCCATAAATACAGTCTTTTCCCTTAACCATACCAGGGTGCCCTGGTGGTGTAAGGGTTTAAGATCCTGGCCATATAACTGCAACATCCCTGGTTCGACTCTGGCAGGGCACCATTGTTGCACATCATTCCCCATCGCCCTGTCGCTCCCGTCAGGTCCTGTCATCTCTCCCTCTCTACTGACTCCACTACCTGCCCACTGAAGAGCTCATGCTGTTAAGCTTGTTGTCATATTTTCGCAGGAAGGGACGTGGCTTGTTTGTTGCGCACCGTCAAAGTGCTGCATGTTCCCCTTCTGTGGCACTAAATGGCTTCAAGTGTCAGAGCTCTGAACTCGGTCATACTGTATGTGTTATGAAACCTTGTAAGTCTTCAATTTTAGCTCAGTTTTCTGCCTTGATCCTGTTTATTTTTCAGGGCTAATTGAGATTGGTGAAAATCCTACCTAGGTCTTGAGTTTAATTAGTGGAATTGTTAGTGGTATCCATATATAATTTATCATGCCACAATGCAAGGCCTCAGCAATGATGGTCAGAATAAGAACTGCTGTCAGTTTCAGTTAGTCAGTGTTGAACATCATTTTGTCTGTTCTACTTCCTCACTGTGCATACAGCTTCTCCCACCTCAATAATACTAGCGCATTTGTCAAAGCTCCACTGTGAGTCCCATCCCAAGATGTACAGTCTAAATGCATGTTTTCCTCCAGCTAGGTCAATGTCCATGTGGTGTCTGAGAGCCACGTTCTTTGTTAGGAGATGGATGGCCTCATTCTGTCTTGCTTTGCTTGCTCAACTCTAATAGAGGCCACTGAGCAGCGTCCATTACACCCTGAGAAAATCAAGGCTCTTGTGATACATTTGCTTTTAATGCCTGGTAGAAGGTCAGAATCCATAAATCATTTAAATTTCAAACAAATGCCACTTGTCATGTTCCAGCATTCAAGTTGAATATTACATTTGCAGGATACACACTAGGATTGATATCTAGTTTGGGATATTTAGAAGAGAACCAAATATCCAAACTTCATTTTTAGCCCTTGTCTCTCAGTGGCCAATAGCCTTTATTCTGACACCCTGGTCTAGTGGAGTTAGAGTATGTCATGGAGTGCACAGATGGCTAAAAGCTTCAAAGAGGCTTAGTTGATAGTGATGTCCATATTAATGCTGACCAGTGCCCTGAGTCAAACCAATTTACAGTTTGAGCCATCAATATGGGAATTTCAATTTTAATCTGGTGGCTAAAATTGCTAATAATCCCCAAGTGTCCAGGCTTTAAAATAATAATGATATGAGAAGAGACAATCCTCTCTTTTTTTTCTCATTCTCCATCTATCAGAACCACCGGGACTCATGGGAATGCATATGAATACCACATTATTACACAGACATGTGTCCATGTGCCATGTGCATGCATTTTAGCCTTTTCCAGACATTGGTATGCCCCTTTATGTGTGTCATTTGTACACCACACAAACATCTGCAATTAGTTTTCGGCAAGAAAACCACTCAGTTAGGTTAAGGAAAAATGTCATGGTTTGGCTTAAAATATGTAGGTTAACTATATAAACTATGTATGAAAACAAACTAATAACCAAAAATGTAACAAACCTAACTAAAAAAATGACAATCATCACGTGACAAACATCACAAACGTAACTTACAAAAGAAAAGACGAGTCAACACCAGTCTGAAACGCAGGTCTCCTGGTTAAAAGTCTGGTGTTTGTTGAACCCATCCATTACCTCAACTACCCACCATTCATACAACTTTTTGTGTGTAACAGTGATTAAGTCAGATTGCCACAGAACCAGCTCCAGCTAGGCCATGGTGTACCAAGAGAATCTAAGAATCTGCTAGGGATGCACAGGGGTCAGGGTTTTTTTTATAACCCACACCCACCCAACCCATTATGAAACCCAGTCTGCACCACCTGACCTGCAAAAATATGTATGACTCAACCAGCTGAACCTGACTTCCTCTCTTGCCTTTGCTCTTGCTCGAGATGATAACAGAGTTCCAAACTCAATGTGAGCAAGGCAACTCATGGCTGATTGGGTCCCAGCAAGCAAGATCTGATCTCGCAGCGTACACACTTGACAGTTAATTTGTCCTGGCATGATCAAGTGTGAGACGTTGCATTGGAAAGACAAGTGTAACCACAGCCTAGCACGAGCAAAGCATGCTACTTGTTTATGTTCTGTTGTTGGCTGCAAGAACCAACAGAAAGGCCTTGATGTATTCATCTCCAGAGGACCAATGCACAGCAAGATTCACTTCAAAACTGAAGCTCAAGGATGGATTGATAATGGCTGAATGCGTTTTTAACAGTTGCAGTCAGACTTTATTACAGTGTTAATGATAATAACATAATAATAATAATAATAATAATAATAATCCATCCATACATCCATCCATCCATCGTCAACCGCTTATCCCGTTAGGGGTTGCAGGGGGGCTGGAGTTGATCCCAGCTGGCATAGGGCGAAGGCGGGGTTCACCCTGGACAGGTCGCCAGTCCATCGCAGGGCACATAGAGACAGACAGACAACCATTCACGCTCACATCCACACCTACGGGACATTTAGAGTCATCAATTAACCTAAACAGCATGTCTTTGGACTGTGGGAGGAAGCCGGAGCACCCGGAGAAAACCCACGCTTACACGGGGAGAACATGCAAACTCCACACAGAAGAGTCCCAAGCCGGAATCGAACCTGCAACCCTCTTGCTGTGAGGCGAGAGTGCTAACCACTACACCACCGTGCAGCCCCAATAATAGTAATAATAATAATAATAATAATAATAATCACTGAAACATCATCTGTGTCGAGATTGGTTTTGAAGTCATATCTACTCAGATTTATCCCCATAGTATTTTGATTGGCTCAGATGGCACAGGGCTAAAATAATTATACTGTAGCTGTTGAGGCTAGACAGCTGGATCTGAAGAGTTGGAAGGGATGGGATATCAGACCATTTGTTTTAACACGGGCAGTTGGTTCATGATATAGTGCTTTGATCCAGTGCAGACATGTTGCCCTAAACCAAATCTGGATACTGTATGAAATAAAAATGGCCACTCCATTCTGTCAAAAGCTTTTCAGCATGCAATGATATTGCTACTGCTGGATCCTGAAGTAGAGGCTCCTGACATTACATGAATCACATTGTTAGACGCAAGGTGGATTCGACTGAAGCCCACCTGGTCCAAGTGTACTAAAGAGGGGATTACCTTCCCCAGGCACATCGCAAGGATCTTACCAAACAATTTATAATTGTTATTTAAGAGACTTAATGGTCGGAAATTGTTCATTTGCATGTGATCCGATATAATGTGAAATAATTTATATTATACAATTATATTTATGACTGTGTATATTATCATTGTCAAGCATAGTGCGAAGAGGAGCTAATATGTCTTGGAAACTTTTTTAAAACTCTATGCTGTATCCAACATCACTTGATGTTTTCCCAGCTGAGATAATTTTATGGCTGACTTTACTTGTTTCCAGCATGTCTCCAGTGTCTCCCTTGCATTCACAGTATCTTTAGGACGGCTAGAGAGATGTTATTAAAAAGGTATCCATATCCTCATTATTGGCACAATATTCAGTATATTTATATTCAATATATAACTTAGAATAAAAGGCTAAATTAACTTGGTTTTGTTCACATGCCATAAACCCATTACAATCCTATATTGCTTGAAAATAATGGTCATTGTGCATTTGTTTTAGTTTAGTTTGTCACCAGATTCAAAATATTGTTTGCATAGGTGAAATAGGTGAAATTAAATATCTTCATGTAAGATTGCTTGCAAATCAGTAATAGTGAGTTCTTGAGTTTTTTCTTGAGTTTCTTTGTCTATCATTTTCTTTTCTTGCAGTACAGTAACTTATTATCCATCCTCTGCACATGGCTTTTCAGGCTTCCCATAGTATTTGGACAGATGGACCCGAGTTTAGATTGATAGCCATGGAGATAAAGTCGTCATCTTTCAAAAAAGAGTTATAGAATGTCCATTGTTTACTCTTATGTATATGGACTTACAGAGAGAAAACAACTGAGATACTAGATACTAGCACACCATTCTGCACTTGTCACATGATCCATTATCTTGATAAGCTGCAGTTTTGACAAATATTCACAGAATAAATGCATAAAAAAGTGAAAAGAGTTACACTGTGAAACATGGACACAGCACAGTCCTCACAGTAGCTGCTGATACGTTACTGAGCAGTTTTTCAACTACAGTTACTTTATAAGATCAGTAATTCTACCTTCAGGTATAGTATGTTGGCATGGTACAGGATAAAGTATATTCCAAGAAGTTACTGCCTCATTAGTGTCACTGGTCTGACATACAGTAACTAATGTGTAATCAGGATAACATGGGCAAGTTTATTTTGAAAAGACTGGACACATACCTTCATAACAACACATAACACATAGCTTCAAAACAACACGTAACAGAAACAGATGCAAGTTATGAGCTGGCATGACAATCCTAAATACAAAGCCTGGGAATGAGAAAAGACAGTTAGATGCACACTGTGTAAAATCTTGTCACAGCATCCTCGAGTCACAAAGTCACAGTCAAAAATGGGCTGAGAAGTCTATCGAGAAGACTGGAGTCTGAAAAAGTAGTAAAGAATTTTGAAATGGAAAATGTGTAGCAACACTGTCTCATTTGATATACTCATTATTACTTCATAGTGTTTTTATTCAACATATTTTCATCCACATTCACTCTATATATTACATCAGTGAATTTCCCCACTGTGGGACCAATAAAGGAATATCTTATCTTAATATCTTATCTTAACTGTTCTGCGTGTTGCTTTTTGTCACTCATTGCAGCTGTCTGCAGACTTAAAACGATATTTGTAATACGTCAAACATAAACATATTCAGCTAGAAAATATGTTAATTTCCAGACATAATTCAGACTGCAAGTTAGTTGAAGGGGAACACCATTGTTAGGAGACAGGGCTGCACAGCACCACCATCACGCTTGAGTCTAGACACTGCTTCTCTGGCTTAACTGTAAAAGCGTTTACATAAAGAACCTCACAAATAGATAGAAAAAAAAAATAAAAGAGCAGATAGTTTGTACAAAATGTACAAAAGAAGTTCAGAGGAGTTGAACTGTTGAGACTCAAATGGAAGAGAACCAGAGGAGGAAAGCAGTTTGTCATTATCCCAAATGGCCTATCAATTTCCACAAAACATACAGAGAGAAACAATTCTTTCAACTCCTCAGCAATCCCATCATCAAACAAAACCATGTTGCTGTGAAGCAGCTGCTGAAAATACGGATAACACATTGTTATCTTTCAGACCTTGTTTATCACATTGGCTGACTCAAACAAAGGAAAGCTACAGGATGAACAACACCATTTCACCAGTCTTTTACATCTGCGTAATCCCTGCACGGCAGTAGCTTTGTTTGGTTGTAATAATCCACTCTGTGGATGTAGGCATTCTAGCAGGTAAGCAAATGCTGCTCTTTGTCTTCCAGTCCTTTCTTTCTGTCGTTATACTGTTGCATTTGTGACTATCTGTAGACACTGTGACCTCAAAATAGTGCCTGTTATTTACATTAGGAATATAAGCAATACATTCACAGGTTTTGACTCTTTCAATTGTGACTCTTCACACTATAATTTTTTGTTATTTTGGGTTAGAGTTATATGATTATATGAATTTAAAATTCTAATCCTTAAAACTCATTTTATTATTGATACTTTTTATTTTTCCAGCAACAGCCATTCAATGTGTTTGTATTCTGCAATCACCTCTTTATATTGTATGTTATATTGTGTATATGCATTCTGGTATTCAACATTCCTGGGCGCTGGCCTTAGACTGTATCTAAGTTGTGAATGTGTTCACTGTGGTATTGGCCATTGGTTTAAGGACTACAGTTTGGAGCTTTGAGTTCAGTTTTTGGCTGTTTCCTTTTTGGCCATTGTCATCTTGTTTTTTTTTTTTTATTATTTGTTTTTGGGGTTTTTTGCAACTAGAAGTGACACCAGAGGGTGGAGCTAAGTACAGTCAAATAACACTTTTTAGGCAACCAAAATGTTACAGTCAACTTTCATGAACTGAACATGTCGTAACGGCGTGAAAGCAACCTGTCACTATTTGACTCTAAATGGGACCATAATTTACTAAATGAACATCATGCTGTGTTACAGAAGACTTGAAACTAGTGATTGAGACCATAAGACCATAAGAATGCAAGTTTAAGTCACTTCAGCATTGGCTTCACTTTTCAGAACCAAAAGTACTGGACATGATGTGCAAGACAAATACTACTGCCAATGTAATTCCATCATAAGTCCAATATTATCATGTCAGACAACAATGTTGATAGATATATTGAAATCATACTGGAGCTTTTCTGAACATTTTTCAATAGATCAGTAATGGTGAAAATAAAGCCTCAATGCCTCGGTAATGACAGTGAGGATCTACTGTGTCAGCATCTGGCTGCATAACCAAGGAGAAATTAGAGTGTTCGCTCTGTGTGACTGAATTCTAATGCTGAGGTTGGCAAAATACATGAATTCACTCAGTCCCAGTGCTATTTATTAGCAAAGAGCAGTGTACAAGACATTCAGGTACCAGCTTCTGATGTTTAGCTGGTGCTGTCCATCATTTTCACAAGTTAAAATGACAATGACAATGCCAGTGGCAGGTCATATCAGCTGTAGTGTAAATGATAATGATAAACGTAATAACAGAAACTGTACAGTCCTGGGACACACTGGATGCATGAACAGTGTGTTATGGCTACCTTGTACCAGCAATAGAGCTGCATCTCAGGCATGCTGCTGTCAGTCATCCCTTTCTACAGAGTATACCTTTCATGATAGCCATTTTGTTATTGATACATTTTCTTATTCATTATATATTATATAAAATTTCTATTTTGATGTTAGACAGGGAATTTTGAGAAGGTTCCCTTATAAATAATAATATTCAATTAATGATTAAAAGCTGGTAATTTAAGTGCAAGTCACTGCAGTTTCCACAACACTGTCCTGTAAATATTTCAGAATAAAAGCATTGTTTTAACAAATGAAGGAATTTTGTCCACAGGTAAAAAAAAAAAAAAAACAATGCTGGTGGGCTTTTAATTTAAAACAGATACAGAACGTGTTACATTTTCCATGTCTGTGATACATTATACAGATATAGACTTTGAAACTGTGTTAATGTTGCTGGTATGATGTCAATATTGGGTCAAAGGATCAGTCACTGTTGTTGCTGTTGTTGCTGCTGTGAATGACATGTGACACTGAAAAAAATAGGCAACACCTCAAATCTCTAGAGGAGACGCAGCTGTCACATAGCCGAGCCACTGTGTTTTTGCTCTAACCTGTTAACATGGGCGCTGTAATGAAAAAAAAAAAAACAAGAGGTTCTGCAATGCACACGCGCTGTTCATGTCCTGTGTGGCGTGTGTGGCCCAGGTGTAGCACCACTGTACAACCACGAGTGGACTGTCAACGTAGGTCCATCAGCTCCCACAGAAGGATTGGCCTTCTAGCTAGTATTAATAAAGGACATTGGAGGACAAAGAGGAACATGATTTTTTTCAGATTACCTGTCTCATACTGTAAGGATATAGTGACATTTCTTTTAAAAATAACTTTGTTTTGAATCATATTTGCTCCATTGCTGGCCACTGCAGCTTTAAGATATAGTTAAAGTGACAACTAACTAACTAACTAACACACAGTCAGTGAAAAGTCAGTGTCACAGTGAAAAAGAAAATGCTAATTAATTGCAGGTCAATGATGGGATGCAGATATTGTTGTCCTCCACCTCACTAAGGGCACACTACTTCCTGCATTGGCACTGTATGTTGACACAGGAACTAAATCATGAGGCGCAGTCATCCAGCATGAATGTGATTTCTAGAGATACTAGCCCACATTTCATACAGAACTCAGACACATTTTGCCAACAGAAGCCAAAAATCAACCAGGACTGAAATCTTAAAGATTACAATTGAAACATTCAAGATATTTCTATTTAAAATGTCTTTTAATGTTTGTAGTCTGTCTTAATATAATGCAATGCTAATAATACATATGATAAACACATTACTTTCAAAATGTATAATCTAAACAAACAAAAAACAAACAAAAACAAAACATATCCTAGATATAACTTAAAGTACTAAATTTTCATCTTGTTTTCTCATCTCCAGCATGTGCTCTCAGGAGTCGCTGCCAGTGACCTTCCAGGCCTGTGTCATGACCAAAGCCTGTGATGTGACTGAATGGTCTGAATGGTCGGCTTGCTCCAGGGAGTGCTACGACCCCAACGGGCCAAAGGGGGAGCGCACTCGCACCAGAAAAGTGAGCCAGTTCCCAATCGCTGGTGGAGCAGATTGTCCAGAGCTGGAGGAGAAGCAGCCCTGCAGCCCCCAGGGAGACGGAGTGCCACCCTGCATTGTGTAAGTCCTGGACAAAGGCAGGAAGAGTTATCCAACTCAAGTATTAATGTTGCTAGTCTGATGCTGGCTAGGATTGTTAATCCTAATCATCCAAATCAGTTTTATGAGGTTATCATGATGTTTGCCATGTCAAATAAGACACTAGTCATGTTTAGAAAGCCATACTGGCTACTGTGGTTTACCCAATGATCAACCTTCCCATTAACTGAAGGGAATACTGACATTAAAATAATCACAGGCGTCCCTATTATCTTGTTGGCTTTGGTGCCTCACTCTAACATTATAGCCTACACACTGCTAAGTGATAACGAGCCTACAGGTATTTTATTAGTCTGATTTTTGTAGTTTGACTATACATTTTGAGACAGCCTTTCTAAGCCACATTGCTTGCTCATACAGCCATATTTACAATTTATTAGCAACATTTGTATCTGTAAACAATGTCATGGTAACTTTTAACAGTTTTTATGTGTAACACTTTCAACCTGTAACCATACTAGCGGCATGGTTCTATATATGACTCACACAATGGTTCACACAATTGTGGTCCCCAGTGCATGAGTCCACTCTGATGATCCTTGACATTTGTGGTTTTAATTGAAATGTCTCAACGGCTATTGGATGGACAGCCATGAAATTTGATCCACATATTTGTGTCCCACTATAATAACTTGGCGATCCCTCAACATTTTAATTTGTCCACAATTTTGGGTTGTGATCAAATAATGGCAATAACATTCCCATCTGCCTCAGCTGTATTTTTTAAGTGCTTATTATCAAATGTTAGCATGCTAAGACAATGAGCATGCTGCATATCACCTGTTAAGCATCAGTATCTGAGCATTGTCTTCAGCATGTTAGCACATTTGTTAGTTCAAAGCACTGCTATGCCTAAATACAGCAGCACAAAGCATCTTTTTTCCGGCATCTTCCACAGTGAAAACTAGGAGATTAACATGTGCATTATCATAGGGTTCATTGAGCATGCTGTCAGTATTGCATAGAAGTGTGTCATTTATTGCATGACACACCAGACACACCATATAGTCAGCAGTCAAGATACTATAGTTGGAATACGCCATAAAATTGCAGCATTTCTGAAGCACCTGTGCATGTCATTGACATAGCAAGATGCTGCTGGTATGTGGGTCTATGCAGAAAATAACTGGAGTAGGTATTCTGGCAGCTGTCATACACTGGTTGTGAGTGTTGCCCTTGATTCTGTCAAGCTGGTGGTGGTTAATCAATAACAGTCTCGGGCTTATGAGAAATGGTGTTTGGTGAAGGTGAATGCTGCTCAAAACAACAATAACAGATTAAGAATATTTTATATAGTTTTTTTTACCCCTCTCTTAAATTAATCTCTATCTATAACCCACACATTTTATATATTTAATTCTGGTAGAGTAGTAGAGTAGAATCAGCCATCAACGTGCATCAACTCCTGCTGCCTTTTGTTTGACATACAGCACAAAGAGATGCAGCAGTCCTGTCCATGGTACTGTAGGACTGCTCAGTTTTCAGTGTCCCCATCTGGGCAACTTAAAGCCCCAAGATGCAATGCTTTCCCAAGGGTCTCATTGTTCTGCAGCCGTACAGAGGCAACTGAGAGACAGAGACCTTGCTCATGAATATGGAGCCTTTCATTGGTGACCTCAAATGAATTCCATTATCAACAGAGATGGAGGCAGGGTTTACAATTTTTGACCTCAGGGTGGAAACCACAATACATTATTGCTGAAGCAGACTGCTGCCAAGTCACTAACCAGACACAAACCCATCTATGCTGAAATTAACAACCTCCTTTCAGCTTAGGAAACTGAGTTTTAGAGAACATTAAATTTCTAATCCTGAGGTGTATTTTAAACTGATGTCTGAGGTCAATAACATAAAAAAAATGTCTTTCTAACAGTGCTCAGAGTTGCAACCTTGGCTCACTTAGGCACAGATGCTAGGTAAAAAGGTAAGTAATTAAAATAAAAGATATACAGTGAGGTCACAGCAAGAATTTACAATGACTACTTTTGCATTTCCTTGCAACATATTTTGTTTTCTTGCAATTAATGGGTTCTCTTGCAATACCTTTCTTTTTCCATACCTTTTGAGCGATGCAATTTGTCTACTTCCTTTCCTCCCAGTGCATTGTTCGTGTTCTCAGCAGTAAGTCGGACTCTTTCCCTGGGGTCACCACAGGATATTGAGGTGTAGTTGAGATGAGGAGTGTTTGCAGTACAGTGTGCTGAGGATCTCATCACTGTTCTTTGCAGATTATGTGGTCCTGTTGGCATCATCAGTCTGTGACCTCCAGCACTCACTGGATTGGTTCGCAGCCAAGCCACAGCCCACCCCAGTCAGAGCTGGTTAGGCCTGGGAAAGGGAAGTTTGGGGTCCGCTGGAGCTGTTGCTCCTGTGACCCATATATATGGCTGTATACCTACTAGGGTTAGCCTTTTCTAGGTTCAGTTTTTAGTGCCCCCTGGACACTTGTACTGTGCTGTAACTAATTTGCATATTTTTGTCAATGTATTTGTGTTTTTTTTCACCATGCAATGTAACATGCTATGAATGTTTTGAGCACGTGATAATTAAAATCAGAGCATGGCAGTGTAATCACAATATGAACAAATGTAGGATGATATCATTAAATTCAAAGGTTTCTGGACGTTTGATTATCAGAAAGGTTTGCATGTGATTTTATTAAGACCATAATGAGTTTGGAGTAAAACAGTCAACTTCATTGGTCTGTGGTGGTACAGCCAAATACACATGATATTATATTTAAATGTATGTACTTTGTGTAGTTGGCCCACAGAAAACTATTCCCCTTTGTCAAATGAACCAACTGATCCAGTAAACTTAATCTATACATGGCCTGTCACAGGAAATGAAGCTTAATACAGCGACTGTTTGAATGGCAGCAGCTTAACAACACACAATGGAAGATCTCCTTTCCCCTTCATCTGCCTTGAGAGCTGATATAGATCCACAGCATCTGAAAGAGCATTTGTTGTAGTTATCCATTCTATTCTATGAATTCAATTATTTATTTTAAGGAAAGCCAGTATGGGGCTGATAAGCTCAATCAGACTAACTCTTCATGTGTCCACCTCTGTCCTCAGTTACAGTTGGAGGACTTCAGAGTGGACAGAGTGCAGAGTGGATGTACTGCTGAGCCAACAGGACCGTCGGCGCGGAAACCAGACGGGCTTGTGTGGAGGCGGGATACAGACTCGAGAGGTCTACTGTGTCCAGACCAGCACAGAAAAGCCCCCCAACCTCAGCTCACTCCGGAGCAAAGAAGGTGACTTTTCCCGGCATGGTTTTCTTCTGTCATCTCTAATATTGTATTGCTATACAGTATTTGATCTTGTGCATAATATCTGCCTAATTCACCACTGCGAGTGTCTGTGTGTCAAACCACATTTTTTTTTAAATTTTCTTCTGCATCTGACTTCTGTTCTGCATTCACTCTGCCAGAGAAAACATTCCCCAATTGGTGGGGCTTTGGATCAGAATTAGCACCATCTGAGTATATTTCTCTAGGTCACAATGATTGATTACCACAGGCACACTACTGTATCCTTCCCTAAGATTATGAAATTGTAACCCTAGTTCTAAAAACAGAGGTGGAGTCCTCTGTTAGACTTTTTGGTATTACTCTCCTCACACAAGCACAAGCACGCATTTAACCACTGAATTTTGTATAAACATAGCCGGCCAATCAGGACTTGCCTACTCAAATATGTGCGCACCCCACGGTATGTAGGACAGCAGTGACAGAATACACTCATACTGTAATATATAATATAACCCTGCAGGGGTCAAAACAACAAGCAAACCCTGCAAACCACATTCCCCAGGTCATCAAGGAGCACATGAACATGTAGGTGTACATCCACCCTGCCCGTTGGTAAAGACGTTGGTCCTCACCAACACGTGCCTCCCCCATATCAGGGGCCTGAAGTGTTGGGGGACCAAGAACACTGCCTACACTGGGACTATACACCACCTACTTTTCGTCCCGTCCCAGGCAGGTCCTTCCCCACCCCATCAGGCATGCAACTGTGAACACAGTGGCGAGGAGGACACTTCACCCAGTGTGTCACCTCCAACAGTTTTGTGGGGACCCCCAGAATTGCAGGTCATCTTTTACTGAGGAGAGAATGGTAAACAAGTGCCGGTTGTGCTTCTTGGCATCCAAGCAAAGGCTGGTAAACCACATCTGCAGGTGCAGCAGTACCACCAGATGAGGAGCTGCCTGCAGCAGGACTGTCTGACAGAGCGGCCTGTGGCCTGCACACGTTGACCACAACCCCCCAATACTCCACCTGTTGATGTAGCAGGGGGCTGCTCCTCTTCCAGTTGATCATGAACCAACTTGGTTAGGTGTAAAATCAATTGGGCTGAGTGGAACATAGCTTATTCTCTGCACTTGGTGATGACGATGAGGTCTTCAACATAAAAGAAGATCCTCATGCGTGACTGAGGCATGAGGGACACAGCACCATGCCACTAATTCTGGCCACTTATACTAGCGTGGTTGTGCCAGTCCACTTCCTCCTTCACCAGAGGTGGGGGGGCCGGTGTATGTTTTGAGGTCATGGGGAGTCAGGGAGGTGGAGAGGGGAGGAGGGGGAAATATACTCTTTGAGAAAAAATAATTTGTTTTAATCAAAACATTCTTTACATTATTAACAACATTAGTGACATCAGCTTATTATCCGGCATCTCTGCCCTGTCTGCTCCCAGTACGGGCCATCTGTCAAGGCTGCCTGGAAACTGGTGCTACCTGGGTCATGTCCCATGCAGCTAAGGCTCAGTTTTTCCTCACGCTCACATTGATATACCTCGCCTCAGGCCAGTGGCAGCTATAGAGGGGAAATCGCGCCACTTCCAGTGGACCAGCAAGAGACAAATTATTTTGAACTGTTTGCACTGTCATGAATCACACATATGATGTTTGTCAATTGAAAAGATAACTTCAAGTCAAGAAAGTCACAGTTTGTTGTAAAACCTGTGAAGTATCACACTTTGAAAATATGTTATTGGAAAGACAACACACCCAAAAGTAGCGTAGTGACGTCTCTTTTACTTCCTACTTTGATGTTCCCCGAGAACCAGCAGGTCGTGCTGGATCTTTTTCTTCCCAGCTCATAAAAAGACCAGGAGTCTCTGGATAAACACATCCAGTAGGATAATGTCACATTTAGGCCTGGTCGTAACTAAGTTAGCTAGCTAGCTAGTGTTTGTGATGTTGAGCGAGATGAGAGGTGTAGTTCAGTTTCACATGAAGCTAATGAAAGTGAGACTTTCTTGTATTACAAAATCTATATTTTTTTAAATTGACAAACATTATACAATATATGTGATTCATGGTGAAATTCAAACATGATCAAAAATGTCTCTGTCCGTTGAGTACCGACTCCTGAAATAAGGTCCCATGGGGTCCACCTGAAGGGGAGGGACTTCACCTCTTTACAAGCTGTGATTTCTCCTCAAACAGATCACACTTGTAACTGCATAATAATCATTATATTGGACAGAATTCATATGGACTCATCTGGGAAGAGCAGAATCAATATCTGGGTGACAGATAGCAACGAGGGTTTGTGGAGTAAATTATAGCTTTTTTAATAGCACAGGCTTTTGACACAGGCTGGCAAAAAACAGCTTGAAGTGACATCTATGAGAGCTGAGTGGCAGACAGAAAAGTTGTTCATGAGCTTTTAAATCATCTGCTTAGGCTTGTGTTTCACACACACACCAGAATCATGTCATCTGTTCCAGCTCTCACATCCGCTGATATCCTCCCCTGCTTCACCAGCCATGAGTGAACCAGAGCTGAGAATTAAAGAGGTTTCCCCCTCATATTAAATCTGGGACTGAGCTATATGAATATGCTAATGTATGTGCAAAAGCCACACAGAGGATAGCAGATGAAATATGAGCTTTCACATAAATTAGTGACATTGCAGAGCACATGTAGGCTGCAGGTGGCACGGTAGCACATCCATGCTTATCCAGCACTGACACAATAAGTCTCAGTCCATCTGGCAGAGGAGGCTGAACTGGCGTCTGGTGCGAGAAATTATTCAGATCAGATGCTCACAGCTAACCACGTGCTTTCATCCCTCAGTGTCAGATCCACATTGCCAATTCTGTTCAGAGTGGTGTCTCACCTTCCACCATTCTCCTTCACATACTATGTTGTCAGGATTTGATAGGAAATAGTGACTGTAACTACAGCCAAGCTACTCCATATGCATGTTAAAATGGAGAATGGAGAAAAATGTTTTGGATGGAAGAGAGGGACAATAATGACGGTATTGTGACAGTTGAAAAGTGGCTTCGGGGTGTCACTAATAAAGGATGGTGGCAGAAAGAGAAAAGTGAGAGGAACGAAGAGTGGAATGGAAGTGATGAACGAATACCATATCCTCTTTTTCACCCTGCACCTGTCCTTGCTCTCAGACAGGTTTTGTTCTATTATCTCTTGTATAATTTTAGCTATCCCCTAACTTGGACATGCCATGATGTTAACTGAGAACCTATATCCATATTCATTTTGCACATTTCCTCACTACTGTTTTTTCAGCTGTTTCTGTGTTGGCTACATCTTCCTTCACTGTATTCTTATGAATGGTGGCCACTGCAGAGGATAGATACAAAACAAACAAACCAGTTGGGACAGGTGGGAAAAAGGCAAAGGCAGGAAGTAAAACTAAACATGACACATGAGGAGAGTTAACTTTCAAAATACAACAGGAAACAAACTACAGCCAGATTTCAGGACCATAACAGGGAAGCCAATGTGGGAATAAATAGCATGACAAAAAAATGAAATAATATCAATGTAAATATACAAAACTAAGAGTCCACCACAATATTTTGAGAACTCTGCACATACGTTCTTTCTAAAACTGAAAAAAATACTGGGATTCATGTTTACCACTCACAGTTTTCTTTATCAGTCACTAACCCAAAAAAATCAAAACCCTGAGGTTGATTTTTTTTTTTTTTTTTTTTTTTTTTTGTTAACGGAACAATACTTGATGGAAAATTAATAGAACAAAAATCAAAATGCCTGAAGATATATAAGAAAAAGAACTGAAAACTTTTATAACCCATAAACCTGCAGTACGCAGAATGTTTTGGCATTATTGGGAAAGAAAAAATCCATAATAACCTTTCAGAATTTTGTCATTCAAGTGTTCTCAGAGAAAACTAGACTTCTGCACCTCGTCATGGCTCTCTTTTCAGGCTTTAGAGGCCATGACGGGAGACTTTGGCCAATCACAGGTAATTTCAGAGAGAGAATTCCTATTGGCTGTGTTCCGGCTGGTTGGTGGTGCTTGGTGGTTGGCAACAAACTTTCTCATTTTACAGCTAAACAGTAACTACAAGATGTTTCTGAGAACATTAGTTATTATAGTAACAGAGTTCTGATTCATATTTGATCAGTGCTGCCTAGTTTGACTGATCAGAGTTTGTGTGTGATTGACAGCTTCTCAGAGACGGCAGCTGGACGGCAGACTCCAGATCACTTTACATTTCATTAGAGCAGTTGTGTGATTTTGTCAGTCACTTCAGTAGTGTCAGTAAAAAGTATCTTTGGAGTCAGCAGATATAGCGGAACTACATCTTAAATCCCCTTCCGCATTGACTATACTGCATATTGACCTATACATTGATGTATTCTTTCCTAGTTCTTGTGTCAGCGCATGCAGTGGATGATTTCAATGTGATGAGCCAAGCGGCTGTGTGGGAGGGGAATCCATAACCCAATTAAGCTGATAGAATCTTATCATTTGTTCTCAAGGATGATCAGTAAATCCCAGAGAGACTAAGATAGGATAGTCTGACAGTAATATCTGAGAACTCACATCATTCCCAGTCCAATCACTGCTTGTTCTTGGTTTGATTCACTCACAGTTAGAAAGTGACAGACTTGTCACACATGCAAAGATTACTGTTTCTTACATTGCTACATTCTCAAATGAATTTTTTTTTTTTTTTTTTTTTTTTTTTTTAATTAGTGCTGTTCAACAGTATTTCCCGAATTTCCCTCCGGGGATTAATAAAGGTTCATCTTATCTTATCTTATCTTCATGTTCATTTTAAAGGTTGATTCTGCCCAAATACTGCTTCATGTCTAGGGTCTTGTAGTTTTGAAGGTTGATTCCACTCAAATACTGCCTCTTGTCTAACGAATTGCAGTTTTAAAGGTTGATTCCACCCAAATACTGCTTCATATTGTTCTAGATCCAGTGATGTACCCTTATCAGGATATACCAACCTACTCTCCGTTCCAGGGGTTTGATCTTCAGTCCTACGGGTATTACTCAGATAGTTCTGGCAAAAAATTGAATCGAAGGCAACTGGACTTAGATTTGTCTCTAAATCTAAATCTAAATCTCAGTCCAGTTGCCTTCGATTCAATTTTTTGCCAGAATGAATATGACCTGGATGAATGAGAACCTTCACAGTCTTATTACTCAGATAGGATTTACTGAAGACCATTTAAGCTGGTGACGAGGAGACTCACCTAATATATAACTACCTTCTTCCGGACGTCTACCCTGCTTACTCCGATGTAGCACCCGATTGAGTAGCTTGATGATACCATCACCGGCCACACCCGTTAACAGCAGCTCTCCTCTAAGTGATCTATGGCTCTTGGTATTGTGTAAGTTTTAAAGACTAGGAAAATAAGTCTTAAGGGTCTGTTAATTTCTGTAGGCTAGGACAACCGATAGGAACCATAAAGATGTTGACACACTGTACCTTTAAGACCACAGTCCTTAAGAAATAAAAAAAAAAAATGCAATGTCCAAAAATTAGACTTCAATTGCAGTTGGTAGTTTTATTGCAGAATTAAGCAGGGCAGAGCATACAACTCAAAAATTATTTAAAATTTAGTTATTTGTATTGAAAATTTTGTATAAATGATGACTTACTGTAATTGAGAAAAATATTCAAAAACCTGATGAAAATGAGTTGCTGAACAGAGTCCTTTTGGGTGAGACAAAGAGGAAATGTAGCTGGCTGCTGCTACACTTCCTTTGCTGCCGGATAGAGGAACTTGTAGAAATCCTATGATTTTATCCAAAATTCACAATGTCTCTTAATGTCCCATAGTCCGACAAACAGAGTGCAGAAACATTGATAATCCAATATAATCCCACAGCTGGTTGGAAATGGTCCCAAGGCTCGGTTTTCATATTTTCCAGCTATAGAATTTATCAAAGTTTCAACGTAGTAAATTTGAACTAGGTTTTATCCTCTGACGTGGTCAATTCAGCAGGATATAATCAAACTTGTTCAAAAACCGTCTGAAGGAAGATTAACACAGAATACTGCACATTCTATTCTTTTATACCTGCTGTATATGTCAACACTTTCTAGAACTTTCTATGCACTACACTTCCTCTTTTTGACTTCCCCCTTGGAATTTTTTAGATGAGGTAATGTTCTGTTCAGCACACATACACTGTTAAGGATCTGATCAATGGCTGCAGAGGACTCCAGAGCAAACACAGAAGCGAGAGGTCGTGGGCAATAATCAGTGTCTTTATTACAATCAGTTGGTCGGTACACAGTAGTCATATGAGAGGGCAAACACATCCAAAACGGCAGGCTGAGGGCTAGGTCGAAAAAACAGGCAGGGATCTAAACACTGGTAGGCATACACTCACAGGGAAAAAACGCTGGAACTCTTGACGTGAAGCACAAGACGATCTGGCAACGAGGGGATGGGGAAGACACATTATATAGTAGTGAGTGAGTGATTGACTATACATAGGTGGACACAATCAGGGTGGGGAATCACGATGCGACTCAGGTGAGTGGTGCAGAATCTAGGTCAGGGGGAGGTGCTCAAACGTGGTGGCGGGAAGCATGCAGGAGGGGAAGTGATGTGCTCTGGAATGAGAGGAGAGGTTAAACATGCAGAAAAGCATGCAACACAGAAACAGAACTAAGACCTGGGGTTCCTGACATATACAACTTGGCCATAGGTCATAATAAATATGATCACCTCAGAAATCAATACAGTTCCCCAGGGGGAAGTAACAAATTATTTATTTATTTATCATTATAAGCAGTTTTTTATCCTTCCTGGTGGCAGATTTCAAAGCCAGTTTCTCATTTTGTTTTGAAGAGAGTGATTTCGGCTGAATGT
The DNA here is from genome assembly GCA_947000775.1 of Pterois miles. Classification (NCBI taxonomy): domain Eukaryota; kingdom Metazoa; phylum Chordata; class Actinopteri; order Perciformes; family Scorpaenidae; genus Pterois; species Pterois miles. Next base: position 1,198,862 of record CAMQGK010000200.1, on the reverse strand, counting down.
TACTGATTGGGAGTGTAAGTTATTTCAGCTTTCCTGTATTGGTTCCAAACAATGCAAAACTTAATTGGGGAGCAAACTGTGACAAGCTGTATAACAGCTGTGCCATTGTGATGCCATGAATCCTCAGCTTGTAAGGAACTGGGAGCCAGGTTATTGATGGCAGGTGGCACATGGCAGCGCAGGTTTCTAATTTAGAGGCTGGAGGTGTAGCTCAGGGAAGACCAGACCATCTGGCACAGAGATACCTAAGCAAGGTCAGTCTGTGTGGATACTTCCATTAATCACCTTTTGTTATGGTTGTGAAGAAACTGGACAAGGAGGGAGGAGAACAAACAGGCCGTTGTCCTCTCAAAGTTCTGAATGAACCATACTTGATTAACCAATTTGCCTACCTTGTCCACATTTTTACGTTAGTGGTGTGGCTCTACGGATGGCTGTATCGGTTGGTTGGTTCAAAATGAAATATCATGAAAACTAATATTTGGAATGTCATTAATATTGTGTACAGCCCTTCATGATTCCCAGAGTATTGAACATGCAGTTCTGACTTTCAGGATCTCCAGAGTTTTTATCTAGCATCACCTGAAAGTTGTCACATTTGCTTCAAACCTAAAAACAATTTTACTGCTAATCCACAAACTCCTTGATTTTACTTCTGAACCCATTAAATTCAACAGATGTTATTTTTCATCAGGACCATTTTTTGAAGCATTTGTTGTAATACTCGTTTTGGCCACAAGAGGCGCCACTATACTATGTTCTAAACAGGGCTAAAATCAGGTGAATTATAATTTACATAATGTGCTAACACACATTATATGTAGGCTAGTTTGTGTTTAGAGTGCATGGAGCAATTAAAACTCACCTGGAAGAAAACATGACTGTTTTTATTCCTAGAACATGGGATACTGGTGCACTTCAGGCTGTTATGGCCATAGATTATTTTCCTGTTCTTACTTGCCTGGAAGGGCTTCCATTCTGACCAGTTACCAAAGAAATGAATTACATGCCGTTCATCCTCAACTTTATGTTGTGTCCAAGACAAGGATTATGGGAAAAATGGGCAAATGTTCCAGACCCCCAGCTGCTGTAAAAGCCAGAGGATCACCACATGACTTGGGTGATATTCTTAAATACCAATTTGTTCAGAAATTCGCACCACAGTACTTTATCACAGGGGTCCTGCATTATTTCTTAGTCTTGTTCCACTGTCTTGTACAAAATCTATTTTTAATATCTACATTATTACAGCTTGCATTGTTTTGATATGGTAAAAATAGCTAAATAAAAAAAGTTGTGTTTAATCAAATTTCCTCAATCTGACAGAGAAAATCTGGGGACAGGTAGTATCCAGCACAGTAGCACTACTTTTTTTTTTTAGGTGGTGGGTTTCAATAGGAGTGCAACAACATTTTTTGCCATGCTAATTAGCAAATATATCATACTTTCTTGACAGTTGGTGTGCTGATGTTAGCATTTAGCTCAAAGTACCACTTCTGCTCCTCTAATTAACGGGTATCATGTGAATTCCTTGAATTATTCAGTACTTTTTAAGGATGTAGGGCCTTAAAAATGACCACCACAAATATATTTTCTGCCCTTAGAGAATACATATTTGTCATTGGTGAATACTTTACAAGAAGTTCATTCCTAAGGGTGCTGAAAATATTACAGCAATGGTAAAACAGAGTCTTAATCCAGTAATCACAAAGCCCAAAGTGCTAGGTATGCAGGTTCAGTGGAGGCATACCCAAACACATACAGAAGCACTGGTACGGTACACAAGAGTATGGTAATTAATCACTGCCTTCTCAGCTAGTCACATTACAGTCTTTATACCTTTTACACAGCTGTACCAGACACAGTGGGGCATGACAGAAATGATTCATGAAATGGAGGGCAGGGTGCAGAATGTAGAGAAATAAGGCTGTCCTGAAGGTTCAGAATGGCTGAGCAAAGTTGAATTTGTTGAGAATTTTTTACATTTTGATGTTACAGTCCTGTTACTTTTATTGCCAATTCCTTCCCACCACAAACTCTTTTCTTTTAATTCTGAACCCATTTTGGTATCAAGTAATTAGTGCCATTAAAAGGTTTAAATACAACAGGTGTTGTTTTTGTTCTGCTCCAACGCAGCGCCGGCAGCACATGCAGACAAATGGTAATCGCCTCCCTCCAGGCCGCTACCAGGTGAGCCCCAGTAAAGGGGCAGCCTGCACTGCAGAAGAATTATTAGAAGAAGCTGTCCTTTTCATTACTTTGTATTAATGTAATAAATAAATGCCAATTAGGTGGTAATCTGCATGAGAAATGAAGAGAAAGAAAAAATGGTTATAATAATATCATTTCATCATATCATCACCATTAATTTGACCTGGACAGGCATGATCACTGTAAGAGTTTTCCACTGTAATACAATAGTGACAGGTTGCCCAAGTATGTCCATTCCCCTGGTGCAATGTTAGTACTCCTGGTAGGTGCCAGTGGATTCCCGAACTGATGGTCCAATCCAACAGCATGTTTGGATGTGCCAATCAACACAAAACTATCAAACCACAGAATTAGAAAATGATCTTATGTTGATGTATATGAAAAGCACCTAATCACATTTCACCATTTGACATATCAAGCACTGTGGATTCAAGGGCATGCCACATGTACGCATTTAGCGACACTATTAAAGGACTCACCTTTGGCCAAGTAGAGGCAATTTACATGTGAATGAGGCTCAGTCCTGCTGTGGCACAGCGAGAATGATTCATCAGCCCGGTGACCTTGCAGAGTCACCTACAGCTGTTTGGAGCTGAGGTCCACTGAGGATCAGGCCAAATTGCTGGGAAAATAAATTTGGTTGTTTCAAATTTGTGATTTGGGGTGTAACAACTCATAATGTAACAAATCACATAACGTAATAACTGTGCATAATGTATGGGGGCGGCAGTAGCTCAGTCCGTAAGGACTTGGGTTAGGATGTGGAGGACCCGGGTTCAAATCCCCCATGGACCAAGACCAACTGGTTGCTGGAGAGGTGCCAGTTTACCTCTTGGGCACTGCCGAGGTGCCCCTGAGCAAGGCACCAAACCCCCAACTGCTCTGGGCGCTTGTCAGGAGCAGCCCCATCACTCTGACATCTCTCCATTGACATGTATATGTACTGTGTGAACTGTACTGTGTGAACAACAGAGTGTAAAACTGAATTTCCCCACTGTGGGACTAATAAAGGAATATCTTTCTTTCTTTCTTCTTTCTAATAATTCAAATGTTGTAAAATCTCATAATGTAATAATCAGCACATAATGTAATGAAACCTTGATCCCATAACGTAATAACAGTTTCATAATGTAATAAGTTATTACTTTATGAGAGCATTACTACATTATAAACTCTGCAAAAAAAGTTGAATAATGTAATAAACTAAGCACATAATAATAATTTAACTAAAATAATAACTGAAAAAAAGGCACAGGAACCCAGCTAACTGAAAGCAATTGACTTTGTTTTTTTGGTCTCGAGGACATTTTCATCAGTCAGTGCCATATTGATCAAGCCTCTTGGATTTGAGACTACAAGATATCCAATGACTTGATGAAAACCTTTACAGAGATGATATTGAATTTAACATACTGCTCAGTCAAATAATTGTTCAATACACAATTATTCCAGGTACTGTAATTGTCATCTGATCCAAGCTGCAAACTATTTTTGCTGACAATCCTCAATGCAGTCCCTCAGACTGGTCTCTGTACTGTACCTCATGCTGGCCTCGGTGCTCAATGCATAATTACATAATGAACCAAACTGTTATTACCTTATGCGCTCAATGGTTTATTACATAAAGTGCTGATTATTACATTATGAGCTTTTATTACATTTAAACGATTGCAATGATTGCATAGTTCTTAGGTTACAGGGGTGGGTGCTGTGAGTAGAGTGTTTCCAGTTTGAGGCTTTTTTTTTATTTAGCTGAAAGGATTTATTTCTAGAGGATATGGAATTCTAAAAGCAGGGGCATTGAAGACCTAAAAGACCAACTTATGTCTTTCCTCTGTTTTACGTGTTATAATTTCTTATTGGTTTGTTCTTTTAAACCATACTGATTCCACATACCTTTGAAGGCTGGAGTTGTAATACCACTGTTCCTGCACATAATCTGCATGGTTTCTGTACAGCTTTGAAACTGAATGGAAGGTCCTGAAACTCATATTTGGCGGTTTGTGGTGAAGAGGGAAACACTCTTCCACCATCTTACTGTAGCAACCTGAATTCATTCCCTGTGTGTGATTCCTCTGTCAAACAGTGTTTGCAGAGTTATCAATGACAAGAGGTGTGGAACATGTTCTGGACAGCTGCAGATTGTGGGTTTCCATGTTTAATGTGCCTACTTTTTCTGCACTCTTTCATGTTTCACTTTCGTCTGTCTCCATAGCATTGCGACCAATGGACAGTGATCTTTGTCTGGGTGTCCCCCCGAACACTACCCAGCTCTGCCATATCAGCTGTCCTGTTGAGTGTGAGGTGTCTTCATGGAGTGCCTGGGGACCCTGTACCTATGAAAACTGCCAGGACCAAGCAGCCAAAAAAGGTATTGTGACAATATAACACTTTTTTTTATAGTGATCTCAGACTTGGTGACTTGTTTTTCCAAAAATTTGGCACATGCGATTCATACCAATGGTGCATGAACACGTCAACCTCACCATCCCATCGTTGCTGAGGAAGCTGCTGAGGAAGCTGCTGAGGAAGCTGCTGAGGAAGCTGCTGAGGAGATTCAGCCATTTTCAACAGATGAAATGCCAGTTTTTAGAAATGTGAAGAAATGTGAATATTAACACCAGCAGCGATCAAAGTACAGTCATTTAGTTTACAGCTCAAAAAACATGTTCAAGCGCGCAGTACCTCTTTAAGGTTCCTGTGTTGGCACTTAAATTTTTCACAGAGGGAACACTCATCTGTCATGTGTATCTGATTGTTGGTACCAAAAGAGTAGCATGTGATGTGTTTAGCTAATGCAACCAATCCTCCAGAATTTTCAGGGGAGTTTGTGATCAGCTGCTGAACATACTGTAAATTGTTTATATTGCCCACCCCTATACATATGTCACCCACATTTGGACATGCAGGTCTACATATGCAACTTAACAAACCAACTCACGCTGTCATTCTGCAATATCGCTTGATATGTTTTCTTGATTTATCTTCTATTGTATCATGTGGGTGTTAAAAAATCCTGGCCTTGTGGCAGCACCAGAGGAGGGCAGAAGTTTGGAGTGGGAGCAAAGCATCAAGTCCTCTGCGTACAGTGTAGTTGTCGGCTGTTGTAGCAGGTTGTGCTAGTCCATCAGTGAGGTTGACACGGTTGCTGCTTCAGCCCTTAATTATCCCTGGAACAGCAGCATCCGCCATGACTAATGCATGTTGACTCTGCCTTAATGAAGCGCCTCAAATGAAAGAACGGCTTGAAATTCTCCTCCATGCATCTTAATGATGGATCCGCTCCCACTCACTCGTTTTCTCACTACTCTACTTCTGCCCTTGCTGTCGTCTACTGTACATAATGGAAAGTGAACAAAAACACACACACACATCCTCAACTGTGTGTACCCTAGTGCTCATTATCTGGAATGATATGGACTAAAAATCCCCCCAGCTTCAAATCTTTTCATCCTCCTGACATGGAACATGGGAACCAGTTGGCTGTGATTACAACACGTTAGTTTGCTGAATGTTAGTTTGTACTGTATGACCCACTGTGTGCAGAGAATTATGTACTGTATTTGACACAAAGTTGTGGTTAATTTTGATTTCTCTCACCAATATTGCAATTGAGATTTACATTGCATTTCTTTTTCTATTTCTTCTAGGCAGGAACAAACAATATACTGTACTGAAATAAAAGTCTGTGCCTGGAAAAAACACAAATCATTAACATATTTTTTCTCTATGAAAAGAATCAGATAAATTGACACCCTTGCCTGTTAGGGATTAAGCTTTGAAGGTGCAGAACCCCTCTAAGTTTATGCCAGTTTATTATGCATCCATCCATCCATCTGCAACCGCTAATCCCGTTAGGGGTGGTGGGGGGGTCGGAGCTGGAGCCGATCCCAGCTGGCATTGGGCGAAGGCGGGGTTCACCCTGGACAGGTCGCCAGTCCATCACAAGGCACATAGAGACAGACAACCATTGCTCACATTCACACCTACGGGACAATTTAGTCATCAGTTAACCTGCATGTCTTGGACTGTGAGAGGAAGCCGAAAAACAGGAGAAAACCCATGCTAACGCAGGGAGAACATGCAAACTCGACACAGAAGAGCCCCAAGCCAGGTGTGAGGGTTCAAGCCCCAAATGGGCAGAATCTTATTGAGTTTGTGGCAGTTTATTATTAGGGCCCGAGCAATAACAACATCGGGCCATGAGAACCCTATCGGAACTGTAGGAATTATTATTAGAACCCTCGCACCAACCAAGGGTTGGCAAGGCCCTATTGAAATTGTTCCTTTTATTATTATTATTAGGGCCAGAGCACTGACAACATTGGGTTGCAAGGACCCTATTTACACTGTAAGAATTACTGTTAGTGTTGAAGCCCCAAAGGGGCAGAACCCTTCTATGTTTGTGCTGATTTGTTATTATTTGCTGTCTTATGCTGCAGCTCGAATAGAAACTTGGCCCATTAACTGAAAATGATGTGCAAATACTTTGCAAGGAATATGACCACAGTCACATGGTGGCGCTGTAATTAACACTCAAAAATAAAATTTTGGAAAGGCCATGTCCATCACACTGTAAGTCCAATTGACTTTGACACACATGTTCAGCTACATATGCAAAACAAAAAAGCCTCTTGGACCACTTAAGTCCACCTTCTTCATTTTCCATGATTTTTGTTTTGAAAAACATTTTTTGCTATCTCCTCCCAAACATTGTGAATTTCTCCACTGTGGGACCAATAAAGGAATATCTTATGTAGGTCTGATTGCTACCAGATTTTATGTGGATGATTATTGGACCAAGCTCGTCAAATGTATTAAATGTTTACTGATATCTTTTTGCATTTTGAAGATGTTGACCAATAAACCTTGCAAGGGGCATGGCTTAGCAGAAAATTGATTGACTATTACCGTATATCAATCACCATAAAGCTTGGTAACTATCTTGAGTAAGTGTTTGGGAATAGGCGCACCAGAGCAGTTTAAGCTCAACCCATAGGGGTTGCCACAAATATCAAAAACATGTACATGGTGCATGTGGATGAGACCTATTAAGTATTTTATGCTATAGAAAGAAAGAAAGATATTCCTTTATTAGTCCCACAGGGGAAACAGATTTACACTCTGTTGTTCACACAGTACAGTTCACACAGTACATATACATGCAATGGAGAATTCAGAGTGATGGGGCTGCCCTGACAAGCCCCAAGCAGTTGGGGGTGTGCCTTGCTCAGGCACCTCGGCAGTGCCCAAGAGGTAAACTGGCACCTCTCCAGCAACCAGTTGGTCTTGGTCCATGGGGTTGAAGGGTCCCCCCCCTCCTTACCCCAATCCCTCCCGACTGAGCCACCGCCCCCCCCCTTTATACCTTTGTTCAATGTGCTGTCAGCTGGAACGAGCTACAGATGTGAAACTTGGTACCATAACTGTACATGATGTCCTAATGCTTCACACACAATATCATCCCAGTTGGTCTGATGGTGGCGCTAGAATTGGCAACCAAATACATGAAAACTTTTAAAGGCCAGCCCCCTCACATCATCAGTCCGACTGACTTGAAATTTGAGTTTTTCCAGCTGAATGTGCTCTACAAAAAAAAGCCTCAACAATCACTAAAGCCACCTGACAGATTTTCCGTAAATTTGATTTTTGTTGAAAAACACTTTTTTGACATCTCCTCCTAAACTATACATCCAATTGCTACCAAACATTCTGTGGATCGTAATTAGACCAAGCTTATCAAAAGTCTCAAAAGCTTATTGACGTCTCATTGTATTTTGAAGATATTGATCAATGAACTTTAAAAGAGCTTGGCTTACTCACTTATCAACAGACTTAACGCCAAGCTGTTATCATCGCCAGTCATCTCCAAACGTGCAGGATGTGTCCAGAGAGTACCTGAAACATACCCTAAAAGTTACATTCAAATCGACCACTAGGGGGTGCTACAACTCACACTATACATTGCAAATTGTTTGTGCAATCAATAAAAAATATACCGGATATGTTTTGTAACAATTTTGAACCATGTGTGTAATTGATGGATATTATTAATCTAATCTGTTGAAACGTCCCTATAGATGCCAATAAATATGACTGGTGGGGCTTTGAGTGTACAACTACTGAAAGGCTGCATACACTGTAATGATGAAAAAGGGTGTGATTGGTCTCACCTCTTTTTGTACATAATTAAAGCAGCTAAAATGACTTGAGAATGAAGCCCAAAATCTGATCATTGTTGCTCACAGTTGTGATTTGTGAAAAAAAAAAAAAAAAAAAATTGAACCCGTGAACTTATGCTTGCACCTGCAATTGTTATTGTCCTTCCAAGATTCTAGAAATCGTAGCACAAATGACACCATCTCCACAACACAGCATCTTGTCTTGGAAAAAAAATTCCTCTGTATGCCAGACTTAGTCAGACCCTTAGTTCTGCTTTAATACTGTTTATCCATGTCATATTTAAAACGTTCAATTGAATGTGACTCCTTTTTTGAGTGCTGTTATCAAACAGGCTACAACAAGTGAAAATAAATGGAGAATTGTTGCTCTGCCTTGGTATCATGGGCTGCAATCCTGTACATGACAGGTCATCACATATGATTGTTTCCATGTATCTCTGTCTTCAGTCAAAATGAAGCATCCAGCTTTGACAGCTGCTGCTATCTTACCAGCCAGGTCATTTATAATATATCCTGCAGACAGCAAGTGAGAGATGCCTGATAGAATTGATTTCCCTGCATCCCAAAGCTTCTCCCTTATTACCCCCCTTCCCATCAAAGGGTCTAGACACACCGACCTGGCTGATTAAATAAAGCTTTTTGAGGGGAAATGAAAGACAAAAATGAAATGGAAACGGATCCTTCCATTTCCACCTGAGTCCTGCAGGCACTCCAGCACTCTGCAGCCTTATCGGGCTGGAGCAGGAAGGTGGATTAGGGGGTGGGTGACCTTGGCTGGGCTGGAGCTAACATCCCCCCTTCCCAGGACCTGGGTTATGGAAGACCATGCCCTTGAGCAGACATACACAAGAACAAACCACGGCTAAATTAATGGATTCTTGCATGCATTTGTCACTTTGGATAAAAGCTGCTGTAATGACAGGAGAATAAGAAACATTCATTATGTGAAGTTCTTCTTGGAATCTCTGTCAACGTCAGGCTTAATGGCTTAATGTGACATTTCATTACATTAAATTCAGTATTATGGTTATCATAAAAGGCACACTGTTCCACGGAGTGAGGTTAATGCCCTTTTGATTGCACATCAGATTCATTCAAAGTGCAGTTGCAAGTTTTTGCTCAGCAGATCATGGGTGGGGTGGCGGGGATGATCAGCGTGGGGCTGGTTTGTGTTCATTTACTTCATTATGTTCCTGTTGTTCCTGACAGGCTTCAAACTGAGGAAGAGGAAAATCGTCAATGAGCCAACGGGCGGTACGGGCAACTGCCCCCACCTAGTGGAGGCAATACCATGTGAAGACCCCAGCTGTTATGACTGGCTGGTGGTTAAACTGGAGGAGTGCATCCCTGATAATGAGAAGGAATGTGGACCAGGAACTCAGATCCCACAAGTGCAGTGTGTCAACAGTGATGGTGAGTAGACACATCAAGTCAAATCTGGTATGCCAACTAACAGAGAAAACAACATGTGGGCGCGTGACTTAGGTGATGCATTAATGGTGTATGTTGCCCTTAACAGTATGGGCAGCAGTGTGATTGAGTGGTGCAGCACCAGCTGAAGTGTAGCATTGTACTGGACTGTTGTGGTAAAGTGGGAGCTGAACAGGTGCACCTATTGACAGCGTTGGTGAAGTTACTTTGGAATTCTCACAAGCGTCTTGATATGGGAAGAAGTTAAACAACAGCCAAGCCTCCCATGAGAGAAATCCAGAGTTTGTCTTAAAGTGTCGGTCGGCATCATCATTATTCCATAATAACCTTTCAGCATATTGTAATTTAAATGTTTTGAAAGAAAACTAGACTTCTGCACGTCCTCAGGGTTCTGTTTTCAGGCTTTAGAAAATCTCGCCCATGATGGACGACTTTGGCCCATTACAGGTCATTTCAGAGAAAGAGCATTCCTTTTGGCTGTGCTATGGTTGATAGGCAATGCTTGGTATTCCCTCAAGCGGGATGGCTCATGGCTGCCAGGTCACAAACATTCTCATTTTACAGCTAAAGAAATGGGTATTGCAGTAACAGAATGTTGATTCATATTTTATCAGCACTGCCTATTTTGACCATTTGGTCAGAGTTCACAAGTGATTGACAGCTGACTCTCACATACAGAAGCTGTTTTTTTCCTCCGCTATGTGACATCTTGCAGATGCCATTGACACAGAGGCACATGATTTTTTTAGATTACTTGTTCCATGTACTGCTGTCAAGATGTAGGGATCATTTTATAAAAATCACCTAGGAAAGTGACTGAGGGGACCATAAAAAACTATTCATAAAATATATTTCATGGATTTAACCATGTAATCACCTCAGAAAGGTTAAATAACATCAGCATAAGGTTACACTTTAAAAGTCAAAGAATATGTTTTATCATCAGAGCACTCATAAGAATGCAGCACTTGCAGAGCAGAAAGACCAACCTGTTCTGATTGGTCAGCTGCCACACTGTTGTGACTGGTAAAGTGAACCAAACTCTTCGGACTCCACTCCAACTCCCTTCTACCAGCTTTGTTTGTGTGCCAAACTAGCTGCTAGGCAGGTATTGTGCAAATATGACTTCAAGCAAGGTGTTTCAGGCAGTTCAGGAGGAGGTCTTTCAGTTGGGGGGAGTAACACCCTTTGGTGTGGACTTTTTAACTTTGCAGACCTTTCACATGCACAAAAAACTATATTGCACACTATAGGAAAGGGGAAAACACACAGTAGGTCCTCTTTAAAGATTCTATGGGATGTCACATCCATAGTTCAACAGTTTCACTCGCTCTGAGACTAAACTTCAAAACTACATGAAAAAAAAAAGAAATGGATGGGATAATAAGGGTTCAGCATGTAGGACAAAGACATAAAAATGCACGCTGTCATTATTTTAGAGTAGTCGTTACTGGTATAGCCTCAGACCAGTTATAGTTAACACAGAGGCTAATTTATCAGCCACTCGGTTTTATTCATCCGCCCATCCACCTGGCAATGGACAAAAATAAATAGAAAACAGCAAAAAGTGTAGCTGGGCTTAAAACTCAATGAAATATGAAGGATTGAGACAACAGGTATAACCAAAGTCTAAAATTAGCATCCACAACCCAGCAAATACAGGTTAAATGTTGGCAGAGGCGAGTAAAACTATCAGGCTCTCCATCACTTTGGTGGACAGGGAAAACGCTAGTGATGGGAAAAGAGAACTATGTTGTACTATATATATATATATATATATATATATATATATATATATATATATATATATATATATATATATATATATATATATATATATATTCAGTCACGTTTCAGCAGCAAGTCAGGAGCAACATAGTGTCAAACTTGATTTATAACCACTAACAACAGAAACAGCATAACTGAAATGTTTATAATGACCCTGTGTCATTTACATAAGAATAAATCGTTTGCAGATTTGCGATCAGATCGACCAACAGCAAACTCAGTGAGCAGTATCTACTCGCATCTATGCTGCATTATACATCAAGTGCCAGTGGGTCCAATTAAAAGTTAAATCTGCTGGCCTTTTGTACTTCTAGCATAAATGGAGCTCAAACTTCCATTGCGTCAGCATACAGCTGTGAAAGGAATAAAATGTCGTTTGAAAATAACTTGTCTTCAGGAAAAAGTGGGAATAGAAAGAAGCTGGGATTGTGGGAAACTTTTCTTCTTTGATTTTTGTACATTTTCGTTTATTGAATTTGTTGTGGGATTTCTGATAATCAGGTTAACTCACTCAGCAGGAAGGAAGAGGCCCAGGAGCCAGACGGTTTTATTGATGACCGCTGATGTGTCTCAGTATGATGGCGTCACAACTCCGCCCTTTCCCCCGGTGTTAAGCCTTCATACCATATTTTGACTTACAATACGTCACTTCTCTGTGACCTTGGTTGCCTGAGCAATGGGTTTCACTCCCTACCATAATCACCGCTGCACAGACAACAGTCTCAGCCACAGACTGAAATACAACTCAGGGATGTCAACACATGGACAGACTGACCCCCCGACCCAGAACAGAGAGTAATAGATGGAAATTATATTACAAAATTTGTCTAAATTAAAGAGACGCTAAAGCCCAACTTCCACCACTCTCACATATTCTCTGAGGCCGTGTGAGGAAAAGCAAATATTAAACATTAACACATGAACTGCAGGAGCCAGATTCTGATGCATTAAAAAAAAACAATCAAAAACAAACAAAAAAGAAAAGTCAACACTGACGATGATGTAAACTGGTACAATATTCAGCAGCTATAGAGGAGTGATGTGTATGGCTTCATTTTTATATCATTCCATATATGTCAGAAGACTGAAATATACAAACTCACTTTTCACTAGTGAATCAATTATGACCTGAATATCTGAATTTCATCCAATATTTTAGTTTCCTTTTTCAAAATGATCGGAACATTTGTGTGTGTGTGTGTGTGTGTGTTTGTGGGAATATGGCAATTATGGGTAGATTCCTGTACCATAACACAGTAGCTGCTAATGAGGGCTCTGGGGAGAGAGGGGGAGAAAGAGAAAGAGGAGGAGAGAAAGAAAGAGAGATGGGGGTTGTTCATCAGACTTCATATTACTCATAATCAAGGTCCCCATTCACGGGCTGCAGTGCTCTGAGTTGTTGCAGTGATTACCATCTTCCTCTTCCCAAACTGACTTTCTCTCTACAAGTAATTATCTTTATTTTTGTTCTACTGAAAATTTAAGGGACATTATTGAAAGATAATGTATTACGAAGCAATAGGACATATGAACACTGCTGAGACCATCCTTTGGTGTGCTTATCAGTTCAATTGCTGAATGTCAAAGCTGGAGGCAATAATATTGTAGCTGGGCTCAATTTTTGAAGAACATGTTAGTACAAGCATGTGATCAAAGGGACACATGACTTAGTGTAATAGGTTTACCATGTTTCACGTTTAACATGTTCACAATTGCTCAATTACATTTTTTTTTTTATTTAGTCCATTATAGTGTCATATCAGGAGGATTTTATATGCTGGAAAGTGTGTGTGTCATGAAAAGTCAAACAATTACAAGAAACGGTTCTTTTAAACTATGTTTTCCATAGAGGTTATGGTGGATTTTTTTTTTCTCAACTGCTACTATGTTGCTTGACAATAATATTTGTGTTGGATTGTAATGCGTTTTTCATTCCCTCTGATCAGACCAAGCCCAATCTCTGACAGTAGCTAAAGCCACAGCTGTGTCTGTCTGCTTGGGTTCTGGTTGGGGGCTGAAATCCCCCATGTGGCTATGGCTACAGCTATTATTGAGCTGTGATTGTGGCTGTGTTCTGTGGCTGTAGGTTTGGTTATTGCTGTGGCTTCAGCTGTACTTGTGGCTATGGTTTTCAACACCTAGAGTGGTAACATTTGCCAAGAAACTGTTGGGAATCCAGACAACCCTGCAATGATTTGAACCTGATGTCTCTATCAGATATGACAGATGAGTTACCAGTCTATAACTCTGGAGTTCAAGACTAGCTTCACCTAAACACTCATATACATACATACATATAGATAGTGTTACACACAAAACAAATAATTGCATTGAAGCCATGTTGATCATAAGATAAGATAAGATAAGATATTCATTTATTAGTCCCACAGTGGAGAAATTCACATAACAGCCACAGCAGTTGTTAACACCATATAGTTACTGCAACAGCAATGCCAAAGTTATGGCCAGGCCTTCATTATTACGGTTATAGCTGTAGCTATCTACCATATTAGCCAGAGCCTCTATCTCTATCATATAACAGAAGTGGACATAGCCACTATGGGTGGGAAAATATGACTCATTTTATTTATTCTTTTACAATTTTGAAATCAGTTTTTAATACCTGAACAAATCTAATTGCTTAATTTGAGTCTATGCAAAGGTAGAAGAAAGTTAGTTTTTATTGTAGTGTGAGTAATATGATGTCATATCCGTCTCAAGAAAAACAAAGCTGAAGCGAGATAGCAGAACAAAGCTGGGTCAGCGTGGACACAACCTGCACCCTCCCATTTTAAATCCAAAGTGGTAAAAACTACAGTTAGAGTACAGTATGGAAACACTGGTGGAGCTGACCATGGATGTATAAAGAGAGCAGGAGAGCTGGAGACCACCTTGGAGAAGGTAGAGGAAGTGGACATGTGAGATGAGAACTGTTTTTCAAAATAAGATGTTAACGAACTATATATACAAAATACATACAGTCCCCTCCAAAACTATTGGACTATGAGGCCAGTTTTTTATTTTTGAAAGCATTTAGGTTTGATATCAAAAGATGAATATGAGACCAGAGATCAGTATTTCAGCTTCTGTTTCCAGGTATTTACCTCTAGATCTGTTAAACAACTTAGAAGATAGCACCTTTTGTTTGAACCCACCCATTTTTCAAGTGAGCAAAATTACTGGACCATGTGACTGACAGGTGTTTTTCGTTGTCCAGGTGTGTCCTGTTACACTGATTATTCAAACAATAACTAGCGCTGAATATCTACTCTAAGTTTCAGCTTTGGGTTTTGCCTGTGCAGACTGCATTTATAGTTAAAGAGGTGAAACTAACATGAAGACCAGAGAGCAGTCTATGGGAGAAAAGCTGAGAGAAGACGGAAAATCAATCAGAGCCATTGCACAAACATTGTCCATAACCAGTACAATTTGGAAAGCCCTGAGGAAGAAAGAAGCCACTGGTGTACTCAGCAACAGATGTTGAACTGAATGCTACAGTCAGTCAGACTAGTGGGGACTAGTCAGACTGTAGCGTTCGAACTGATGAAGCCACTTGGATAAGGGGCGAAACGTCTTCAGAGAGAAATTTACTGTAAGTCCAGTTGCCTTCGATTCAATTGTTGTCAGAATGAATATGACCTGGATGAATGAGAACATTCACAGACTTTACCAAAGTGATTGAAAGGCTAATGTGTAGTATTATTATTTAATCTATTTTAAGTCTTATCTGTTCCTATACTTTTGCTAACCTAAAAATTGTTTTTCCATTACACAATATGTTATGTTAAATATGTTATCTTTTAAGTTGTATAACAGATCCAGATGTGAATACCTGGAAATAGAAGCTGAGATACTGATCTCTGGTCTCATGTTCATCTTTTAATGTTTTCACTGTTCCAGTAGTTTTGTAGGGGACAGTGTATGGAAACACAGTTACCGTAATTAATTATATTCACCAGGAGTATAAAACATGTTACATGTCCCTAATTAATTAAAAAAGAAAATACCACTGAATTGTGAGGGAAATGTCTTTATTCTTTGGATTTTTGGGATTCTAAATCCTAACAATGACTTCAGGGCATCTCTGACTACATACAGTTCATGAAAATCAAGCATTTCTATCTCATCAGTTTAGATATTCACTGATGTGAATTCTCTAGAAATGTATGATTCAACTTTCCCCATCGTCTAGTGTTAAAAAAAGTTAACAAAAATCACAATACATTGTAATATTGAATTGCAATACATATCAAATCAGCACCGAAGTATCATGATAGTACAGATGTGAGATAAGTACAGTATATCGCTCCAACCTGTTCAGCCACTGTGGCGGCATACATTGGTTGGTGGACTGTTGTTCTGAGCCTCAAATTTGGCATTTTGGCTGTCAGCCAGTTTGAGCCAGAAGTGACCATACTTGTACAAGAGGGTGGAGCTGGAGATAAGCACGATTTGTTTTGTGTTCTGTTCAGGTAAATAATAGCTTTGAAACAGAATTTGCAGTTTTTCTACTGCACAGTGTATAACAACTGAAGACTCTCCTCTGTGCACTGTAACACTTAGACTTATCTAGTCCTAGGCTCTTCACAATATTCTGTATACTAGTCGTATAGTTGTATCGCTAACCATGAACTCTTGGTTCTAAAACACCCACTACAAAAGACTACAACACTGACATAGGCTGCTAGTACAAAAGAGTACCAAAATGCTAAAAGTTCATGAAGCATGACCCAGCCTCCTCCTATAGACTTTGGTTTCTCCCAACACTGTACTTTAGACACTGTCTATAAATCTGTCAACATCCTGCAAATGAGGAGTACATTCAGCCAGAGACTGATCCCCCCTCGGCACACTACAAACCATCTGGGTCAGTCCTTTCTTTTGGTGGCCATCAGGCTCCATAACCAAGGTCTGACCCCCATGTGACTCCGATCATCCGTATTTATTCCTGGACCAAATGTATATAATTACATATAATTATACAATTACACATATATATGCTATGCATATACAATACTCACCACCTGCTGCACTTTAATTATTACTGTTACTTATTTATTTTATTGTCAATTTTCTTCATTGCACCTTCTTTCCTTCATTGCACCTTTTCTCTTTTACTATACTGTATTCATCTGTATGTTGTCGATGCTGTTACGACACCCGAATTTCCCTCCGGGGATTAATAAAGGTTCATCTTATCTTATCTTATCAAATACAGACACGAGTGTGCAACATTTCACGATCTGTAGGTGTTCATTACTTTTAAATATATTATTGGATATTTCATTTCATTTCATTTCATTTCAAAAGTCAAATTTTTACGTGATATTTACCATCAAAACAACCCATATTACCCCGAAAAACAATGAAGGACAAATTACAGCAAACCAAGATTGCTTCCCCCACAGTAGATCCCTTGCTCACTCACAGAGGTTAACCAAATTGGCACAGTGTTCTAAAATTGTGGAAATAAGCTTTTATGTGTTGTCACAGCAGGAAGGGCAGGTATTGCTTAACAGCTAATGAGAGGTGTGTGTATGTCAATGGCCAAGTGTCAATAAAGTTTCTTCACTTCAGGTGATTCACAGTCAGACTGATGCCCGATGATGGTTTTATTCCGCTGTACTTATTTTGGTTTAGCACTGGGTACGCACACCAGAATTGCTGCGCAATTCAACTCTGCTAATACCAACAGTATCACTTATCCTTCAGCCAATCCTTACATAGTCACCATATCACATTCATCACATTCAGTCTTTGACCTATTCTCTTCTACCTCTCTGTTCCTTGGGGCACTCTTTATCATCTGGATTTATTTAAATGGTTAGTGAATACATCCAGGTAGTGGTTTCAGACCAAACTATATAAGAAACCCATCAAGGTGACCTCATCTTCATCGTTCATTCTCTCTTCCTCCCCTTCCATCTTCTGAAAAGCACTCAGCTCAAGAGGTGTAGGCTTTCTTTTATGGAATCTTGTTGAATCAGACTTATTGGTAAATTAGATTAGCACAGCCTGCTCCACACAGTCAGCTTGGATTTAGTTTGCCTTTCTTCCTCATTACCTCCGACTGCATGAGAGGCAATCTTACCCAGATGTGGCAGAACTGAACAGAGGAGATGTCAGCCTCCGTACATTTCCGTCAGCTGAGGTTCGCACAGTGTTCTGACTTGTCTGATGTGTGTAATGTTAGAAAGCAAATTGTCCCCTTGATCGCTTCCATTACTTGCTCAGCTCAAGGTGAACTCATCACTAAAGCTTCTTAGATTTAGCAGAATGATTTTGAATATCACTTGGGACTTGAAGGCACATTATTGAAACTCCTCCTTCCCACTATAGAGTACTACAAGGCCTACAATGACTCATTTACACTGATAACTTTTTATGTACCAGTGAACCTTTTTTTTTACTCTGTCTTCGAGACAGTAATTCAGCCTGTGCCTGGAATGTATCTTATCTGCTTATGTCATGTTGTAGCAGTTGATTCATAAGTGTTCCCTGAGCTGCCACCACTATGTTTAATGTTTTATTAAAGTTTGCTAGTCATGGTTCAGTTCGTGTATGTACTGTTCAGTTCATTTGAAATAGGTTCAGGCTAATTTTGTATTTTTTTCATTGCGTTTTTATTGTCACACTAGAAATCAAGGCCTATGGAAAGAGGCTGGGACACAGTGGACATGGGTATAGGATATAACACATGCCCAGTTTAACTGAAGCTGAGGTTGTTCCTTGTGATTGGCTCAATTTCGGTGAGGGCGGACCAGATTTTACTGCGCACGTCTCTCAACCACCGCCACTACTACATTACCACAGCTATTAACTCACCACCGCATGTTAGCGCACCGGCTAACGGCAAATAGTAAACATGTGTGAGTAAATAACTTTAGTTCCTTCTAGTCAGCAGTGATCAGTGGTTGTTCGGGAGTTTATTGTGAAGGGAGGAACAGTAATAGTGAAGTGGTGATGTGTTGTTATTGACAAGGGTCTGAACTACAGAGTCTCCATGTTATTAATTTATTATCCTCATAAAGTTTAGGATCAACGTAACCCTCGACTACACAAGCTGAAACTAATGCTGACAGTAGGCTCTGTAGTCTGACTGTTAGGTTAGTTTGTCATATGTATCTTAGTAGTAAACTAAAGCTGGCAGTAGACTCTGTAGTCTGACTGTTTAGTTAGTTTGTCATGTATCTTAGTAGTAAACTAAAGCTGGCAGTAGACTCTGTAGTCTGACTGTTTAGGTTAGTTTGTCATGTATCTTAGTAATAAACTAAAGCTGGCAGTAGACTCTGTAGTCTGACTGTTTAGGTTAGTTTGTCATGTATCTCAGTAGTAAACTAAAGCTGGCAGTAGGCTCTGTAGTCTGACTGTTAGGTTAGTTTGTCATTGTATCTTAGTAGTAAACTAAAGCTGGCAGTAGACTCTGTAGTCTGACTGTTTAGGTTAGTTTGTCATGTATCTTAGTAGTAAACTAAAGCTGGCAGTAGGCTCTGTAGTCTGTTTTAGTTTTTTTTATTTTTATTTTTACTATCTTTTTTCTTTTTTTTTTTTTTTTTTCTTATTATAAACTAAACTCATAGACTCTTATCTCTTTTAGGTTAGTTTGTCATGTATCTTAGTAGTAAACTAAAGCTGGCAGTAGACTCTGTAGTCTGCTGTTAGTTTGTCATGTATCTCAATAGTAAACTAAAGCTGGCAGTAGACTCTGTAGTCTGACTGTTTAGGTTAGTTTGTCATGTATCTTAGTAGTAAACTAAAGCTGGCAGTAGGCTCTGTAGTCTGACTGTTTAGGTTAGTTTGTCATGTATCTCAGTAGTAAACTAAAGCTGGCAGTAGGCTCTGTAGTCTGACTGTTTTTTTATTTATCTCAATAGTAAACTAAAGCTGGCAGTAGACTCTGTTTTCTCTTTTAGTTAGTTTGTCATGTATCTTAGTAGTAAACTAAACCTGGCTGAGACAAAGCAACTCCTTCTCTACTAGCGAGACCTGTAGTGGTTCACATCAGCAAAGGGACGAGGACAGAGGACAGTAGGACAGGAGGAAGGACTGATGCTGTCTGATGTTTGCGTTCTTCAGTCTTTATAAACTTCTATCAGGAATCTGATTTATTTTATTAATCTGTCAGATTGTTTCCAGTGAGATATTAATGAGTTTCTATGGTGACTTTGCTGTTGCAAACATTACTGTTGCTGCTCTAGAAACAACATGTGACCTAGTTGGATTTAAATATTCAATTCTAATCTGGTTCTTACTTTAAAAAAAAAACAGGCTGACATCAGTATAGCTAATATGCACACTTCAATATTAGTTTATTTATCACAAGTCATATCATCATTGCAATATTCAGCAGTGTTATTGTACATGGCAGGTTTTCCTCATATGGTGCTGGCCTAGTTTATGTTACTGTTGTTTAAAAAGCTCTAGTGCTGGCTGACCTGATGCTGACCTTTCAGTTGATGATTAGTTTTTATTTAATAATTATTTTTAGATAACAGTGTCACTTTTCTTTTTGATCAGAAGTCCAGCCATAAGATGTGACTATGAAGAAGTGTTTTATTCCTGATGTTAGTCTGCTGTTTAGTCTGCTGGAGGACAAACAGTTGTTGACTTATTTTGCCTAATAAATGAAATGCATGTTTAAACTGAAGTTGGAAATTGGCCTCCTTGCTGTACCATAAATGTACCAAACCGAAAACCGTGACCCCAAACCGTGAACCGAACCGTGAATTTTATGAACTGTCCCACCCCTATCAGGGGCTCACTGCTAACACTAGGAATCATCCTCTGGGTACCATGAATATCCACCAAATGTCATGACTGGCTGCCCAGAGTAAGATATGCTGTATACTGGACCAAAGACACACAACATGTACAGTACGTAGTGTTAACAGTCCCTCCATTCTAGTTGGATATCTGGCTATCCTCATTTTTGCTTTATTGGTTTGCGTTGACTAGCGTAAACCATACAGTAGGGTGGGTTTAATTATGAAGAACTAGAGTCAGCTCATGCAGTGCTCCACTGTCAAAATACATCATGAAAGCCATAAGTTTTGTACAGACACTTCAGTGATTTCTTTCAACATCTATGACATGGAAGCCAAGGCTCCATATGCTCCACCCCCACAGCCATGTGGCATACCTCAGAGTTTCTCTTGACTGGCCTCTTATTGATCTCCTGTTGTCTCTTTCTGATGAAAATGGATCTGTTTTTCCCTGGGGTCCCAGACATGTCACTGAATTCACTGGTTGCTATTCTTCTAGCCCTGCACAATAAGATTTTCACAGATATGGTCTTTCAGTGACTGGATGGGCTGGGATATAATGGGATGAGAATTGGGACAGCCTGCAGATCTAGATCAGTACTGGCCACATCAGCAACTCAGCACCCCCACTGCCTCAAAAGCAAATCCTTATAAAGATGAAAAACAAAACAAACAAAAAAAAAAAACCACTCAAATATGAATCAGTCTGTATTCTCAGACATCCATTTCCCTTAAGTCATTTAGGACTTTTTGTATTGAAGAACATAAAGGTCCAGCAACTCTTGCTTAATCTTCAAGGTTTCAGCAATAGATCTGAGCCTCTAGCTCTGTAAAAAAGTAGTATCCTGTTTGTGTTTGAGCACAGTGACTGTGTACACCATGCTGACATCTTGTCATCATAGCAGGTTGTGTTAAGGTTTTGGTTTTTAATTGGTCAGTCTTTGTCTCCCCAAAGACAGAGACTGGCTCAAGTAAGTAAAAACTGAGCAGTTTATTTCTGACACAAAAGTGAGCTGGCAGTTGAGGCAGGGAATAGGCTGGCTGGAAATGGATTCAATTGATGAGGGATCGGACTGTAGAGAGGAAAAACCAAAACCAAACAGAATCATAAGAGTACCCCCTACTCAAGGGACGCCTCCTGGTGTCCTACCAGGTTTTTCCGGGTACCTGGTATAAAGGTCTCTGAGGAAATCAGGGTCCAGAATGAGAGAGCAAGAAATCCATGGTTTTCTCTGGCCTGCCCAATCTATCAGGTATTGGAAACCCCACCTTGCCTCCATAATCAAGCAACTGACGGACAGTAAATGGAGGATGATTTTCAATGATCCCGGGGGTGGAGGGGGCTTGGCTAGAGGGCTTAGCAGAAAGGAGGAGACTGGCTTGAAATGTGAAACATGGAAAGACATTTAAATCAGCGGGCAGCTTCAGTCTAACCACACTGGAGTTAATAATGCTCTGACTTTCATAAGGGCCAATGTACCAGGTGCCAGTTTCCGGGAGTCAGTCTGAAGAGGGAGATCCTAGGAGGACAACCAGATCTTCTGGCTGGGCTGCTAATCTGGGGCTGGAGCGCAATGGCGGTCCACCAGTCTCTGGTTCCCCAATGTAGTTGAGAGAGGACTCGGTGGGTACGCCGGGGATGTCCCTGCACTGAGGAGACAGCCATGGCTGTGAAAAGTCGGGGCTGGAAATTGTTAGCTGCCATAAATGGGGACATCGGGCATCGGGTTTAACATTCCTAGAGCCTGTCAGGTAGGTTGAGTTAAAGTCGAAGTGACCCACAAACAGAGCCCACCAAGCCTGGAACAAGTTGAGCTGTGGCCCAAACAGAGGTACGACAAGCTCTTATGATCGGCCAAAACTATAAATGGGTGAGAAACACCCTCAAGCCAATGTCTCCATTCCTGGAGGGCTAGAACCACTGCCAGATCTCAGTTCCCCACATCCTAATTTCTCTCTGCTGGGGTAAGCCGGTGGGAGAAGAAAGCACAGGGATGTAACTTCTGGTCAGTGGTGGAGGGTTGGGAAAAGACCACCCCAACACCAGAGTCTAAGGCATGCACCTCTACAACAAACTGGGCTCTAGGATCAGGATGAGTTAACACAGGAGCAGGAGAAAACAAGTGCTTTAACTTATCAAAAGCAGTTTCAGCTGCAGGTGACCACACAAAAAACGTCTTTACAGAAGTTAGTTTGGTTAGTGGTGTATATACAGTCTGTTTTCTAACAGTCTCTGTAAAGCTAATTGTTCTTTGAGTGTACAAGAGAAAGTCAGGATGTCATCACGAGAAACAAATCGATCAAGCACAATAATAACCCAGTACCAAGTAGTATTGAAACTTCTCCTGTCGAACGATACCTGCATTTGATCCTTTTTGTATACAAATCTAGGAAAAAAAAAAAAAAAAACACTACTGGTGTTCTCTGATTTATTGCAATATGTGATTTTCAAGCTAAAACCCATACAGTCTGTGGTGTGGTGAAGTCTAGAGCTGTGTAGTTGATTGGCAGTTTAGTTTGCCAAGATGACACCAAAATTTTCAAAAGTATGGATACCACACGCCTGTCTGATGAAAATAAATGCAGTGGTGGTGGCATTTTGCGCAAATGATTGCATCAGTTACCCTAGCCCTAGTTACTCCTTAACTTTTTTTCACTGGACAAAATGCTTCAAAGCTTTTGGTCCCAAATGCTGTTATTTGCTTTTGAATCTCAGCAGCAGCCTAGAGGACTGCTTGTTGCTTTCACCACATAGGTATTGTTTTCATGGCAATTACAACTCTTCTTGTATTCAGTGAGCTTCACAGAACCATGACATTGTGACTACTGCTGGCAAGTTAGCAGTCAGTAAAGTTAAGCAACTCCTCCATTATGAGCAACAACTTAATATAGACCTTTCTTTAGTGCACATAGTGCTATGGAGATAAGTTAAACTAGCACTTAGGAAAATAGTAGTGCTTAAATTGCCCATTCATTCTTCGAACTTTCAAGCAAAGACATTTTCAAATACTTAAACCAATAAAATTTTTTTGCAGTTTTGCAGTTTTTTTAGTGGAATAATTGTATTTAATTGCTCTGATAACCAACCATTACTGGTGTCCTTCGCTGGGTGTCTCCAAATGGTATTCTCTGAAAAGATTACAATGCAACAAATGGAAAACGAGCTCCACATTGTTGTGTTTCTAATTTTCCTTTTGAATTAAGTAGGTGATTTGTGTAAGCACAATGTGAAAATTGAAACCTTTTGAATGATCCTGGTCTTTTAGCTGGATACATTTTTATTGGCTTATTAATGGGAATATGAAGCACATTTATGCTTTTCATTTATTTATTTTTGTACCATATACAGTATTTGTCTATTGATACATTAATACCGTAAATCTGCTGTCCATCTAGGTGAATATTTGGAGAGGCAGCTCTGCCGTGATGCCATCCTGCCCATGCCGGTCATCTGTGAGGTGCCTTGCCCAAAGGACTGTGCCCTGAGCCCCTGGACTTCCTGGTCTCTGTGCTCCCACACCTGCTCTGGAAAGAACACAGAGGGCAAGCAGACCAGAGCTCGCTCCATCCTAGCCTACAACGCAGGAGAAGGTAAGAACCCCAAAGTCCTGCAACAGGAGAACAAAGCAATGTGAGTCACACTGGTAGTTATATGAATTTGGCAATATATGACTCATACAGGACGGAAATCAGTCAATGTCATCTGATATGAACAAAGATGCCAGGCAATCCAGACCCATCTATCCACAAAGATCAGTATCTGCCTTTACAAACCTATATTGGTCTACCACAGTGATGCAAGTAGTAAAGTCTTAACACTGTTTTTTGCCGTATATTTCTTTATCTGCTCCTCCTTACACAGGTTACCAAGTGAAATTAATTAATCTGTGTGTTCCTCTACAGCTACTGCAAAGGTTGTGGCGTGGGTTACTGTGATGCAGGGTAAGAAGTAACTGGAAGGATAGGAAGTCTGCTTAACTGTTGGCAAGCCTAAATCACAGTTTTTATAGTCACATTGTAAAACTTTATTGTAATAATACATTCTTTCCGTTAAAAAAAATCACAAGGATGTTGCCTTTGCTTCTGTTCAAGGTCCTTCCCTGCTGTCATTGGTCAATCCAATCTTCGGTACATTCATAATTGATGTTCTTAGATAATGGATGTTCTTAGATTAGCAAGTGATTTTTGCTGATGTAGCACATAGTCTCCATGTGTTTAACTAGAGGGATGTAGAAATGTGTCTACATTGATAGAATCTATTCCTGGAAACCTGCTGGCCCAGGAAAATCCCTGTGCTTTAGAATAGAAAAAAAAAATGCTCTTCCACACTAGCTGTAGTATTCCTTATCATTAAGTCAACCCGAGGTGAGGTGTGGGTGTCTAAATGGTGCTGGAATGACACTGAAGCAAGTGCCTCTAAAACTCAACCCTCCAAGCTGCCAATCACACTGTGAGAAGTTCGCCATTGTCACCAAACCTTGTGATGAGAGAAAACGGGAGGCTGCACATATGGTTAGCATCTGGCTTGGCAGCAGATCAGAATTATATCTTTCACGTCCGTGCTATCATTCTAACAGCTGTTGTCATGTTGACTACTGGACCACATTGCTTGTCTTTGGCATAATCACAACTGCATAGCATAGGAGCAAGGTTCACACTCTACATAATAGGTTTCCATGTGAATGGATTCTCCTACTCCATCACCCATGCTGGGCTTTCAGGAGGACGCCCATGGCAGAACAAGATGCAGGCTGCATGCTGCAAGTTGTTTATTAGCTTTCAAAGCATTAAGGAGACGCTGCTGCAGTGTTTGATAGATGAGAACTGACAGGGCATGGAGCCAGACAGGTTGATGTGGTGTGTACTGAATGAAGCGTTGAGTCACATGGACCTCTCCTGGCCATTATTAAGCAAACTGAGACAGGCTAGAAAAGACCTCCGTATTCAGCATAGGTCACAAGAGAGTAAAGAGTAGTATGGAGAATTATTGCAAGAACCTCACTTTACAACGTCTGCTGGAGCTGTTCTCAACGTCTGGGAAGGTTCGTGCTTTTTTTTGTTTTTTTTTTTTGTTTTTTTTTTGGATGTACAACAGTGTGCCGTGAAGTTAGTTTCTTGCAGTTATCTTATTTAATGCCATAAATGTAGTTTTAAACAGTTTTAATGTAAATTGAAACAAATAAATAAATAAAAAATTAAAAAAAAAAACCAACTGCTTGGTTAGGCTTAACATCATGGTTTAGCTTGAAAGTTTGTAATGTTACTTAAAGTTGTAATGTAAAGTAATGTTACAAAAGAGTGTTGGCATCATTGGGCAACAATAATTATTAAGTGCATTTATTGCATTCACCTCCTCATGGCTCTGTTTTCAGGCTTTAAAAAATCTAGTCTGCGAAGGGAAACTTTAACCAATGACAGATTTTTTCAGAGACAAAGAGATCCTATTGAGCATTCCTACTGGCTGTGGTGGGCAGTGCTTAGTATTTCCTGAACTGATCTCAACATGGCCGCCGGGTCAAAAACTGTCTTATTTTACAGCTAAACAGTAACTACAGTAAGTTTCTGAAAACATCTGGGGAGAGAAATAGTCATTACAATAACAGAATATTGATCGGTCTGCCTAGATTGACCGTTTGGTTGGAGTTTGTGAGTGATTGACGGCAGCTGGATGGCACACTCCAGATCAGCTCTGATTGGTTGTTTTCCTCCAGTCTGTGAAATCTTGCAGATGTCATCAGGAGCACCGGAGGACACCAGACGAACATGATTTTTTTCAGATTACGTGTCTCATGCACTACTGTCAGGATAAGAATAACTTTTTAAATCATATTTGCTCCATTTCTAACCACTGCTGCTGTAAGTTGTGGACCTAAACTGGGACATGAACAGCAGTCTTCTGGGTGAATGTCCTGTGTTTGTTTATGATAATAATATAATAATAATCTTTATTTATATAGCACCTTTCTAAACATAGTTATAAAGTGCTTGTACTGATAAAATACAATACAGACATAACAAAAACAACAATAAAAAAACAATAACAAAGGAGACAAAGTAATGAGAAAACAAAAAGCCAGAATTAGCAGAATCAAATAATGTGTTACAGAGACAACACCTCAGCCAGAGGAGGACAATGTAGGGTGTTTAAAAAGGTGCACCAAGCTGTTGCCTCAAGGAGCCACTAAAGCCTTTTAACATTGATTTAAAATTTGTTAATGCATGACCTAACCTGAGGTCCTAAGGGAGGCTGTTCCAGAGTCTAAAGGCATTGATGGCAAAGGCCCTGTCTCCCTTAGTCACCAACCTAGACCTGGGTACAACCAGTAACGCCCTGTCAGAGGACCTCAGGTTAGAAGCTGCCACATATGGAGTAAGGAGCTCGGTGAGGTAGCTCACTGCTAAACCGTGCAATGCCTTAAAAGTTAACAGTAGAATCTTCAAATCAATTCTAAATTTGACAGGAAGCCAATGAAGATCTACTAAAACCAGAATGATTCGCTTAAATCTCTTTGTTCCAGTGATCAGTCTGGCAGCCGCATTTTCAACTAACTGCAGGCGGTGAAGAGAATTATTGCTGAGACCGGAGCAAAGGGCATTGCGATAATCTAAATGGGAGGAAAGGAGAGTATTGACTACTGTATGAAGGTCTTGGGTGGATAGGAATCATTTGATTTTAGAAATATTTCTAAGGTGCATGAATCATGATTGCATTGCACTTGTTATTAAAGCCTCAAAGCAAAGTCTGGAGTCAAATAAAACACCCAGGTTTCGTGCAACTGATTTTGAGTTAACTGAGAGGGTTTCCAGACTGGCTTTTAAAATGGAGTTAAAACTTGTGGGGCCAAACAGGAGAACCTCTGTCTTGTCTGAATTTAATTTATTAGTTAATTCTGGGACATCCAACAATGTATATCGGCTAGGCAGGCCTCGAGAGATGTTAAACAGGTGGAATCAGAGGTTTTGAGTGGGACATACAGCTGTGTGTCATCTGCATAGAAATGGAATTGGATATTATTCTTATAGATGACATGACCAAGGGGGAGCATATATATAGAAAATAGAGTTGAGATGGGCTGGTGAAGAGGAGGCACTGCCAACAACAACAGAAATGGTTCTGTCTGACAGGTGGGAACGGAGGAGTTGAAGGGCAGTACCACCCAGACCAATCCAAGACTCAAGGAGATTTAAAAGAATGCTGTGATCCACTGTGTCAAATGCCACACTTAAGTGCAGCAACACTAGGATCAAGGCATCACCGGCATCCAAGGACATTAGAAGGTCATTGGTGACCTTTGTAAAGGCAGTCTCGGTGCTGTGGTGGGCTCTAAAACCTGACTGGAACTTTTCAAATAAACTATTGTTATTTAAAAATGCAAGGAGCTGTATGGAGATCAGTTTTTCTAAAACCTTTGATGTAAAGGATAATTTGGGGATGGGTCTGTAGTTAGTGAGAAGATGTGGGTCAAGACCAGGTTTCTTTAGAAATGAATGCACAAGAGCATGTTTAAATGAGAATGGAAAAACACCAGAGACTATGGAGTAATTTATAATGGAAAGAATAGTGGGGCCAATTGCAGCAAAAACCTCCTTCAGAAATAATGTGGGAATAATGTCTAACTGGCATGATGTTGATTTCAATTGCGTTATGATACTAATGAGAACTGGGAGAGTAATGGGTTCAAACTGGTGAAGTGAATGTTGTATATTAGGTGAGATTAATATGTTGTTGTGAGGAGGTGGTGCGATCTGAAGCCTTATGACATTAACTCTATTAAGGAAAAATGTAAGAAATTCCTCACATTTTCATGGGATGAATCACTGAAGAAGAGAAGCAGGAGAAATGAATGATGAATATGAATAACTTTAAACAGGGAGTTGTGGTTGTTATTGGTGATGATGTCCAAGTAGTAGGAACTTTTGCATTTTTTACAGCTTGCTGTTAGTTTACCATGAGTTGTTTTAGATGTGTTCGACTTTTCTGCACTGTCTCTTAATGGATCTGGTGTGTTCATTAAGCCACAGCTGGGCGTTCCGTTTAAGGATTCTGTGTTTAATAGGTGTGATGGAGTCCAGATTGGACAGACAGTTACTGTTAAAATGGCTGACAAGGTCATCGATACTCAGGTAATGCTCAAAAAAACACAGTCGTCACAGCTTTGTGGTCAGATATGCAAACAGCAATTAATTCCAAATTATTGAGGGTGAGGCTAAGCGAGATCACAAGGTCAAGGGTGTGACCTTTGCAATGACTGGGCCCATTCACCAGCTGTGTTAGGGAAAGGGACTCGGTAAGGCTCACAAACTGAGAAGAGAGAGGATGGGAAGGACAACAGACATGAATATTAAAATCTCTGAGTACAATGTTATCAAAGCGCTGTGTGATGATAGACAATAGCTCAGAAAATTCAGTAATGAAACCACAGTTTAGTTTCGGAGGTCTATTAATTAAAACACAGAGTACAGGCAGTGGGGGGCAGTGCACTGCGCTGACCGGCCAAGGACGGCTGATAGGACAGCAAGGGGAAGTGGGGCATGCCTCCCAGCAGAGGGGCTCCTCGCTGGGCAGCTGACTAGGGAGCGAAGGGTGAACTGCATGCAGTCAGGTTGTGTGGTGGGGGAATGGCACAGAGAGCGGCGGTCAGCGGGAGAGATGACCGGCCTGGACACACCTGTGGAGAGTGGAAGCGGCAAGAAGGGGCCACCAGGCTCTGATGAAGATGAGAGTTTGCGGTGACCAGGGAGTGGGAGGAAATCCTGCTCGTCCAGAATGAAGAATCTATTTTCAACTGGAGGGTCTGAGGTGGATGATGGTGACGACCGGGGAGCTTCCTACCAAGTTTATCATTTCGGGCAGCAGATCATGGCACTCTGACTGGGAGTGGAGCTGCTCAGGGCTTTAGGTTTAACTTACAGCTGGGTCCAGGGGTCTGCGGCCTAGGCAGCATCAACATCCAAACAAGGGATGGTCGAGTCCAGTTCTCTGGCAGATGTGGTGGTGACAGCGGGACAGATGGCGATCAGAGAGTCCAGGATCTGTTCTTCATCCTTGATCTGGCACAGGATAGAAATTCTGCCTTATTTTTTGGGACAGGCTGAGGCAGCTGTTGCAAATGGATGGTGTGGTGAGTGGAGGCATGGTTAGTGGTCAGGTTGGAAGAAGTGGTGATGGTCCTGAAACTGGGCCAGCTGAGACGACGGAGATTCCAACAGACAGTGAAAATGTCTGAGTGACTTAGAACCCCGAAGACTAAGCTCCTCGTAGTCAGCTATGGCAGGCCAGGGCAGTTCAGTAAAAGATCGCACTAATTAGCATGTGATTACGCTTGAAATCAGCGTCACTGATAAAACAAACATTAAAATAATTAAAATAATTAAAATCAGGTTTAAAAAAGGATCATAAAACAAAGAAAGATGGTAAAATAACCCAGCTGATCTGGGAGGAGAGACAAGGCACCTTAGTTCCGGCTTGGCGCACTTGACCCATCCATCACCCCAACCTCTGCAGACTACCATTACATGACAAAATACAGTTTCCCTAAAAGTGTAATTCACAATGCAGTTTTGTTGTATGGGAACATCATTTTTAGGAGACAGGGCATTTTAATTTTTTTTTTTTCATTCCTACAAGTTATGATAATATTTTACTTAAGGAGCTAAACATAACTTGAAATAATTTATTCAAAAAGTAAATAATGTGTGAGGTCATCTGTTGAAGAATTGTTAACAGGGCAGCAAAAGTGCCATAGATAATCTGTGTCTGTTTGAGCTGTGCGTTTTTCAGAATATATGTTGAGTTTGATTAGTAGCATTTAAATATTTAGCAATTAACTATTTAATTAGTCAGTACAGCAATAATGGGGTGTCTTTCTAGGAGTTAATGAGCTCCATGTCTGATAAATAACTTCCCTGATTAAATTCAATACTATCTTTTCTGACCCTGTAGAGGAGCATTACCTCTGTGCTGTTACACAGAGGTCAGCCATATCTTCTGTCTGAGCCTCTTTCTCGTGTCCAATTCAGACGCTCCATCTGGAAGATGTTGTTCGATGCCTTCTGAGGCACTAATGGCAGACATTCTCCTTGGGGGTTCCCTTTTCCCAAGGTGATAGCTGCTGCAAATGACATGGTTTTATGGTGAAGAGAGTCACATGGTGTGCACACCCCACCTGAGTCCAGGCTTCTGCCTCTGTATAGACTGTCTCATGCTGAATATCAAAGCTAAAGGCTAATCTATAGCACTGCACAAAGACTCATACAGCATGGGATAGCCATCACCTTACTGCCAGCCAACCGGTATTCTGCTACTGCTACTGTTTCAGGGCTTTGATAAAGAAAATGAAAACTATTTTGATTGTGTTAGCTATAGCTGTATCCTTTTTGGCAAAGCATACCATATTTTGATGCAGTGTTGGGTTTACATACCTCTTTTCTCACACAAAGATATAAATAGAATCTGATACATGTGCAAAGTGTTTCAAAGGGAACAGTTGCTTCTTACATGCAGTGTTTAAAGTAGCATCACTTTTAAACTGAGCATCATACTCAGTTGTTTTTTTATTATTATATTATTAATTCCTTAGATTTTCTGTGTTGATGAAATCTGATTTTATGAAGGTAGTTCTCTTCCCTTTGTCCAGTCAAGCTAGTGATTTCTTTTACTAACTGCCTAGTCATTTAAGTCTCACTAGACAGCAGGTGCTTTATATTTGTGTGCCACCGTTCAGTTTGTTTAGAAAGTGGACATCCAAATTGCGCTCTTTGTTCTTGTTCTCCATAGAGACTTTAAACAGTTCAGTGCCTTTCATATTGAAAGACACATTGCTGGACCACAATTACTGACATTTGAATCGAATAATACATGTTATCTATATCATATACCTGTAGCACAAATCATGCACTGGATGTGCTTTACACAGAAAAGTGGTACAGTGAAACTCTAACAATGAATGAGAAGTAAATAAGTAAACGCAACATGAATGATAAATTAACTAAACTTTAAGATAAGAGAACAAGATAATACAAAGAAGACTGATAGAAAATATGCAACATAAAGTGGTCCCCAGTTTAGATCTTTACATAGCCTACATGTGGCAGAACTTTAAAATATACTGCACAGTGGAAGCCAGCACATTTTGGATAAATTCCCATTCCAACTGGTGTGTTGGCATGTATCAATATGCATTGCACTTGGATTTCTTGGCAAACTCACCCTGCTGAATGTCAGATTTTCCTTGGTTGTCGATGTGTGCCTCTTGCTATGTCCTCTTATTACAGGCAATCAAACCCAATAACTGAAAATGTGTGTGGTTGGGATGGAGAAGTGTATATTGCCATATTAAAGGGGAATATAACCAAAATTAAGAATTGCAATATGTTATTTCCATGGCCTAATAAAGTTCAATCAATATGTCTGAACATCAGCTCCTCTTTCAAAGCCAGAAACCAGATGAGTACGTCTCAAACTGGTGGTGTCATAGGGTTTAAAGTGTGGAGTTGCTCCATACAGTGAATGGACCCATTTAATTTAGTTTTTAGCTCTCAGTGTCATCTTGAACACCTCTCCCCATTCACTGTCTGGAGCACCTACACACTTTATACCCTATGTCTTCATAAGTTTGAGTTTTAGCACCCTAGTGCTGAGAGATGGTCATGTTTGCTAATATTTTTTGCACTCTTAGGCCACAGGAATTACACATACATTTTGAAAATGGGCACAGTGACTTTTAAGACTACCTCGCCTTAGTCACCTTTAAAAATCAAAGCTTCGCTTAGAAACACTGTTTGTAAGCTCTGGCACACTGGCTTGTTTCTTTGTAGAAGTCTACTGTCTCTTTGCATGTCCATTGGCAAACAGCTCACTCTGAAACTCCGTCAGCAAACTGGCAGCTTCTGTTAGCATTTGTTACAGGCTGGTTCTGTCACTATATTACCGATGCAAAGCCACCCTAAGCCTCTGCTTCTTTTCATAGAGACTACCTTTAATTGTTGATTCTGGCTCATGAGAGATCCAAAGGCAGGCCAAATAATCAAGTCTGGGACAAGTCCAAGTCTGAACAGTTTTGAGGTTTAATCAAGATCAAGTACAAATTGGGTCGGATCTGGGTCAAGACCATCTTCAAATGAGGCCAAGAGTGTGAGTCAAACCACCAACCAGACAAAGACAGTTAAAAAATGTCTCAGAGTGGCCTTAATACAGAGACCAGACTTGAGTACTACAGACTCTTGGATCTGCCTTTGCAGCACATTCTCACTCCCAACTCACCACATACTGAGGCTTGGTCAACGGCCCTGTTCCTCACACTATGACACACTATTTACACTTCTACCATCAGTTTTGGATGGTATGTAAACATACACTTCTTACATTCATACTGTCTTTTCAACAGACACTACCGTTTTCACAGGAAATTAGGGTTAGGCAACACAACCATTTAGGTAGAGTTAGGAAAAGATCATGTTATCTCCACTGACTTCAACGACTCATGTGCCCACCAACTCCTGTGACATATGGGACTAACAATAAAAATGAGTCTCATAACAAAATAAGTCAATGTTGAGTTTTAATTAAATGGGTTCACATTGGAATTAGCTGAAAGCCTGGTGCATCTCATACAGACACTAAATGATGCCTCTGTGCCAGATGCTGAGGGACACTGGACAAGTATCAGTATTTGACGAGTTGGGAGTGAGAACATGTTGGTCTTTGCCTACGATCGATGATTCTAGTATACTGTTTTATATCCAGAACCTTTCCTATACTAGTGCTGAGGTCATTTTTGTTTTCGTCTGTAGTACAGCTAAGACATTGATGCTGGTTTGTGTACCATCATTTCTCAGGTGGAATCCAGTGTCCCAATATTAGTGCCCTGCAGGAGGTGAGGAACTGCAATGACCATCCCTGCACTGTGTACCACTGGCAGACCGGTCCGTGGGGGCAGTGCATAGAGGACTCCTCCATCCCGACCACCAACACGTCTGTGGGCCGAGCACGCGGTGACGATGCCTCCTGCTCAGTAGGGATGCAAACCCGCAAGGTCATCTGTGTCCGCGTCAATGTGGGCCAGGTTCCTCCAAAAAAGTAAGATACCACCAAACAGCTTATACAACCAGTTCTGGTGTAATTTAAGTAAATGAATATCATTACATCTCTGTTACATACAGAGTAACACAGGACTATTCAACTGATGTCAAATGATTAACATGTTATTATTATACTTATTATGATTAAGATAAGATAAGATAAGATAAGATAATATATTCCTTTATTAGTTAGTTACACTTAGAAATGAGTTACAAAGTGTGAGGAATTATTTTCCAGCAATATTTCTTTTCCTGCAAAGACAACAACGACGCCAGCTGGTATGTTTTCAAGACTAGAACTGAAACTCATCAGTAGAAAAAAAAAGAAAGCAGCAAAATATCTGTGATGAAAACTCAAGGTACAAGCTTGTGGAAATAACAGAACGTCAAAGGCACATTTTATTAAGAAACATCAAAAAAAAAAAAAAAAATCAGCAGTTCAAATTACTTCCCTTCAAGATTCAAAGTTTTGGTAAATTTGACAACCCGCAACTGATAGTGTATTAACATTTGCAAGGCCCCTGATTTGGCCATCTGACTGGCTTCTTCTCCAACAGCAGCTACAACTAAGGCTTATGGGTATTGTAGTATTTAGTGCCACTGAGTATAAACTATAAACTGATGCTAAAAACATGATTTCTCAGAAACAGAGTATATATATATATATATATATATATATATATATATATATATATATATATATATATATATATATATATATATATATATAAATTCATAGCCAGGCACAAGCAAGTACATTTTCATACCCTGACTGATATGGCTAATGAATGAGAGTTACCATAGAAACCAAACTCAGTTAGCTGAAGAAGAAGAAGAAGAAGAAGATCAACCTTTATTAGTCCCTCTAGGGGAAATTCAATTTTTACACTCTGTTGTAACTTATACACAGTACATGCAGACCCGAAACACATACATGCACATGCATCAATGGAGAGACGTCAGAGTGAGGGGGCTGCTCCTGACAAGCGCCCCGAGCAGTTGGGGGTTTGGTGCCTTGCTCAGGGGCACCTCGGCATTGCCCAAGAGGTACCTCTCCAGCTACCAGTTCACACTCAGTTCTTGGTCCATGTCGGGACTTGAACTTGAACCGGTGACCCTTCGGTTCCCAAGCCATCTCCCTACAGACTGAGCTACTGCCGCCCCGGCAATAGAAGATGAGCCAACCGACTCGCTGTCCTAACTGGTACTCAGCACACTGCAATGCCGTTTTGAACTGAACTTTTGTCAGATGCCCTGTTTGTATTTACTGCTGTTATTCACTTTGAAAGTGTTGCAATGGACAAGGAACAGCTGATTCTTGAAGTTGTTGAGTTACCTAAACGATACCGCCTCATTTCACTGCAGCTGGCTGGAGGAGATCACCTTAACGTTTCCTGCTTCCTTTTTGGTTATATTGTGTGTTATTTCCAGTGTACATCATTATGTGTAATATGTGTTGTACACTTAAAAAATACAAACAGCAAACTTCACCCATCTTTTAAGTGGTTAGCCTACATCTCCAGTCTGATCCAGAGTGCAGCTGATAGGTATTGAACGTGCATATTTCACAGATTCAGTTTAAACAGAGAACATCCTAGGTTATATAAGTAAATAAAAATACCACACAAATGTATCTATTATCTAATTGGTCGATAATGAGACACAGCAAGGTCAATATTATTCATCTTTACAAGAAAATATGTTATGTGTTATTATAAAAAAATATTTAAGATAATAATTAAATCCCAACATGCATATTTGGTTACGGCTACTAGGGGGTTCAGTAAACCCCCAGAACCAACCTGCCTGTGCAGTCAAAATACTTTCAAAACTAGCAGCTCTTCACATCTTTGAACTATTTGCTCTTGTCCCTTTTAATGTTAAAAAAGAGGGGAATCCCATTTTCAGAGGAAAATACATTTGTAAATTTGAATTTTGGCCCAGTATTATTATTATTAATATTATTATTATTAGTTACAGAATCTCATTCACCCCCCAAATCCTAGATTTATTCAGTGATTCAAAAAGGTCTGGTGTTGTGTCAATTGATTGTGTTTTTTTTTTTTTTTTTTTCATTTAAATGAAATCGGCATAGCCCTGTGATAGTCTGGCGAACTGTCCAGGGTGTACACCACCTCCACCTAATGTCAGCTGGCGTCGGCTCCAGCATATTTCTCAGATTGTGTTAAGTTCACCGCTCCTAGCGTCGACTGGGCATATATAAAATTCAATACTGAATTGTTAGGGAAAAACTAAATAAATCCCCAAATGTCAGGCTGAATGATTGAAGTGGTGTGAAACAAAATGGTAGTCTGATCATAAGCTATCAGCTTTGGCTATCAGCAATTACTGTTAATACTTTCAGCTCTGGAAAATGAATAGCTGAAAGCTTAACCTTCATGCAGATGTCACATTAGTCTTGTAAACACACAATTCTTTTCATTTTTCTGCACCCCTAATGATAACGCCTCAGGTGGTGATATAATTAACAGTGCTTCAGAGTTAATCTCTATAAAAGAAGATTCTACATATAATAAGATTTTGCTGTTGGAAGTGTTCTGGTTTTGGGGGGGCTTTGGTTGATTGCAGGTAAACAGGAACACATTGCCTGAAATGCAGTCTCGGAATCCAATGGCTATTCTCTGACATGTTTTTGCTTTGTTGTGGCTTAAAATTAGTCTGTAAACTGGCTACTTGTGGTCGTAGATGTCGTCTCTCAACTCAGCAAGTTGCCAGTTGGACTGTAAACAATTGCCTGCAGAGGCTAACTTGGTCATCAGACCAATAGCCGATGGGTTCTGAGATTGCTTCACTACTAATGCTCCCATTTGTATAAGTGAAATGCAGCCTTTGCTTTTGGTTGCAGACTTTGTTTGCACATGGCACATCGTGGCATTTAGCCTCCTAGTTAGTCTGTTATTGTTGGTGTCTGGCAGAGGTGTTAGCTGATGAGCTGTTCTAAGCATCTGGGTCTGGTCCGCCCCTGAAGGCATCTGCTGGGAACATGAATTATCTATTTATTTATTCAACAGAATGGGAGCATTCTGGCAGCACAGCAGCACTATGCTGGAAAACCCACCCCCATCCAGCCCCAGCCCCCGTGCTGTGTATGGAAATTAATCTCAGTTTTGATTCATGCGCTTATTCCTAAAACCACTGTTACATGCTGAGCAGTGAGCCTGCAGCCGTCACATCAAGCATCAACTGCTTTCACCAGCAGCACCAGCTGTGGCCAGGATGTGAGGACTGCTACCAGTAAACATAAATTGGCATTGGATTATTCTAATGCATTAGCATGAAAAGAAAAAATGAAATATGTATTAGGCCAATAATTAGGTGTGTGGTTCAGACGTGGTTAAAAAAAAATGTGAAAATTAATTATATATACAATTCACTGTATATTTGAACATGTGTGCATATATCATATGTCTTTGTTTGCTAAAAGGCTTCTTTTCTTGAAAAATAATTTAATTTAATTGGAAGCAACGCTCGTTTCTGATGACACCAGCAACTGATCACAGCTGGATCAGCTGTCAGTCAGCTTTAACAGCTGTTTGTGTCTGAACTGATCTAATACTAATAAAGACACAGTTATCAGTGTTTTCTCTCTGTAGCCTCTTAGCTGTTTAGCAAACGCCTGCACATGAATAACAGCTGCAGTCTGTATTTATTCTGTGGACTGAGTCCTGTTAGAGGCCCAGGAACCATTTCCACTGGCACAATACCTTCATATTAGTTATTCATTATTAGTCTCTATAGTTAGTGATATTCTAACACTAGAAATTATTTATCAGGCCAAATGTTTGAGGGAAAATTGAAAAGATATAATTCATATCAAACCCAGGTGACATCCGTTGTCAGGTCATATCTTTACATGACTCTTTCAGGAACAGGCTCCTTCAGCTGGGCTGGGTGAAGGACAGTTTCTGCAGGTCCCTCTGCTGCTGGC
Source organism: Pterois miles (assembly GCA_947000775.1). Classification (NCBI taxonomy): domain Eukaryota; kingdom Metazoa; phylum Chordata; class Actinopteri; order Perciformes; family Scorpaenidae; genus Pterois; species Pterois miles. The sequence continues at coordinate 1,161,459 of CAMQGK010000200.1, read as the reverse complement.
ACACTTAATCATCAAAATGGTCCATTTATTATTCAGACCGGCAATTAACACAGGTTTTAACTAGATGGTGAATCAGAAGACAGCTAAACTATGAAACTGTTAATCTGTGATCTGTCTTCACTCCAGTATAACTCAGTGACTCAGTGAGGTTGACATGAATAACTGATATCCAATAAGGTGAAAGATACACCAGTGTATCCTCACTTATGGCTACTCTGGCAAGCCTCCTCACTCCTCGCTCCTCGAGATGTATCTTTAGAATTAGGATGTCCTCCAAGATGGAGAGCGATTTCCGGGTCACAAGCTGGAGGAGCGAGGAAGCAAAAAAATCAGGAAATGAGATACAGCTAATGTCATATACCATCTGTCCATTTTATTCCATTGCTACATTTTTTTTTCCTGTGCCTTTGTTAACTGGTCTAAAAACAAACTACACAAACCAAAATAAAGCCCTGTTTAGAAGGTTTTCACATTGCAGCTAGAGGCACCTCGTCAGTTAAAGTAAAATACTGCATACTGTATGTTGTATTTAATATCTGTCATTATTACAAACATTTCACATTGTCTGTGTTTTCGGAGGATAGTCTTGACTTTAACCTCATAGTATTTCATTCATTTCATATATAATGTGCTACAGTAAAGAACTACAACAAGGAAAGTCTATCACCACACTTTAAAAATGGAAGTGCCTGTCCTATCCCATGCTACAGTCACAGTCTCACAAAAAAAGCTGAAGTCAGGCACTCTGGGAGTCTCCGAGTGGACTCCCAGCATGTGTTCTTGGCTCTGATCCAGCACATCTCTATCAGACTTTGAAGGGTTCTCTGTGTTTGTTGATGTACTTTCAGATGTCCAGAGAGTCTGCGCCCAGACACTGTCAGACCCTGCTTACTGCCATGCAAGAGAGACTGTGTCGTCACCCCATATAGCGACTGGAGCCCCTGCCCATCAACCTGTCAGCCAGGTAGCTGCAGCTCTTTGTTGGCTTCAGAACACACAGAAAGGCGCTGAAGGCAATCACAGAGGCCGAATGCACCAGTGTCAAGATAAGAATAGCATGTGTGTTAAAGCTTGTGTGACTGTTCCTCAATTAATGAAGCATACCAAATATGCTCATCATGATATCAGCATCAGCAGAGAGATAATAAAATCATCATGCACTGAATACCAAAAATTCCAATTCTGTTTGGATTGTGACATGTTTAACCCTTTGAGACCTGCCAGTTGACTTGTCTTTCAGAGGCTCTAGTAGGTTCAGTTTTAGAGCTAAAGTAAAACTAGCTACCAACATGCTACCAATCATGTTATACTACCAAAACACTCCAAAGTTGGGATAAATTTTGGCAAGGAAAAACTGGCATGCTGATTTTCAAAGGGGCTCCTTGTCCCCTTTACAGACATGCCCACTTTATGATAATCACATGCAGTTATGTACAAATATATTATTTTCTCATAATCTAAAATGTTGTGTGTGTTTAAATATTTCTGCATACTGAGGTCCCTAAACAGTCAATTACATTAATTTACAGCTGAGACCCTTGTATTCATGTGTGATGATGTTATTCCCAACAGTAGCCATTTCATTGTATTGAGACCATTTTTTGAAACTTGACCTCTAGGATAATCACAGCCTCATGAAACTTTACAGCCACTAACTAGAGACCTAGAGCATTCAGAGGAAGGAAGGTTTTCCTCGTTAGATTGAAGAGGGTTTCTGAGCAGTTTACACAACAGAAGTGCTCGACATCCAACCACCAAAAATGCAATGTTTGCAGAAATCCACAGAAGTATTTGAAACCATATCACAGCATGTTTTTTTTGTTTTTTTTAATGGTGTTACTTAAGATTTTAATTTGGTATGATGGATGGATTATTGATCATTTTTATCATTTCTCCAATGGTTAAAAAAAATGTTAAACTAAGCACCAAATCTGTGTCAACCCAAAAACTGCTGTGTGCTGCAACCTATGAGACAATAGAGCATGGAGATGGACATCATATACTTCTATCATAACATTCTAAACCTTTATACACTTTTACAATTCATTTCAAATAATTAATGTTTATTTCTGATTTATGATGAACAATTTGACCCAGTGCTGCATCTCAAATTAATCGTCAGTTTCCCAGCTTCTGACATCTACTGTTGACCTAAAGACCCCCTGTAACCCCCTAAAAAGACAAAAACTACATTATTTTTCCAATAGTTAATAAATGTTATGGAAATGCAGCAGCACCAGTCTTTTAAAGGAATATCAAGGAAATAGGTAAGTGGAGATGGTGAGCGTCGTGGTTCAAGGACTGTAGCTCTTACATTGTTGCCAAGGTAGGCTATGTTAAGTAAATGTGTGTTTCTTGTGTCTTTTCTTAGGTGGTAACACCAAGAAGAAGCAGTACAGGAAACGTATTATCATCCAGTTACCAGCCCACGGTGGACAGGACTGTCCTGAAGTGCTGACTCAGGAGAGAGAGTGTGAGGCTCCATCTGTCTGTCAAGGATACAGGTAATTTATGAATTTCCCTCTGGGGATTAATAAAGATTCATCTTATCTTATCTTATCCTATCTTATCGTATCTTATCTTATCTTATCTTAACTTTTCCTTTTCAACATAACCACCTGCATACTTTACACACTGACATCCTTGTAGTTGTAATCACAAGAAGGAGTTTTTGATGGCTGTGCTATCCTTCAGTTGGCCATGAGAACTACAAAAGTGTACACGAACTGGTGCCAAATGGCTGCAACATCACCATTGTCTGTAGTTATCTTCTATTAAATCCAATATCAATACTAATACAACTGATGCAGCCATTTTATGAAAGGGACTCTATAGCATACATAGAGTATGTTGTTAACTAACAGCTACAAATGTGCACCACAACAATAATGGCTGATTTAGAATACAAGTCCTTTTATTTGGTGTGACTGCAGTGCTGTTCCACAGGCATTAGTAATCCACTTCTATAACACTGTTGGACTCACAGTGGAGAGTAAAAAGAACAACAATGATTTTTTTTATGCACATTCTTGTTCCTTGTCAAACCCCGGTGCCTACATTACCCACAGTGCAACTCTATCACTAACAGTTTGGTCAGAGATTCGGGTGTGATATGGTGTATGGTGTAGAGAGATGAGGAACTGGGGAACCAGGAGAGGGACGCAGGACCAGGGGAATCTTAAAGTCATTCCTGACTGAAGGGGGAGGTGTTAACAAATGAAAACAGGCCTAAAAGGAACGCGCCCTACACTCAATGTAACTTGAAAAAAACTAAAGCTAAAACACTGCTGCTCACTGAGGGCACAGTAAGACAGCATGTCTCAGTCAGTAAACCAGAAAAATAGCCACCAAAAAGTGCTGCTAACAGAAAAAACATCACTTGAATTTTTGAGGAGAGAAGTCAGAACTCTCTGATGAAAATGATGTCAAAAATATGTCCTCAGGAACAGTTTTATAAACTGGTGACTTTTGCGCTGATCCAAAAAAATTGTGCTGTGAGCCACTGTCTCTTCCAGGCATCTGTAGCTAAATGTGTAAGTCTGAGTGATTCCATAGAAACAGGTCTACGTCCAGCACAAGAAATTCTGTATGACTGAAAGTTGTGGGTGTGAGAGCACTTTGTTCAGAAAATTTTCAAATGTGAAAGATATCAAAAAGCTGAATCATAGTTTAATAGTTCAAAGTCTTGTAACCAGTTTAAAGTTTAAGTTGTGTCTAGCTGAAAGAATGCAGACGAAAAGTGGAGCAAGTTTAAGAGGATTTGAAGATTTCTCCATTGAGTTACATTGTAAGAAAAATATGAATAAAGCTTAATATTTTTAAAACTATAAAGAATTGAGAAGCTAGCATTAATGTCCTTACAGGGCTGAATATTTTGATAGTTGAACGGTCTCTGTAGCTGAAAGTATGCAGGAGTAGTTAATGTCCAAAAAACGTACGGAAGAAATAGCTGAAGTTAAAGTTTAAGTTGATTTAAGATTCAAAGACCAACAATACTGTGAATGCTGACTCAGCATTCACACAAATAACTAAACCTGAATTCAACCTGAGCCTGAAGTTTTACGTCTTTGTGTTTCTTTTCATAGCAGGTGGAAAACCAAGACAAACTGAAAATACTTCTGATCAGGCATAAATCTCACCATCATGTGGTTATTGTCCACACAAATAATAGCTTCTCCACCATGAATAAAGCGCAGCTCACAGCCACTTTGCCAAGCGAAGCATCCTGAGTAAGAGATACAGGGACGCAGAGACCGTGACACCAAGCCGCTGGTCTTGTAATGTTATGATGTGTGTCTCAAAAGCATCACACACTGACTCTGGATAACTGTCGAGGACCTATGCATGAAACTTGGCGTGCCTTCACCAAAGGCTCGGTGCCCACAATGCTTGCCACTGTACCAGGAAACCACGTGGGAGGGAGGCTAGAGGTCAGCACACGGGAGCACCAATCTCCCAAGTCAGGAGTCCTGAACTGATATTTGATTCAATCAGTGGGCTATATTGTTCGGCAGGCAGGCTGCACAGAAACAGTAATTGATCAACTCTCTTTACCTAAAGTGATTAGTGGGTTGTCATAATATTTCTCAATTAAATGAATGGTTTGTGCAGGAAGAAACCAGTTGGATTTCATGATCCAAGAATGGGTCTTCATTAATTACTGCTATATTAATATGGCATGCTCTTGCACCCTTTTGATTATGACTTGAATTATGGATTATGACCTGTAGGCGTAAAGTTTATATTTCTGTAGGGGGAGGATTTATTGGCTGCGGTGCTTAGCATGGTGTTTCCTTGGTTGACTGATGAAATCAGAACCTTGATGCTAACTATCAACTCTGTGCATACTCTAAATTCATATAATAATCCATTCCACGTGGAGTTGGCTGACTGAACATCACATTTCTGTCCTCCTAGCAGCAAAGCTCTAATAATAGCAAGATTTCCATCCAGTGTTTCTGTAATGGACGTAGTGCATTTTCAGTGCATTTTCCAGGGTTTGCTAGCAAGGCCTTTAAATTTTATTCTTATTTTCCATGTGATTCAGGGAATAAAATTAGCAACCATTCACTCCCCCCGCATCTAAATTCAGGATTCCTCTGACTCATATACCTCTTCTTCTTTAGATGGAAAACCCACAAGTGGCGGCGATGCCAGCTGGTTCCATGGTCAGTACGTCAAGACAGTCCTGGAGCTCAGGAGACGTGCGGGTCGGGCCTGCAGGTTCGAGGTGAGGACAGACACACAGACATACACACAGACTATAAGAGCATTCACATACTGAATCTTATGTTCTTCTCTATATGAACCCTAGACTGTATATATAGATGGACAACATGTCGCCACTTCCTCCCCCTTCAAGGAAGTGAAGCCAAAATAGCCTGGATATAGGAGGTGCCATCTTGAGATTTTGATGTCATTTGGAGTGGTAGGGATTTAGGACCACTGATCAGTTCGTTCCATCTATATACTCTCTTTGCAAGAGCCTGGATTATGGCAGTTGGCATCACCTAGGGGCTGCATACAATTTTAATTTAGCTGTAAATGTTTTGGGAATGAGAAGAGGGATGTGAATGTTACAGTTTAAGCATAACAGAGTCCAAGATATTGCCTTCTCTGCACCACAATACCAATAAATTGAAGTACAGGTTTAAATGCAGAGGTGTCCACTTATTCAGTGGGTGGAGCGTCTCAGAACAAAAGATGCACCATTCATTTAAGATGACCTATGGTCTAAGTGAGAATTTAGACCGTTGACTTGTTGTCGGTGCTCTCACTCAGACTCATAGTTGCATGTTTGAACGTTAAAAAAAAAAAAAAAAAATCTAGAGGGAATATAGTGTGTACAACGCAGAGTGGTGTGATGTGTTGGGATGCATGTAGGCCTATATATTACACCCTTCAAATAGAATGTAAAACGAGTAAGCTCAGTGACAAAATCAGTTTTATTGCAGTTCCTTCTGCCACGACCAAGGTCCTTGGGCCAAGGAGGTTATGTTTTTACAGACGGTGGTTTGTTTGTCTGTCTGTTAGCATGATTACTCCAAAATTTCACAGTGCATGTGAATGAATTCTTTTGAAGGGTGGGGTGTGGCACAATGCACAGTCCATACATTTTGTGGTACCGAATCATATTCCAACATAAGACCACTGAGTGTAACACCTGCACAGTGTAAATGATATGACCAGTCGATGCATGACAAAGCCTTCAGTTGAGCTGAGTTCTATTTTGTTTCTGTCCAGTCTGAGTTAAGTTTTTATGATGCTCCAAACATACAGCTGATCTCAACATAAACAAAAATACATGTGGATGATGGCACTCTCAGCGATGAAGGGGGTGAAAGTTTACTTAGGCTACTGTTGGCTGAATTGTATGTAATTTTCAGTAAAAATCAGATAGAAAACCTGTGTTTTGTGTTTAAAAACCACAAACTTGGGAAGATAGCAGGTACTACTCCCCTCTTTTAAGTAGCTTTGTCTCCAATCTGATTTTGAACACACAGCTGATGGTATGTGGTTTCTTTACATGATGCAACAGAAAGTTCTAAGTAAATAAAAAGACCACAAATATATCTTCTTATATTGTTGGTTTCTTACTCTTTCAATAAAAAGACAGGCTATTCATGATTAGAATACATTATTAGTTCTGCCTTTTTATAAGAAATATAAGATGCATTTCTAGGGCCCCTGAACCAATGCAAACTGGGCCTGTGCTCAGACTCCTATTAAAGTCTGAGAGACAGAGGCCATTATCTGATTCCAATGATGAACATCCTGCTCCTCCATCTTGGGAGGCTCCTGTCATTACGTACCATTACCTGTAATAGTATACTCTTAGCTGGAGAGACACAATTCAATATGAGCCTCTTACTATTCACTCAATACAACCCATGGAAGGCAACAGCCATTTTACAGGCCTTACTTCTGTTTCTCACGAGTGTGCACGTGTGTTTCTGGTTGTGCAATAAATGTTGTGGGTATAAGTGAGGAAGACTGAGGGAAACCCTGAAATAATGAGTTTTTATTGTTAACGTCTGAAAGACTGAATTCACGCTGTGTCAGGTCTGTCTGCAACACGACAAGCAAACAACATGAAAAATTTGTTCGGTGCTAGGCTTTGCTAACATTGTAGCTGCTCCATCAACACTCCACACTGCTGTTTCTACCACAGATAGTCTGTGCTTTCTGTACAGAGTTTGGTCCAGTCTCTGTACAGATATGATGTACTGTCATAGCTCTGGTTGACCACATACAGCTACAATATTTTTCCCCCATTTCTGATTTAACAACATCAGGACATCATTGATGACAGCAGGTAATCTCTCTGACAGACCTTCATGACATATGTATATATTATTACACGTCACCTATATGATGAATGCCTTTGATACACATGCTTTAATACAAATCTGAAATACGTTTAACCTTACATACTGTATGTGATACTCATACCTTTTCACCTTGTATAAAATCAATAATATACTGACTAAGTAGTACATGTTACCATATACTATAACTGAATGTCATTTGCTTCATTAGAAGTTGTCTTTCCATCAAACATGAAGATATAAGTGAAAAAAAAAACTCTACTTGTACATTAATTTACAACATTTCTTGATTTTTTTCTCTTTTTTTTTTTTAAGAATCACTTCACAGTGTCGTCATATGCAGTATACAGTAGAGTGTACCTACTTCGTCCTCTGTAGCCTACCCATCTCTACCTTGTGGTTCACCCACCTCAGTGACAACCACTACACCACTGGCCGCTGCAGTGCATTGACATTTGTCATTTGTCTGCAAAGGCATTGATTTAACACATATGACCACAATTTCTGTAACAATTTGACTACAAATTTACTGCCCATACACGGTCCAGCCATATCCTCGGTTTTGACCAAGTCTTGTCTTTATTATGGGGCAGTTTGACTAAGGGCATTTTTAGCCATCTATCCAGCCAGCAGTGTGTTTATCACAATCAAGCCAAGCCAGTATGAGCTAGCATATGGCACAATACAACTCCTACTGGTCATTTAAATCATTAGATCATAATCTTGCTTTTTCTCTAACTCAAAAAATGCTATGGAACAAGATAGACAGTAGTTAAAATATGAAGCAGCTTTCTAAATGATCAAAACATTCATAGGTCCAGGAATAGATTTTCTAAAAGTATGACACAAATCAGGAGGACCAGCAGCAGCACAGACCAGATCAGACCACAGATCAGCAAATTAACATTATATTAAATACTTCTATTTTTTGAATACTTGCAAGGTGAGATTAACGGTTACTCCTGTTTAGATGTCCAATCATGCATATTCTGTAAAGCACAATACCATTCTGAATGTATGGACATATAGTAATACAATATGTTTTATTTAGGAAACTGCTACATCTCCGCATTTACTTCATAAAATGTTTTACTATTAGAGCAGTCATTGGATAGAGCTGGCAGCTTACTGTCTGGAGATATAGTGTATGTTGGAGTGTTACTATGGAGCATCAGACTCATGTTCTCATCATCTAAATTGAAGTTGATGACAAAATGAGAAGTCTTCATCCTCCTCAAAGATTATTTGCTTCTTTCCCCTGTAGCTGTTTCGTGCCGGAAGCAGGACGGTGGGCAGGCAGACATTGAAGCTTGTCTGAAGTTTGCCAGCTCCATGCCACCTATCACACACCCCTGCCAGCTGCCCTGCCAGGACGACTGTCAACTCAGCAGCTGGTCCAAGTTCTCCTCCTGCTCAGCCGATTGCGTAGGTGTCAGGACCCGCAAGAGGATGCTGGTTGGTGAGTGACAAACTGACTTCCAGATTACATCAATCTTTAGAATAAGATCAGTGGATGTGAAAAACTGAATTTGAATTTGAACTTTTTATGTGTAAAGTTGACAGAGAGGGCTCCTAACAGCCCTGTTTATTTCTACAGTATATCTAACTTTCTACACTTCTACCAGCAACTGCCAAATCCAAGCAGGATTCTACTGACAGCCACTGAGCAACTTCAGTGTAACAGATGGGGATTCTGTGGCCTGGTTATGGACCATAACATGGCTAAATTGACAAAGTTAAGAGTTAATATCTTGGGGTTTTTGCAGGGAAGAGCAAAAAGCGAGACCAGTGTAAAAACCACCAGATGTATCCCCTGAGCGAGACACAGTACTGCCCATGTAATAAATACAACGCCCAGCCTGTGGGCAACTGGTCGGACTGTGTTCTACCTGAGGGTGGCCGCATGGAGGGTCAACTGGGCATGAAGGTCCAAGGTGACATCAAGGAGTGCGGCCAAGGATATCGTTACCAGTCCATGGTGTGCTACGACCAGGACAACCGCATAGTGGAGACCTCTCGCTGCAACAGCCATGGTGAGTTGTCCAACCACAATGATACAACAAAATACTGATTATAATTAAAAACAGGACGTTTTCCTCAATTTGCTGACAAATCATAAGCAACAAACCCTTCTCTCTGTACCAGATAGATAGAGCTAGAGCAGCATGACCTCCTCTCCACCATGGAACCTTGAGAGAGGACCCGGTTTTTGTTTTTAGCTCACAGTTGCTTGGTAATTTAAACCTGTTTCCCATGCCAGTAAGCCCTCTTGGAATTAGAAGAGAGAGGGTTAATCTGTTGGAGGATGGAGGTCCAGGTCCATCATGTGGAGTGAGGCACCGCAAACCAGCAGAGGCAGGCAGAGAGACAACCCAGAACATTTAATGGTCCAGCATAGAGAAAAAGAGAGAGAGAGAGAGAGAGAGAGAGAGAGAGAGAGAGAGAGAGAGAGAGAGCACAGCAGTGCTTGTGGAACATAAACTACAGATGGATTATTTAAAGACAGTGGAGACAAGTTGACAGTATTCAGTATTGTAGGTCCCAGCAATGGCCCGAGATCTTTCAAAAGCAGGTCCTGTGGCTAATAACAGGCAGATGATGTAGAGTAATTTCATTATTAAAAAAGTATACATGCTGATCCCTCCTCACTGGAAGAGCAAGAAAGCCCTTTTTTGGAAGAGTAGAGAATGGTGTGTCCCATAACTATCTCCAGTGATGAATTTTATGGCTGGGTGATATACTGCATCTACAGGTTTGAGAGTGGAACTGGCTGCCTGTTCATAAATAACATCCTGTAGTCCGATACAGAGAGAAAAACTGCTTTTTCCTCTGAATAATGAAAAGGAAGATTTATTTAATGAATGAGACTGGTCCAGCGACAGAGCCCTGGGGAACTCCTTCTCAGGAGGACTGAATTTTATCTTGCAAACCACAGATGGTGAATGTCAAGATTTTTGCATTGGGTCAGACATATTGACATTTTTTTCAGAAGACTTAAAAATGAAAATATCATACTTGGACATCAGAGACCTTGGTTCTCACCCTTTCTCCTTCCAACAGTCAGCTTTGATTTCTTCAACTATGACCACAACCTTGTTCTAACTTTTACCATAGTTTTAGTGTCCTAATCTTAACCTACCTTAATAGAGATGACAGATCAGAAAATTATCAGATGTGTATTTTGCGAGGCTCACATTGGAAGGCACCGACAATCACTTACTATTGTTGGATGTAACTTATCTTAAAATATGGACCGCAAAGGAGACAGTCTCTGAAATGAGACACAGATGAAAACTGCCTTCACAGCATTCTTGATTTTAGTCCGGCTTACTATATAAGGGTTAGGGTCACTTTTAATATGTTAACTCACTAAAATAGGTAAAGTAGGCTACAATTGTTTTTCGTTTATTAATCCTGTCCAGATATTTGGGATCAATTGACTAAACCAGTGCAAATTCAACAATCAATCAGAGGAATTTGGGGATGTATTTGCTACCAGCAGTCCAAATCTGTCAGTCCACTTTACTTGAGCTTAATTAACATTGCACAGTAAAGTCCAACAAAATGAGAAAAGGTAATTAAGAATTACGGTATTGTCATATCCTGCATCTTGGCCCTGGGAAAATAGAGGACACCACTAAGCACTCGGGGGAATGATGATGTCTGACGTTGCTCATTGAGAATGGGGTCTTGTTATGAGTCAAAGCTTTCCTTGCAGTACAGCGCTGCTTGATGGCAACTGTCTATAACTGTAAAAAGATACTGGACTCAGAGTCACTACTGCTGCTTGCTTTTTCTCTGATTTAGTAATCTTTGATTGGTTCTCTTATGCTGGTGTTGGGGATGCAGGCAGGAGCTGGTCTAGTTATTATCAAAAGTTAAAGATAATTATGAATATCAATAAAATTAGTATGAATAAATAATCTTTATATTACTAATAACGGGGCACCAAATTGCATTGGTACAGAAGCTGAAAAGGCATTAAAATGGCTATCAAAAGCAATTAGTAATTATCAGATGATTATGTTGAATATGATTTAATGTATACTGAATAATCCTCAAGCACCACTCTGAAAATAAAGAGGGAATGATAGCCAACTAATGTAATCTCATAGAAATAGTCTTCTCTGCTTGTTGTTCCCTCTGCTCTCTGTATGTGATTAAGGCCAATTGAGAGAATATGTGATCTGTGTATGTAGGATAAGGAGCTAGGTGAAAAAAGATGCTTAGTGCTCATCCAAGACCTTTTGTCTGTGTGAAGCATAAATAAGACATCAACTGGCAAAGCATCCTAATTTGACTACATAATATCACAACAGAAACAGCTCATGAAAGCATTCTTCAAATCAACACTTAAAGTATAACAGTATAACCTGTGCTTAACTGCAGCATTGCGGTATGCTAATGCCCACTTAACAGTTATGTTACCAGTCCAAGAAAAGAAAGAGAAAGATGCTATGTAAGTTGACCATATTTTTAAACCCAAATTAGGACACTTAAGTGTATTACACGTTCATGCACCCACATGTGCACATGTTTATATGCACTCCCCATAGGCGTTTTCATCAGGTTGGCTAACTTGGTGCACCTGTGGTGCATTTGAGCACTGGGTGGGATCAGAAAGAAGGCATTACTATAGGGGGTGCATTATCACATTCACTACTTTCACCCCCTTTAATCACAGGGCTATCCCCATCATGACACACTGACAGTCTGGGAATCCTGTCGAGGTTTCCTCAGAAGAAACGTATTAATTTTTAACTTTAGTTTTGAACCTGAACAATCTCTGTCATATCACATTGCTCGCCACGACCTCAGGCTATTATAACTAAAATGTGGAGCTCAGACATTTTGTCCAGGTTGGAGACGCCGGGTGAAAGACTGACAGTAACAGATGGTCCAGAGGGAGTAAGAGGAGCAAAATGCCTGTTGATGCACAGAGGGAAGTGTCTAGAATAATTCATCAAAATTACATGTTTGATGTGTACATAAACACAGAGGGTTTTGTGGTTCAAAATAGCACAAAATGTAGCCAGCAGAGCATACTCGCTAATCGCAGGCAGTCTTAAACATATGATGCATCCGCTCAGGAAAAACATGGCGGTCCGAGAATGTAGGACTGTTTGTTGGGGGGCCCCGAGAGCCGAGCTCAGGTGAAAAAGAGCATAGAGGTAAGAGGTAAGACAGAAATAAACAGCTGGTGCTGGATTTGTGTGTGACATCATGGATCATGGGTCATGAGCGGAGTTAAGGACTCAAGGACCCTGGGAAACGTAGTTCACTGGCCCTCCACAATTTTGAGTCCAACAGTATCTTCATGGCAGGAGACATGGGTGAACTGTCAACATCAGGGAGTTATAGTGAGAATGCTTTCATGCATGAGGAAAGTTTCTGATCGGCATCAAGGCTTCTGGTCTGTTTTTGGTAAGAAAGTCAGTTATTATATTTGGATGTGGTTGTTATGTGATTGGTTCCAGGATACATTGAGGAGGCTTGCATCATCCCCTGTCCATCTGACTGCAAACTGAGCGAGTGGTCCAACTGGTCACGCTGTAGTAAGTCCTGCGGCAGTGGCGTCAAAGTTCGCTCCAAGTGGCTCAGAGAAAAGCCCTACAATGGTGGAAGACCATGCCCTAAACTGGACCATGTCAACCAGGTGAGAGAGGTCTCAGTTTAAACTGTGTGGTTAGTGTTTCAACAACAGATTACAATTGAATGCTTGACTTAGTGAAGCTGGATGTGTCTCATGTATTTATAATGCCAGAGGAAGGTTACTTTTATTACTTTAAATATATACTTCTGTTTAATTAAAGTACAATAATCTGAAATACATCTTTTCTGTTATTCCTTTCTCTTCCTTGATGAATGGATTCCATCCACAGGCTCAGGTAAGTACACAGCTCCTTCTTTTTGTTGGTTTTTGCTTTTACCCCTTTTTCTTGCAATTATTTTGGAACTTGGGCTACACTTCACTTCTGAAATAATGTTTCTCTTGCAATTAGATTGTTATAGGAAGAGTCAAATGAATAATTGTCTCATTTCACTTTTTATCGAATGAATCATTGTTAATCTCAATAGTTTTTTTCTGATAACTACAGAGCAGTTCAGAGTTGAAGGACACAGAAAATTCAGTTTACATTGTTGCTAAGCTACACCTTTCCTGTACAGAATCTGTTTAGGAGGTAATTACGGAGGGAAATAAATTAATGTCTTTATAAACATAGTATATATTTAATGTAGGGATGGGAATAGTTCAGGTAAAAAACTGAACCGTTCAGTTCGCTTGTCATGGTTCGGTTCATGTATGCACCGTTCAGTTCATTTGAAATAGGTTATGGGGCCGATTGTGTATTTTTTTTCATCATGTTTAATGTCACACTACAAATCAAGGCCTATGAAAAGAGGCTGGGGCACGGCGGACAGTGGTATGGGGTATAACACATGCACAGTGTAACTGAAGCTGAGGTTAATCACATTGTGATTGGCTCAATTTCAGTGAGGGCGGACAAGATTTTACTATGTCTCTCAACCACCGCCACTGTGTTCACACTACCACAGTTATTAACTTGCCACCGCACGTTAGCTCACTGGCTAAAAGCAAATAGTAAACACGTGTAAGTAAATTACTTTAGTTCCTTCTAGTCAGCAGTGATCAGTGGTTGTTCAGGGAGTTTATTGTGAAGGGAAGAACAGTAACAGTGAAACAGTGATGATCTGATATTGACAAGAGTCCGAACTACAGAGCCTCCGTGTTATTAATATATTATCCTCATAAAGTTTAGGATCAACATAACCCTCGACTACACAAGCTGAAACTAAAGCTGGCAGTAGGCTCTGTAGTCTGACTGTTTAGTTAGTTTGTCATGTATCTTAGTAGTAAACTAAAGCTGGCAGTAGACTCTGTAGTCTGACTGTTTAGTTAGTTTGTCATGTATCTCAATAGTAAACTAAAGCTGGCAGTAGACTCTGTAGTCTGACTGTTTAGTTAGTTTGTCATGTATCTCAATAGTAAACTAAAGCTGGCAGTAGGCTCTGTAGTCTGACTGTTTAGTTAGTTTGTCATGTATCTCAGTAGTAAACTAAAGCTGGCAGTAGGCTCTGTAGTCTGACTGTTTAGGTTAGTTTGTCATGTATCTTAGTAGTAAACTAAAGCTGGCAGTAGGCTCTGTAGTCTGACTGTTTAGGTTAGTTTGTCATGTATCTTAGTAGTAAACTAAAGCTGGCTGTAAACTCTGTAGTCTGACTGTTCAGGTTAGTTTGTCATGTATCTTAGTAGTAAACTAAAGCTGGTAGTAAACTCTGTAGTCTGACTGTTTAGTTAGTTTGTCATATGTATCTTAGTAGTAAACTAAAGCTGGCAGTAGGCTCTGTAGTCTGACTGTTAGGTTAGTTTTTCATGTATCTTAGTAGTAAACTAAAGCTGGCAGTAGGCTCTGTAGTCTGACTGTTCAGGTTAGTTTGTCATGTATCTTAGTAGTAAACTAAAGCTGGTAGTAAACTCTGTAGTCTGACTGTTTAGTTAGTTTGTCATATGTATCTTAGTAGTAAACTAAAGCTGGCAGTAGGCTCTGTAGTCTGACTGTTAGGTTAGTTTTTCATGTATCTTAGTAGTAAACTAAAGCTGGCAGTAAACTCTGTAGTCTGACTGTTTAGTTAGTTTGTCATATGTATCTTAGTAGTAAACTAAAGCTGGCAGTAGACTCTGTAGTCTGACTGTTTAGGTTAATTTGTCATGTATCTTAGTAGTAAACTAAAGCTGGCAGGAGGCTCTGTAGTCTGACTGTTTAGTTAGTTTGTCATGTATCTTAGTAGTAAACTAAAGCTGGCAGTAGACTCTGTAGTCTGACTGTTTAGGTTAGTTTGTCATGTATCTTAGTAGTAAACTAAAGCTGGCAGTAGACTGTAGTCTGACTGTTTAGGTTAGTTTGTCATGTATCTTAGTAGTAAACTAAAGCTGGCAGTAGGCTCTGTAGTCTGACTGTTTAGTTAGTTTGTCATGTATCTTAGTAGTAAACTAAAGCTGGCTGTAAACTCTGTAGTCTGACTGTTCAGGTTAGTTTGTCATGTATCTTAGTAGTAAACTAAAGCTGGTTGTAAACTCTGTAGTCTGACTGTTTAGTTAGTTTGTCATATGTATCTTAGTAGGAAACTAAAGCTGGTAGTAGGCTCTGTAGTCTGACTGTTAGGTTAGTTTTTCATGTATCTTAGTAGTAAACTAAAGCTGGCAGTAGGCTCTGTAGTCTGACTGTTCAGGTTAGTTTGTCATGTATCTTAGTAGTAAACTAAAGCTGGTAGTAAACTCTGTAGTCTGACTGTTTAGTTAGTTTGTCATATGTATCTTAGTAGTAAACTAAAGCTGGCAGTAGGCTCTGTAGTCTGACTGTTAGGTTAGTTTTTCATGTATCTTAGTAGTAAACTAAAGCTGGCAGTAAACTCTGTAGTCTGACTGTTTAGTTAGTTTGTCATATGTATCTTAGTAGTAAACTAAAGCTGCAGTAGACTCTGTAGTCTGACTGTTTAGGTTAATTTGTCATTATCTTAGTAGTAAACTAAAGCTGCAGGAGGCTCTGTAGTCTGACTGTTTAGGTTAGTTTGTCATGTATCTTAGTAGTAAACTAAAGCTGGCAGTAGACTCTGTAGTCTGACTGTTTAGGTTAGTTTGTCATGTATCTTAGTAGTAAACTAAAGCTGGCAGTAGACTTTGTAGTCTGACTGTTTAGGTTAGTTTGTCATGTATCTTAGTAGTAAACTAAAGCTGGCAGTAGACTCTGTAGTCTGACTGTTTAGGTTAGTTTGTCATGTATCTTAGTAGTAAACTAAAGCTGGCTGAGACAAAGCAGCTCCTCCTCTACCAGCAGGACCTGTAGTGTAGTGTAGTGTACATCAGCAGAGGACAGAGGACAGGAGAAAGGACTGATACTGTCTGATGTTTGTGTTCTTCAGTCTTCATAAACTTCACTCAGGAATCTGATTTATTTTATCAATATATCAGATTGTTTCCAGTGAGATATTAATGAGTTTCTATGGTGACTTTGCTGTTGTCAATATTACTGTTGCTGCTCTAGAAACAACATGTGTTCTAGTTGGATTTAAATATTCAGTTCTAATCTGGTTCTGACTTTAAAAACAACACATACGTATAGCTAATATGCACACTTCAATATTAGTTTGACCTGATGCTGACCTTTCGTTGATAATTAGTTTTTATTTAATAATTATTTTTTAGATAACACAGTGTCATTTTTCTTTTAGATCAGAAGTCCAGCCATAAGATGTGACAATGAAGAAGTGTTTTGTTCCTGATGTTAGTCTGCTGTTGTGAAGACAAACAGTTGCTGACTTATTTTGCCAAAAAAAAAAGCATGTTTAAACTGAAGTTGGCAATTGGCCTCCTTGCTGTACCATAAATGTCCTGAACCGAACCTAAAACCGTGACCCCAAACTGTGAACCGAACCAAACCGTGAATTTCATGAACTGTCCCAGCCCTAATTTAATAGCAAATAAACCTATCAAGGCTCCTTCAAACATAATATATCAATAAGCATTGCAGTAATCATTTAACATACAAACCACAATCAATAATTAGATACAAATATGAATACTACTCCTCAGAGAAGTAAATGAACTTCATTTATATATCATTACCATGTTATACAAAGGACAATGGCAACAACCTTCAGTTAAATGATGGTACTACCTGATGGCGTCCACACACTTAACGGGTTTTCCATTTTCCCATGGAGCTGCTATTAGTATTAGCTTACCTCCTCACAGTTCTGCTCTAACTCAACGACATCAATAATCATAATAACAAGCTTAATTTTTTCTTCAGGCTATTACAGCATGAGCATCTAGACGATATTGGAGATATTTCTCCTCATGCTGGGTTCATATATGTGGTTAAAGTTATAAACATAACAATGAAGCAACAGGCACTTACTCTGGGTCATTGACTAAATACTTGGAATATCACAAACTGGATTAAGATAAGATAAGATGAACCTTTATTAATCCCCGGAGGGAAATTTGGGTGTTATAGCAGCATCAACAACAGTACAGATGAATACAGTATAGTAAAAAGTAAAAGAGAAAAGGTGCAATGAAGGAAACTGACAATTAAATAAGTAAGTAACAGTAATAAGTAAAGTGCAGCAGGTGGTGGGTATTGTATATGCATAGCATATATATATGTAATTATATGTAATTATATACATTTGGTCCATTTGGTTACACTGGAAGAAAGGGGGATGCTCCGAGCTAACTATCCATCCCACGGTGTAGTGCACACTGAACCCGAACACTCACTCTCTCTTTCCAGACAGTATAACTGTAGAACAGGCGGGATACATACACTACATACACAGTCTCCTCTGCCCCAAACAACGTACGTCTTAAAGTGGTAAACACACCAAAGGGTCAGGGCCTTTATACTGAATCAGACAGATAACTGTGATGTTTGTGTGTGTCAGGTGTATGAGGTGGTGCCATGCCTCAGTGACTGTGGCCAGTATGTCTGGGTGGCAGAGCCCTGGAGTGTGTGGAAGGTCAGCAATGTGGACCTGAAGGATAACTGTGGTGAAGGTGTCCAGACCAGGAAAGTCAGGTAAGATGAAACCATGCCAAGGCTACTACTCAGCCATTTCTCAGGCCTTTCTCAGTCTGCGTTCCCGTCTGTGCTTGTGTTATCGTGGATGTTTTTACTGTATACAGTCACAGCTCAAGTTCCATTTCAAAGTTTGCATTTAGCAAATTAAGCCCCGAATTGTGGGGCGGCAGTAGCTCAGTCTGTAGGGAGTTGGCTTGGGAACCGGAGGGTCACCGGTTCAAGTCCCGACATGGACCAAAAACTGAGTGTGAACTGGTAGCTGGAGAGGTGCCAGTTTACCTCTTGGGCACTGCCGAGGTGCCCCTGAGCAAGGCACCAAACCCCCAACTGCTCGGGGCGCTTGTCAGGAGCAGCCCCCTCACTCTGACACCTCTCCAATTGTTGCATGTATATGGACCTGTTTGTGCATGTGTGTGTATTAGTTAACAGAGTGAAAAAATAATTGAATTTCCCCTAGCGGGACTAATAAAGTACTATCTTCTTCTTCTTCTTCTTGAATATCCAGAAGGACATTATGTCCGTATCAAGGACAAATGGACTTGTGTGAACTCTGGGTAGACAAGTATGCCAGTATGCATTACGATGACAGAGGGGAACTCACAACTCTTATTATCCTGCAATTTTTACTAGTTAGTTTTGACATTCTTTCAGACAAAAATTATGTATTTGTATCATAAGTTTATCAAAGTATGCTTACTTGAAAATTTCCTCCTTCCTGATGGTTTTGGAGATGGGACAAGATAATGCACAGTTTGTCTCGGTCTGTGCATGTTTCACCTTGTGCTGTAGCCTTTACGATTATCTGAAGGCAATCAGTTCAGATGGAATATTGAAAGTGAAGCAGAGACGTTACAGGTCTGACACAGTAGGATTGTAATTGTGCCTTTCACGTACAAGGTTAGTAGATACAGAGGTTGTGAACAGACACTAAGTGAGATAGCAGGTGTCTGCAGTCTGGGGAAGCTGCAGGAGCTCGAATTTGGCTGTTGAATGTGATGTGAATGAGACTCACCTATGCTGTGTGATTTATGTCAAATTTCACGAGCGCAATAAAACGTGCTCACACAACTTATTATTTCACAGATAATAACTGCCATTCACATTATAAAGCTTTGTTTATACTCATGTTTTGTTCATACTCCACAGATGGCATGCAAGCTATGAAGATGTTATGTTTATGCTCAACTCCTTGTTCTTTGCAGTATTCTCTGAAATGCCAGAGGGTGTACAAATAAAATATTCTGACAAGAAGTAAAAAGTCAACACGTGTGATTCCATAAATGCCATAAACCAAACTCCTCAGTGCCGAGGAGGAATAGTAATTAGCTGTAAACTCAAATCTCATATTCATGGACATATGTTACCACCTATATACTCCACACAGAAAGGGTAGTCTCGTATAAAATGTATTATAATGAAACAAAGCTTGAAAGGTTTAATACCCTGTAAACAATAAATGCATTTCAATTTGTGATGATGCAAGCATATGACCCACTTCATAGGTAACACAGGTACCTATGAAGTTGAGTAATGCTCACATGAATCATCTTGACTTTTGACAATTTGGGGGTGGAAACCAAGAGAGGCACTGGCCCCCTTATGATTGGTCACTTTCGATGTGATCATACCCACACAGACTGCTGTATGTTGTTCCCCATATTGAAGGCGTAGGAGCTGCTAGTAAATAAATACAATCCATCCACTGCACACTAGTGCCCCCCTGCTTTTACAGATATAGTACCATATTTTTCACACTATAACGTGCACTCAATGCACGTGTTTATTTTCATACATAAGGCGCTCTCGCCATTATCCGAGTCAGTCTTGTTGCTGTTGCTTGCTGTTCAGTGATGATTCCTGCCTTCTTGAAAGCTCGGACGACTTGACGCTGATACCTTGGCCCAGGCATCCACAATCCATTGCCAGATAGTGGAGTAACTTGCCCGCCGTTGCCTCCCTGTCTTGGTGAATGTGTTCGCCATTTGTCATCCAATGCTCCCACGCAGTATGCAATTTAACTTTGAACCACCCGTTGACACCAATATCTAGCAGTTGGAGTTCTTTAGTTAATCCACCCGGAATGATGGCAAGCTCCGAATTAGTTTTCCTCAGTTGGGTTTTGGCAGTGTCGGTGAGTGCCGTAATGCCCCGACAATCCATCCAGCGGTGCAGCTTCATAGCTTACCAAAGTTGTAATAAAACATTTTGACAGATTTTTGAGCGCCCTGTACCAAATAAAATTGGTTCGAGGGCAGTAAGCACAGCCAGAATTGATACATAAGGCGCGCTGGATTATAAGACGCACTGTCGATTTTTGAGAAAATTAAAGGATTTTGTGCCTTAAGTGTAACAGAATAGATTCTAGAACCTGTAGTGTGTTATCTCTTCACTGGGATATATGTTGATTATATCCACAAATGGCAGAGAATTGTTCCTACTGATCAGTAGTTGAAGTTAGTAAAGATGCTGTGATGCCTGTTGCAGGGGCGTTGTGGAAAGTGACTAACCCCTACTTGAACCCATTTTTGTCCAGATGTATGCTGAACACTATAGACGGGCCCTCTGAGCAGGTAGAGGACTACCTGTGTGATCCAGAGGAAATGCCTCTGGGGGCCCGCAACAGCCGGCTGCCCTGCCCCGAGGACTGTGTGCTGTCGGACTGGGGAGCTTGGAGCCCATGTCCACTGGTATGAAAGACTTATTACTGTCTCTTTGTATGTAGGTACTGTATGTCTATTGTGATGTGAGCCAATCAACAAGTGAAATTGTAGTATTTTGTCCTCCTTGATTTTGTCTGGGATAATCTGGGATGTGCTACCCTGTCACATTTTTATGCTTACTGGACTTTGAGTCTAGCGCTCCACCATGAATCACCTCCTTTACCAAAACATATTACTTTCTCTGTCAGTGTTCTGAGTTTGTGTCGTTGTGCCTTTAGTTGACAGTTGAGTGATGAGAGGGCACGATGTCACGTAAATGCAAAAAGACTAAAACATGAAACATAGATTACGATCTAGACCCACTTGTGTTAAAATTTGATGCAATATAGAATTGAATTGAATTAAATTTATTTATTTTTGAGTTTATATTTTTAAGCCTTCAACAGTTGAGCAAGAATAACTAAACTGCACCACTTGTAAGGCTGTCATCTTTATGCATATTTAAACAGTACATGCTTTCCCATGGAGCTATGAAATATCAGTATCAGACGTTTCAACTAAGTAGCACATTAAATAAAAACAAGAACTGATATTCAGTTTGAGCACAAATATGGAAAAAAATATCTAAGTCCACTCATCAATTCATCTGCTCCTGGTGTTTGAGTTCCTATGTAAGGCAGGCACATTTAAAGAGACTGTTTTGATCCCAATCGGATCTTTGATATGTTCTGCGGTTTGGAGTCAGTGTGCATACATTACTCTTGTCATGAAATGCTTCAAACTCTGTTGCATGAGTAGACACAGGTGAATGCTTGGAGCCTTAACAGAGGCTATTTGTTCATCTTGTGTGCATACTGTATACTGCAATGATATGGCTGAATAAGTCATAACCCTTTCCTCTGCTCCTCAGCCATGCGATGGAAACAGTACTCGAGAGAGGAGTGCTTACCCACTCCGCCAGCCGGGAGAAGAGAAGGAGTGTCCTCTGACTAAAGAGACAGAGCTCTGCAGACTCAACAGCAACTGCTTCCACTACTCCTACAACATCACTGGTGAGACGCTAATAGAGCATCAACTACTGGATATCCAATTATCAGAGGCAGCAGAATGTACAGTACAACATGACGTCATGCTCATGGTGGTGGTATATGAGGTTGTGAATTGTTTTTGCTGATGAAATGTCTCTCTGCAGATTGGAGTACCTGTCAGCTCAGTGACAGAGCAGTGTGCGGATACGGCATCAAAACCCGCATGCTAGACTGTGTGCGCAGCGATGGCAAATCTGTAGACCTCAAGTTCTGTGATGAGGTGGGGTGTGTGTAGCATTTCCTGTTAAATAAACTATTTGTTTTTGACAACGAGGAAATAAAACCCTGTTTTCTACCGCAGCTGGGCCTGGAGAGGAAGTGGCAGATGAATGCTTCCTGTGTTGTGGAATGTCCCGTCAACTGCCAGCTATCTGACTGGTCACCATGGTCTGAGTGTACTCACACCTGTGGGCTTGCAGGTATGTGTATGCATTTGATGATTTGTTCATTTTAACAGGTAGATCAGTCGTTCCTGGTTCCGGTTCTATTCTCCTGCGAGTAGTGAACCGACCCATGAACCACTCTTTTGATTGAGAATATTACAGATCCCAGACAAAACTGTCAGAAGGGCAGGACTCAGACAAAAAGTCGCAATTACAAATCGGTCTGCTAATTCGGCACCATGGATAGCACCATGGGATTAACAATACATGGCTCATGGTTAGGCTACTGATGTAGCCTAACCATGAGCCATGGTCAGGGCCATAGATTCCAACTTACAGATATTTCAGAGTCATGACCGGTGCCATAGATGCCAGCTTACTCATGTTTCAGAACCATGGTCAGGGTCATAGATTCTAATTTACTGATATTTCAGGGCCATCTTATCACTAGAAGCCACCAGATCCTACACACTGGACCTTTCAGTCTCTGATTTCATTGGCCTTTTTACCTTCCTAGCATTGGCTGTGTCCATAAAAACACAAGAAGCATTATGCTTTTAAACTGTTTCATATGGGTGGTAAGGCAAGAACCTCAACCAGGTTTCCTCTCAGTACATTCTGAATAGAGATTATTTGAGAAACCAGGTCAGTAACACATTTTTTTTTACTTAACTTAATGTAGCTATTGATTACATTTCATTGAAATTCCAACATGACAGGTTCTTCACACAGCTTTGCTAGCATAGTGCCTTCATTGTTATGACTGATGCATCACTGCTGCAGGTTGGCAGTGATCAGCTCTCAGCTGCTGGCCTCTCCTACAGTAATGGTAGAAACCAGAAACGCTTCCTAATGTGAGAAACAATAATGTTATAGCCCTAAACCAACTGAGTGAGGGATAATAATGTCCTCGAATGTAATTCCATAGGATCAGGCCATTGATTGGTGGTCCATTATGAGTGTGTGCTCTGGGGCTCAGGGAGCACTCAGCTCTCCACGAGTCCTTGAGAAGAGCAGCAACCAGAAGCTACAAGAGCAAATAGTAGATATGAAACCAATACAGGCTTTAGCTACTGTGGTAACCTTAATCTGTCCCCAGGCGAGAGGGATTTTTTTTCCTCATATGAAGAGACAGCAGGTAGGCCAGTAGAATAGAGGGTCTCCTCGCTTCCCTTCCAGTCTTTCTTTTTATCTCCAGGCTGGCTGGGAGGACATACTTTCCTGGAAGGGTTCATTTCTGTTCCTGAGCCAGGAATAGCAATGAGCTGGATTTGTGATTTCAAGTAAATGATCATACCTGGAAGCAGCAAGGTGCTGTTATCAATCAGGCTGTGTAAGAACACTGCTATTTTCCTGGATGTGTCCAACCTGTGTGCAAAGATAATCATGGCATTGTGTATTCTCCAGCCAAACACTGATAGTGACAGCTGGCACAGTCCTTTTCCCAGCAGCCCTCACTGACACCCACCGCTCAACCCCAAAACATTGCCACAGCCACCCGCAGGGAGACCACCAAAGCATGAAAACCATACTGGAGGCCGATAACTGGTTTCTGTCAGCATAAGGCTAGGGCATCTTTTGCAAAACAACCAGTGAATAAAGAAGCACAGACATGATGCTAGAGATGGTAAATCTTTGATTAGAAATTGGGAGCCCAGATTCACCTGACCTTTGTGCAGGATGTGTAAGTGGCCAATATTTTGGCATAGAGTATGTCAGATGTTGTTTTTCAGCTGGTTCAACTAACACGATACCTAGATATATTGTGTTAGTGAACTTTAAATTTAAATGCATTGGTACTATTGAACTTGGACACAGTCAGGTGAGCTGTTTCCCTTGATATCAATTTTATCTTCTAACTTTAGGTAAGAAGATGAATAAAAATGTAGAACTATTTTTGAGGGCATTAAGTGTTTTCTTCCTTTAGAGAAAAGCAGTCTGACTTTACAGGACCAGTACAACAGGCCTGGACCACTTGTGAATTTTGTTTGTTCAGAATACAATAAATTCAGTGAGTGAGTAGTATATGAGACAGATAACCTGTGATCCAACTGTCAGGCCAGATCAAAATGAGAAAGTTTTCTCTGGCTGGTCCTCAGCTGATCTCTTTCACTGATTCTCAATTTTTTTTATTCTTCTCATGTACTACTGTCAGGGTACAGCAAAAAAAAAAAGTTATTTCTATGAAAGTTACCAACTGCAGCTTTTAGATAAAATCTGCTTTTACAATAGGCCCATTTGTATCATCACAGAAAATTTGGGAAGCTCCTGTTCTTCGTGCACATTGGTCGGTTCGTTAGAAGACAAACCAGCAGCTGGTGAGACCTGCTGCTGGGGAACCATCAGAAAGGGACCTGTTCCTGATACTGTTCAGCATGAAATGCAGTGTTAGACTGGAGATCACATCAATTAATCCTACAAGGATTTGTAGAATGAGAGTCAAGGATCTCTCTGAAAAGGCCAAAATGCTTCACAGAATGTACTTTTAAATGTGCAAGTTTCTGTGATTTTTGAGACCTACTTTACTTTTTTGTGTCACTGGAAATATTATTGCTGAATGTAATATTTGTTTTATGGCAGAGAAAGACCACATGCATTCCCTTTGAGACAGCAGCTAATTGAGAGTTTTCTCACATCCCTCCCTGGGGCACTTTGTTAACATGCAGAGTGAATTTGGTGAAGGGCACCCCTACCATCCGCCCCACTCATATCCCCCAACGTTAGACAGTCACTTGTTTCATTTTAACACAACAAAGGAATCTGAATACTAAATATGGCTACAGGGAGTATGATTAAGTCCCCAAATTGCATCATAGACTGAGTCAGTGAAAAGAGAGAGCGAAAGTGTTGAATTATTACCTTGAGACAGAAGAAAATTAAAGGGAATTTCAGACTTTATTCCTTGGAAAAAAAGGTTCCTTGAAAAATTCACCCAGTATTGCACAGAAATGGTACAAAATCAGGAACCAGTAAATAGAGGAAGTCAATATTAACACTACACATAATACCTTTTTGCAGAAATTGTAGATATTCAGACAATGTTGAGATGATAAGAGTTGACCAGGAACTGCAGTGTTCCTCTGGTGTCTATGTGTTATTTTAATAAGATGTCTCCCTGTTTTCTTACCCACTCCCATTTTAATCAACACATCCTCATACCTAAACGACAGCACAGGTTATTTGCCAATGACTTCTAAAATGTCCCATTCTATTTGTTCTATTTAATGTTGGCAGTTTTAAATACGTGGTTAACGTTGTAAAGAAAAATATTTGGTTGCGCTTAGGCAGCAAAAGTACATGGTTACATTTCGGAAAAGATAATGATTTGGGTTAAAGTTTGTTACATAGTGTGGTTATATACCAATATAGTCATGTACTATCATAGTTTCTTACATAACTTTTACATCCATATATTACATACATTTGGTTTCACACCGGACACAAACAGCGGCCTCCTGGGTCACAGCTCTGTTTTTGTCTGACCCATCCATCCCTCCCAACCTCCACCTATGCTTTCACCTGACAGCCTATTTTTCTCCCGTCATAATTACTATGGTCACTAGAGGCCGCTGCCTAACAGTAAACATAAATACAGGCTGGAGTGAGCTGCATACATCTGATCCAGGTGTTTTTGGGCTTGATTTTAATTTACTGTTGCTGTTAACTTTAATTCAGCCCATCATCCATGTTAACCTGTTGTCTTGATAAATAAGTATAACATGCCTTCTTCAGTTACAGAAATACTGTGTTCATTTATTTCATTGGTGGAGTGCCCCTTTAAGTTAATGCCTAAATTTTGAGTTTTGTCAACATTTTCATTTTACAGTGTTGTGAGCATGACATGACAGGAAGTGGTTATTATGCTGAGAGTGATTTCACTCTCTTTTTTTTTTTTGACCCGGCATTTATTAGCAACTGGCCTATATATATATTCATGCTGGCCATCTTTTGAATACCACCTTTGATTTGAGAATCTACTGTTTCTCCAGTGGTGTATGACCCAGAGGTCACCTTGACAGACAATATAGTATTCCAAATAATTTTACACATCAACTGCTCTGACCTGACTGTCTTCCTCGTCTCAGTCAACATCCTCATAAATACATAATTCATTTTTTTCTTCTTTTCATCTGCTGTTCTGCAGGCAAGCTGTGGAGGAGGCGGACAGTGATCCAGGCTCCCCAGGGTGACGGGAGGCCCTGTCCGTCCCAGATGGAGCAGTGGAAGCCCTGCCTGGTGAAGCCCTGCTACAGCTGGAGATACAGTGCCTGGTCTGACTGCAAGTCTGAGGTCAGTCGGCTTCCGTCCTGCTGTCTATCAGAAGACTCCATTGTTTGGATTCTGGCCAATATTGTCTGAACAGTTTCATGACAATTTTGGGATATTTATTTCTTATCTTTTTTCAGCATTAGCATTTGGAATTGTTGAAGAAATTTGGCATGAAAAAATAACATTTAAAGCCACTGTGGGTGGACGTTTTATGTGACCATAGAGACCTTTAAATGATTCTGTTCACATAAGTATGACATATCGAATATCAATAGAAAATACTCATCAACAGGTAAGTCCAAAACTACCTAAATTTGTATTAACCTTTAAAACTCCATATCAGTGGGCCTAGATAGATACATTTTTATAATCCTAGTATAAAATGTATTCAGAACTGTGTAGCAATGAAAGATGTGATAATGTAAGATAAGATAAGTTAAGATAAGATGAGATGAACCTTTATTAATCCCCGGAGGGAAATTGGGGATGTATGTAATGTAACAAGGCGTACTTACATTCCCACCGTCGCCCACTGAACTGAACATGAAAAAGCTCCAGCAACAGTCACAGCAGTCCAAGAGGCTGCAGGTCACAATACACTGACAATACTGCTATCCTTGCAGAAAGGTTACTATGGAATTTTTGCCAAATGAAGTCAAAAATATACTGCCTACTGCCACTTTAAGCATAAACAGCTAGCTTTGTCTTCATCATAGCCTTTGCTGGATGAGTTAAATATACCTTAAATATAAAGGTGTGCTGGACCCATACATACTGTATATTTCTGTTCTGTTCCATCAGGGAGCGAGGTGTGGAGAAGGCCTGCGCTTCAGGAATGTGTCGTGTTTTGTGTCAGACGGTTCGGGTCAGCAGGACAGCAGCCTTGTGGATGAGGAGCTGTGTGGAGATCTGGAGCCCTCAGTAGACGGAGATCCAAATATCATTCTGCAGGAACCCTGTACTGTACCCTGTCCAGGTGAGACGACAATCTGGGCTCCAGCGTGGAGTGAGGGAGGTTTCAGAGTAGTGAAATGACTCTTGAAGTAAAGAAAAAGGAGGAGGAGGAAGACCTCCTTTTTTCCTTCCCCCGGGGGGGGGAAATTTATTCTCTCTTTTTCTACCTATATGAACCCAAACAAAAAACATCCTTTATTTAAGGGGGGGGGTTAGGGGGGGGGCCCCCCCAACCCCCCCCCCCGGGGGTTGGGGTGCTTTCCTCGGGCAGGGCCCAGAGGGAAACCCCCCCCCCCCCCCCCTTTCCACTCACTTTTTTTTCCCTTCGGGACTTAACCCCGACCCCCCGTTCCCAACCACCTCCCTACAACTAGCTACTCCTTTACAAATATAATCCCTACTACAAGCCTCACACCAAACAACAAAACCAACCCTGCTTATTCCAAAGGATGAGTTCAAATTATTACAACTTTGGCCTTGTGTACTTTTGGCCATCATTCCTATCGGTAACAAAAGAGTACGGAGATCCAGGAATGTGACAGCATCGCTGGAAAGAAGTCTGACAGGTCTAGAAATACGAGCAGTCTGTCGACAAACTGACTTTTTGTAGACAAACTGCCGGGTTAGCCAAACTTATTCTGAAGAGGAGATGAACTTACAAAGGTGCAAAGTAAACTTATATACATTATACAGTAACTTTCTATTTGTTGTCATTTGTTAACTGTTCTATTTGTTGTCATTCACTGTTTATACTTACAAAGAGTAATGCAGGATAATTTAACATGTTTTCATGAACCAGGATGTGTAGGGCTGCCTCTGAAGAGGTCAGGTGATGTGGTATGAAAACCAACAAAGTAGGGAGGAGGTCAGATGGGTCAAACTAACTGAGAACTTTGACCCAGGATATTGCTGTTCATGTCCAATGGGAAACCAAAGTAAATGTTGACTTATTTTACCCTGCTTTTGCTTAGTGTATCTTCCTTCCTGTATCCATCTATGGCCTCTGGTCTGTTTAGAGGCGGGGCTTGATGTAATACGACTTGGAAAACATGTATAGTATGCGGTATTGTGATAGCTCAGGCTCCAAGTTCTCCCATGATTAAAAAAATTCTAGAATATAATTTTGGCATAATTTAAGGGTAACTTTGATATTTTTCAAGCTGGACCCTATTTTCCCATGTTTTCCATGTCTAAGTGACTAATAGGGACAACATTTTTAAAACTTATTATTTGTTAAGGGCTAACAAGTGTCAGTATACTTATTGAAGATGGGGAGGAATAATGGGGCTGGTAGCAGAGAGCTGAGGTTTGAACAGAGCCCACGGGAGCTGGTCCAGAATTATCCAGGGGAAATGAATGAGCTTGGGATCCAGAGCGGAGCAGTAGTGTGGAGGAAGCAGAGCTCGGAGTCAGGAATGGTAGGATGGTAGCTGATTTTACGATCTGGCGGTGTGGTGATGGTAGCGCAGGGTATGAAGAGGCTTGATTATACTGATGGCTCTGCCCTGACTCCAAAACACCTGCAGGCAATCACACATAACACATAACAAACAGACAGAGAGAGAGAGGGAGAGAGAGAGAGAGAGTAAGTTCTCCAAGTAAGACACACAACAACAAACAGACTGGATCAAGCAAAACATAAAGAAAAAGGTTTTATTTCATAGGGTCCTTTCCACAAACTTGAGCCAATGCCAAACCCTCATAGACTTTGTCCACTGACAATTCCAATAAAGTTTATTCAAACAGGACAAACATCTTAACAAAAGAGAAAGGCAGCATTAATTTGTGCAATTCTATGAACAGAGAGCACAAAACTACAAAGAAAACAGAGCCGCAGATGCCTGGAAAGATGCATACCGTCTATTCTGCAGCAACGTTCAGTTTTTTTACTTGACTCCAATGGAATTAAATCCAAAAGTCGAACTACTCAATCTACACAACAGCTAACCAAAATTTCTGACCTGGCTGGTCAGTCAATCCAACCAGTCTTCCGACAGCTACAACTTTGATTGTTTAGGCAATTAAAGCTTCAGTAGGCAGTATATTTTCAGCATCAGCATATTGTAATTCAATTGTTCTGAGAGAAAACCAGACTTCTGCACCTGCTCTGTTTTCAAACGTTAAAACATCTACTCCATGATGAGAGACTTTGACCAATCACAGGTCATTTCAGAGAGAGAGCCTTCCTATTGGCTGTGCTCTGGCTGGTGGGCGGTGCTTGGTCTTAACTCTGCTGGGTCACAAACGTTCTCTTTTTACAGCTAAACAGTGACTACAAGATGTTTCTGAAAACATCTGAAAAGAGAAATAGTCATTACATTTATATTTCATCAGCGCCGCCTAGTTTGACTGTTTGATAGGAGTTCGCAAGCGATTGACAGCTGCTCAGAGACGGCAGCTGGACAGCAGACTCCAGATCAGCTCTGATTGGTTTTCCTCCGGTCTGTGAAATCTTGCAGATGCCATTAGGATTACTGGAGGACAGAGACATCTTTTTTTTTTGCTTTTCAGATTACCTGTCTCATATTCTAAAACTAACTTTTTTTAATCACATTTGACATTTTTACCCTCTGCTGCTTCAAACAGGTGTTGTGACCCACAAACAGCAACAACCCATCTGGCAGAAATTTGGCCCTATTCTGAAAGAATTTGGGGATGACTAATTCAGGGTAAAAATCTGTCTTAATCTGCAAAGTGTTTGCAGGCCAACACCAACAGCGCTTAGCCTAGGTTTTCACAACAACAAAAAAGACCTGATTGTTGAGCACTTGCTGTTCAGCCTGTTTGATTGTAGGAGCTTCGAGAGCTCCAGAGTGTGGAGACAATGTAGCGCTGATGAGAACAGGTTGAATTGTGTGTGGGTGTAATCAGCCTATAATCAAGTTAAGTGGCTTAGTGGAGACCGCAAGGTCAGGGAGGACTCTCAGATCTTGGGTCCTGCTTGTGTCCATTCTGACCTCTGAAAAGAAAACCATTCCCTTTGATGGCAACCTATTTTAATAGACTGAAAATGTGATTTCACACATTCTTCCTTAATTCCCTGTTTGTTTGTTTTTTCTGTTTTGGGTGGGGGTGTTTTCATGATTAACTGAATATGTAGGAATGTGCTCACATCAGCATTGACATTACAAAGGCAGCAGTGCAACCATGTTGCAGAGATTCTTCTATCAGGGCAGGTGATCGTAATGAAAAATGGATCAGGGTTTGGTGGGAAAATATCTGAGAGGAGGAGTTTTAATTCACAGCAGCTACATTGCTACAGTTTCAATGTCTGCATATATAGAATGTGTCACGGACATGAAAAAAGGAAAGATTTATTTTTAAATAAACACTTCCTAATTACATTTCAAAATAAAAGCCCTCAAGTATTTTTTTTTCCCCTGTGGACAGAATTCCTTCATATGTTAACAAAAGCTCTTTATTCTGAAATATTTACAGGACAGTGTTGTAGAACATGCAGTGACTCGCACAGCTCCATGAATGATTTTCAATGGTTTTCATTGTGAATTATTAGTATTATTTACAAATGAGCACACACTTCTTAACCTTTTTCTATCTAAAATAGATATAAATTACACTTATAATGAAATGAAAAGGCCATTAAGAAAGTAGAAAGAAAGGGCTGGCAGCAGCAGCAGATGTGCTGCCGGTGTGGACAACACATGCATGGGATTTTTAGCCATTTAGGGAGGCAGCCGCCACGCACTCCTCATGCGGACGTTTGTGCGGTGTGCGTCCATGTCATCAGTTGTTATGGCCCATTAAATGTACTTGCTTTAGCTTTAGCACAAACACTGTTATGTTCCTGTTGATTTTATATTGTATGTTCTGCAGGGGAGTGCTACCTGACAGACTGGACGGTTTGGAGTCCATGCCAGCTAAGCTGTGTGAGTGGGGATGACCTAGGATTTGGCTCGGTCCAGGTCCGATCCCGAGCTGTGGTGGCCCAGGATCCAGAGAACCTGCTGCAGTGTCCGGAACAGGAGCTGGAGGCTCGGCCGTGTACAGGTCAGTCTAACAGAGTCCTTCTGGAACTCAAAATGACACCAACGTGATTCACAGAGGCATATTCAGCCCAGTCGCCAGGAAAAAAAAAATAATATAGCCCTCCCCCAATCACATGCACTCATTCGCCCGCTGAATTTTGCACAAAGGTAACTGGCCAATCAGGATGTGCCCCTTGTGGAGCCACAGTGCATAAGGCAGTGGCCATCGCTGTCTGCCTCCTACAACCTCCGAAAGCTCCCCTCCAGTCAGCGTTTCTTCCCGTTTTTTGGTTAACGTGTTTTTTGGTTAAGAATGGGGGTGCGAGTGAGAGAGTGTGTTTGTTCATTCTGCCAGTGGGATTTTCTGTAATTCAGTGTGTTGATGTCACCTGTTCACCACACACACAAATCCCATTATGAAAGTAAACGCACTAAACTAAGGTGAACGAAACTAAAAAATAAAATCAAAACCCTCAGTTAGCTGGTGCAATGAGTTGGGCTAGCTAACTACAGCTAACTGGCTAACTACAGCTAACTAGCTGGAGTATAACTAGCTACTAGAAAGATGAAGTGACAGACAGATAAACAGATTTATCGGTTTGCTGCTTAGACTCCAACAAGCATGAGTGAACCTGCAGCTTGGAGGATGACCTTTGACCTGCAGCTTCTACTGTAGTCATATGTCATATTCCCCTTTTAGGAACAACCTTCTTTTCTTTATGTTGAGCACAAAATTGTTTTTTTTTTTTTTTTTTTTGTACTTCTGCTAGTTACATTGTTGTGGTTGTTATGGTTGCATTTCAAAACAAACAATGATCTGTAATCTTAATCAAGCAGTTTTATTGCCTAAATCTTATCAATTGTTTCACAACATTAATCATGTGACATTGTGCTGTTTCTGCTAGCGGATATGAAATGTGTGAAACATATTTTGGATTCAGAAAGGTTAACATTCAAGGTATCCCGTGGCTTGCACAAACGTACATTGCCAACATTTGTTTTTTTTTGTGGCGACTGGGCTGCGTATATTATAAGAGTACAGCTGGTATGTCTGCAGTGGGCCAATCACCTACATTGTTATTAAAGCTTTTAACAAAGTCAGGACCATGTTCTTCCTGCAGAGGGTCAGTGTTTTGAATACAAGTGGAGGACTGGACCATGGAGGGGGTCATCTCGTCAAGTCTGGTGTCAGCGCTCAGATGGACTAAATGTCACAGGTGAGCATAATATACAGCTGAATAAAATTGTTGATTGCTACAGAGTGTGAACTGGAATTAGGACCTGGCTGCATACAGTGGGCTGCTCTGTATTCTTAGCCAGTCTTAGTTTTGCACAAAATGTTAAAAGAATCTCCCATGCTGTCCAAAAAAGATGAAGAAAACCCTCCCCATTAACTGATCCCTCCATTAATTTTTGTACAGTTCCAAACTTATTTGTTTAGGTGAAATGCCATTATAAATGAATTAAATTCAGTTAAGATCTATCTATGTGAAATACGACCCTTGACTTTCTAAATATTAAACAGCTTGTGTAGACCAGTCTGTTGTCTTGAATCAAGTCTAATAGCATGTATGTGACCTGTATGAGTTAAGCTGCCACCACACAGCTCTGACACATGAGCTCTTAGCAAGTGGCAACGTGATGATGTAGATAAAGTTACTTAAAACTGTCCCTTCCAGAGCATCAGAATCCCACATCCTGTAGCTTTCTCAGCATTTCTTGACAGCATTTCTTGACAGCAAGTGAATTGTGAATTTCTTCACTGTGAGACTAATAAAGGAATATCTTATCTTATCTTAAGTTCCAGAAAATTGTAAGCAGATGAGGTTTTAATCCATAGCAGTGCCACAGTCAAAGATTAATCCCATTATCAATGTCCATCATATGTCAGGGTTAAGCTCAGCATTGATAGCATTGCTCCCCACAAAGCACCATTTGTCAGCTTTGATTTGATCTGGAAGAATGAGATCCTCTCGTCAGGGCATCTGCTTTTATTTACAACTCCTTCTTCGTACAGATGTTGTATTTCTGGGATTGGGGAGCATACAACGCTCAGCCCTTGGTTTAGGTGAAGAACGAATGTCAGCACACCCACTACTCCAGATGGTGCGCTTATTTATAGCCGCTCTGATCGGCATACTCCATCTTTTTCTTTCTTTTTGCATGTAAGTGGTGGTGTTCCCCTCATGAATATTCATACTGAGCTCTCTCCCCTAGCATGCTACCTAATAAATATTCAAGAACCTCTGATAGATTACCATGTTTTGTGGGCATGTGTTTTCTCTGAATGTCTGCTGGTTGGATCGGTGTCACTGGTGCTGTCAGTCTGTGTTATCCAGCTTATTTCATCCACAGTAGGAACACACACTCTTTACTCCACACAGTGTACAGCTCAGCGGATAAACGTGATAACCAACTGATACTAAACCTGCAACTGACAAAACTGTGAATTCATACTCAGGAATTGAATGAAATTAAAAAGATGTAGATCCGCTCTGCTGTTAATAGTGGCTTGCCTCTTGAATATTTGTCAGTGTACTGAGATTTACTCCTGAGTGGTGAAAATGAAAGCTCTTGACTTTGCCCCCAGGCATTTTATCCAAAGGATATGTCTTAAGTTCATTCCAGTAGTAAAATGCATACAAGGAAACCAATATTCCCTTGTTCATCCAATATGATGGACTTTTAAAGGGGACATATCATGCTCATTTCCTGGTTCATACTTTGGGTGTCTACTAGAACATGTTTACATGCTTTAATGTTCAAAAACACGTTTTCTCACACTGTGTGACTGAATATACCTGTATTCACCCTCTGTCTCAAATGTTCTGTTTTAGCAACTGTCTCTTTAAGCCCTCCTCCTAAAAGAGCCCGGTCTGCTCTGATTGGCTTTCCAGAAAAATGTGGTGCATCTTTGCAAAGATAGTTCCCAAGATATAGTGTACCTTCATGTGACATAGGAAAGGAAGCCAGATCTCAATGGCTTGTTGAATCACACATTTTGTTGGTCGAAACATCCCACAGCAAACAAAAGTTTGTCAGTTGGAAGGCACTCCAGATACCCAAATGTGTGTGCACAAGCACTAAAAAAGTGTTTTTCATGATATGTTCCCTTTAAAGTTAGACAATCCCCTGATCTGCTGTCCTGATTCTTCAGTCTGAATGCGACTAACGATGGATGTTAATCTCAGTAGTCTAGATACCAAGTTTATAATTCAAAGGACAGGTACGCTGATGCCGTCTAGAATCAGCTCTTTTGTACATGTATAACTCAGAGTGGTGAGTGTATTAGCTCTGTTGAGTAATGAATCAAATGGTGCTATGATAACCAGTTTGCTGCAGTTTAAGAATAGTTGCAGCAGTGTGAGCATACAGAGTTTTGCTTTGTTTTGTTTTCACTTTTTAAAAGAATAACAAACTCTGCTGTGATATTAGAATCTGATTTCATTTTTCAGTGCTTGAGAAAGTTGATTAACATTAGTTTTGTTGGGCAATTAACCCATCATGGGACTGTCTATCCTACTGCATGAGAAACGGCTGAAAATGTTTCCTTTTTAAAAGTTTCGGGAAATGGCTGTGTGCAGGTGTGGAAGTGAAACAGCAATGTTAGTCCTAATTTAGATTTCTTGATTGACTTGATCTTTGATTTTGTGAAACTGGAAAGTGCTGTTTGAC
Organism: Pterois miles; assembly: GCA_947000775.1. Lineage (NCBI taxonomy): Eukaryota > Metazoa > Chordata > Actinopteri > Perciformes > Scorpaenidae > Pterois > Pterois miles. The sequence continues at coordinate 1,126,509 of CAMQGK010000200.1, read as the reverse complement.
AATACTTCCAATACAGCATATACATATTGGGCCTCATGCAGCAACATTGAATTTATTAAATTTCTCTCACATTTTTTCTTAATTTTCTGTTAACAGAAAAAATTAAAGTCACCTCCAGATCTACCAAACATCCTTAATCATCCAAATCTTTTACCCAGGTGTGCTAAATGCTGGATGGGGCGGCAGTAGCTCAGTCTGTAGGGAGTTGGCTTGGGAACCGGAGGGTCACCGGTTCAAGTCCCGACATGGACCAAGAACTGAGTGTGAACTGGTAGCTGGAGAGGTGCCAGTTTACCTCTTGGGCACTGCCGAGGTGCCCCTGAGCAAGGCACCAAACCCCCAACTGCTCGGGGCGCTTGTCAGGAGCAGCCCCCTCACTCTGACATCTCTCCATTAATGCATGTATGTGTGTTTCAGGTCTGCATGTACCATGTATAAGTTTAAAAAAACCAACAGAGTGTAAACTGAATTTCCCCACTGTGGGACTAATAAAGGTTGATCTTCTTGATCTTCTTCTTCTTCTTCGGATCAGCTTGGCCATAAATTGAAGGCATGTAGCAGACTGTTTATTATTAACATAGGTAATACTATATAAGGACAGGTATTATAGTGTGTGCAAATACTCTGGTATATGCCCAAGAGCTAGAGATATGCCAGGCTGGAAGAAGAAAAACTTCAGCAGTAGTGTAATTAAGGTGCAGTTAAATACACTTAAACAAAGTAAACATGATTTTTCCAGAGTTTTAGTACTGGTATTACAGAAAAATGGGGTAAATCATCATTTTGTGCTAGACTGTAATTTTTGTTATTGACTGGCTAAAAGTTAAGGTCCAGCACTGTTTCCTACATCTTAAATTGAAAAACACCAGATGACCTTTTGGCCTTTGCTCCGCAGGTGGATGCCCGATGACAGTCAAGCCCATGGCTGACCGATCCTGTGACCCACCCTGTACCAAGCCACGCTCCCTGTGCACAGAGGTGAGTTTTGGACAGAGTTATGATGAATACTGCATACATATGTGGTCAGATTCGGTCTTCAGTATTCCCTGTGAAGCTGAATGAACAGGGAGTGTAAATGGTAAATGCATTATCTTGGCATTTTTTTTGGTGCTTCTGAACATCTTCTGGCATCTTGTGGTGTCCCTTGGCACATTTTGGTGTCTCTTGGTGTATCTGCGTCTTTTGACACCTTTTAACATCTCCTCATGTCTTGGTGTGTTTTGGCATCTTTTGCTGTCTCTTCTGGTGTCTCACTGATCTTCCAGTCTCCTTCTACACACCAAACTCAAATACAAAATCCTGATCAAGTAAATTTCTTTTTAATGTAGTGTAGTGGGTAGAAATTTGACCATTTTATTGGAGTTTGCGAGTCACCAATAGCTGCCTCCATTGAACAGCCAATAGGAATGCTCTCTCTTAAATTACCTGTGATTGGCCAAAGTCTCCTGTCACAGTCTAGAACTGTTGTCAGATTATTATTATGGAATATTTCTCAGTGAAGCCAAACAACATTCTTCCTACTGCAGCTTTTACTGAATGTGACACCATGAAATGGTTTGTTTTTGGTCTGTGTATCTGCAATAGCAAACATTTTTTTGGCTTTGGTTGCTTGATCAGTATTCTTTTGGAGAAATTAACAAAATAACCAATGTTGCCTCTGGCACAATTACCAGCCACAGCACCGGCATTATCAGTTGCTATAAGCGCCACTGAAGTGGGTCAATAGGGGTCTACTGCACCCAATAGTCAATAGTTTTTATCAGCTATTCAAATTGTAGGTCACCAAAAGCGGGTATAAAAGAAGATGGCAGTGACCTGTGGTGACCGTAGTAATTATGACAGGAGCAGAAGTGGAAGTCCAAAGCTCCATAATGGCTGGAGGTCAGTGATGATGGATTGGATCACAAAACATGGGGTTTTGAATCACAAAACACAGGGTTTCCACTCAGGAAACCGGGGTTTGCATCCCTTGTAAAACCAAGGTTTAGTTGTCTTTGTGTCATTTTCACTTCAGAAATGTAGTTATTTAAAGCCAAAACATGACAGATAAAAGGCAGTAGAGAAGGAAAAAAAATAAACTGAGAGGAAAGAAAACACAATCATCTGACTCACTTGGTGGTTGCCACCTGTTAGTTTTTCCCATAGTCCCTTCTGAACACATCTGGACTTAAGTACTGCAGGTTAAAGAACAGCTGCTGCTTGTTTTCCCAGAAATATACAGCAGCAAAGCGCAAAGAGACTCAAAGGAAAACTGCTTTTAAACAGGGCAACTCAGAACACACTGAAATAAATATTACACCCACTTCTCCTTTAGAGGGTCTTGGGGGACTGGAGCCGATCCCAGCTGACTTTGGATGAGAGGTGGGGTACATGATGGACAGGTCGCCAGTCAGTCACAGGGCTGACACATAAAAATATTCTATCTTTTAATATTTCAATAATCATCTGAAAATAATGAATGAATGAAGAATGGAGCCTCTGTTATTGGTATATGCTCCAACGGAGAATAACCTCTGTATAACCTTAGTAACAAGCCAGCCTCCCTCGGTTTGTTACCAATCAACAACCAGAGGAATATAAGACTCACATTGTGTTGGTCCAATGATGGTTTCCAAATGTAAGCCTGTACAACAGTCTAAAGCTTCCTTTTTTCATTGAGGAGCTTTACTACTAGTGTTAGCCAACGCAACTGCTAGTTGATTGTTGGAGCAACCCTGAAGGACCCGTGCAGCAGTCCGACACCCTCACTGGGATCTAGTCCCGGTTGAGCAGTGAGCAGCAGCACGCCGGGCCTCACCCGCCACTGTAGTCCCGCTGTGGGTCAACCTGGACGGCTTAGTGAGGTCCAGCACAGCCTGGGGCACACGGCAGCAGCAGGAAGTGAATGGAGAGCACCAGCAGGACTTCGTGCCGACGTGCTACTGCACTCCGCTCACCTGAGACTGGATCCCGGTATTTGCAACAGACTGCTGTGTGCACAGCAGTTTACAGACAGACTTCTAGTGACACAATATACACACCAGGTTTATTCTCATCCAGAGGCTGCAATGATTGTTTTTAAGAAATCTTGTATTGTTTTATTGCTTATTTTTTTTTGTTTTACATTAAAGTATAGGGATAAGTAGCCAACTAGTGTAGTAATTAGAATAATTTTCCTTATAGCACTTGTCAAACTCAAGCACAAAGTGCTTTCAGGATTAAGAATTTTACAGAATAAAAAGATAAATAATCTGAAGCCCATGTATCCCATGCATTAGGCTATAGACTGTATATAGCCTATAGATGAATGATGGATCTATACCTTGTCCCACTGTACAAATAATTAAGCCAAAATTTCCTGCATACAGGAGCTGCCATCTTGAGATTTTGATACCTTTTGGACACAGGGTCTATACGGTGGTGATCGGGGAGCTGGTGCCACAGTATCAAGGTCCTGCCCATACACCTAACATAGCACTAGCGTAAGCCACCTAGCTGCTGCGTTAACACCATAGTACTGTTTAACTAGAAAGACACAACACCTAACCATAATATATTTATAACTGCATTAATGATCAAATTATCTGTTCTATCACACAGAATCGTGAAGGTTATGGAACATTATTTCATTCACAGCAGCTGTCAATGACAGCTGTCAATCATGATGTCCCACCCCCTTTTTTATCAAATAACACTTGAAAAGGGCACAAAATGAACACTTGAACATACTGTACATCAGTAACACATTCTCATCTCAACATGTTACATTCACACTTTGTCAGACCCCTCATAATGTAATGCACAGGACAGGAACAGTTGCTTCCTGAATTAGCCTTGTGTTTGTTGCTGACAGCTGAGTTGTCTATAATCTATATTTTTGATAAATCTTAGCTAATTGCTGATTTGAGACGGTTTTGTTCAGACAGAGAGTTCCTGGATGGTTGCTTGTGGTAAGTCAGAACAACTTGTCTGTATTCCTCAAACTCAAGTATGAACAAAAGTATTGCTATAGTTTTAATACCAAAACTGAAATATCATATTGGCACCCATCAAACAATAATGATACCTAGCCCTAGTGAGGATGAGATTTTCAGAGTGTAAATATATGCCATGAGGCACTATGGACACCACAGAACAGAAGATGAACAGTGTTAGCATGTGACTGTATGATTCAGAGATGTGAATTTCTCCACTGTGGGACCAATAAAGGAATATCTTATCTTATCTTATCTTATGTGGGTGCTTGAGAGAAGCTAGATGTCTGAAGGATGAGATGAGTGTGCGTAAGTTTATTCTGAGTTGACTGTGTATGAACAATACAGCAGCACCCTCCAGAGACTGAACCCAGATATAGTATATGAAATTATAACATGGTGCTGAGCCACACTTCTCTTCCTTTGTTTGCCACTAAGGAGATGTAAATGATCATTTCCTCATTTCCTGCTCTGTCTGCTGGTGGGCGTACTGTTTGCATGGTCGGGATTTCTGGGGCCGGTTATCCTCCAGAGATTGTCGGCAGCTGGGGACCCCCTGCAGGGCGATGAATAGGGCCACAAAGACACACACACACACACATACACACACACACACACACATACACTACCTCACCCAATCAAACACACGCTCTTTGTCTGACTGAACAGACATCAGCATCAGACTGTTACTGAGCTGATTATAAAATGAGATTGAACAGCTAAATCGTAGCTTTATCAAAGGTGCTCTGTTTTTTTTAAAGATGCTTTGAGTATTTCATTCCAACATTAACACAAACAGCCTCTGCACTGTTGTGTACATTGTTTGCAAGCAGATCAAGGCCCACTTTCTAATACTAATTAATTCTAGAGGATAAGTGTGTTTGCTAAGTGTGATTCTAAACAGCCTTGCAAAAGGTCAAGTGCAGACTGCATGACTTTTGCCATGATTTGGCAGTTCCAGACTCATGAGTCTGTGAAGGTTCTCATTCATCCAGGTCATATTCATTCATTCTGGCAAAAATTGAATCGAAGGCAACTGGACTTAGATTTGTCTCTGAAGACGTTTCGCCCCAAGTGGCTTCATCAATTTGTCTGATGAAGCCACTTGGATAAGGGGCGAAACGTCTTCAGAGACTAATCTAAGTCCAGTTGCCTTCGATTCAGTTTTTGCCAGAACAGACTCATGAGTTGGCATAGAATCCATGCTATCCGCTCATCAAATAAATGACGTATGTACTGAATGAAGGAAACCAAGATATTGTATGCCCTGTTTGGGCCACCTGAACCACAGAATGCAGTTGGGCAGTTCTGTTAATGGTAGAGCCTCTGATTTATCCCAACTGATCTTATATACTGAGAACTTTGAAAAGAAACTGATTGGATCTGAAACAAACAAAAAATGCCCTCTGCATAATAACATCAGTTAATGAACAGAACCATTTTATGCCATCCCTGAATGAGTAGCTGAGCGGTGATCCCTGAAGTGTACCCCTTCCCAATTTAAAGTATGAAGGTATATTATGCCCGTTGGTTTGCACTGTTGCACTGATTATATGGTCAATATACCCACTTAATAAATATCTCTCTAATCCAAAAGCCTCTAGGGTCCTAAACAAATATCGCCGTTCAATCCAGCACTTTTTAAGTGTCAAACGAAACAGTAGTGATTGGTGAACTGAAATTTGAGACTGCCCTCATAATATTAATGAAGCAGCTGATGTTATCTGCTGCGGTACGATCAATGAAACCAACTTGATCTTCATGTACCAGAGAAGTCATTATGTTCTCCAGCCTATTAATAAGGAACAAAATCTTGGTATCTTGGTATCTAATTGAAAAAGGGGAATTTGGAGGTAATTCTTGCAGTCATAAAGATCCTTGTCTTTTTTGGCTATATATAAAAGAAGAAGAAAAGATGAGGTTGTGTCACACCAACCCAGCTTGTTAACAAGAGATGTACCGGTAAAAATTAAGAAGGTCATTCAAAGAGTAAGACAGACTGACAGATGTTCATCAGCAGAGGGTTACAGAATTCTGAGCATTAACACGTTACTTAAGATTTCCTTCATAATCTTTGTGTGGCTAAATGCAAGTCCATTTACCATTTCCATTTACAAATACCGACACTTGGTCAGTGCCCTTGGCATCTGATTGCGATACACCAAGGCACCCTCCAGCATCTGTATGAGCTAACTCTGATGCAAACCCATCCATCCATCTTAGGGGTCACGGAGCCGATCCCAGCTGGCACTGGGTGAAAGCGGGGTTCACCCTGGACAGGTCACCAGTCCATTGCAGGGCACATAGAGATAGACAACCATTCACGCTCACATTCACACCTAAGGGCAATTTTGAGTCATCACTTAACTCATTAATCAATTAATTAATCCATCAATTAACCTAAACTGCATGTCTTTGGACTGTGGGAGGAAGGTGAGGGAGGAAGCCGGAGTACCCAGAGAAAACCCATGGTTACATGGGGAGAACATGTAAACTTGCTCTGAGGCGAGAGTGCTAACCGCTGCACCACCGTGCAGCCTGGTGCATCCACATCATTATCAGATGTAAGAGTAACTGACGGTGGATGAAGAGCGAGAAGCCAGCATGGACATGGTGATGTCAGGTCAACATTATTATTATCCTTTAAACGACCAGTGTGGCGCCATCTATTGGCAGAAATGGAATGAAATATTTATGTTTTCTTTAGTGTATAATCACCTGATAATTAGAATCAATGTTTTTTCAATACCTTAGAATGAGCCGTTTATATCTCCATAGGGAGACGGCCCTCTCCATGGAGTCCTCCATGTTGCACTGCCATGTTTCTACAGTAACCCAGAATGGGCAAACCAAGCTCTGTTTACTTTTCCTTACTTGCTGCCATTGCCACTTTCTCTCCCTGTCTTTCTTCACCACTCACTTCCCACTTACTCACACACACTACACACTTGCATTTTAATGTCGGCCACCGTAGCTTTCAACACGCTTCGCACACGGGAGAGGCTTCAGCTGGTTGCAATCTCTGCACCTCACAGCTCGATGCCTCCAGAAGGGCCTTACTCTAATAACATATTTAGTTCAAATGTTTTTAGATCACTGAAATATTAGAAATGGATGTTGGACTTTACAGTCCTCTTTTGGGAAACAGGGCCCATATTTGTCAGTGATTCTGCTGTGTTTTTACAGCACAAAGTCAAAGGTGCAGTTTCTCACCAACACAGCAGAATGTGTAAGTTTCTGGTGACCGCAGATGGTTAATAAAGTACAAGGCTGATTTATCCATGTCATTGTGTTCAATCTTCCTCCTCCTGTGTCAGACGGGAGTGTGTGGCTGTGAAGAGGGCTACACTGAAGTCATGACATCTGATGGCCTGCTGGACCAGTGTACAGTCATCCCAGTGCTGGAGATCCCCACTGCAGGGGACACCAAGGCCGATGTCAAGACTATCCGAGCTTTCAACCCCACCCAGCCTGCAGCCAGCTCACCAGGCAGGGCGGGACGCACCTGGTTCCTGCAGCCCTTCGGCCCAGGTAACACACCTCAACACAGTCTGACATCATCTCAGCTTTTCTTACAGTATTATGTTGAATAACATGATGACTGTGATTTTTTAAGATGAACTGTAGAAGTAAACTACAAATAAGAAGAGAGTAAATGGTAAATTGTCATGGTGTGGACAATAAATCATCACACACTTGGAAACAGTAGCAGAACATACTGAGACAAAGAACATCACAAGATACAGGGAAAGGGGAAGTTAATTAATGAACAAAGGGGAAAAGGAAAGAAAATCCAGACTCAAGACTAAAGAGAAGAACAAATACAGGAAGAACTGAAAAGGGGAAGCAGAAAGAAGGCAATGACGGAGGGAACAAGACAGAAAGAAGAGATGAAAAGCGAAGGAAAGACAACGATAAGCAATCATTAGTTTGTTGTATGAATGGCATTAAAAAAGAAAAACTGACTTATGTACAGGTGTAGCTATAAGCATATTTTAATTGTTTCTAATCAAATATATTCATCATTCATTCAGATTTTATATAGATAGATATTATAACAGCACGTAGATGTGACAGTGTGTAATACACATGTATTTATGTCTGTTCTCATTCACACATTTAGAGATGAAGGTGTGAAGGGTGTGTTATATAGTGTGTTATATAAAAAAAATAAAAAAAAATATATATATATATATATATATATATATATATATGCACATATTGCTACAGTGTATTGTGTATTGATAGTAGCCTGTGTGATTTTCTGTGCAGATGGGAAGCTGAAGACCTGGGTATATGGAGTAGCAGCAGGAGCGTTTGTTCTGCTCGTCTTCATAATCTCCATGACATACTTAGCATGGTAATGTACCAGCACTCACAAGTTACCGCTGTCTGTCTCTATGTGTTGTGTTCCGGTCATCACAGTAGTTACCATTCACGTCATCATTCACCCACATTCAGTGATGTAACAGAGATCATGAAGATCAGACCCTTCTGTTTGTACATTACGTTAATATAATAAATATTGATAAAGTGAAGAGCTCTAAAAAATGAAATGACAAAAACACATTTGATGAAAGCATAAGTAAATTGATGAACTTGCTTGATTTAGTTAGCCAATTTATTATTTTTAACAAGAGGGTGGTTTAAGCCACAGTGGGTAGAAATGGAGCAAATATGATTCAGAAAAGTTATTTTCATAAAACGGTCACTGTATCCTGCCACTAGAGCGTGAGACAGGTAATCTGAAAAAACGTATGTGTCCCCCAGTGCGTCTAATGGTGTCTGCAGCATTTTACAGACTGGAGGAAAACAACCAATCAAAGCTGATCCGGAGTCTGTTGTCCAGCTGCCATTAACTCCGATAAAATGGTCAAACTAGGCAGCGTAAAATATCAAATATTAATCAATATTCTGTTACTGTAATGTCTGTTTCTCTCCTCATGTTTTACAAACATCTTCTAGTTACTGTTTAGCTGTAAAAGTTCCCCAACTTTTTGGAATTGCAATGCTAAATCTCACAGAGATAGTGATCTCTGTCCTACATTCATATATTACACATTGTGCATTCATCCTCAGCTGACAATTAAACACTGTGACTCTGTGAAGTGCAGCTGTCAAGTTGTAGACGCTAAAAGACTTTCAAACTGGACTAAATATAGCTTGAAAGGAGCTTTTTGGGTATGTTTCAACAACATTTCAGTTAAAACAACACATGCTGAAATACTGTCATTAAATGCTGTTGAGCAAGATTTTAAAATACCAAATAGATATCCAAACATATACACTCAGTTTGAACCTCAATGGCTTTACAGCCTCAAATTATTGCTATGAGCTTATGTCTTATCTGCCCTACAGTATATGTTCATCTTCAGTGGCAACCTGCATTTTGTCCCTCTCAGCTTACAACTGAACAGATTCATTTTAAAATGTAATGTAGGATTCCAGCACATTAAAGGGTAACTTTGGTATTTTTCAACCTGAACCCTATTTTCCCATGTTTTTGTGTCTAAGTGACTAATGGGGACAACAGTTTCTTAAATTGTTTGAGTATAATGAAAGTGATATAGACTACAGCCAGGCTGCAATCGTTCCAGGCAGCGCCTCACCCTCGAGCCACTGACAGGCTCAGATTGTTATTATAACTGTCTGTCAACATTATGGAAAGGAAACCTTTTTCTTTACCTTTCCTGTGATCCGGTCATTTGAGCCTGTTAGTGGCAAAAACAAGCACTTTTGTTGGACGTATTGAACATGGTGAGGAAGTCTCTAATATGATTATATTTCAGCCTATTTAGTGGGAAAATACCAAAGTTACCCTTTAAGGAAATTTAAGTAAATGATGCATTATTTTTTCTTTCATCAGCTCTGCTTTTATCATTTAATATGTGTTAGTTCTACACTAGTTTTTGTATAGGACACTATAAGCTTTAGACCTAGACCCAGTCCTAGGTTCAATCCTTGTCTGGAGTACAGCATCAATCTAATACTGTGATCTTGAGCTCTTTAAAGTCCATCAGGGCTCAACATCTCCACCAAAGTGTAATCTCCATTACATCACTGATTGTTTATTAGTTTATTCTGCTCATTTCATTTTTCATTTTATTTTGAGTTCCCTCATCATTTCTTTCTTCATTTCTTGTTTTTTTTCTCTCTCCACATTCACCCTCATACCCCCCGCTCAGTTACTGTGGTTGTTGCCTTTGCTGCAAGTCAAGCTCCAAGTCCCCCTCAGACGGGGTTTACTGGATGGACCCAAACAGCTACACAGTGCCTTACACCTGTCCTGCCTGCCAGAAACTAGAGCAAGACGAGTTACAGCAGCACAGCCAACTTCAACAACAGCAACAGCAATATGAGGCACCACTCCAACAGCCTCCGCCATCACAGCAACCACAGCAACCACAGCAGCAATCACTGCCAGCCCCACCACACTTTGAAACTCTCATCACTTAATCAGGACCTCACCTCACTAACTCACTGTGCCTGACATTCACAAACACATCCAGCGCCTGTTCACTCATTTCAGTGGATCACTTCCAGGAGGTGAGCAGTCCAGTTCCCATCCAACACACCACATAACTGCAGGGTTTTAATGCAGGGGATGCTTGTGATTGGCAGGTCACTACCACCTTGCTAACCAAGTATTAGTACCAGTATTAGCTGGTAACTTAGTATTTGTTACGCTAAAGGTATGTGATATTTTTTTTTGTCTAGGATATCAAAGGCGTGACCAGCCCTGTCCAGACTCTGATTAGCTTACTCTGATATTCTTCCAGTCTCACGCTCTTCATGCCTAAACCTAATCAATGCAACCGACAGAGGCAAGAAATACTACCTAATCTGAGGCAATGTGTGTGTGTGTGTGTGTGTGTGTGTGTGTGTGTGTGTGTGTGTGTGTGTGTGTGTGTGTGTGTGTGTGTGTGTATGTGTATGTGTGGGATTTTCAAAAATTCAAGTTAACAGGGGTGAGTAATAATTATTTGTAGTCTTCCTTTAATGATAGCTAAGCCTGAGTGGTTCTCACTGTTCAACAACCAGGACACAAAGGGCTTTCCAACATCAGGATGAGCCAACCTGCAGGCCAGACATCAGTGAAATACAGTGTACACCTTTCCTCTGCTGCCATCTTGTGGTCTTCCTACACATTCCATGTAGACACTCAGTCATTCTCAGCAATTTCTGTTTTCATGAGTTCAAATGGATAAAACCATTCATCATAAAATATTGTACAAAATGTAGTAACTGTCCTAAAGTCTCATTTTAATGCATTGTGTGATACAATGTATGTATATTTCCTCAAGCTGCTATGTACACTGACTACTGTGCATGGCACTCCCAAAGAGACAGTTTTTGCACATTATCACTTTTGCAAAGTATTACAGATAATTCTAGATTTTGAAATTGTTTTTTTCTATGTTCCAGGCAGCCACCAAGATAAACCCTTTTGACTTCAGTCCATCAGGATAAATATTCTACCAGATGTTATTTGCTAATGGAAAGTTATTTCATAGTCTGAGTGCTCGTGTCATTTCATAACATGAATCATGTGTCATTATGTGCTTCTGGAAGCATGACACTCATGAAGGCTGATTTTTTTGGTTCAGAATCACTGACAGAAACCATTGTTTGCAGAAACATTCAATGGCAGTATTTTTTCCAGCGACTTGGTTGTTATCTGACTTCAGTTATGATTACATGGGTTATATACAAATTACAATGCATTAGTAAGTTATGTGAGATGATGATTAATTTACTTAACTGTAAAAGTAAGTATAAAAAAAGAAAATTTCATGTAAACGTGCATGGGAAAACACCAACTCATATGGCAGAGTAATGCTACATTCACAAATCAGCCGCTAAAACAAGTTTCAGATGCAGAACCACCAACATGACCCAGACATAAACGAACTACAGCTGCATTAATAAACGCTATTATCTCTTTATAGTTGACTGAATGTAACAACGTACATCATTCAGAGATTTTCAGCGGAGTAACTGGGAAACTGGACATGCATGTCATCATATACATAGATATTTTTGAGAGAGGAGAGACTCAGCAGCTCCAGACTGTCGGTGTTTTTTGCTGTCTGCCTGAAGCATAGTAATCCTCAGTGTTGATTGGCTATTACAGATGATGTGTAACCAATCAGACAGTGCTGTGTGCAGGACATTGAGCCAGACTACACAGTGGAGTGGAGAGCACAGAGAGAGGAGGCCGATCAGAGCCAAAGTACAACATTTTAAATTTAATTTATTACATCCCCAAAATATCACAATACAGTTTTTCTCTCGACAACACGTATCAGCATGTCGTGGCACAATGTATCATCACACCCCTACAAATGACATATGTTGTTGTTACCTTTTGAGGACTTGTACAAATTTGCCTGCCATACATTAGTGAAATGGATAAAATTCAATGACTGTCTGGAAAGTAAACATCTAATTGAACAAACTGAACAGAGACAAATCAGGAATATGGAAACATCATGCCTCAGCCTCGCAGCATCACGCCTCTCATAGAAGGCTAGGTTGGGAAAGGTTAAATGAAATCTATGCTTGTGATCACATTCTCTAAACATGTTTTCCCTGTTGTTTGTTTGCTTTAGCAAAAAGCCAAAGAAGCCACAACGACGGCAGATGAACAACAGACTGAAGCCGCTGACTCTGGCCTACGACGGAGACGCCGACATGTAGAAGTCTTCCTGCTGACCTCAGCGACCTACAGACATTCGTTCTACCGCAGGACACACAGGGTTGCAGTGGAAATCCTTAATGTCAGGGCTGCTGCTGGCTGTTGTTCAACCAACATGTGGACACCTGGGGAAATAGAAACCTCAAAGTTCAAGAACCAGAATCCATGTCCATCAGCAGCCTTGATTTTGCCGTCCTCTTTTTTTAAGTTCCATTTTGATACTTTTTTTCACAAGAGCCTTCATGAATTCTCTATCTTCTTCTGGAAGTTTGCCTTTGCTTCTCTGCCATCTACTACTGCCAGTAAAATCTAAATCATGGTTGTCAGAGAGTGTCACCCAAAACAAAGATTTTGCTCCATAAGCACAAATCTTCATTTTTCTTTTTGTTAATTTTGTCACAGCTGAGTGGGATCATCTCCGAAGGAAGCTTGTCATTCTGTGTCCCACTGAGAACATTCAGATATGTCTGCGTTATTGTGGCCTGGTTCCATCTTGCAGGAAAAGAAAACCACTGAACAAAAGCATAATGATTCCCAGAGCCACCATCATTTCTGCCTGCCTCTCCCTTCTCCGTTTTCAGGCATAATTTTGCACTATATTAGTGCAGCATGATATGTACTTATGTCTAGCTTCGCCATAGGAAACTGCCTCTCTCAATACAAGATGGTGTACAGTCTTGTGCTAGAAATGTAAAAAAAGTAGACTTTTTTGCAACCAGAACTCACCAATGTTTGTTAATATTTTTCTTCTATTACCTCTTACATGTGATACAATGGGGCTCAATGTAAATAGGATTTTTTTCTGTGGTCTCAACTTTATCTTTCTAGTATGTACAGCTACACATCCCAAACTTTGCCTGAGTTAATTTGTTCTCTGACGATTGTTTGACTATGGCTTAACATTATATTTCACTTTTGTAAATTATTAATTGACATTACTCTCATCGGCTCAGACTGCTGAACATATATAGAAACACCTTCTATTATGAAACCCTTTCGCTGGGATATGGAAGTGGATACAACAAATGTGATGAGGATATTTTAATACTGAATCTTGGCTTCAGGTGTCTTGGTGTTTAGGTGTGTAAAGACGTTTGAGTTCAGAGATTCATCTCGGGGATCAGTTTAAATAAATCAGGATTCTGAGTTTAATAGCTGAGAAAAAAATATCAGGCAATGAAAGTTTCAGAATTAAGAGGTCAAGGAATACTGACTTTTTGATTCAAATTTACTCCCAAAATTAGTTTAGTCTTTGTCAAAGAGTTTTTTTGAGTTTGTAAAAGAGTCAGTATGCTTCACACTAGCCATGGATCCATGGATCCATGGATCGCCCGACCACGTCTGAAGACAACAGTATTTAAACCTGCTTATTCCGAATGGCCACCATAGTGTCCCCCTGGCTGCATCTCACTGCCTCTTCCATCTGTTTCCAAGAACTCTGTCTTTTCTGTGTCTTTGTAGTTTAGGCACAATAAATGTGGACAACAGCTTGTGCTTTCTAACAGTCATAATGTTGTACTTGGTTGTATGCGCGCTCAGCTCTCTTTCATTTGTCACTGAACTACTTCTAACATCTACATGCCTGGCCAATGGCTGGATACAGTGGGGGTGTCCCTCTCCCCACGCCACCCTCAAACTGGCAATCTGACCTCCACACCCACTTCACACAGTGATTGGACAGCTGTGCAGCAATGAGAAAGAGTTTGAACTCCTCCTCTCTCTGTCTCTCTCTCTTCTTGACAAAACTATTTCGGTCACTTCTCACATGCTTCTCACTCACCTCGATCGACTTCGCACTCGACACTGTACGTTATTTGATCCTCAGCAATGCACCTGACAAGTGTGAAGTTGATGGGATGAACACTTCCTGAGATATGTGGAGCGCATACATACTGTACATACAAACACAGACAGACAGAGATTCCCTACTTTATAGTTAGATCATGCTGCTACAGCACCACCTATTGGCCAAATGGTACCTACAGCTACACATGTCCACCAAATGTGTGAAAGCATCTAGTAGATATGACATTTTTTGTAATATAAGCTTTGAGAGCCAGCTATAACAAAACTGTAAGGAACATCAAAACTCCGAAAGGTAACTTTGTCTGGCTTGGCTCAGAGATGTTCTGAGCAAAATTTGGTGAGAGTAGGAAAAAAAAAAACAGATATGAATTCAAAATGACAGAAAATCTTGACACAAATGGGCGACTTGTGGTTCAAAAGTTACAGGCCAAAACGTAAAGTTCGTTATTATAGCACCACAATCCAGACAAATTGCACCAGCCCTGGGCAGTAGAACAGGTTCTGGGTTCTCAAGATAGATATGTGAAGGACACACACACATACAGGCAAAGTTTTCTTGCTTTATAGATAATATTTTTGTGGGTCAGAAATGCATTTAGTGGAGCAATTCGCTGATCCTTGTCAGCTTGTAATGTCAGACAATAAAACACAATTTCATTGTGTTTTGCAGGGGATTTGCCTTTAGGTAGTGACTGCTAAACCCATGGCTTGAAGTGGCCCAGTGAAAATAATGAAAGTAAATAAATCCTGCAGTTTGTTCTTGTAAGCAGCCTAGACTCAGTGTCCATCAGCATATCCAGAATATTTTCAATGAACTTGTTACTTTGGTTACGAGTTGCCCTTCATTCCTTGATTAAAATGTCCTTCTGTAAACTTGGATGTCATGGAACAAACATCAGTATTATCTTGCTTTTTACTCTGCTGGCCATTTGAAGACATTTTGACAGGGAGTGCCCAAATGAACCATCAGTTTTGGTGTCTGGGCCATCCTTCCACCCTTCCCACTCACAGTGGGCGAAGGCTAGTCCATTTCATTTGGAGATCAAATACATATTCAGTGTGGCCCTCATGTTCAGGGCCCAAACAGAACTCTGCTTTTCATATTACTTTCTTAAACAGCACTCAGTCTAAACGGTATAGAAATTACAAATAATAACTTTATTGATACTGATATTTTATTAATGCTTAATATCTATTTATCCTTTATATGCCATCAGCATTTTTGGTTACACATGTTAGTGAGTCTGCAAGTCTGCAAAATTAAAATTATTGATCACCCAAAAGGTGATTTTGATTCTTGATATGAGATCTTGAGATGTTCTGTCTCTACCCATCAACTTATATTGCCCTCAGATCCAGTCTAAGGCTGTATGCTGTAGTACACAATGAAACAAACAATTCTGTAAAATCCTTTTTAGAATCTTTTCTACTGATAAAAAAATCGGTTCAGGAGGAATATTTGTATTTATTGACATGCATTTTAAAGCTGAAAGTGCAGCCACCCAAAGTGAACGAAACATTACTGATCAGTATGAGACATCACGTCATTGCCAGAGAATGGCAGTTTAATATTCTGTGGAGTTTGTTGCTTGTGAGTTGACGGAATGTTTAATTTATATCCCTTGGAATATGAGTTGTAAATAAAGTGCTAAATATTTCTTTTTTTATTATTTATTGTTGTACCATAATGTGTTTCCTTTTTTACTGCACAAGATGTTATGCAAAAAAACAATAAAACAATAAAAAAATAGAGGATGAATGTGAGTGTGCTAAAAAGCGATATTGATTACCTTGTGAAAAACAAAGTTGCTGATGAACTCTGTCTTTTTCCTACTGTTTGTTTATATGTATTTGACTAATTGCTGATAATAAACAAGGGAAACTGAAATTGAAAGTGTTGTCATATTGTTTGGAAGCTTCATCAGCGCCTGATATTAAACCTAAAACAGAATTAAATTTTCGGTGTTGACAGAAGAAGACCAGTTTCGTTTTTGGCTCATGCTAACACTTTAGCATTACACATACCATATGAATAACAACTACTGTATGTAGCCCACAGGGGTACATTGCCAATTTTTTTTTTTTTTTGCAAAATATTAAAAAGTACAATTTTGCCATTATGTAATATGTCTGTCCTTTAACACAGAGATGAAGAGGGGGGGTGACTTTTACATGTGGGATACTGGTGACAGCCAGTGGTGGAAGAAGTATTCACATCTCAGTGTACAAGTACAGTTACAAGTCTTGCATCCAAACTTAAACTTAATAAACATATATTTAAAGTACCAAAAGTAAAAGTAACCATTATAATAACTATCTCATTTTTGAATGAAATATAATATACTGTATAATTGGATTATACGGTAATTATTGATGCATTCACCACTTTAATGTTGCAGCTGGTAAAGGTGGAGCTTATACGGTTGGGTAGATTAATCTTGCTTTGCTTTATGCAAATGTATGTATATTAGGATATGAATTATCATCATTATTGCTATTGTATATGATTCGATGTATACATTATTATGAATTATTGGAATTCAATTAACAACACAAAACAATGACACATATTGTCCTGAAACCCTCACAGATAGGGCATGTAGCATAAAAGAAATATGCTCAAATCATAACATGGAACTGCAGCCCAATAAGCAACAACAGCTGTCCGTGTCTCAGAGTGCTGACTTGACTATGACTTGCCCTAAACTGCATGTGATCATCATAAAGTGGGCATATCTGTAAAGGGGAGACTGGTGGGGACCCAGAGAACCCATTTACATTCACACATCTGGAGCTCAGAGGTCAGGAGCCCCTTTGAAAATGGCCATGCCAGTTTATCCACAACAAAATTTATCAAACATTGGATGTCGTTATTTAACCCCCTTCGTGACAAACTCGTATGACAAGATTGGTACTGATGGATTCATTACGTTTTCTAGTATCATGTGATGAATCTGGTAAATTCAGTCTAGCTTGAATGTGAATGACTGGTCAAACGGATGGACATAAGACTGCAGGGTGGCACAGATACAACCTGTCTGAAAGTAATAGAGTATTGTTAAAGCACTCAGTATAGGGCAGGTGTTTGCTAGGGTTTACAATCCCACAGCAATTATTCAGTACTGTACTGACACTGTACTGTACTGTATTGGACAGCACTGTACTTAAGCCAAAATGAGGCCTGACTGGCCCAGATGTCCCCTTCCACTTTGACCAGAGCACAAACCGCCCAGAAGGGCAGTGAGGAAGTCATCTCTATTTCACTGCCACAGCACAGTCACACCTAACCTCTGATAAGACCATATACTGTAGATGTATGGGTCAGGAACAGGATAAGTCCACAGACAC
Source organism: Pterois miles (assembly GCA_947000775.1). NCBI lineage: Eukaryota > Metazoa > Chordata > Actinopteri > Perciformes > Scorpaenidae > Pterois > Pterois miles. Next base: position 1,108,704 of record CAMQGK010000200.1, on the reverse strand, counting down.
AAGAGGAGCACTCAAGAGGAATATTAAGAATATTACATGGCCCCGGGTTTTATGTGTAGTAATTGGTTTAAATACAAATAAATTTAGATACATGTGAGCACAATATCATCTGTAGTAATGAAGTTAGAGGCCCCATCTTCTGTGGGTTGGTAATGCATATTCCAAACAAAGTTACTATGAATGAACAGTGAACGTGGAGCTTTTGAGGCCCTGGGACAGTAGCTGACTTTTCCCTGTTGTTAGTCTTGCTTGTGCATCAGCCCAACTAGACTCAAAGTGGTATTACCAACCGGGCAAACCAGGTAACTGCACTGCATCCCAGGACTCCCAAAAGCTTGCCATGTGTTATCATGTTTGAGTTCATTTTATTTGGTAATTGCCACCACAAAAGCACAACAACGAATGAGAGAATGTCAGCATTTATGCTCTGTCTTGAACAGGGTTTCTTGGTCCAAAACTGGTTTTGAGATTATTCAAGTGATGTGCTTATATGTTGCATACTAAGTTATGCAATGTAATCCACACAGCAAACCTGGGACCAGGAAGAGGTTCAGCAGGGCTAAACTGTAGGCATTGCAAAGGAAAGACTGGAATGTCAATGGTGTTAATGTTCAGCAGCATGTTTTTGCTCCTGGGGCAGCATATTGACATGGCTGTGCCTTAATTTAACCAGTACACTATGCTACAGGAGAAGCATGAAATCTACATTTATCTTTGTTAAAGTTTTGGCATAGAGCTAAGTTGACCAATGGTACAATTTCAGTGTAATGTTTTAATTAACATGTACTGCTTTATATATTAATTTGCAGTGTTTTCTTACTGATACAAGACCTTTAAATCTGAAGTGATTTTTGCTCTTAGCTGGAATTTGAATCACACTCAAGTCCAACTGTGCTGCAATATCACCAGCAGAGGTCAGTGGACGACAACTAAAGGTGTGCAGACTGCTCCGCATGATGCAGGCAGGACTTTGGTGAGGTGATACTACGATGCCTTCAGTCATGCGATGTTGTAAAGCTAAAACCTTAAAAAGAAAAGGAAAAAAAAATCCTTAATGGTAATTTTGTCACCCATCCTTAGAGGACTAACAGCCTTTAGACAGATAATTATTTATCCTAAAGGAGGAAATACTTTTCCACATATGCACACACAAATACTACGTAGCACAGACTGGATTACTGAGAACTTAAGTGGATGTCACTTGTATGGCTGTGGGAAAAAAAAAAAAAAAAAAAAAAAACATGTGGGTAGTGTACCAGTGTCCAGAGGGAAGGGGGTAAAATGGATGATCTGGGTCATGTGTGATTGTAATTGATTTGCAGATCAGGGATTAGGTGACACAACTGGATTAATTAAGGGTAGGGAAACCAATGAGTTTGCTGGCTAAATGAGTTATTTTCAAGAAGTCGGACAATATTCTTAGGTCCCCATTTTACTCAGAATTGATCTTGTAGGTTGTGCAAACCTTCGTTCTTAACTGGGAAGGGATGGGTCAGTGCAAAATTAACCGCTGTCATGAGGAATGGATGCAGACATATAACCACATAGACACAAACTGAGGGTCAAGCATTACTGGATAGACATTTGCCCTATATTCTGCTTTTTGTTTTTTTTTTTTTACCACACTGGTTTTGGCTTTGGATGGAAGGCACTGATTCGGACCTAATGCTAGTACATAAACAATTAGGTCTAATTATTCTGTTCGTCCACTGGTTAAATTGTTGTCCTCTGCTTGTTGAAGTAATGTAATTACCTTTATCACCAAAGCCTCTGATTATGATCGGATGTTGGGAAGTAAAACAGAGACAGGCTACATGGTTTTGGTCCTCTCATTTAATCAGCACTTCACATAATCATGTCTCTGTCTTCCAATTAAATTCCCTCTGCCAAGAAAAGGCTGCCCTAATCAATTAAGTCATGTTGTAAAACCTTCTTCAAACGGGTGACTTTGCTGCAACCTCAGAGACATCAAGATGTGGTGAAAAATTTGATTAAGGATACTGGGTCAAACACTAAAGATCATCTATGCAGCGTGCTTTGTTTCTGAGTTCTGTTCCCCCGAGCCCAAAGATAAAAGATAGCTTCTTTAACTGATAATCTCCTGCTGATAAAATAAAGCACTGCCTCAATCAAGGAAAGTGGTGGTCTGTCTTTTGAAAAAGAAAAAAAAAAAAACTTTCAGGAAAGGCTGCAAATACTGGAGTGTGTGAGAGGAAACCACGATTAAATATCATTTATGTTTTCTGTCTTGACACCAGCTGCAGACAATGACAAAAATAACCTTTTTCTCTGCCCCAGACAGTGGTGAGAAAAGACATTTTGAACTAGAGTCCTCTGAAATCCTATAATTGATCATCAGTAAACTGCACACAGCATGCTAATGTTAATCAGCAAGCTGGTCTTTGATGATTTGATTGATTGATTTGATAGCAAAAGAAACCGAAGGAACAAGTGCAGCAAAAGATACAGTTTTAACTTCATTTTTCTCATATTTTTGTCTGGAAAAGGATCCATACCTGGAAGCAAAATTTCATTTGGGGAAAACAGAGTCAAACTACAGGCTTAGAGCAGGCAGAATGCCTCTGTTTTTTTTCTATCCCTTATTCTTGCATGGTCATGATTTTGATGCAAGATTTGTACAAAGAACTAGCTGTCTGGGGCACCATGGTGGCCTAGTAGTTAACGTACTGTATACTGTGACTACAACATCCTTCATGCTGGGGACATTTGTTGCATGTTATTCACACACTCATTATTACAACCTGGGTTTTACTTGTGTGGGTTTGTCCGTTATTGCACTAAAAGTAAGTAAATTGCTGAGATATTGAAACACTAAGATATCCCTAAAATCAAGCCTGTGGCAAAATACATCGACACTGTGGTCAGTCAAGTTATCTGGAAGAGAAACTGAAGGGAAGGTGAATGGTAAAAATATTTTCCAAACTGTCCATTTAACTGCCCATGCTCATATAGTTATTACAGCTACACATGCAGGTTTACCTCCAAATCAAATGGTTTATTTAATCAGAATAATATACTGGCTTGTTTGCTGCCTGTATCTGGACCCATCAAATCAGTACTGGGATGTCAAACCTTTTTGCCAGACAAGAACATTGATATTGGATGATTCTGCAAAAGCAAGGATTATATTCAATAACATAATTTACCTTTCAGTGCCAACTTTTCCGTATTCCTATTCCTACAATATCTGCGCATGGCATCTGCAGTATTAAGGTTGGGTACTCGGTCTATTACATGAAAGATGGACACGCTACAGGCGCTACCACCCTGACCGCTACATACTGGAAACACTACTTCCTGCATTTTTAATTGTCATTACACGTAAATCATGAGGTGCAGAATCATCCACTATAAATTAATTCCAGGCATATTCGGTAGTTATATCACCACATTCCCAAATCTCAGCACTAAACTTATGAGTACAATATTATCTAGACCAAGAGAAACATTGGCCAAAGCTACAAAACACACAAGACCCAAGTTGCAATAAACCTGATTTATCTTTTCACTCCATCTCTCTTTCCCTTTGTTCAGTTCATTTATAGCTGACCTTATGGTTTATAGCAGCAGAAAGACAGGAGGCATTCTATTCAGCCCAAGTTAAGTTCTGAAAGTGTTCAGCAAAAATAAGTCTCTGGCTGTCTTTCACTGGAAGACATGCATTCACACCCTTCAATAAGCCAAATGGGAGCTTGAGTTTCCGTCCCCGCTCTTCGACGGTGAAGCCGGCAGTCCTTCTAATTGTGATGAGGAAGCAATTGATGTACAGCAGCTGCATCCTGTGACCGAAGCTCCGATCAGCCATTTGTCTCTGTCAGCTCCACCTCAGCCCACCCACCCTCCACATCCTCCTGAAAAGCACTGGCAGCCTCGACCGTGACTGCCTACCGCCGGGCCTTTTGTCGCCACACATGGCGTGAAGCACGCCCTCGGCCCTTCTGGTCAAGCCCAGTTTGACTCCTATCCCTCGCGTGGAGTGACACTTCAGATGGCAGCTGGTTGGGCAGCAGCCACGGCAAACCTGCTGCCACCGCGTCACTGCCACGCCTGAGGGCCTGCAGCAACATCTGCCCTCACAATCGGCGATGGAGCAGAGCCAGCCAAACATATTCATGCCACCACACGCCAGCGTCACTCAGCTGGGCAATCATCCTCTTCCTCTCTCTTGTCTTTATCTCTTGTCCCTCCTTTTTACAGCCCAATGGTAAGCTATTAGGAAAAGGCTACCCTGTAATTTTCTCCCCCAGCAGTGAATGGGCACCAAAAGGTGAGTTTGGAAAATTAGCAGCTTGACCTCCTGATTATACTCTATCAATAAGAGACGATCTGCTGCTGAAAAGAGGAAGGAGAGCAGGTGTTTGATTGAGAAGTTAGAAATGTTCCCTTTCTCCCCTTTTTGTAGTGGCTGGCAGGCGTTCACATCACTCTTGTGAATGGTTCTCATTCTGTGACACTGACACAACTCAGTGGCTCAGTTCTAACTCTCTGTGCTTCACTGATGCTCTATAGTGCCCTTGAAATGCAATGAGACTCATATTTCCTCGCTGACTGTCTATGGTAGTGACTGGGAGCCCTTTTCAAAGCATTAGTCAAAGCACTAAATTGTGTCTGCATTTTTATTCACCCTTTTATTACATACATTTTGACACTATCAAGGCCAAACCGTCGTCAGATGAGAAGTGTCTCTATACTCAGTGTCTGCAGAGGCCAGTGTTGTTAGATTTTCACAATCATTAAGGGAACGTCTACGATGAATTTCAGTAGCTACACAGTCGCACTAAGTTTTGCAGGCCTTCCTGTTAAACTGTTCCTGTTGAAGTGTTGCATGAAACCAAACAGCCCAGTGGAGGATTCTGCACCTCACGATTTAGCTTCACACTGATAATGTAGAAAGTAGTGTGAACCACACGATCCAGCAGTTTATGTTCACCTAACCCTAAGCTAAATAACAAAAGATATTAAGATAAACAACATAACATAAACATAAATTGTCCAAAGACATGCAGGTTAGGTTCATTGTGGATTGATCTAAATTGCCCATTGGTTTGAATGTCAGTGTGAATGGTTGTCTGTGTCAGCCCTGTGATAGTCAGGCCCAATGTCAGCTGGGATCGGATCCAGCTCCTTAAAAACCCGCAGTTTGAATGGGAATGTGAGTTGGGGTTTTGCAGAAACCAGTCCAATATGAATGTCATTGTCTTGTTGATAATATTGGTTTATGCACTTCTACCAGCTGTCAACAGCTGCAGGAATGAGTCCTAAAACACGGAAATGAGTCAGCATTTTAGAAATGTCTGGTCCCCTCATCTGGAAGTCAGCGGGTCTTTTGAATGGGGTTTTAGTTAAATACCTGCAATAAGGTCTGTGGTTAACATAAACTGAAGAGATTTTAACATTTTGTTCTACGTTATAAAATACATCCATAAATATCCCACTTGAGAGTTTTCAAGCCTGTAAGTGGTTAAATGAGACAACGAAACATCACCACACAAACTCGTCTTCCTTTACAGCCTTGTTTATTCTCGTTTATGTTCCTTTATAGCCTAACATTAGCTTTTTATTTCTGCTGATTGCCATCACACTTCAAAAATCACACATGTGATGTTCATTTGTGAAGATTATCTTGCTTAAAAAAATTTCCGACATTCAAGTGTCGTAAACGTATGTTTGCCACAGAACTTATTTTCTGTAAGAATCCATGATCCAGTGGAAAAATCTCTTTGGCTTTTTGTTGATGGAACCAGGGTGATGCTAACTTCCTGGTTAGCCTTCAAAAACATGTCATCTCTCCCTTAATCTATACTCAGAAATATGTGTGCTACATGAGGGAAAGAGGAAGTCTGGACAGTCTGGAGAATCAGGTCTGTTGTGGAGTTCATATGACAAATAAGTACTATCTATCTATTTATCTATCTGTCTGTCTGTCTGTCTGTCTGGCTGTCTGTCTGTCTATCTATCTATCTATCTATCTATCTATCTATCTAAGGACATACTGCACTGACACTGAACATTGGCTGTGGATATAAATCATGAGGTACAGAACTGAGGGCTGCACGGTGGTCCAGTGGTTGGTACTGTCACCTCACAGCAAGAGGGTCGCAGGTTTGAATCCGGCTTATAGCTCTTCTGTGTGGAGTTTGCATGTTCTCCCCGTGTTCGCGTGGGTTTTCTCCAGGGACTCTGGCTTCCTCCCACAGTCCAAAGATATGCAGTTTAGGTCAACTGATGACTCTAAATGTCCCGAAGGTGTGAATGTGAGTGTGAATGGTTGTCTGTGTATATGTGCCCTGCGATGGACTGGAGACCTGTCCAAGGTGAACCCCACCTTCACCTTCAGCTGGGATCGGACCCAGGATGGAAGGATGGTACAGAATGGTCTAACAAAAGATAATCCCTGTGCCTTAGACTGGGTCCCTACGAGTCCTGACCCTGCTGGACTCTGCCTGGATGACATTTGAGCAAACATGCAGTATTGATGCTCCCAGATGAAATTCTCTAACTTGGCTTTACTGGAATCTCAAAAAAGGTCATTTTAAGGCAAAATGCTGACCAATAAGGAGGGAATGTTGAGTTAATCCTGAATTATGGGCCCTTTAGTTTACCGTAGACCAGATTGTGCTTCATTACAGGTACAATGGGAGTCAGCCAGACTCTGGTGATTTATCTCTACCTGCTCTACCACTGCATGCCATGCTGGGCCTGTGAAGGCTATCTGGGCTATTCAGAGCGGGATCCCATCAGCCCTGCCAGCTGAGTTATGACGACAGTGCTTGACCACTGCAATGTTGTAGCAATGAGACTGCCGGGGATTTATTAAAGCACAGCCTCTCCTGTCTTTTCTTTTCTGCTCAGCTCCCCACCCCTTCTGTTCCTCGACAAAAAGGATGCTATCTATCTATCCCCAGCTCAGAAACACACACTCAGCATCTGAGTAGGCTTCAGTCACCTTGTCTTGCCTCTGTATGTATCTTGTATAAAGAGCACATGCACACACAAACACACACAGACACACACAGACACACTGGCTTCCACTCACTTACAGTGTATAAACACACAAACATATAAGCGATTATTCTTGGCCCTGATCTGTTAACCACATTTGGATGTGCAGTTTCACTCTTAGACGGTGCAGCTCCCTTATATGAGTAACAAAATAGTTTCAACTCAGTGGTCCACTTAGTATCTAACTTTCTGAGCTTTCAACCAAGTCTCATGGTCCTCATCAGAGTAACTGGCTCAGATGGCATCACACAAGCTCATAAATCTTAATAATAATATTTATATACAACATTTCCTACATTGAAATAATGTCAAAGCTGGCAACTGCATGGGTCCCAAACTGTTAGGGGCCCTCAAAGTCTGAGGTGACTTGTGTTGTGATTATTGTACTTTGATTAGTTATACATTTGGTAAAGTGCACCACTAAAGCACAATTTAAAACAGAGTGGCTGATGTCTTTTGAGCCAAACTTGAATGAATGTACGCTTTAGTATGTTGTTGATATTTTGCTTTCATGGCATGTATTCTCTAAAGAAGTAAACATTTACTTAGTTAAACTTGGCAGGCCAGTTTTAGAGTAGATTTACTGTTGGATTCTGGGACTTGTGTATATACAGGGAAGGCTCAGCAGTGGCTATTTTTTGCTCTACATGGCTATAACAGAAATGCCAACCATCAGTAGCATAATGAAATGCAAATTTTAAGGTTCAATCTCAGGTTTAAAACTTTCAGCCTGTGTCTAGTGTTAATCAACCTTTACAGGGATAGACATTTTAACGAAAGCCATGAGAGGCAGGTGAAAAAAAGAAAATGTGGTGACTGATTTTCTAAGGCTGGTCTAAATTGTATTTTCTACTTGACAACTGAAGAAAAACAATATTTTGCCAGGATAATCAACTAAATTCCTATTACTTTTCTTAGAATTTGTTGTTGTAATACTCATTTATTCCAAAAGAGGCTGTAGTGCGCTACTACCCCATATTCTGAACAGGATTTAAAACCTTCCTGGGATAAAACAACAGTATTTTTAGTCCCTTACATTACCTTACATTTAGCGCAGCACCTTATTCTTGTTTGTTTCCATATACTGTCACTCATCTCTAGAAAATCAAGTGTCGCTTGGAAAGAGTTTGAAATATTCTTACAGTACACACAGATTTTTTCCTTGTTTTAAGAAAATGTGCAATATACAGTATAGCATGACTGGATAAAGTGGAGGTTTCTGCAGCTGAGTTTTGTTTCAAGTAGGTACCTTCAGCAGATGTTGGGGATGCATTACTATGAGCAATAATACAGTGGGCTCTGACAGTTATGATGAGTATTAATATATTAGAATTCACCATGAACAACAGCTGTTGTGCTGTAGTTGCTCAGGTGAGAGGCTCTCTTGTTTGGGGCTGGACGGAAGAGGGGGCTGCCTGGAGTTATTGGCAGCGGAGTTGTGAATGTCAGCTCATTCATCTACATCAAGCGCACAAACCAGCAGCCAAGGTGAAACGCTTTTTTTCCTCATGAGCGTCTGTTTATGAAAGAGAGAGAGAGAGAGAAACTTCGCTTTCTTCATCCTCGCTGTGTCTTGGACCAATCTCCTCTCGTTTTATCCGTCTTTTCTTGCTCCCCCCCTGGTTGTGCTGTGGGCGCGCGTTATAAAGCGTAAAGCCCCGCCGTTCTCTCCAGTCCGGAG